>OZ038486.1:74378566-74486008 GCA_964036315.1 Acanthosepion esculentum
CTTTCCTCCTTTCTTTCTTTCTTTCTTTCTCTCAAGGTTAGTTCTGTTAGCTTTATTTGTTTCAGCTATGAGGTCTTTCTTTCACACTCTCTTTCTTTCACTCTCTCTTTTTTTACTCACTCTCTTTCTTTCTATCTCTCTCTGTTTCTTTCTATCTCTTTCTCTCCCCTTCTCTGTCTTTCTCTATCACTTTCTCTCTCTCAAAGTTGTTTCTTCTATGTACCTTTATTTGCTTCAAGTGTCTGGTTTTTGATTCACTTTCTCTTTATCTCACTTTTTCTCTCATTCTTTCTCTCACTCTCATTCTCTTTTTCTTTCTTTCTTTCTTTCTTTCTATCTTTCTTCCATTTTTATCACTCTTCCTCTATCTAATTCTCTCTCTCAAGGTTACTTTTTCTTTTTACTTTTATTTGCTTCAGCTTTATTTGTTCTGCTTACCAGTTTTTACAGAAATATCTGACTGTTGAATGTGGCGATTTTTGAAGAGGAAACATCCAGACAATTCTGATAGGGCCACTGATAAAGAATTTCCTGACAAATTCCACTGCCCTATTGCAACGATGGGCACAAAAATGTTCCGTCTTTATGATGGAATTTATTTATCAATGGTCTTCACATGGACTCGTGATATAAGCTGTTTATTCCACTGTGTCTTCTCTGTGACAAACAATTTTCAAATGCAGCAATGGCTACAGCAAAGCTGAAAAGATGCTTTACAACAAATTACAGTTATATGAAAGATAAAACTGCTGATTATTTTATTTTTTCAGTCATATCACCTCCTGCAAGGCAATAAAGCCACTAAAACACAAGAGATTACTGAGTGTAAAAGAATAAGAAAAAAAGAGTAACATTATTAAGGAGCAAGAACAACAGAAGAGTAATGAAAAAGACAGTAGATAACGATTGACCTTGCATATAAATTTTTGAAGAACAAAGTAGGCTAGAAAGCATGGAGCTGGAAGAGAGTTCTACAAGCGAGAAGTGTGAGAAAAGAAACTGTTAGCATAGAACTTATGCTTAAATATAGCCAATTTAACTGTGAATCAATGAGACCTTGATGCCAATGTAGCACTGTGCTTAAATTCTTAAAGACAAGGTAACATAGTTAATACTTCGTTTGAACAATTACCATGAAAGTATTTATAGAAAAGGCACAGGGAAGCAACTTCATGGCGGTGGGAAAGTGACTCAAGCTGAGATGTTAATAATATTGTTGATTATTTTAAAAGGCTATTGAAATCTTAAAATAAACAGAGTACAACTTTTGTGAATAAATATCGAGTGTCAGTGAAAAGGCTCAAGTTATTTGGTAGCAGATATTATTGCAAAAAAAAAAAGGAAAGTTGCAGAGTTGTTAAGAACGTAACAATGACAGCTTGTAAAATTATAGTGGGTAAAATTATAGCTTGGACAAAATGCAGTACAAGAAATTGAAACTGTTCCACTTTCAGACAGTACAAAAATCGACATATTGATGACATGTTACATGATGCTGAAGAGATTTTGTGTGATAAACTGAAAAATAGCAGTTTTTCCATCCAAGATGATGTATCAATAGATCTTGCTAATAAATGCCATGTTGTAGCTTTTGTGAGATTTGTCAATGAGGTTGAAATTCAATAAATTTCTGTCGCAAAGAACTTCCCAAGACAAGCGAAAGAACAGATTTATTCAATATTTTATTCTCATATTGGGAAACAAGAAGCATCTCTTGGAAGAATTGTGTTGGAATCTGTACTGATGGTACCCCATCAATGGTTGGCTCCAGAAAAGGTTTTGGTTCCCTTGTAAATCAATAACATCCTGATGTTACCTCAGCACACTGCTTTCTTCAGATAGGTGTTGGGAGGTAAATTGAGAAAGGGTTTTGATGATGTTACAAAAATGGTCAACTTTATTCAACAAAGACCAGTTCACTCCAGAATGTTTAAAAGGTCATATATAAATCTGGATAAAGCGAGAATAAATCTCTTATGGTTGCTGAGTAGAGGAAGAGTTCTAAATAGGCTGAAAGATGAGTTGCAGGAATAGTTTCAAGAAAATGAGCAAGATTTTTCCAAGAGCTTTGAGGATAAAAAAAAAATTGGCTGTAGAGCCTGGCCTATTTATAAAACATTTCTCATAACATGAATTGGCTGAACAAGCCACTGCAATGCCCCAGAAAAAAATGTATTGATTTCAAGGGACAAGATTCTTGCAGTTAAAAGAAAACTGAATCTTTGGAAAAATCATGTTGCAAAAAGAAATCTTGAGATGTTTCAGCTATGGTTTAAAAATGTTGTGGGCTACAACATTTTGATTTTTATACTCCTGGTACATTTGACCTGCAAACAACAATAGGCAGGCATGTGTAGGTTCAAAGGGAAAATAAGACATAGAATTTGAGAAAAGAAATATTAACACATATATCAAGTGGACATTTTACTAAAGGAAAAATGAGAAATGAAATTAAATGTGAAGAATTCAAAGCAACCTTCAGTGTCTGCAGTTTCATTTTTGTAGGAGTGGAAAGAATATGTCCTTTCCCAATAAAAGTCATTGAGAAAGAAATGAATCCTTTCAAATCTCACACTGTCTGTAATTATCGTCAGGGGGAGGTAATTCAAAATCTCTGCTTGTGATTATCATCAGGAGGCAGTAATCCAACAAAAGGGAAGAAGGATATCAACAAATTTCAAATTGTATTGAAATCCACCTAGAGGAACTGTAAGTCAGAATCGGACATTATTTTCAATCCCTTTTAGCACAAAGTGTATGATTGGGTGAGAGATCCATACACTGAGTCTTCTGATCATCCTAAAAATGTGTCTTTAAAAGATGAGGAAAAACATGAGCTGCTGTCTGATATTACACTCAAGATGAGATTTACTGACATATCCCTGGATAAGTTCTGGATTTCTGTGTATCCTACCATTAATAGGAAAGCAAAATAAATATATATGCTGCAGTTTTCAACCTCTTATGTGTGTGAACAAAACTTTTCTTCTTCTAAATAAATAAGTGGAAAATCCTGTCTGTCTGTCCATCCATGTGTCTGAAACCCCTTCTAATAGAAATATTATACCATTTTGGAATCAGGGATTGAATATCGAATTAAGTATTTGTGTAGCAAATGACAAGCACATGTTTCACATCAGAGGAACCAATTTCACTATCTAAATCAGCTTTGAAAATAACATTTCCTTGGCCCATATATTTGTACATAAGACATTGTACTTTGATTTATCTCATGCCTTTTTCAACATTGTCAGTAAACAATAAGTTTTTGTAATAGTTTTCTGCTTTCATTCTGTTTATATGTGTTATATATGTTATTTATATGTGTTATATATTATGTGTGTGTGTTATATATATATATATATATATATATATATATATATATATAAATAATTGGCCACTCGATATTGAGGACACCCGTAGCAATGCACAGCTAGCTAGCGCATATTGCAACATTTGCACAGGCATTTTTGCAATTTCCCACCTGGAAAATGCCCACAGAGCCCACCTGCAGTTTATACTGTTACTGGCGTGTGCAGAGCTAATTAACAGTTTTAGAGCGTTGGTGCGAACCCAGCGTGATCATAAATGAACAAAGCTGGCCACCTCAACTCGCAATCACGGTGTTTTGTGATATCGTGCTAGCTTTGGCCAACGAGGTCTTCCACACAGTTTCCTCTCCCAAATTCCCTCGCATGGTTTTGGTGGACCCGTGGCTATGGAACAGACACTTGCCAAAGGTGCCCTGCGCTTGGAGTCCGATAGCTGCTGAAATTAATTCCAGCCAGGATTCGGACTCGGTGCCTCGTGCTTCTAAAGCAACGCCTTAGACCACTCAGCCACACAGCCATATATATATATATATATATATATATATATATATATATATATATATATATACATGCATACATACATACATACATACATATATATATTTGTGTGTGTGTTTTATATATAAGTGATGTTGGTGATTTATATTTTTTGTGTGTGTTTACAGATTTTTTGTGAATGAAAATCTTGGTATGAGGTTTCATAAATATAACCAATATAAATGTTTTCCATGACCAATAAAATGACACAAAAGGGGGTCATTTTGTACTTAAAACAGTTATCTGAAAAACTATATTATGTTTAACATGGGAACTATGATAAAAATATAAAAGAAATAGACATTAATAATGAGATATGATAATTTTTATGCAGGTCTTTCCTGAGATATGAAAAATATTTCAAGAGTTCCACAAGAGTAAACTGGTTGAGATAGATAGATAGATAGATAGATAGATAGGTAGATCTGAACAGACATAGATAGATAGATAGATGGAGAGATCTGAACAGACATAGATAGATAGATAGATAGATAGATATGAACAGACACAGCTAGCAAGTTAGATGTATCTGAACAGACATAGATAGATAGATATAGATAGATAGATCTGAACAGACATAGATAGATAGATATGAACAGATTGCAATAGATAGATATAAAACGGCTATAACAGATAGATGGATAAAAGCAAATATATATATATAAATATAAATACAGTCACAGACACACACTGCATACACTGTTTTTCCAAAATGTTAAAGACAGACTGACCAATGAGACACACAATTTGTCTAGATAGATAGTTAAACAGATATGAACAGATATGAGGTAGATATAAAAAGGCTACAACAGATAGATAAAAAGATCATCATACACACACATTTTTGCTTTGAAATCAGAAGGTATCACTGCTTTTGTTATCTGTTTCTCTGTATATTTACTTTTACTTACACACCTATGTATATGTGTATCTCTATACAGATAAGGCAAGCATGAAGAAAAGAGGATATGTTTTTGATAATAATAATAATAATAATAATAATAATAATAATAATAAGGAATACAAATTCAGAAGATTCTATAAAAGGAACAAACTTTTTCAGCAAAACAAGATTCTTCTGTGAGTTAAGCAGTGGTTAAGGTTATTAATGTAGCATCTACTATCAAAGAAGTAAGGAAATTCTGTGTAAGGTCTTGGAGAAAAATAATGGACAAAACAAGAGAACTACAAGGATCGAGCAACAACTAGACAAGTAAAACCTATAAACAACCAAAAATACTGCTCAATATAATTGTTGACTTCCAAGTCAAGAACCTATCTCGTATCTACAAAGACTTCACAGCGACCTTTAATGATATCAAGAATGCAGAGAAAAGTTTCAAATATATCACATGGGTAATCAAGAATCTATTTCCAAAGACAAAGGAGACACAGAATGTGAACAAATACAGAACCATCGCTTGCCTAACAGCAATATAAAAATGCTTCACCTCTATCATTGCCATAAAGACTTTCAGATTTAATGATTCAAATAATCTGTTAACATAAAAACAAGCGAGTTGTAATAACAGGAAGCTACAGGTGTAAGAACCAGCTGCTCATCACAGAAACCTTATTGCAGGAAGTCAAATCAAAGAAAAAGAACAGCTTAGTCTATAGGAAGGCATTTGATTACATGACACAGCATTGCCTATCAGTGACCAGTACTTAGAATATAGTCATGTATTTCCCACCAGTGACCAGGATTCAGAATGATATGGTTATGTATCTACAACCATTGATCAGAAATCAGGATATGAGTGTTTCTTTGTCAAAAAAAAAGCAGCCGAGATTCATGATATGGTTGCATATTTCCCAACAGTGGTTAAGATTCAAGATGTGGACATGCATTTTGCACCAATGGTAAGTTTTTTATGATGTGGCAATGTATTTCCCTCCAGTGTTCAGGATTCATGATATGGTTGAATATTTCCCACCAGTGGTCAATATTCAAAATGTGGTCATGCATTTCCCACCAGTGGTCAATTTTTATGATATGGTAATGTATTTCCCTCCATTAGTCAAGATTGATGATACGGTTGCATATTTCCTAATAGTGGTCAAGGTTCAAGATATGGTCGTGTATTTTTCACCAGTGATCAGTTTTTATGATATGATAATGTCTTTCCCTCCAGTGATCAGGATTCATGATGTTTTTATAGATTACCCAACAGTGGTCAAGATTCAAGATGTGGACACACATTTACCACCAGTGGTCAATTTTTATGATATGGTAATATATTTCCCTGCAGTGGTCAGGATTCATGATATAGTTGCATATTTACCCACAGTGGTTGAAATTCAGGGTATGGTCCTGCTTTTACCACAAGTGGCCAGTATTTAGGATATGGTAATATATTTTCCTCTGTTAGTCAAGATTTATGATGTGATTGCATATTTCCTAACAGTGGTCAAGACTCATGATGTGGCCATGTATTTCTTGCCAGTGATCAGTCTTTATGATATGATAATGTATTTCCCTGTAGTGTTCAATATTCATAATGTGTTTGCACATTTACCAACAGATTCAGTATGTAGTTATGCATTTCTCACCAATGGTCAGTATTTAGGATATGGTAATATATTTCCCTTCATTAGTCAAGACTTACGATATGGTTGCATATTTCCCAACAGTGGTCAAGATTCAAGATGTGGTCATTTATTTCTTATCAGTGGTCAGTAGTCATAACTCATTTCCCACCAGTGATCAGTATATTGTAATGTATTTCCTCCAATGGTCAAGGTCCATGATATGGTTGTGCATTTCCCAATAGTGGTCTGGCTTATGGTATATTTGTTTATTTCCCACCAATGACCAGGATTCAGGATATGGTTGCAAATTTTGTGAATGCAGATCTTCAAGACAGTCATATCCTCCTAACATAGAAGATTGGAAAAACAGTATATTCCTGCCATAAATTCTGATGAAGCTAATCTTTGTAAACATCCTTTCTATTTGGAATATCTGTGCATCACTTTATTTATCACGTTATTTAGTAATACAATTAAGGTCACAATAAGTGCCTCTTTTGATGATATGTCAGACACATGGGATGTTTACTGCCAGTGGAGTTTTGTGTCGGAATCTTGATTTATTTCAGGAGTGACATAATTAAATCCATCTATTTTCCTAGGAACCAACAGAGATTTGCAGCAAAGAAAATGTCAGTCAAATATAAAGGAAACTATACAGGTCAGAATAAAATTATTATTTGTATTCAATAATCCTATTTCATATCAAGTAAATATAGATTTACTTTGTTCAGTCCTGCTACCTATATTCCCTCAAATAACATTAGCTCTATTGTCATAATTAACTTGCAATTTAAAGATCCAGATGGAAACAAAAAGGACACTTATACTTAACATCAGACAGAGACAAGTAAAATTTCTTGGGCATATAATGAGGACAGCAGGTTTGGAGAAATTGACACTCACAGGAAAAACTGAAGACAAGAGGGACAGGGGAAAACAAGACATAACCTATCTAGCAAACTTGAGTAAATGGATGGTGGAACAGAATTTAAGAGAGATAACAAAAAGACAAGATAATAAATCTTGTCTACCAAGGGTGGGAAACTTGTATTGCCTTAATAAACATAGTATCTGCAGCTGCTCTGGAGTATAAAAACAAGCGAAGTCCTAAAGTAACTCTCTTCCTATTTTTCTCCTTTCAAAGTGGGTGCCATGAACTCTCCCACGGAAGCAAAAGGGGCACACAAATACACCTACACAGGCAGTTAATTATTGAAGTAGCCAACACATTAAATTGTAGAGAGCCATGATTGCTAACATCCTGAATGAAGAGACATGACACATAGAAGAAAAAGAAAATGCTGAGGATGTGAGGGTAGAGTAACAGATATCACAGAATGAAATTGGTGAGCTGAATTTCAAATTTACGGTGAGTGTGTTGTGCTTACTTCATACCAGCAGCCTTTATGGATGAACGATGGAGCAATGGTTTTGCAGATCAGATTGAGGAATTGGAGAGCTGATTTTGAATTCCAGTCAAGTTCATTACATGCTAATATGCTTGGGAAAAGTATGAAGCCATCTCTTCTCTCCTCAGCTATGGGTAAATAGCAGGACAGACTGGGTCCTATAGCTTTGGTTGGTGACTAGTCTGGGAAAGGGAAAACTCTGAATTCAAACCAACCTAGTGAGAGTTGGGCTCTGTCAGGTTAACTTGACCAAGACACACCACTGCTACTCTGGCTACAGTAAATGAAGTGCCTCTACGATCCTAATGGATTATGGAACTTGTAATTGTGAACAACCTTGAGAAAGGCATCTCTTCTTCCTCTATCTATAAGCAAAATAGCATAGTACACTGGAGAGTCATGATCACCTATCTCTTGAAAGGTTATGGCATCTTGAAAAAATAATGAAGTTTGAATAACTCATAGAATAATGATTCATGGTTAGACAGAGGACACCTGAACAGTGAAATAATATCACTTATCATTGTAGTTCAAAACAAATGCATCAGTAAAAATTACAACAAAGCAAAAATATAAATTTTGACTTTTTGTTAACTCTCCTAAACCCTGTTTCACCATGAATTTGCTCAAGCTCTCCTTTTGCCTTCAACCTTTCCTGTGAGTATCAAATTTTCCATAACCTCCTTCCTCTTCATATGCCCTATAAATTTCAATTATCTCTTTCTGATTCTAAGTATAAGTGTATATTTTGTTTCCATTTTCTCTAAAACTTTGCCATTGCTTGCATGTTCAGTTCATGGCATTCTCAGCATCCTTTTGTAGAACCATATTTCTGTTGCTTCAAGTCTCTCATTCATCTATGAGGCAATTGTCCAGCATTCACTGCCATATAGGAGGACTGATATTACGTAACAGTTAAGTACACTTTTCTTTGTTTCTAATGAAATTTTAAAGAATAAAATGCAATGCTTTCCACATAGTTGGAATGTACATGACTAGTATTTAGCCACAGACAACTGAAGGATAGGTAGAACAGTTAGGATTGGTATCAGTGAAATGAAGAGATAATTTGAGAATAACATTATACAATATAGAAGGTATAGCTTATGTACTCAAACAAGTGATGGCCATAGGGTCGCTGGCAGTGCAGGCAAACTGAACATTGGCCCCCTTACAAATATAATTTAAAAAAATTTTCACAAAGAGAAAAAACTGAAAATATAGAATGATGAGTTTATTACAATATACAACTTAATACAAGCTAAAGAAAACATTAATTATCCTACCTAATACATTTTTTCTAGCCTTTAGATCTTCAAATCTTTTCATGGTACTTTCTACACCTATCTTCTTTAGAAGATCATTTTTCTATCAACAAAATAACCAAAGAATCTAATCTAACTCAAACTATCTAAATAAACTGATGCAAATCAATTTCACTAGCTAAGTTATGTTAGCTGCTTTCATGTGTGGATTCCACATAACATTAACAGAAATAAAGTTGCTGGATTCTCTTCAGAAATTTCTATTTAAATGTAGGGAAAACATTCCATTTTTTCAGATATTTTATGACAGATTGTTGCTTGCAATCCAGAGGAATGAATGCTCAGAAAATCCCCTACCCAAATTTATAGACATATCCTACAGATGCATGTTGGGATTTCTTACTAACCAAATAAAACAGATGACTTCTCAGTCTCATCCACCCTATTTTTGTTCTTTCTTGTCTTGAAGTCAGAATGCTACAACCACTTGGGTGCATCCCTATGGCATGTGAACACAGTTCTGACTTTATAAACTTTTTGCTTTATTACTGCTGCATTGCCTAGTTTTGACTTGCATCTATACTCTCTGCTTATCACTTCAACATTATTTTTAGTGAATACTCGTATTTGAGTAGACATTTCGTTAGTTATTAATCAGTATATTTATTTTCTCTACCATTCGGAATATTTCAGAAATCTTATTAGAGAATAAAATCTTATAAATCTTATTTATAAAAAAAATCTGGTAAAAAAAAGGTAATTTAAAAAATCTTATAAAATCTTATTAGAGAAAAATGTGTTCTATTGTGCTGTTCCTTTTCTTACTTTTCTTATTGTTTATAGAGAACTTTGTCAGTTCCACTTGTTGAGAATTTTGTTAATTACACTTAATAATGGTCAAATACTCCAAACAGATGATGAAAAGTGGATACTTTACAACAAGGTGGAATAAAAAAGATTTGGGGATATAGAAAATGAGCCACTACTACCAATGCCAACACATATTCAACCTGAGGATTTGATGTTATCTACATGGGGGTATTGGAAGGGAGGTTTTACTGATGAAACTTCTGCTGCAGCACTGAAAGATTGATTCAAACAAGTACTGTTCCCAATTATACCAAATGAAGATGTCAATCAAGTAACAGCATCCATAATTAAGGAAGAAAAAAGATGAGTGGGGAGATGAAATAGATCAATAAGTAATGATCATCTATGTCATGGGTGGGAGATATGGCATTTAAAAAAAGAATAATACTGTTGTCAGAATGTACTAAGCTATTCAGTACTAATTTAAATAAATGAAAAAGCAATTAAAAGAAAGTTCTCTAGTTTATGTGAAGGTATGTTAAACATCTGTACTTACATTGTCATTACAGTAGGAATTAACAAAAAAAAAGAAAAACCATCGTTCCTCTCTTGATTGCTAGCAATAATATGCAAGTAGAGGTGATGGGTGTTTGTCGTCATGTCTGGGTTCACAGGTTTGCAGAGCCATATGCTGATGTCTGATTCCAGCAAAGATACATGGTCAAAAGAGGAAGAATCACGTTTTGGAATTCAGGTATCAGGTTGAGCTGACTGTGGTCTTTTTGTTTCCTATTATTTTCATTCTTTTTTTTTGTATGATGAGAAAAGGAAGTATTTATTCATTTATTCATTGTTTTTTTGACATGTAGATCTAATATTTCATGATAATTATAATGTGATTTTTATGGAGGAGTTCAAAACAGTAAATTTTATAATCAGTGAATCCTGTTCATCTTTTGTCCTTTCCACAATCCTTCCAATACTCAGTCTTTTCTTTCACTTTCAAAGAAAACAATAATAGGCATGGAGCATTACATCTTGAATGGACAATGCCATTTCTAAAATGTGCTCTGACTACATGGGATTTAAGCATGCTACTAGATTGGCATCTAGGTGCCACCGTTTACTGTTGAAATAGCTAAATACAACTGTCAATTCTACTCCAGCAGTTAATTTTTTTTTCCACCTGTGGAACTCCCTTCTGATAACTTACTTCCCTGATAACTGCCATCTTCGAAAATTTAAATGCAACATCAATCACCATCTTCTATCTTGAATCCTGTTCATCTTTTGTCCTTTCCACAATCCTTCCAATACTCAGTCTTTTCTTTCACTTTCACTATTTGTAACTCCCTACGTATTTCCATCTTGCTTGGGGTGAAATGTTTAAAAAAATATATACAGCTAGTGTCTTATAAATCATATTAGAATAGAAATTCTTTAGTAATAAAGAGCAGAATGCACTACAAGGACCTTGCATGGGAGCTAAGGATGTTATGGAATATGAATGTTAGAATTGTGCATATAGTAGGTGTGCTTGGAATTGTGTCCAACACATTGGAATTGAGATTGAATGTGTTGGAAATCAGAAATAGATTCAAGACTTTAAAGCATTGACGATTGTGTAGCATCTGATAAATTACCATTAGTGTGCTGTGACATACTGAGAGAACATTTTCATTAAGTCTAGGCAGCCTTCCTAGTGTAAAAAGAAGAAATGGTTGCTTGGTTGAAATTTGATCTGCATTTAAATATATTGTTATTAAAAAAAATGACTAATGTATATATTTTGTTTTCTTTTTAATCACTACATTTGTTTATTTTATTATCTTTTTAATTGGTATGTATATTTATGTTATCTTTTTAATTGGTATTTATATTTATGTTATTATCTTTTTAATCAGTACATATGTATATTTTATAATCATTTAATCGCTATGCATATTTATTTTATTATCTTTGGTCAAGTTTTGATAAAAGAGGAGACAACTAGTTAACTCAAAAAAATTTTATGTGCTTAATTTTCTAATTGCTCCTTAATTTCATATTTTAAATATGTCTGTTCCCATGTCATAATTAAATATAAGCACCTTAAAAAAGGTACTGAAAAAATCTGGCACATTAATGTCTACTGAAAAAGCAAAATGCTTTGCTCATAAATTCTCTTCTTATTCTGCTTTCGACACATTTGATGTATCTTTGGCCGGCTTTACATTTAGAACTGGGTCTCTATTATGGGATATGCATATAACTACATCCATGGTTTTTGATGTCATCTCTAAACTTGATCCCCACAAGTCATGCAAAGTCTATAGCATCTCAGCAACTGTCCTAAAGAAATGTGCTCCTGAATTGGCTCTGGTTCTTGCTAAGCTCTACAATAAATATCTTGCATTCCAGCTTGTTGGAAATCTTCTGTAGTTCCCATTTTTAAGAAATCTGCCGAACCATATGATTGTTTGAACTATCAACCTATTAGTCTTCCACCTCTTTTTAGTAAATCACTAGAGGCTCTAATCAACCCTGAATTGGTTAAGCATCTCATTTCACAGGGTCTTCTCTCAGACAAACAATATGGCTTTCACCTCTCTAGCTCTACTGCCAATGTATTAGTAGTTATAGCTGAAAAAATATGTCAAATTTTAGATAAGAATGCTGATATTCAGGCTGTTGCCTTAGATATCTCAAAAGCATTTGATAACATTTGGCATGTTGATCTTCTTCACAAGTTGAAGGGATATGGTGTTCCTGGTTGAATTTTTTATTTGATTTAATCTTTCTTATGAAATCGTGTGATGAAATGTGTCCTGAATGGCCACTCTTCTAGATCTTTTTACATTAATGCTGGTTCACGAAGGCTTCATCTTTGGATTTACTCTTTTATTAATATTCATCAACATTCATCAGTTCTTGGAAAAATGTAAGTGAAGAAAACAATACATCCCTGTGATGTAGTTGAACTATTTTAAACTAAAAAATTCACGAAAATTAGCAATTATTAATAATTTTGTCACATAAAGTTAATATATTTCTTTATGCAATGAACATATTGACTACAAATGCATTTCTCTGAATAATTTTTGTTCTTTCTAAATATTTCTTTTTTTGGTAAACATATGCTGAATTTTAATTTTACCATCCTTTATAAATAGACAATTTTTTTTAATCAGTATCACCCTAAGCAAGGTAGTACAACCACTAGTACACAATAGGTTACAAGGAGTGGAAGAATTAGGAACAGACACATTAGTAATGAGGAGAAAGAGAAAAAGCAATCAGGAAGATAGTAGATAGCGATTGACATTGCATTTAAATTTTTGCAGATTAAAGTTGGTTGGAAAGCGTGGAGCCAGAAGTGATTTCCACAAGTGTGAGATAAGAAACTGTTAGCATAGAAGTTTCGGCTACATTTAGCCAGCTCGACTGTAAATTGAGATCTTGTCACCAGTCTAGTATTGCACTTAAATTCAAACAGTTTAGGTACCATAGCAAAGAGCTCATCTGAACAATAACTATGAAAATATTTATAAAAAAGCACAGAGAAACAAAATATAGGCAGTGGGCAAGTGACTGAAGCCGAGTCACTAGATCATGATTAATAATATTGCTGATATATAACTTTATGGCATTGTACAATAGGCACTATGACTTGAAATAATTCATTTTTTCATAATTACTTTTCCTAGATTAGGCACTGTAGATCATAAGTATTAAAAAAAAAAACAGAAGAAAAAAAAGATTTTTATTAATCATTGCATATTTTCTAACAGAAAAATGTTATTGAAAAATTGAATATGAATATTTAACTGACTGACTGAAAGCAACTCAAAGACCTAGAAATTCCCTTGTACAATTCTCATTAAGTCTTAGTATTAAAAGTTCATACTTTTTCAAGTATTATTAGGTTGGTGCAAAAATAATGTCATTTTTTGACGTTCAACTTCATGTGAGAAAACAACATTATTTTTGCACCAACCTAATACATCTATGTTTATGAAGCTACATTAAAAAAAATGGCATCCATATGGAGAAACATTTCCCAGGTAATTTTTATATTTAATTTTACACCTTTTTACATATAATAAATTGGTTAACTCAAAACAAATTACCCTGTTTAACTATTTTGTTCTGGTTAGTGATTTTAATTATTATTATTATTATTACTTTTTAATCATTTCACTCCATGCAAAACAATAATACTAAGATGCAATGGATGACTGAAAGTCAGAGAATGAGAAGAGACCTTAGTGAGGAGAAGTGAGAAGAAAGGACAATAAAAGAACAAAGATAGAAGATGGCAATTGGCATTGCATTTAAATGGCTGAAGATTGTTAGTGTCAGGGAAGCAAGAAGTCAGAAGAGGCTTCCATAATTGAGAAAATAATCTATTAGAATAGAACATACGGTTGCATCTAGTTAGTTCAATAGTGAGACATATCCAGTAGCAGGTTTAAATTCATGCACCAATGAGTAAAGCACATCAGAACAATTGCCATGAAAATTATTTGTAGTATTATTAAAATTATGTACACTGGTAATATCTATTATCATCTCATAGTGAAATAAGTATTTTCTTCATCTTCTGGAAAAACGAAGGGAGACACGCATAAATGTGATAAAAATCCTAGAATAAAATTTATAAAATTTATTGCTTGTCTGAGATTAATTTTTGTGAGCATTTTTAGATTTTCTTGATCCATCAGTCAGTCAGTTGTGTGGCATGTGTGATACGTACTTAAGCAATCATGTATCTTTTGATACATGACTGACAAGGCAGATTTTTTTACCATTGCTTTCTGCAGTAGACCAGTTTCCATCCAAGGCTATAGAATCCAGTCTGTCCTGCTATTTACTCATAGCTGTGGGGTGGGGGGAGAAGAAGAGGAGTCATACCTGTCCCAAGGGTATTATCACATAAGTGAATGTAATGGATTTGACTGGAAATGAACTCGGCTCTCCAATTCCTCAGTCCGAGTTGCTATCCATTACTCCACTGTGCCTCCTGCTTGTCCCATGATTTTTTTAAACGTTAAAATTGCTTTTTGAAAGTATTATATGATTATATTTTCTATGCTTTTAATCAATTAGTATAAACAAATTGATTCATTTTTTTCTGCATTATCATCTAAAATGTTCTTAATTTGCGGTGAATAAGGTGATTTATAGGAGGCACTGTAGAGTAATGGATTGTGGCTTGGATTGAGGAATTGGAGAGTTTGAATTCCAATTGAGTTCATTACACTCCCTTATGTGCTAATACTCTTGGGAAAGGTATGAATCCATCTCTTCTCTTGCCAGCTATGGGTAAATATCAGGAGAGACTGGGTTCTATAGCCTTGAGTGGCAACCAGTTTAGGATAAGGAAAACTATGAATTCAAAATTGGCAAAGCACATACTATGCAGCTAAGGAAATGATCATTCGTATTGACTTGATGAACCCAAATACAGTAGACATATAGATAGTAAAAAAATAATTTTTGTGCATTTAATTTTGTTCTTTTTTGTACAGTTACATATATGGAAGTAAATCAATAACGGTTATAGTTTTAAGGTGTGTCCTAGTAATATGCATAGTTGCTAATTAACAAATTAGTGGATATTGCTAACAAGTTCTTTACTAAAAATGTTCTCTGTAATTGTTATTTAGTAGTAAATTAGGTTTCGATATGATTACCCCTAGGCATAGACTCCAGCTGCATGGCTGCTAGGCCTATTATAATTATCACTTTGTTTCTGTCTTAATGGTAAATCTGATAGGTTCAGTAAAGTCAAATTGGCAAATGATCTCAGAAATGACCTGTTAAATTTAAAACCTCCAAAAGAAAACTGTTTTCCTTTAAATGTAAAAAATAACCTTTTTTGGTTTTCATCATTATGGCTGATGCTAACCCCAAGGTGAGTAATTCATTACCTATCTTTTGTCTAACATCTTTCAATGACATGAATGATTATATTGTATCAATTGCTAGGTCTACTGATAGGAATGTTGGTTTACTGTATCATGCTAGACAATTTTTCTCACCAGAATCTATCTGACACATTTATAAGTCCCACATTCATCTCTACATTGATTATTGGTCTGATGCTTCTGCTATGTATTAAATGATTCTAGTCAGTTTGCAAAGAAGAATCTCCAACATTATCAGTCCTAACCTGGCATCTCAACTTAAGTCCCTTTCCTACTGCTGTAATGTAGCTTCCCAGTATCTTTTCTTTAAATACTTTCATGGTAATTTTTCTGACGAGTTTTCTTCTTTGGTGCCTCAACTTCATGAATTTAACTGCAATACTAGATTGGCAGTAATGACTCATCATTTCACTGTTGAAATTGCTAGTTGTAACCATAAATTTTATGTTAATAGTTTATTCTCTACCTATGGATGATAATGGGTATGTCCCCATTCACATAAATACAATAGTAAATACTGTATGTTGGTCTGCAGTTGGAGATTCATTGGGGAAATACTTGACTCCATTCTAGCAGTTGACTACTTCTTCTACATATTGCTGGCGAATCTTATATGTGTTGTTTGTGTTCTAAGTATTATCGTTCATTACCAACCTTCATGTGATTATTCTATTCAGTACCCTTCCCTAGGTTACAACACTAACACATTTCCCTTGTGAAATTCTCTTCTGGTTTCTTGCTGTCCTGTCAACTATGATCTTCAAAATTTAAATGCAATCTCAATCATCATTTTCTGTTTCCTTGAAACCTGTACTTTTATTGTCCACTCTGCTTGATAACATTTTGCTTAGTTTCTTTCACACTCAGTAACCCCCTTGCATCTTAGTGGCTTTATCACCTTGCCTAGGATGAAATGATTAAAAAACAAAAAAGTTGGAGACTTGGGTAGTATCAAGAAAGATGCAAACAAGAACATTAACCAAATCACTGGCAGCCTCTGTTTACAAGAGTTTAAAAAACTGCACAGTGTAGAATTGTTCATCTACTCAAGAGAGTATTATTATTGTAGAGAAAATATAAACAATGTTTGAAAAAAATGCATATATTTACTACCTTACCACAGGACTCGGTTAATGACCTGGTAAGAGATTCAGCTGAACAGAAGAAAAAAGTAGATAATGATGATGATAGTAATAATGATGATTATAATGAGAGATAATAGTGTTGCCATATTATGGTGTTAGAATAGTAACTATTATTGGTAGTCTGTGGTGTCTGGGTAAACAGTAGTCTACCAGACTAGATAGCTCAACTTTAAAATATAAAATCCAGGAGATATTTTTCATTTATTTTCTGAGGAAAAAAATGTCTTCTCGTCTTACAAAATGTCTCAGTTTGGCTAGGATATAAGCTTACAGTATTTGCATTTTAACAGTTTCAGTCTTGAAGCTTAAAGTGTGTAGGGTGATGGAAACACTTTATTATACAATAAAATGTTGAACCTTGTGGACTCGTACTGCAGAATCACAAAGAAAGAATTGTATCAAATAGCAGAAACTGCATCACTTGAGAACAGCAACAACTAAAATGCATAGCACATATAACATGAAGAAAAAATAATGACATAATCAAGATGTTGACATTCCACACTACTCTCAACAAAAGGATAGGATGGAAACCCCCATCAATACTTTTTTTATAGCATTTCACCCCAAGCAAGGCCGGAGTGCCATGAGAACACAATGACTTACAAAGAGTGAAAGAATAAAGAGGGGTGTTTGAGGAAAGGATAACGAGAAGGATGGGGTTTCCAGATCAAGGCATCAGAAGATGTCGATTGACATTACATTTGAATATTTGAAGATTATAGCTATCAGGAAAAAGTAAGAAGAAGGGAGTTCCATTGTCAGGAAGTGTGAGAGAAGAAGCTGTTGGAGTAGAAGAGGTGGTTACATTTAACTGTTTTGATAATGAAAGAGTGGGACTGAGATGCCAACCTAGTGTCATGCTTAAATTCATGCAGTCAGGGC
The DNA here is from genome assembly GCA_964036315.1 of Acanthosepion esculentum. Lineage (NCBI taxonomy): Eukaryota > Metazoa > Mollusca > Cephalopoda > Sepiida > Sepiidae > Acanthosepion > Acanthosepion esculentum. The sequence continues at coordinate 74,396,394 of OZ038486.1, forward strand.
ACCAGTGAAAATAGCTTGTCAGAGCTGTTATCATAAAAATATTTCTAAAAAAGACAGAGAGAAGCCATAGCATGTCTGTAAGAAAGTGATTGGAGTTGAGATGCTTGGTCAGGACATATTACATCACATATCTGCCTTTGGATTTTGTTGAGAACCTCAAGATGAACAAGTGGGGGCACCAGAATATATATGGCAACAGTATTCAATGCAAGGACGAATGGTAGAACTGTAGATTTGAAGGATGAACTCAGACAAGAAAAACCTGGCATGACACAGAGAACCAACTGTCTTTGTAGTGGATGAAGCTATTGATTCAATGTGGTTATTCCAGCTCAAGTCAGTGGAAAACTTGAGACCAAGAAGGTGCAGAGAGACGCTCTCGTGAAGTTGAGCATCAGCCATGCTGATAGGAAGCAGGGAAGTTTCAATATGGTGGGTAAAGAGTGATAAAAGCTACTGGACCCGAGAAGCCTGTTTTACTGAAAAATTGTTTCAAGAGAAAGATTTTATGAATATCAACTGACGGTCGAACTAGCTGCTAGTCAATGAAGGCCAAATGTTTCCTCATAAACCTTTCCAAAGTAGAAAATATGATCTGGAATCACAATGAAAACAGTGATGTCATGCACCCTGGATAAAAATTTATAAATTTATCTTTGTCTGCTTATACCTATCTATCTGTCAATCTCATTCTGTTCATTATCTCTCCTCCTCCCCTTTCAATCAATCTGTCTCGCTCTGTCCATATTCATCTATCTATCTATCTATCTATCTATCTAATTCTCACTCTGTTCATATCTATCTATGTAATTCTCTTCATTATCTCACCTCCCTTCTCTCTTTATGAATCTGTCTGTTCATATCTATCACATTCTGTTCATTATCTCTCTTTCCCCACTCTCTCTCAATCTATCTCTGTTCATTATCTATCTATCTATCTATCGATCTCATTCTCTTCATTATCTCACCTCCCCCCTCTCTCAGTCTATCTCAGTCTGTTCATATCTATCTATCTATCTATCTATCTATCTATCTATCTATCAAATTCTGTTCATTATCTCTCTCTATTAATCTTTGTTCATACCTGTCTATCTACCTATCTCATTCTGTTCGTTACCTTTCTTTTGTTTCAGCTTTAAATAATCCACAAAGAGTTGAAAAACCATTAAAAATCCAAATTCAGCTAAATCTGAAGACCTTTCAAAGAATTGGTAAATCTATTTCAATAATTATGGCAGGGGCAGTATAGTTTGAGTCTAAGTGCATCCAGAACCAACCACGGTCACTGCAAGAAAAATTCTGGAAAATGCAAACTATAGCTATGCACAGGCAGTTCAGGCCAAGGTTGAAAAGAAACAAATTGGATCCCAAGAGTTCAGGAAGATCACCAACCAAATTATGAATAGAGGCAAAGTGGCTGTGCTCATTATAATAAATGGCCCCAAGGTTATATTTTGCTTGACAAATAAGGCGAAACACTTCACCTCGATCTTTTCTTCAAATTCAATGTCAGATGTCAAAAGCCATTTCCTTCCCAATTTCACATTGAGCACAATCTGGCGATATTTTCATTTCAGCTTGAGAAGTCTCAAGACTTATCAAAATCCTTGACCCTAAGAAAGCCACTGATCATAACAAAATCGTAGTAGTTGTCCTTAAGAATATCAATCAGGAACTATTCCCAATCCTAGTGAAGTTATTTAACCTGTGCTTGAAGAGGAAATCCTTCCCAAACTTGGGGAAAGTGTCAAGCATATGCCTAGTTTACAATAATGTGGCTGAGCGATCATCCCCTCTCAGTATAGATCTATCAGTTTCCTCAGTATTGTTTGTGAGTTTTTTGAGGCCATATACAACAAGAATGTTGTTGAGCACAAAGGTAAGAACAGTCTATTGAGCAACAAGGAGTATCAGTTTCGATTGGCTCAATCCACAACTGATTTCCTCGCCCCCATCACTCATAGAATCAGTGAGGCACTAGTGAACAAATACAATACAAAGACCATAGCATTAGATATTTTGAAGGCCTCTGACAAAGTGGGGCATAATGGACTGCTGCTCAAGCTTTCTAGAATCACTGGAAGAGTCTTCTTAATTATAAAGTCCTTCCTAAAGGGTAGGTCCCTGAAGGTAGTTGTTAACAGCCAGTTCTCTAGCAATCAACACAGGTGACCCTTGAGGGACCCTTCTTGGACCAACCCTTTTTTTACTTTACATAAATGATCTGCCTAAGAGTATACTCAGATCATTTATGAATATCTATGCAATGAGACAATGGTATATGAGTGCACCTCTAAAACTAGTGGTGACCAGAGATTGGCGGCTGATGTTTCATCTAATCTAGCTTTAACATCTCAGTAGGGGATAAACTGGCTGGTTACATTCCATCATTGCTGATCAGACCCCAAACCAACACCAGTCATGATGAATGGATGTCCCCTTGTGGTGGCCTCATTTCTTGAGTGTTAATTGTACCTTAAATTCACCCCAGACTTCAAGTGGAACTGATACATACGATCTGTTGCTAAGGATGCAGGAAAAATGGTCGGTCCTCTGGAATGCTTCAGATCAGGCCAAAAATGGAGTACTGCTGTCATATTTGGACAAGAGCTGCCCAGTCCTCACTTTCCACTCTCAATAGAGTTCAAAAGCATCTCCACTCCCTTGTAGATGAAAAATTATACCACTAACATTATAGCAAACTCTCCTCATTCCCTATGTATATAAGTTCGACTAGAGTACCATATTCGCACAAACCACTGCACTGTGGAACCAACTACCAAGAGGATATTCCACCAATCACTATAATCTTAACCTGTTCAAATCTAGGATTAACTGTTATCTTCCCCATCTATCTATATAAAATGTGCTTCTTACACTGTAACACTCTACCTTGAGTGGCCCATATATACAAAATTAAAGAGGTTCAGTAAAGGGAGATAACTGATGTCAGTATTAGATTAGAACCCTCCATTGCTATTTCATTTTTATAAGAAAAGAGTGAGAAGAAATGACTAAGTATAAACTACAGGAACAAAGAATGCATGGTTATCAGCAAAAGGATGATCAAAAAATGCAAATTACAAATTGGGGATACTAAAATCAAATTAAAGAAATTTAAATATCTGGGAAGTGTTCTAACAGAGGATGGAAACCATGACACTGTGATCTGATGATGTATTGAGATGGCCAAAGATGTATTCCAAGACCTAAGTAGGGTATTAAGAGACAGAAGAATTTTGTTAGAAACAAAGAAAACAGTACTGAAATTACACAATATCTGTCCTACTATATAGCAGTGAATACTTGACAATCTCTTCAAAGATGAAATAGAGATCTGAAACAACAGAAATGTGGTTCTACAGAAAGATGCTGAGGATACCATGGACCAATTGTGTGAGAAGCAACATGGTTTTGGAGAAAATGGAAACAAAAAGGAAACTTATACTCAACATCAGTAAGAGGCAGTTGAAATTTCAGGCACACATAATGAGGAAGGAAGGCTTGAAAAACCTGATGCTCACAGGACAGAGGAAAGCAGCGCATAACATACTCGATGAGCTTGAACAAATGGATGGTAGAACAGGGTTTGGGAAAAGTAACAAAAAGACAAGACTTATTAAGAGCTACAAGGCACAGGAAAATGTGGAGGGCCATGCTCGCCTATATCCTGAAGGGACAAGACACATAAAAAGAAATTTAATAGTTACTGTGTTTATTCCTGAGTAATTTTCTGGATCTTTCTTAAGCTCATTAAACAAAAATATATTTCTTATTATATGTGCCTCAGGTGAGGTAATGATTAGCAAGACTAGTCTGGTTGACTTAGTAGTGAGTGTGTTCCTCACTAGGCACCCCATACAAAAATTCGATACCAAATAACTCAACAAAGGTTAACATTGCTTTTTTTTTAAACATGATCATCCTTACTGTTAATCTTATTATATTCCATCCCATTACATTTAAGTTAATCCTTGTTGAATGTTCAAGAAGTCTCCCATGACAGAATTATGATTAAAACTTTTCACTCTGAAGAAAGATCCAGAAAATAAACAAAATGACAATAAAATAAGCAAAATAAATTAACCCAAACAAATTACCAAATCACACCTGTTAGAATAGACGAAATAGAATAAAAAATAAGAAACAAAATCAATGAACCTAAAGTAAATAATAAACAAATTAGCAAACCATTATGATCAAAATATTAGTTAGACTATAAAAATCAAACCAAAAATTGGACGAAAAAAATAGCTATAACTGTTATATAACGATAAAAGAAAAAAAATACTACGTTACTTAAAAATTGAAAACCGAAAAGAGAAAATATACAGTATAACAAATAAGTAATAACAAGTAAAATAAACTGATCTAAATTCATCCAAATAAATAAATAAACTAACAAACCGATCCCGATAAACTAACTGTTAGAAAAAACAAATAAAGATAACCAATCTAAAAAAATACATGAAGTAATAAACAAATTAAACTACAACAATCAACCCCAACAATTGAATAAATAGCTTTAATTATCTTCCCAAACCAAAACAAAACTATTAAATAAGCGATATAAACAAAATTTTACTACGTTAATAAAAACACCAATTAAAAAAAAGAAAAAAAGATAAGAAATAAAAATAAAAAATAAAAATAAAAATAAAAAATAAAAATAAATAAAAACAAGCAAAATAATTTAACCCAAATTAATAAATAAACGAATTCCGGTAAAATAACCACCAAAATAGACTATCCACAATGCGCCACTGATCCGTATATATAAATAGCCGAGAAAAATAACAGCACTCGTGGCCTAACTATTGCAGCTAGCATGAAACAGCCTGTTGCCTCTAAGTGTTGACTTCTATGTTTACTTTTATATTCATGTATATATATATATATATATATATATATATATATATATATATATATATATATATATGAGGAAATAATTAATTTTTATCCACAGATACGTTATATTAAATGACAACACCGGTTTAAGTAGAAGTCTCTGCATTTCTATTACAGGATATTTTTTCTCTACTGATCTGAGTTTTTCGTTATTAGATGAATGAAAAATCCAGGCTAGTATGCAAAAAAGATAATTAAAATAATATATATATATATCTCTTCTCCCTCCAGCTATGGGTAAATTGCAGGACAGACTGGGTTCTATAGCATTGGATGGCAAGTGGTCTAGGAGAAGGATAGCTCTGAATTCAAAACCTGTGGAAGGTCGTTTGGGGACCTTGTGGCATGTAGTGCATCAGGTCTCTGTATTCAGCTCTTCAAAAAGTGTGGAAGGTTCTGCACAAAACCTTCACTGCTATAATCAAATCACATGTGCTGGTGTCGGGCTGTCAGTTACGAGGAACTGAGCTGCTTGACCCTCATACGACGGGAGAGTCGAATATATATATATATACACACACACACATATTAAGTAAGTATATTTGAAGAGAGCTTGAATGCAGGTAATATAATTGAGATAATGTTTAGGCACAAAATACTGAATGTAAATTTATATTTGTCTTCATTTGCTGACAGCAAACTAAACTGTGCTGCCATGTTTGTTTGTCACAGTGTTTGAGTTCATCATTATCATAAACTTATCAAGAATTAATTTATTTTTTATTTTGGGATTATTTTTCTTCTGAAGATCTATCAACTCCAGTTGTTTCTCCAAGCTGCAATTATGGAAACTTTCTAAATATTTTCAAAGCATAATGAAAGCAAACATTCAAAAGAAAATTGTTTTATATAAAGAAATCTATCACATTCTCTTTCAAAGTCTGATTTATTTCTTTTGAACCAAATTTAATTCCGAGTCTTTAATTATCTTGATCTTTTTTTTTATGACGTAAAATTTTGTTTCATATTTCTTTTGTTTCAAAAAAAGCTTGACTTGAAACGACCAAGATGTCGTTCTTCTAATGCATGCTTAGAAAATCAGAGACAGAGGACATGGTAAATGAAAACATTGAAAACCTAACAATCAGGAAGAAACAGCTGGAATTTCCATGATATATGAAGAGGTAAAAAGGCTTGGAAAATGTAACACTCACAGGAAACATCTAATGCAAGAGAAGCAAATGCATGAGCAAATGGATAAAGGAGCAAATACTGTAAAAAGAAAGAGAAGTAATAAAGATACATATATCACTGAGAGCAACAAAAGACAGGAAGCCGTGGAGAACCGTGATCACCTATGACCTGAAAGTAACTGGGAGAGAGAGAGAGAGAGATGAACTCTTTCATTTTCTTTGCTTAAAATGAATAAGATTTTACAATTTACAGTTTTAAAATGCTCTATATTGTTGTTTTATCTAATATATGTGATGTGGTTCTGGTAGTATCTGACCATCAAAAGCAAAAGCAAATAATTGCCCAAACATTTATAATAAAAAATTGAAGAAAGAAGTCAGAACAAACATAAACAAGGTCATTTTTTAAATTTTCTAGGAAGAGAACAAGAACACTAGAAATGTGTTACATACCTTCTCTCTAACCGTGAAAAGGAAAACTAGTGGATTTTACAAAAACTATCTTGACTCACGAGTCCAGTATGTCATCTTATCATCATCTTGTTCACCCATGCCCCAAGAAGACATTTTCTATTATTGACATCTACCTGAAGACTGTCTTCTATGTCAAGATGAGGCTTTGTTGCTTGGCTGTTGAGAGTCACATGAGAGACCAAGAGTGGTGCATATTAATTGGGGGAGAGAAAGCAAAATGAATCCCACAATATAATTACATGTGGATACCTGAATGAGATTCTATTGTTAAACTAATAAAGACAGTGTTTATCTGCATTGTATATTAAAACCAGTAGTTGTATTTATAAAAAATTCATCATAACCATGTAAAATGATTAACATTTAGCACTTTGCATTATTAATATTACTTCCCTTTCCACTGCATTCTTTTTTAAGACCTCTCGATTGAAGTAACATTATTGTTAAGTCCATTCAAAGTTGTTTTCTGTTGCCATAGCGGGATATGACAACACAACTATGAAATTCAAACATAATATTGTTCAGGGATCAGAGTCACTTTCAGTGGCAGGATAAAATTTTTGTACAGCAAATGAAGTCACACTGAGAGGGATAAAAGTCAATCAACACTCATTATAAAAATAGAAAATAAATATACTTCTTAGATTAATGTTTTTGATTAATGTTCAGGGCTAATTTTGAGTCAGCACTCAGGTAATCTACTGTATTCTTGCCAATTACACAAAACACAGCATTGCAACACATACCTGACACGACATTGCATGTTTTACACAGCAATAATTGTTAATTTCTTCTGAATTCTTAAAAAGTTAATATTTTTGTTTATACTTTTTATATTTGTTTTTTTTTTAAAATTGATTCAAATGATTGTTTTGTGATGTTGGACAGCTTTGCTTGTCACTTTTGCTATGTCAAGAAAAAGCTCATTATCATTTCCAAAAATGCTCGTTATATTTGTAGATGCCAATACAAGTAGTAACGCCTTCCAATAATACCCACACTAGTAATACTTGTTCAAGTAGCAATTGCGAAATCATATAATTATAAGAAAAGAATTGTAATCCATATAGTAGTAGAGTAGAGAGAGTGAATGTATAGCAATAGTAGATAGACAAGAAGAGTGAACAGTGATCATATAGGCAACACGCTACTTCCTATTTATTCACTTCCTTTATGATCACATGATCTACTTAATAATGGAATTGCCCATGTTACTCACTGGTGATCTAGTTTCAAACCAGTGTCAGTAATGATAATTACTCTTATACAACAGGCTGGCTGCTCTTTCTTAATATACTTGCCTGCTAATGTGGCAAAGTAATCCCTGTTGCAGTCACCTGCTCTGTGTTTCTTCAATATGCACAGAGTCATCCTGTACTCAGTAGACATTAGATACAGTTTCTGGAAGAGAGTGCATAATCTGGTGGGGTCAACAGTGTACTGAAAAAAACCCGTGAACTCAAACTCTCAGTTTCAATGACTTGTGACCATATGCTAGTACCACAATCAGCAGGTGCCAAACCGTTTTGTCACAAGGCTTGGGTATGGTTGTTAGACACTTCTGGAATCCACACACTGGTATCGTCTCTCCAGGATGATATTATCAAGAAGTCATCTGACAAATCAACCACATTAGATTTGAAACTGGGTCTTATGTATCCATATCTAAATTAAATGATATCGAATTAATGAATTTGCGAGTGAAATGATATTTTAATTAACTACTGAATGGATAAAGAATTATCTGTCTGAAAAATTTGTAGAGGTATGTAAATGTATGAACTACAACTTCTACGGGGTGTGGCATAAATACCTCCCAGAAATAATGGTAAGACATTAGGTATAGGGTGCAGTAGAAATACCCCTCCCACATAATGATAAGACATTAGCTAGATGAAGACATCATTGCCACTTGGCTAAGGTCACTAGAACCACACACGTGACACTTTAAAATGTGAGAGGTATTTCTGCTGCACTCTTTAGTCTTACCATTATGTGGGTGGTATTTCTGGGAGGTATTTCTGCCACACCCTATACAAAAATGTTGGCTGTGAACCTGCCTCCTGCCCAAAAAATGTTTCAAATTGAAACCTTACGAAACAGCTTCAAAGTGGGTGATGGATTATTTTACTTCCTACAACCTCTTTCCCACAAATGAAACATCACAAGCCTATTGGTACACTATAGCTACTTTCATAGCGAATGTCCCCAGGTCCTGTGCTCCTTAGTGTCGCCATTAGAGACCTTGACAGGTAGAACCCGTCATGCCATAAGACAGGGCTGAATCCTCCTCATTCTTTTCGTATTCCATTGGTAAGGTGGAAGTTCCATTCAGACAGCTTCTTCTTCAGAACTGTTACTTTGTGTCACAGACACCTGACACCCACATATCCTGACAATATGCACTTCTTCCTCCTCTATTTGTAAGAAATGCATTCTGTAACTCTCTACCAAGAACGGCACTTGAGCCTTTTAATGGATGAACAATAGGGTTAAAAAGCATAGAAAAACCCCATCAATGTTGGGAAGAGTAATAACACCGACTGGGCTTAGTGAAACCTATTTTCCTGAAAATTTGTTTTAGGAGAAAGACTTTATAAATTTCAACCATCAGCAGTACTGGCTGCTTGGTCAATGAATGCTGAATGTTTCCTTATAAGGAAACAGCTAATATTAACAATACCATATGTTATCTTTAAAATAAACTAGAAATTAGTACTATTTTTTTTTAAATCAAGTATTTTTTTAAATATTTTTCATTTGAAAATATATTGGTTCAGTGAAATATTTTGAGTTATAATTACAATGCTAAATTCATTTAAATATCAATCTTTGTCTATTTACATCTATCTCAAGTGGTTATATATATGTCTATATTTTGTTATCAAAGTTGTTAGCACCTATTTCAGCTAATTTTAAAAAGTCCATTAATTTCTTAATAAGTTTCCAAATAAAAATATATAATTGTCTATATCTGTGTTTGTGTGTATCGTAGGCAAAGGAAACTCCAACAAAATAACTACAGACCATACATTGCCCCACCTCAGGCAATGACATGCATCCCTTGATTTAAAGGGGAAGGTTGGTTATATACATGCAGCTCCTTACTTTAAAACTTCAGTAACCCAGACCTGATATCTGTCTCATGCTTCAGCCAGATGCCAAGCCATGATTATGATATATATATATATATTCTATCATATATGATATATATATATATTTATATCATATATATATATTTATATATATGTGTGTGTATATATATATATATATATAATAAAAATATAGTTTTATGGCATGCTATATTTATGAGTTAAATTGCTCAATATCAGAAATAGATTATATGTATATATAAAAGTGGACATTGATTTCAACATCCAGAGGTGACAGTCTGTCTCATGTTCAAATGCATTCATGATAGCCTGACAATCTAAACATATTTTCTGGTTTTAAATAATCTGGAATAGGTTGATAAGGTGTAAAAAAAGTATCAACCAATCAATCGATAACACCTTTCCTGAAAAAAGAAGCGATTTGTAATTTCCCAACAACAAAATCATAACAATTTGAATATTTCATTAGTCATATAAAAATCTTTACAGACATTTCTTTCCAAATGTTCCCTCACTTTGTAATCATTAACTGATCTGATAAACAAGCCTAAATTATTAAAGTTAACACTGCAGCAACAACATCCTTTATAAATCATTAATCTTCTGTTTTTTTAATTCTTGTTCTTTTATTGTTCACTCTCCTTAATGTTTTTTTCTCACACTCAATAACCCTTTGTGTCTTAGTGGCTTTATTGTCTTTCTTGCAGATTAAACTAAACTTAGAAGATACACACATCAAGTTATTACAGATCATGCTGTTCTGTATGAAAAAATAATAAGAAAAGGTTGAGTGCTAATTTCATTTTTTAAGCAAAAATGAACAAAGCACAAAGCAAATATAGCACATTCTCATGGGAATAGTTTGGCTTCTATCTGGCAGTTAAACAATAAAAAGCATTTATTGGAACTTCAGCATTTCATTGTATTCCCAGACCATAAGTGATTGACCTATATGTTGCCCGCCAGTGTTGATAAGTAAAGAATGTGAAGATATTTTCATCTGATATCATATTATACATTGGATATAAAGTTGGGGACAGAATTATTCACCCTCTCTTTCATAATTACAAATAAAGCTATAATAGCTCAAATTTTCATGGAAACTTCATGTACCTTTTTTCACAAATCATGAAAGGGATTTGAATGAATGTGCAGTGATGCCCACAACAAAATTTTTATTTTAATGTCAAATAATAATACAAAAAAAATAATTTAACATCAGACAAAATTATTGGCCCTCTTCATTCATTAAGCAGTTGTGTAACCTTTATTCTTGATTATTGTCTCTAAATCACTTTTGATAGTTCCTTACAAGATCGCTACACACACTGATAGGTATTTTGCTCCATACTTCCTTGGCAATAGTTTCTAGCTCCTCCAAATTTGAAGGACTTCTTTCTCTTACTTTTTTCTTCAAATATATCCATAAATTTTCAATGGGGTTTAGGTCAGGGCTATGTGTGGGTTATGCCAATACCTTAATTTTGCTGTCATCTAAATGTTTTGTAACAATTCGTGGTGTGTATTTTGGGACATTGTCACGTTGGAACGTCCAGTGATGTCCCAAAAACAGCTTTCATGCACTTTGTTTTATGTTATTTTTAAGAATAGCCAAATACTGCTCTTTGGCAATTGTTTCACATGATGGTCAACTAATGTACCAAAGAAAAAATGTGACATGAGTTTTCCAGTCAGGTTGAACACTAAATTTTGATGTAATGACTGTTAGAATTTACAGGAATGCTCAGATCTAATCAATATTGTTTAATGAATTCACTCAGTTTCTAGGGGTGGGAAATATATGAAGATTACTGCATATTATCTATAGGTAAAAGACCTTATTGGATTCATTCGTAGAGACACAATATACAAAACAGATTGAACAGTCAATATTCATTTTGTGCTTCTTTAATCAAGTATGTTATAGAAAAACAAAACAAAGGATGCACACTGGGCCTGATTATAACCTTTTAGGGAAACCTAGGCTAATGAAATTATGCCCCACTCAGATGAAGGCACCCACTAACTTGCCCGCACACATCTTGAATATTTTTTATTTGTGATATATTTTAGTGACATTTACCTTTATTGCAAATTCTTTAAACTAGAATAGCTATCTTTTGTTTGTCAATGGAATATTCTTGAATAAATACGACTGTTGCAAAACAGATTAACACACATTTCCAGACATCTGTATTAAAAAAAGAAAACAGTTTGTTTATAACCAGCATTGTAACAATAAAACAATCAAAGTTTGTCATCTTGATATCATTTCAGTTTATGAAACTATTTAGAAGTTATAACATCTAGAAAATTAAAATTATTGCTTTATAAAATTTCTAAGATTTAAACATTCTGAACTAAAATCAGACATGTTATCTCCTTGAAACACAATGACACAAACTAAAACATTCTTTTCCTTACTATTGTAGCATACCTACAGATGATAATGGACATGTCCCCATTCATATAAATACAGTAGTAAATACTGTATGTTGGTCTGCAGTTGGAGATTCCTTGTGGAATTCACTTTACTCACTTCTAGCAGTTGATTACTTCTTCTACGCACTGCTGGCAAATCTTATATATGTTGTTCGTGTCCTAAGTATTATCATTCATTACCAACCTTCATGTGATTATTATATTCAGTAACCTTCTCTAGGTTATAACAATTACTTTGCTTCCTGAAAAGTCAAATAAATATGAGTTTGTCATATTGATATCATTTCAATTTGTGGAGCTATTTAGAAGTTATAACATCTAGAAAATTAAAATCATTACTTTATAAAAGCTTAAGAGGGCCATAGGCTGCAGCCTATGATAGCCTTAAGGATAAACTGGTCCTGGATGCATCCCAGCATACCTGCATTTTGGAACTTGCTCACACTACCTGGACAATTGTTTTAAAAGTAATAGAGTTACAAAACAATCAATTACATTTAACAGCGGTCAGTACAATAAAAAATCACAATAAAGTTTTACACCAACAAGATAATATACTACAGACCACAATATACTTAAGAACTTATACAGTAGGAATAATGCTTTTATACACAGTGACTATGGCAAAACAATGTTCAGCCAATATTATAATGGATGATGATAATATACTACAGACCACAATATACTTAAGAACTTATACAGTAGGAATAATGCTTTTATACACAGTGACTATGGCAAAACAATGTTCAGCCAATATTATAATGGATGATGATAATATACTACAGACCACAATATACTTAAGAACTTATACAGTAGGAATAATGCTTTTATACACAGTGACTATGGCAAAACAATGTTCAGCCAATATTATAATGGATGATGATAATATACTACAGACCACAATATACTTAAAACACTTATACAGTAGGAATAATGCTTTTATACACAGTGACTATGGCAAAACAATGTTCAGCCAATATTATAATGGATGATGATAATATACTACAGACCACAATATACTTAAAAACTTATACAGTAGGAATAATGCTTTTATACACAGTGACTATGGCAAAACAATGTTCAGCCAATATTATAATGGATGATGATAATATACTACAGATCACAATATACTTAAAAACTTATACAGTAGGAATAATGCTTTTATACACAGTGACTATGGCAAAACAATGTTCAGCCAATATTATAATGGATGATGATAATATACTACAGACCACAATATACTTAAAAACTTTTCAGTAGGAATAATGCTTTTATACACAGTGACTATGGCAAAACAATGTTCAGCCAATATTATAATGGATGATGATAATATACTACAGACCACAATATACTTAAAAACTTATACAGTAGGAATAATGCTTTTATACACAGTGACTATGGCAAAACAATGTTCAGCCAATATTATAATGGATGATGATAATATACTACAGACCACAATATACTTAAAAACTTATACAGTAGGAATAATGCTTTTATACACAGTGACTATGGCAAAACAATGTTCAGCCAATATTATAATGGATGATGATAATATACTACAGAGCACAATATACTTAAAAACTTTTCAGTAGGAATAATGCTTTTATACACAGTGACTATGGCAAAACAATGTTCAGCCAATATTATAATGGATGATGATAATATACTACAGACCACAATATACTTAAAACATTTATACAGTAGGAATAATGCTTTTATACACAGTGACTATGGCAAAACAATGTTCAGCCAATATTATAATGGATGATGATAATATACTACAGACCACAATATACTTAAAACACTTATACAGTAGGAATAATGCTTTTATACACAGTGACTATGGCAAAACAATGTTCAGCCAATATTATAATGGATGATGATAATATACTACAGACCACAATATACTTAAAAACTTATACAGTAGGAATAATGCTTTTATACACAGTGACTATGGCAAAACAATGTTCAGCCAATATTATAATGGATGATGATAATATACTACAGACCACAATATACTTAAAAACTTTTCAGTAGGAATAATGCTTTTATACACAGTGACTATGGCAAAACAATGTTCAGCCAATATTATAATGGATGATGATAATATACTACAGACCACAATATACTTAAAAACTTATACAGTAGGAATAATGCTTTTATACACAGTGACTATGGCAAAACAATGTTCAGCCAATATTATAATGGATGATGATAATATACTACAGACCACAATATACTTAAAAACTTATACAGTAGGAATAATGCTTTTATACACAGTGACTATGGCAAAACAATGTTCAGCCAATATTATAATGGATGATGATAATATACTACAGACCACAATATACTTAAAAACTTATACAGTAGGAATAATGCTTTTATACACAGTGACTATGGCAAAACAATGTTCAGCCAATATTATAATGGATGATGATAATATACTACAGAGCACAATATACTTAAAAACTTTTCAGTAGGAATAATGCTTTTATACACAGTGACTATGGCAAAACAATGTTCAGCCAATATTATAATGGATGATGATAATATACTACAGACCACAATATACTTAAAACATTTATACAGTAGGAATAATGCTTTTATACACAGTGACTATGGCAAAACAATGTTCAGCCAATATTATAATGGATGATGATAATATACTACAGACCACAATATACTTAAAACACTTATACAGTAGGAATAATGCTTTTATACACAGTGACTATGGCAAAACAATGTTCAGCCAATATTATAATGGATGATGATAATATACTACAGACCACAATATACTTAAAAACTTATACAGTAGGAATAATGCTTTTATACACAGTGACTATGGCAAAACAATGTTCAGCCAATATTATAATGGATGATGATAATATACTACAGACCACAATATACTTAAAAACTTTTCAGTAGGAATAATGCTTTTATACACAGTGACTATGGCAAAACAATGTTCAGCCAATATTATAATGGATGATAATATACTACAGACCACAATATACTTAAAAACTTTTCAGTAGGAATAATGCTTTTATACACAGTGACTATGGCAAAACAATGTTCAGCCAATATTATAATGGATGATGATAATATACTACAGACCACAATATACTTAAAACACTTATACAGTAGGAATAATGCTTTTATACACAGTGACTATGGCAAAACAATGTTCAGCCAATATTATAATGGATGATGATAATATACTACAGACCACAATATACTTAAAACACTTTTACAGTAGGAATAATGCTTTTATACACAGTGACTATGGCAAAACAATGTTCAGCCAATATTATAATGGATGATGATAATATACTACAGACCACAATATACTTAAAAACTTTTCAGTAGGAATAATGCTTTTATACACAGTGACTATGGCAAAACAATGTTCAGCCAATATTATAATGGATGATGATAATATACTACAGACCACAATATACTTAAAACACTTATACAGTAGGAATAATGCTTTTATACACAGTGACTATGGCAAAACAATGTTCAGCCAATATTATAATGGATGATGATAATATACTACAGACCACAATATACTTAAAAACTTATACAGTAGGAATAATGCTTTTATACACAGTGACTATGGCAAAACAATGTTCAGCCAATATTATAATGGATGATGATAATATACTACAGACCACAATATACTTAAAACACTTATACAGTAGGAATAATGCTTTTATACACAGTGACTATGGCAAAACAATGTTCAGCCAATATTATAATGGATGATGATAATATACTACAGACCACAATATACTTAAAACACTTATACAGTAGGAATAATGCTTTTATACACAGTGACTATGGCAAAACAATGTTCAGCCAATATTATAATGGATGATGATAATATACTACAGAGCACAATATACTTAAAAACTTTTCAGTAGGAATAATGCTTTTATACACAGTGACTATGGCAAAACAATGTTCAGCCAATATTATAATGGATGATGATAATATACTACAGACCACAATATACTTAAAACACTTATACAGTAGGAATAATGCTTTTATACACAGTGACTATGGCAAAACAATGTTCAGCCAATATTATAATGGATGATGATAATATACTACAGACCACAATATACTTAAAAACTTTTCAGTAGGAATAATGCTTTTATACACAGTGACTATGGCAAAACAATGTTCAGCCAATATTATAATGGATGATGATAATATACTACAGACCACAATATACTTAAAACACTTATACAGTAGGAATAATGCTTTTATACACAGTGACTATGGCAAAACAATGTTCAGCCAATATTATAATGGATGATGATAATATACTACAGACCACAATATACTTAAAAACTTATACAGTAGGAATAATGCTTTTATACACAGTGACTATGGCAAAACAATGTTCAGCCAATATTATAATGGATGATGATAATATACTACAGACCACAATATACTTAAAAACTTATACAGTAGGAATAATGCTTTTATACACAGTGACTATGGCAAAACAATGTTCAGCCAATATTATAATGGATGATGATAATATACTACAGACCACAATATACTTAAAACACTTATACAGTAGGAATAATGCTTTTATACACAGTGACTATGGCAAAACAATGTTCAGCCAATATTATAATGGATGATGATAATATACTACAGACCACAATATACTTAAAAACTTTTCAGTAGGAATAATGCTTTTATACACAGTGACTATGGCAAAACAATGTTCAGCCAATATTATAATGGATGATGATAATATACTACAGAGCACAATATACTTAAAAACTTATACAGTAGGAATAATGCTTTTATACACAGTGACTATGGCAAAACAATGTTCAGCCAATATTATAATGGATGATGATAATATACTACAGACCACAATATACTTAAAACACTTATACAGTAGGAATAATGCTTTTATACACAGTGACTATGGCAAAACAATGTTCAGCCAATATTATAATGGATGATGATAATATACTACAGACCACAATATACTTAAAAACTTTTCAGTAGGAATAATGCTTTTATACACAGTGACTATGGCAAAACAATGTTCAGCCAATATTATAATGGATGATGATAATATACTACAGACCACAATATACTTAAAAACTTATACAGTAGGAATAATGCTTTTATACACAGTGACTATGGCAAAACAATGTTCAGCCAATATTATAATGGATGATGATAATATACTACAGACCACAATATACTTAAAAACTTATACAGTAGGAATAATGCTTTTATACACAGTGACTATGGCAAAACAATGTTCAGCCAATATTATAATGGATGATGATAATATACTACAGACCACAATATACTTAAAAACTTATACAGTAGGAATAATGCTTTTATACACAGTGACTATGGCAAAACAATGTTCAGCCAATATTATAATGGATGTTGATAATATACTACAGACCACAATATACTTAAAAACTTTTCAGTAGGAATAATGCTTTTATACACAGTGACTATGGCAAAACAATGTTCAGCCAATATTATAATGGATGATGATAATATACTACAGACCACAATATACTTAAAAACTTATACAGTAGGAATAATGCTTTTATACACAGTGACTATGGCAAAACAATGTTCAGCCAATATTATAATGGATGATGATAATATACTACAGACCACAATATACTTAAAAACTTTTCAGTAGGAATAATGCTTTTATACACAGTGACTATGGCAAAACAATGTTCAGCCAATATTATAATGGATGATGATAATATACTACAGACCACAATATACTTAAAAACTTTTCAGTAGGAATAATGCTTTTATACACAGTGACTATGGCAAAACAATGTTCAGCCAATATTATAATGGATGATGATAATATACTACAGACCACAATATACTTAAAAACTTTTCAGTAGGAATAATGCTTTTATACACAGTGACTATGGCAAAACAATGTTCAGCCAATATTATAATGGATGATGATAATATACTACAGACCACAATATACTTAAAAACTTTTCAGTAGGAATAATGCTTTTATACACAGTGACTATGGCAAAACAATGTTCAGCCAATATTATAATGGATGATGATAATATACTACAGACCACAATATACTTAAAAACTTTTCAGTAGGAATAATGCTTTTATACACAGTGACTATGGCAAAACAATGTTCAGCCAATATTATAATGGATGATGATAATATACTACAGACCACAATATACTTAAAACACTTATACAGTAGGAATAATGCTTTTATACACAGTGACTATGGCAAAACAATGTTCAGCCAATATTATAATGGATGATGATAATATACTACAGACCACAATATACTTAAAAATTTATACAGTAGGAATAATGCTTTTATACACAGTGACTATGGCAAAACAATGTTCAGCCAATATTATAATGGATGATGATAATATACTACAGACCACAATATACTTAAAAACTTATACAGTAGGAATAATGCTTTTATACACAGTGACTATGGCAAAACAATGTTCAGCCAATATTATAATGGATGATATAGAAGATTTTACAAATCAGATAAGTTTTATATATCATTAAAAAAACAAAACACAATGGAAACTCTTACCATCGACACACTTAAACCTGCTTATGTAGTGAAACAAATACAAATTACATCAGTGTTATTTTTAGTGGATGCTCTGTTTATTTATTAAACAGTATATTTATTTATTTTCATCTACTGGCCTGAATGTTCAACAAATCCTATTAAAGAAAAAAATATGTGTTCTTCAGCAGGATCTGAACTTATGTCTCCCTTGGCAAGAGAAACCATTGTGAGATCCAACATACTTTAGACCATCTCGGTCATGGAGTTCATCGATGATCAATCAATGTTGAATAGTTCCTTATAAAAATAAATTTTTCTAAGACTCTCAAAACATTCATATTTGCTCAGTTTCATATCCTAATGTAAACAAAGCAATTTCTAAAGATATAATGGATTTTTACTTATTAATCTGACATTATTTTATTAATTATTACTTTTAAATAATAAAATTTCTCAGATTGATATTCAAAAATACATTATTTCTTTAGAATATATATATATGCATATATATATATAAATATAAAAGTGAACATTGAAGTCAACACTCAGAGGCAACAGGCTGTTTCATGCAAGATGCAATCATCAGCCTGACTTCAGTGTTCACTTTTATATTTACATATGCTCTATCTGATACTGAGCACTTTATCCCATAAATATAGCACACCTTAAAACTATATCTCTTCATATATATATATATATATATATATATATATATATATATATATATATATATATTGTGGGTTGTACTGATTATGAGCCAGTCTTGTCTGAATATACTTATTTTTTTATATATATATATATAATTTTGTTTGATAAAACGACATCATCAATGCTGCAATGGAAAGATATAAATTACAAACAAATCATATACAAGATACAAAACAATAAGTGTAAACAACAATGATAAAAGTCTTTCATATTCATTTAAGTGAAAATTGTATATTTTAAAGAGCATATGCATATATGAAGATAAAAAGTTTATGCTTATCTGTTTGATAGCAACATTGGGCTATAAGAGTGCTATCCCTGGACATCTGCTTTGTTTGGCTATCAAAGATAAAGAGAGAGAAAACTTGATTTCTGTTTCAATTGGTAACAAAATGCCTGTCCCAGTGCATGATGGAAGTTTCATATTTATTTAACTGTTATTTTATAATCTCACTTTTTCTTTCTTTATTATTAATTATTTATACACTTATTAAAAATAGAAAAGAAAACGTTTATGTACAAGAAATATATAAGAAAAACTTAATAAAGTATTTTTTACACTTCTTTAACAACACTCACAGACACACACACATTTGTGTGGGTTTGTGTGCACGTGTTAAAATTTTTTCTATATTCAAAATTTCTTTGCTTATTTTGCAGATCTAGTAGATAAACGGACATGTCACAAAAATTGATACTATCAAGTTAGACATGGAAAAGAAAAATGAAAATAACTCTTTTTTTTATTAGAAATCAAGGTAGTTTCAGTTCTTTGCGTTCGGACACAAACCCACTTAATGAAGTTTAGCAATGTTGGTAATTTGTCATAATCAAGACTAAAAGAGTAAATCGATTTCTCATAGTTGTGGAAAAATTGAAAAAATGCAATCTATTTACATTTTTCCAACTCAGGTTTTTTAATTTAAAGATGTGCATGAATTGATTTGGAAATGTTTGTAAAAATGGATATGCAACTGATATACAGAAAATTAATATATTTTAGTAAATGTCATACAGGAGAAAATAAAATAAAAATGTATTTAGAAAAGCTGGCATTTACTTTCAGTTGTTGATGTGACTTTTCATCTCTAGCTGCTTTGCAAGGTAAAGAGAGTCATTTAGTGTAGATTTGTGTGGAAGAGGTGGAATTTTTAATTGAAAATTCTATATTATTATTTGGGTTCTACTATGCCCCCAAATTATAAATCTTATTTTAGATTTTATTTAGGGTGGCTTTTTCCTGGAGAGCACCTTTTTTGAGTGTGTTTTTTTTTTTTTTACATTCCTTTGAAATATTTACATGCTAGTTACTTTAATCATTAAAATTTAAATATTACTATACGATTTCCAAATTGTAGAATGACTTCTATATAATTTCTAATGAAAACGTGATATTTTTCAAAGTTCTTTGTCTTCTTAAAGATGTTTCATGAAAGATGATTGGATGGAACATATACAAATCTACTTAGAAAAATCCAGAACATCAGTTGGCGATCCCATGCAATGCTTAACACAATTTACAGGGAAATGAGACCAATCTATCTTAAGCTAAGCAAAAATGATTACAGTTTGCTGGCCACTGCCTCCGGGAAGACAGGGAAATCATCTCATCCTTACTCCTATGGCATCCTACTGGAAGTGTCTTCTCACAAAAAATGATTCTCCCAGACATCATAGCTTGTGCCTCAGGTTGGACGTTAGGGGTCTGAGGAGAGCAATGCAGGACTGAGGGATTCTCAATGGAGTCCCAACCAACCATAGGGAGGTCGAAGGATGATGATGATAATGAAAGATGTTTTCTTTGGATTACATGACATCTTCTGATCATTTATATCAGATTTGATTGTTTGATTTATGTTTTACGGTTTATCAACCCTTTGTGAATTTTTTGAAACCAAAACATATTTTGGACTTGCAGAATAATAATTTTTTTTGAGCAAGGGAATATTGCATTTACAATTACTTTTTTTTAGAATAACAATGCTTTTTCAGATGAATGTCCTACTATTTAACCCATAGCTGATGGAAGAGATAGATTCATACATTTCCAAAGGGTCTTTGTTCAGAAGTGAATGTACCCAACCTGACTGGAATTGGAACTCATCTCTCCAATTTCTCATTCTGAGAATATCCATTACACCACCTGCACATCCACACATTTATATCAGAATTACTGGAATTAGTAATACTCAACTCATCGTCTAAGTTAGATTTACATTTATTATCTTTGAACAGCACTATCATATTTATCTGTATGTCAACTATGATCATTGGAATTATCTACATTATCAACTATGATCATTTGAATTATCTACATTATCAACTATGATCATTGGAATTATCTACATTATCAACTAGGCATCTCGACTTCCGTCTCTTTCTTACTGATGTGACATGGCTTCCTTGGCATTTTCTACAAATATTTTCATGGCAGTTGTTCTGATGAGTTTTACTCCTTGGTGCCCTGACTGCATGAATTTAAGCATACTACTAGATTGGCAATTAAGTCTCACTGTTTTATTGTTGAATTAGGTAGATGTAACCATAAGTTCTAATCTAATAGTTTCTTTTCTTACACTTCTCACCTGTGGAACTCCCTTCTGATTCCTTGCTCCCATGTCACCTAAAATCTTCAAAAATTTAAATGCAACATCAATTGCAATCTTCAGTCTTCCTAAATCTTGTCCTTTTATTGTCCTTTCTCCTCACTTCTCCCCACTAAAGTCTTCTTATTTAACCCAAAGCCTGTAACCCCCTTGCATCCTAGTGGTATCATCGCCTTTTTTTAGGGTGAAGATTAAATAAAAAAGGTGATTTAACATATGGGTACTTTCTTATAAATTCACTTACAAATGGGGAAACATTAATGTTGTTAACACTTAACTTCATCAAAGCGGCATTTCAATTCATCTCTATGGCTGAATCGGTTGGTTAGTTTTTCAGAGTTTAATTTCTTTCTTTCTTTTTATGTGCCATGTCCTTTCAGGACGTAGGCGATCATGGCTTTCCACCTCCTCCTATCCCTTGCAGCTCTCAAGTTCCTTTCCTCTGCTACCTCCCCCAGACCATGTTCTGTCATCCACTTGCATAAACCTGCCAGGTATGTCACTTGTTGTTTTCTCTTGTTTCTCTTTCCTTCTATTTGGCCTGTGAGTATCAGATTCTCCAGGCCCTCCTTCCTCATTATGTGTCTCAGAAACTTCAGCTGCCTCTTCCTGATATTAAGTATAAGCCGCTGTCTTGTCTGCAACTTCTCTAAGACCTCATCATTGCTCACATGCTTGGTCCATGATATCCTTAGCATCCTTTTTTTAGATTCACATCTCTGTTGCTTATAAAACCAAATAAACTTTAATCAAAGAGCTGTAATATTCACCAATGCAATCTAGATTCTACAATAAGATTTTGCATGTTAATTGTACTGATTTACTTTTGTACATTCTTTAAATTTGTATTACTTCAAACGTTATTTTTAGTGGATACCCATATTTGAATAGACGCTCCGTTTATTTTGAACAGCATTTATTTCATCTACTGGCCTGCATACTCGAGAAAAACTTAAAGAAAATGTGCTCTCCCTATTCTGTAGAATAAAATCTTCATATTTAAAATGTATGCTTTGAAATTTTCTAACTAAAAGAAATAGTTTAAAGAATTTATGGAAGGGAGAAGTTGCAGGAAATGTGATGAAGAAATATAACTAATAGAACTAGTAATGTCATTGATACAAACTAGAATTCTTGAATCATGTTGACTTGGTGTAGATTCAGGATGGCATTTCTAGGTAGGCTGACTATTTTTATAACACTTGGCAGGTTTGTAAATGTTTGTTTTTAATTTACTTCAACTGTGACTGATTAAAAAATATTTTTCATATCACGTTACCTGCACATTACTATGTCGATACCAATTACCATTTTTAGCAGCTTCCCCTTGACCCTGTTGAATAAATATGAATTTCTTCATTTTACTTTAAATGAACTGTCATCTAAAAATATTGAACACTTTGCATGTCAACACATTTTCTTTCTGTAGTATTATCTTCAGTCATTTTATTTTTCATCCCATAAAATGTCATTAGAAACAAAGAAAAGAGTACTGAACTGTTATGTAATATCAGTCCTCCTATATGGTAGTGAATGCTGGACAATCTCCTCAAAGATGAAGAAGAGAAGCAATAGAAATGTGGTTCTACAGAAGGATGTTGAGAATACCATGGATTGAAAATGTGAGCAATGATGAAATTTTAGAGAAAATGAAGATAAAAAGATTAAGTATAAGTGTATTTTTATCTTCATTTTCTCTAAAAGAAAGAGGCAGTTGAGATTTTTAGGGCACATGATTAGGAAAGATGGCTTGGAGAATTTTATAATCAGAGGACATGTTGAAGTTAAGCGGGACAAAGGAAAACAGTCCATAATCTACCTAACAAGCCCATGTAAAGTCTTGGAAGAACAGGGGTTAGGAGAGATAGCAAAGAGACAAAATTTACTAAGAATTACAAAGGACAGGAGAATGTGGAGAGCCATGTTGAGAATACCATCAATGTTTTGAAGGGTCATGGCACATGGAAGAAGATGATGGTTAAACCAAATTTGTTTGAAAAAAAAAAAATGGATTAATAATTGATTAATGACATCAGTGATCATGAAAGTTCTTTAGAAAGTCCTTTTTAAACAAGGAATTTCAATCTTCAGAATCAATTGTTTTGGGTGTATTAATTTCTCACCACGGTGAGTGAGATGAATAAGATTTGGGCCATAAACTATTCCAGTTACTATAGAATTGAAGATATGGAAATAATGCATCAGTGACAGTTAAAAAAAAAAACACATTGCCAGCACCTCCTGGTTCAACGAATTTTAAGAATAGTGGAATTGTTGGAGCTAATGCAGTCCGTTAAATTAGTTTTCCGCATCAATGGGAAGAGACGGGTGGCAGTTAGGAATGGATAAACCTTTAGAAGTTACTTTTATGGAGAAGCGAGTTATGACTTCTTGCTAATTAGGATAAAAACTTTCAAAATCATACTGTTGGTCATGGGTTGTAGTGAGAGGTGTTACTACTTTTGTCACATCTGAGGTGTGAAACTTTCCAGGTAAATGAATTGAAAATTTTTTAAAAGAAATGAATTTGACATGCAGAGATTTTACATTTATATCTATAAAGAGAATAACATGTCTTACAAAAAAAATTATAGGCTCAACTGTTAGAAAATGTGTGTGTGTGAATGTGCTATGCGGTTGGGTTGAAATTTAGCAATTGGCTGCCTGAGGAAATAAATTTTCCCAGAGGGGATGAGATAATATCTACCTACTGCATTCTAAAGTGAAAAGAGAAAGAGAGGGATATATCCTTTTTATAGTCGTGAACAGCATCGCGTAGTGGTGTCCTGGCAGACCCTTCACTTTTCAGGTTATCTACACCAATATTTACAGGTTCTTGCCTTGTCAGCTTAAATAATATATGTTCTGTATATTTTAAGTCTTTCTACTTTGCAATGTGACCTGGTTGGTAATGTATTTTTATTGTAACAATTTATTTCCTTTCTGATGGGGATACTGTATGTCTTTTTACTACATTTTTATGAACATGACCATCACACTCATAAAATATAGTAATGGTATTCATTGTTTTACAGCAAAGAAAAACCATTAACTCTTCTGCAAATTTGCCTAATCAAGTAGGAAACATGTCTTTTAGTGAAGTAATGATAGATGTTGACTATACCCACACATATACCCACACAATAAATGACCAATCGCAGGAGACATCACAACTAATTAGCATCCAACCAGAGAGCTTTAGAAAAAATTAAAATAACACTAGCACCAGACTTCTAGAAGAAAAAGAAACCAGTTTGATTTTGGCAGACCTGATAGATAACACATCAAGTGTTTATTCAGATAGAATAATTAACCAATTAAATGTCTCTATTTAGTTTTCAAAATTCCTTAGCCTGAGAACTAGCAAATAATTCAAAAACAAATAAATCTGTGCCACTAACAGATCATAGTATTACTTTACTCATTTCACTCGCATCAAAAGAATTGACTTGATACCACAGCACCTTCAAAGAAATCTGGTTGATTGTTACTCACAAAGTCAGCAGAGGTAAACAGAGAAAAAACCTGTAACTAATTTACTTCCTTTCTTTTTGAATGTATTGACATGAATAAAACTTGTCATTCTCATCAGCAAATACTCTTTTACATACAAACATATGTACAAAACACTTTGAGCTAATATAAAACCTAAAACTGGGAACTCTATACAATATCTTTCAAGAACATTTTTTTAAATAGGTATTTATATACATTTTTCTTAATTGCTTGATTTGTTTTCGACAGCTTACCAACTCTTTGCATGTTACTTAAAGCCCGAAAATAATAATTTTTTTGTTTATTTGTTTAACTAATAACTAATAAATAAGAACTAGATGAGATATCCCTACATATGGGAAGTTGAATGAGAACAATCAACCACCTTAAATTAAGTAAAGAGTTCAGTCTGGAATTTCCTGTAGGTAACAAGGATCAACATAATCCTGATGAAGGCTGGAGGGCACAACAGCTGAAACATTGTGAGAATAACAAAAAAGGTAAGGACAATAGTATGAATGTAAATAGCGTAAATAATGATAGCACCCACCCAAGAAATTCAGACAGAAAATATTTTGTTGCTGAAGTGCCAGTATATGTGAGTTGAAATTGTGCCACTATTATAGAAAAACAGACATTCACTGTTTTCCCTATATATTTCGGTTCTTTAATTGTAAAAGGTTGCACTGGTGTATCAACTGATGTATACTCATCATCCATTATTAAATAATTATTTAAAAAAACAAGAAAATTCAACAATTATACTGCTGTTATTATTCCAAAAGCTAAAGAGGTGTGTCCACGTATAAGACTCGTTTTTTTTTTACTATTTTGTTTCTTTTTACGTCTGTTGCAAAATTGCATTTAGACCTCTTTTTACAGGGTCGCCATTTTATAGAGTCATCAGTAATTTGTCATAGTCACAATTATTAAATAAATTTCCAATGGTTACTGTGAAATTTACAACTGCCAATTATTTACAATATTTTTTTTTATGTAAAGATGTGTGTAAGTTGATTTGCTGAAGATGTCTCTTTCCATTATAAACAGATTTATTATTTGAAATGTTTGTAGAAATGGATCTGTGTCTGATATAGAGAAAGTTCATGCATTCATTAAAGGTCATTACTCACAGTATACAGAGAAGAAGAAAGTACAAAATGTACTTTAATAATGAATGCAAGTGATTTTTTTTTAATTATATATAAGGGATAAGCATTTTTAAAATAATTTGTCTATTGAGTGTCAGTTAACTTGATAATACTTTATGATCAATTACTTGTCTAATATTAATAGTCATTGTAATGACAAAAGTACACAGGTGTAGGCTTTGAGAAAGCTTTATTCAACTGAAAATAAAAAGTTCGCATGTAGTGTCCTTTTATAGTCACAGTAAACAGAAATAGCTCTCTCAAAGAGGAGAGTAACACAACAAGGGGAGACCACTCTTGATTATTCATAACTAATATCATAATCTCATGTTGATCAGTAGGAGTACGAATTGCACTTAGCTTTGTTAAATGGCGAGTTAACCTACAAGAGTGTGTGATGGCTGTGTGAATAATTTAAGAACTTAATATGTTTTGATTATTAGTGTTGGGTATGCAATTTTCAAAATGGCACAAGAATTCATTATTCTTCCTTAAGGGTGAATTTTGAATTTTTTGAGGTTTTGTGTTATTATTAATGATTAGGTAAGCTGTTTTTAAATGTTTTATAATAAAAACAATAATAAATAATAAATCTTAGAGATTTGGCTTCAAATCATGTAGGAATGACTGCCAAATATTTTACTCCTCCTTTTTCATAGGCAGAAGTGCAATAATGCATGCTGGGATTTTTTTCCCAGCCAATAAAATAGGTTTAATCTGGTGCAGTCCTGGTCTGTCTTGTCTTGAAATCAGAACACTATGTTTGCTTGTCCGAACTTGCTTTTGTGTGTCAGCACCAATTCTTTGTGAACTTTTTGCCATATTACTGCTGCTTTGACTTATTACTATTAATTTGCCTTGCATATAATGTTTGCCTGCTTTATATTAGTTTTTGTCCTGTTCTTTTTCTTGTTATTGCTTATTGCAAACTTTGTCAATTCTGTTTGTTGGACAGTTCTGTTACTTATTTTGCATTTGACGACTCCACACTTAGAGATTTATTACAATCATTAATAGCCATATCTGGGGGCCTATTATTATTGTTACCATTTTATCTTTTTTTATAGACAAGATACATCTGTTTGCACCAGAATAAATTAATGATTATTTATATCATCAGTCTATATTTATGAGATGAGGTATTGTAACTATTTACACTATTTAAATCGTGTGAACTGTTGTTCTCATCTTTATTGCCATATTCATGCTGTTTTGCCAGTTGTACGCTCCAACCTTCTTTTGTTGAAATTTTGAAATGAATCCCTTATTTAGCCAATGGGGGTAGATTTTTCTACTTCCACATGCCATGCCTTTTTTGGATATCTCAGTTTTCCAGTTAATTTCTTTTAGTAACTCTTCAAGTTTTGTTCCCTCTGCTGTGGCCAAGTATTGGACTCACAACTCTTTGGGTCTAGACACTTTTTGGATTACTCAACGCTTTTATCCACTGGGCCATTAAGAGGACTGAAGGCTGTTTTTCAATCCAGCTAACTTTCTTGGAATTTCAAAATGAACCCTTTATTTAATCTATGGGGTTAGATTGTTCTACTTCCACATGACATGCCTTTTTTGGATATCTCAGTTTTCCAGTTAATTCCATTTAGTAACTCTTCATGTTTTGTTCCCTCTGCTAGGCCATTAAGAGTACTGAAGGCTGTTCTTCAATCCAGTTAACCTTCCTGGAATTTCAAAATGAACCCTTTATTTAATCTATGGGGGTAGAGTGTTCTCATTCCGCTGTCCATGACTAAGGATATTTTGCCTTGTTCTTTTTAGTGTTTTATACTTTATATCAGGATTTTTGTCTGTATTATTTTCTAACATTCTTCAATGCTAA
Source organism: Acanthosepion esculentum (assembly GCA_964036315.1). NCBI lineage: Eukaryota > Metazoa > Mollusca > Cephalopoda > Sepiida > Sepiidae > Acanthosepion > Acanthosepion esculentum. Next base: position 74,424,850 of record OZ038486.1, read on the forward strand.
CTGCATCTTGTCATCGAAAACATATTACTCAATTCTTTATATAATTTAATTTATTTTAATTAAAAAAAAATTACATTTTAATTAAGAAAATGTAAATTTAAATTTTTCTAATAAATATGCCTAGATGAAATTAATCTAAACTTTTCTTGATTAATGTTCTTGATAATGATGAGTGATGGTCAAATGTATTTGAACATCATGAGCTTTGGACAATTTCTGTCTAAATTTGATTTGGATATGCAAAACTTATATGCAAATGTGAAAAACGTAATAAAATATTTCATATCATCCATAAAAGAATATACTTCTCCTACTTTTCTTCTAAAGCAAATATGATAGGATTTGTTATTTTAGCCAAAATAGATATTATTAGGTATAATTTATGGCCAAACATTACATTGTTGAAAATATTTTGCCAGAGATATGAATATGATCTCATTCGTACAAGAGTGCACTTCTATAAAAAGAGAATGTAGTTTATTTCATTCTTTGTAGCAACCATCTTATTAAACAATTATTATTTTCTGCTAACATGAAGTGGAAAGACTATATTCAATCCATTGCTTGGTCAGCTGCTAAGAAAGTTGGTTCACTGTGATATGCAAGACAGTTTTTCTCTCCAGAGTCTATCTTACATATTTATAAGTCTACCATTTGTCTATGCTTTCAATATGGCTGCCATGTATGGTCCAGTAATTCTGGTATATATTCAGGAATTCTTGATAAAATCCAAAGAAGAATCAGCAATATATTGGTCGTCATCTCAGTTTCAGTCAATTTCCAACTGCCATAACCATTGATTTCACTATGAATTTTCTCTAAATACTTTCATCGTAATTGTTCGGATGAACTTTTCACTATGGTACTTAGACTTTATGAATTTGAGTACAATAGTAGATTGGCAACAAGGTCTCACCAATTTACAGTTGAATTGGCTAGATGTAATTGTAAGTTCTATGCTAACAGTTTCTTCTCTTGCACTTCTTGATTGTGGATATCTCTTCTGACTCTATGTTTTCCATCTAACTTTGATCTTCAAAAATTTAAATGCAAAATCATTTGCTATCTACTGTCTTCCTGATTACTCCTCTTTTATCATTTGTATTTTTTCTTATTCTTTCACACTCAGTAACTCCTTGCATCTTAGTGGCTTCACTACCTTACTTGGGATGAAATGATCTAAATAAATAGAGGATTTAAATACAGACACCATTCTTATTGACTTATAATTTTCAATGTATGTATATTTACTTCAGTAATGGCTCTATATGGCAAATAGATTTGTTTTGGACCGAAGAGCATGTTCTCTTTGCAAATAGAAAAATGATTAAAAAGAAACAAAAAACAAAATCCAATAAGACTGAAGTTGATCAAAATTAATGTTGCCAAAACTAAATTTACAAGAAAAGGGCAAATGTGAGATTTCTACAGAAATAACCAGGTCCACCATGCAAATTAACACCAAGGTTCTGTCAGGAGATTAGTTAATTGTTCACCAAATACAAGGCCCCATAGCCACTCAAGGTAGAGAGTTACTGAATATGAGGATAAAAGGAGGAGTCAAGCATAGTTTATGAGGACATGTAGGAAAGATAATACTAGATTTGAAGAGGTTAAGATTATAGTGATCAGGGAAGTATCCTCCCAGGAGACTCTTCTACAAAATAGAAGTTCTTCGGAAGAAGCTGCCCAAATGGAACTTTCTTCTTACTAATGGAAAAATGAAGATGTTGTGGGATATTAGTATGTTGTCTGGGTAGAAATTATGCTGTCGGTATCACCTCTTTGTGATGAGTATAGATATTTTAAATTAAATATATTAAATATTTATGGGCTCCTGGAACATTTATTCCACAAACAATATTGGCAGACTCAATATGAGTCAGGGTAAAAATGAGTAGCACAAAACAATGAATATAAAACAAATGACAATGCTTATATTAACAAAAAGAATTACATATATAGACAATTGTAAAGAAACAATATTGGCAGACTCAATATGAGTCAGGGTAAAAATGAGTAACACAAAACAATGAATATGAAACAAATGACAATGGTCATATTAACAAAAAGAATTACATATATAGACAATTGTAAAGAAACAATACTGGCAGACTCAATATGAGTCTGGGTAAAAATAAAAAAATGAATATAAAACAAATGACAATGCTCATATTAACAAAAAGAATTACATATATAGACAATTGTAAAGAAACAATATTGGCAGACTCAATATGAGTCAGGGTAAAAATGAGTACACAAAACAATGAATATGAAACAAATGACAATGGTTATATTAACAAAAAGAATTACATATATAGACAATTGTAAAGAAACAATATTGGCAGAACCGATATGAGTCAGGGTAAAAATGAGTAACACAAAACAATGAATATAAAACAAATGACACATCTTATTAACAAAAGGAATTACATCTATATCCAATTGTAATGAAAGAAAAAAAAAAATAAAACTAGTTATAAGAGTGTGCTTGTTTGTGTGTGCATGTGTAACAAGCATGTGTGACAGAAACATGTGTGCATGTGTGTGTTCAAGAGAGTTCAAAAGTCAACAGAGGACCAAGGAAGTGAAAGTGCCCATCAGTAATGTTCTTTATCAATGTCAACTACATCTGGAAGCAAGAGTTAAAAGGAGAAAGAAAGAGAGAGAGAGAGAATATGTTCACCTATTTATAGGCTTAAAGAGCGCCTCCTAGCAGACGTTTTGACAAAATCAAGTGGGATAACCCACAAAGAGATGATTCATCCCAGTGGACATGTTGTGGAAGTTCTTAGATGTGAAGGTCTGAACTGGCGGAAATAAGGAATGTAGCTTGTCAGAACATTTGCTATAGAAATGGCAATTCCATAATAATCACATTACTGCCAAGAGATTTACAGCCAAAGGTGTGATCTACAAACTAGAAACATCAGAATCTTGTAGGTACAGAAATTAAACTACCTGGGTAATGCAGTAAAAGACAATTGAAAATATGAAACATAAATCTGAAGGTGTATCAAAATAGTGAAAGATGCCTTACACAAATTAAATAAAGTATTAAGAGATAGGAAAACTTTCTCAGGGTAAAAAAAAAAAAAAATAAGCAGAACTGAACTTTTATTATATATATTCTTCTCTATGGTAATGAACTCTAACAGAAGATTTGAAGTGACAGTGGTGTCATTCTACAGACACATGCAAAGAATAACATGGACAGAAAATGTGAGTAGTGAAGAAATTTTAAAGATCTAAAAGAAAGGGCACTTAACTTTAAAATTATAGAGAAACAGGAAATTTATAGGACACATAGTGAGGAAAGAGGGTATGTTGAATTTAACACTCACAAGATCTAGTGAAGTCAAAAGGGGTAGAGGGAATCAGTGAGCCACCTACCTAATGAGTGTGTGAATGGATGACAGTGTGAGGACAAAGATAAGTAGTTAAATGTTGCTTAGAGCTATGAGGGTCAGGAAGTTGTGAAGACCCATGATCAGCCACATCCTAAATGGACAGGAATTTTACTTGATTATATTTTTCCGCAGAAAAGTGATATTTTACCTGTTTTTAAGTCAAAGTTATCTCTCTGAGTTTAGACTGTTATGTTTTTCTCTGCTGGCCCCTATCAAGGTTGGCAATAGGTGTAGTAGCTTTAAACACTTATTATTGTCTGAGTAGTAGTTAGAGGAAAACAGATTGCCCAAGTTTACCATTTGTCCATGGTGCTACATATTGGTTCAGTGCCCCTGCTGTTTATCTTGAGCTCCTTGATAAGATCCAAAGAAGAATCAGCAATATTATTGGTCCTGATCGGGCAGCTTGACTTCAGTCACTTACCCATCACCATTAGATTGCCTCACTATGCCATTTCTATAAATATTTTCATGGTAATTGATTGTATGAGTTCTTTGTTATGTACCTAGACTTTAAGCACAGTATCAGACTGACATCAAGACCTTATCAATTTACAGTTGAGCTAGCTAGATATAGCTGTAAGTTCTAGACAGTTTCTTTTCTTGTACTTCTTGCTTGTGAAACTTCCTTCCGGCCACATGCTTTCCAGCCAACTTTAATCTGCAAAACTTTAAATGTAATGTCAATTGCTATTTACTGTCTTCCTGTTTACTATTTTCTCTCCCTGCTCATTAATGTTTCTGTTCCTAATTCTTCCACACCCTGTAACCCCTTGCATTTTAGTGGCTTTACTGCCTTGCATGGGATGATACTGATTGAAAAAAAAGTAAATAAAGTATTTTGGAATGGGGTCTCTACATTCTAAGATAAAACATTCTCACTTACAATTGAGCTAATCTTGCAAGTATGATTACAAATAGTCACAAGTAAAATAAAAAGAAGAAAAATAGAAAGAAAAGTAGGAAATGAGAGAAGAAAAGAGTGAAAATATGGTTGGAAAAAGAGAGAGTAAAGAAGAATAGTCCGTGAAAGAAAGAAGAAAGTAAGAGGTAAAAAATGATGAAGTAAGAAGAAAGTAAGAGGGAAAAATCTGGAAAAGGAAGAGAGAAAGCAAAAAGGAGAGAATAAAAGGAAATAAGAGGTAAAAATGCTAAAGGAAGAAAGAAAGAAAAGGATTAGAAACAGAAAAGCAAGAAAATTAGCATATATCTATATCTATATATATATATATATATATATATATATATATATATATATATATATAAAGCTATTTTTCTTTTTCCTTTGATATCTATGAACTAATTTGGCAGTAGATTCTTTATATAACTTATTAATGGAGGTTTGGGAGAAAAGTGATGTCCTTATAAGTGTTTTTTCAGCATTCTTTTTCCGACCTAAAAAAACAGTAAAATAAAAAGGGAGATAACTGCTTTTGGTGTATTGCTTTCATTTTTGTCTCCCCATTGACCCATACTTACCATAATCTTCTCTTTCTTTTTATTTTTGTCAGATTATTATTACTTCTTTTATTATTACTGTTGTTCACTATGTTGGCATAATGCCAAAATTTGACGAAATGGTCCTGTCACTGGACCACACAAAATTGGCACACGAACTCCTTGTTTGTGGAAGCCAAATCAAATTGAGATGATCTTAGTTTTTATTCTTGTCTCTCTCTAATCAATAACCATTGTTTTTCTTATGGGGTTTCAGGAACTCCAGAAAAGTATGAAATATCCCAAACAAACAAAACGGTGAAAAACTGGAATCAACAATACTGAGATTGTTTTGGCTGACTGATACTTATATGGGTCATTTTTCCTGAAGTTCTGTTTTTACATTTTGCTGTAGACTTTACTTCAGAGCTGCACTCTTGAATAAGTCTGGGTTGTGATATGCAAAATCCAGCATGTTCTGAGTTGCTTCTGCTGCTCTGCAAGCACCTTGGGGACAAATTTTGACAACACTCGCTACATGCACAAATCCTCTGTTAAAATGTAATATGCTGATTGTGCGTATTCCTACTTCATGAGAAAATTCTTAGATTGTTACACAACGGACTTCCAAGACTATTTGCTAAACCTTCTCAATCGATTCCTCGTTTCAGCTTGTGGGTGGCCTGCCTGAGCGTGCCTTGCTTTACTATAAAGTGTGGCCATGTTTGAAGCAGTTGTACCACTCCTTGATCTAAGCTTTGCTCATGTATCACCAAAGGCCTGCTGAAGCTTCTGGATGGTTTGAGCTTGAGTATCACCAAGCCTTTAGCAAAACTTGATGCAATATCTCTGCTCAATGCATTTGGTCATCTTGTGCGAAAACAAAAAATCTGACAAGTGCGCACTACACGTCTGTATTCTAGGTTTAACAGCTGGGAACTGACACCAGCACAAAAGATTCTGTGTATGCATCACCTCCCACCCAAATGATTTTGCCCATGTGGCATTAGTTTGGAAAAAAATAAAGTAGGATTCTTTTTGCATGTACCTCATACATAGGCGTATTAATGGCTTTACTTTTTGATTCCCCCTCATATAAAGGGTGTTCCAATAACTTGGACAGATTTTAATGTGAATTAAGTTTAAGCATCTAATATTTTTTTTCTTTTTCTTTCAGATTTGGTGGACATATTATTTTTCACACATAATTGCCATTTGTCAAAAGGAAGGTTTTTCCCATGACATCACTTTTTTAAACTAACTTTACTCATCAGTAATGTTTATTGTTTTAAAAAAGCGATGATTAGAATTGTAATAAAACCTAAACATAATGAAAGTGAATTTATACTTTTTCTGTTTTTGAGAATTTACAACAAATATATTAAACACTATTTATTTATTAGATTGTTTATTTACAAAAATTGCTTTATATTTACAACATTCTAAAAACTAGTATAATTAGAACTATTACAATGCATTATTTATCATTTACCAATTTATAAAGAAATAAATGTAGAAACAATTTTTTATTTATAAACATTTACTAAATTATTAAAATATGTGAACCAATTATAAATAAATCCTTATTATTTATCATTTTATAAAGTTTAGCCAATGTTTTGCCAATCTATTCCAATAAATAATATAATAATTTAATAGTATAAATAATCAATCTGATAGATAAATAGTGTTCTTTTTGTTTAAGTGAAGGTAGTCAAAAAAGCAGTGTCATGGGAAAAACTTTCCTTTTGACATTACATCTTATTGTAAGCACATTTGTCCATGTTTGGCATATTTCTAATAAAAACAGGTATGGCATATATTTTATAAATATAAATATGTATTGATTATTTTGTCAACATTAGTTTTACTACAAAAAACATTGATTTTGTGTCTTAAATTCTGCTAAATATATATATATATATATATATATATATATATATATATGCAACAAAAAGTAATAATAATAAAACTAATAATATTTATTGTATATTAGTAGGCCTTTCAAACCAAATGGAAGTATGGCAAGAAAGATTTTAAAAATTGGAATTTAGCAAATCAATAAATCTATCCATCTATAATCTCTCTCTTTCTCTCTGTCTCTCCCCCCACTCTCTTTCTCTCTCTCTCTTTCTCTCTCTCTCTCTCTCTATATATATATATATATATATATATATATACATTATGATGATGAAAAAAAAGAAAAAATTTCCTGAAGGTTAATTTTTCATATTCTAATGAACGCTCAGCACATTGTCAGCCATTTTTCATTTAAAAGCATAATGAAAAAATAACTTTGTATAAATATTTATACCAATGAGCAACATATAGTTTTGTACTACTTGCACACCTGAAGACGGTCTTGAAAGATGATCAAAAGTACTTGGGAAATGAAAATAAAAGAAATTTAAAGAGCTATAGCACATTTCTTTCATCCTTCAACATCAATACATGGAAGGATATTCATGAGTATGAATGGATTTTATTAAAAATTAGCAGGCACAATGTCCGTAATTTATTCAATCAGACATGCCTAAAAAAGAATTTACTGCCTAAATACACACACACACACACATATATATATATATATATATATATATATAGCAAAAATAATAATATTGATAATAAGACTAATAATATTTATTATATATTAGTAGGCATTTTGACCAAATGGAATCATGGCAAGAAAGATTTTAAAAATCGGAATTTTCAGAAGTGCCTGTGTTCTTTTTCAATAAGATGAGAAATAAAAAATCAAGTGGAATTTTTTTTGTGGCACTGGGATAGATTTTTTTTTTCTGCATTTGTTATATTACTGAATAGTTTCAGTAGTTTGGGGCTGGTTGTTTACCATAATTAGGGACTGTAGAGGGTTTTTACAAAACCTTATGTGGAAACTCTATCCACTGAGTATGATTAAATTCCTATTTAAACCTTGAATGTGTAAATTTATTTTAAAAATGTATTTTAACTTAGACTGTGTTCTTGGTGGCATTTAAATGAAGATGCTAAAAGGACGCATCTAACGTTATCAATGCTATGGTTCAGTTGGTTTAAATATATATATGTGAACACATTGTGAACACATTGTTTGTATAAGATACCATAATTGTTTTCATCACAGAAAATGGAATTGGTATGTTTGTAGATATTTAGCAGTAATACTCAAAGGAAAGCCATGAAGTGCTTCCTGCAAGTCTGGTGTGGTGTGGTGTGGGGGTGGGTTTGATCAATATTTTTATCTGTCAAGTTACGCTGAGTGTCTGATATCTTGGCAGACATTTCACACATCTCTTGAAATCATTCCACCAGAAAACTAAGGAACCTTATTTTCTATCATTTTTTTTTATACTGATGATGGTATTTTACACATAAGTTGCCAGAATTTGTGGCTAGCATCCTATATATGTGTGTGTATGTCTATCTATCTATCTATCTATCTATCTATCTATCTATATATATATATATATATATATATATATATATATATACACACAAGGTCTGATCAAAAAGTATTGGGAATGATGCTATAAAAAGAAAACTACACCACATATCAATTCAACATTTAATCTCCTTTGAAGTAGTTCCCTTCTGAAGCCACACACTCTATCCAGCATCATTTCCATTGATAGAAGCATTCCTCTTGGAACTCCTTCTTCGGGATAGTGGGCAAGTGACTTGTTACATTCTCTTGGATTTCCCAAATGTCTTGAAAACTTATTCCGTTCAAAAGGGATTTAATTTTTGGAGGAGGGAAAAAAATCACAAGGGGTAAGATCTGGGGTATATGGTGGTTGTCAGATCTGGGAAATGTTTAACTTAGCCAAAAAGTGCTGCACAGGCCATGGTGAATCTGTGACAAGCAGATTCACTCTGTGTACTTTAGTTCTGTTACCATACCAAAAGTCACAATACTTTTTGATCAGACCTCGTATATGGTACCAAACAGTTATAACTGTTGGCTTGCCTGCATCATGCTTGAAGCATCAAATGGTAACAGATATTGGATGGCAAAAGGGACAAACTCCAGAAGTATATCATCAATTGAAAATATTTTAAAGTTGCTTTTTAATACTTAATTTTTTTTATAATATAAGGATAAACTGTAATTATGTATAATTCACTGATTAAATAGACATAGATCTAATGGAGGAATCAAGTTTTGTATTCATAAATAATTTTAATATAAAATATTCAGCTTCTGAGTAATAGTCAGAAGAAGATTCAGGACCCGCTAACATCACTTTCTCCACCCAAAGAGAATCACAGAAATAATTGATGTGTAGGTGGTGTAATGGATGACAGATCAAAATGAGAAATCAGAGAACTCAGTTTGAATTCCAGTCAAGTTTATTACATTCACTTACATGCACATATCTTTGGGAAAGGTATGAATCCATTTCTTTTCCCACAGATATGAGTTAAATTGTAATTGTTACCACTCTCCCTGGTTGTCCAAAATTTCCAACACAGCAGCCGATCGATGAAGATTGCTTTGATCTCAGACCTGTCCTATCCCATGTTGTGATTTAAATTTGATCATAAGGAAGCCAAGATGAAATTGTTGCAGGTATCTTCATGTTGTGCTGGTCCAAGCAGGGCAAAGATGTACAGGGAAAAAAAATAACATGCGAATAAATTGAACAAAAGTAAATACTGTTTTTATATTAGTCCTTCGTACAATAATTTGTTATATTAGAGTTCACATGCAATTAATTGTCAGCCCAACCCACATCTAAATCAAAATAATATTATCGTTGTTGACATGGTAAAGTTTAGTTTGCTGCTTTGGTAAAGTTTGGCAAAAGGCTTTTGTCGGCGGCTTTTGTCAGCGGCTTTTGTCGGCGGCTTTTGTTGGCAGATAATCACATGGGCCTCTCTCCTGTCTCTGGTCTTGTCTCCATCTCTTCTGCCTCGCTTCTCTCTTCTACTAATTAATTCATTTCACGCATTTGTATTTATGGACATTCACCCAAACTGGCATGGGGGTATGGTGAGGGAGGAGCATTTCGGTGAATCCCTTCCTGCTTATGTCATAACTTTGGGCAATTCCCTCTCTCCGTCCTCTCTTTTATTATCCTCTCTCACTGACCTCTTCTGTGAGCGTGGGTGGTTCCTCAATCCTCTTTGATGTCGTATCTGTGCCTGCTACCTCGACCACATTTAGCCTAAAATGCTGTTAACCATTCAGCCACAGGAGACTTCCGGCTTAGCAAAGTTCAGATTACTGCTTATAAACACACATATTCAACAACTTTTCTCGATATTTCATTTCTGCTTAAATATTCAGGCCAGTAAATATAATTAATACAGTTTAATTAAAAACAGAGCATTTCATTAAATAAGTTGTATCCATAAAAATAACATATAAACAGAAAATATATTAAAATATTTGTCAGATTTAATACATTACATATAATATGTTGTTATTGTTTACATTAGGTTATGTTTGGAGCTTCGCATATATATATATATATATATATATATATATAGTACAGGTAATAAATCTATTGGTATATAATCCAAGTGGATCCTAGTAATATAAAATATTAAAACTGATCCATAAAAAGAATTCAATGTATTTATTATTACAGAGCAAAAATTCATATACAATAAAATCCCAAATCACCTCATATGGGGAATAAGCTTATTTTGATAGACGAAAATATAACTTGTCTGTCTATACAGTGTCTATGCAGGTGTTGATATGACAGATGAATTATATTTTTGTCTGTCAAAATAAGCTTATTCTCCATATGAGGTGATTTTGGATTTTATTGTGTATATATATATATATATATATATATATATGATATGATATGATATGATTTAGCTTAAATATGATACAGAATGTTTCAAAAGAATCTTCTGGAGAATGAACTGTGAAGGGATGAGGGTTGTAATGGGGTTGGTATTTAATGACAGAAATCAAAATTAAAACATACAACAATATAACATAAACAATAAGGCTTGAGAAATATGTTGACATAAATAACAAGAATTTGTATTTTCTTTTTGTGATGTGAATTACAGAATATTGGTATGGGGTGTGTAAAAATATCCTCAGTGTCTTGGTTTGGTTCAGAGAATTTTGTTTGTGAGTATGGCGTTTGATATTGTCTGTTTTCAATCTTCACTGAGCATTGGCTTGATGTGTGTTTCTGTACTGCTACTTGTTTACTCATCACTGACTACTGCTACAGGTACCCTAGTCTACTCTACTGTTCTCCACTCTACTGACTCTCTTGTGGTGGAAGGGTCATCAAATATCCTGCTTTTCTATCATCACTGATGGCAAGGTTATTTTTAGAATGAGGAAATATCATCATTCTGGACCATAACAGATTAAACAAAAGAAAGAATATTTCAACCATCTTTGATTTGCCAAAAACACGTTTAAAATATCAGAATCATCCGATGAATTTGGTTTGGATGGTTGTTTTTGTTTAGCAGCATAACAACATATATAGATTATTTAATTCTGAATATTTTGTATGCAAATTTTTATTTTTATTTCTGGAGATAATAATGGTTTAGTGATATACGTCTTACTAATTAATCCATAGCTGGAGGGAGAAAAACCCATAGGGTATTTGTGTGTAAGGGAATATAATGAACCAGACTGGAACTTAGCTCTCCGATTAACAATTCCAAGTCATTACCCATTGTACCACCCACAAATCCAAGCTTACAGCACCTGGTATTCCCAAGTGGTCACCCATATGAATTACAAGCAATGGTAAATAATTGAATTTTTCTAATTTTCAAAAAAATGGTGTTTTGTAGTGTGATCAAAATTGTTGGTAAACAATCTGAAGTTCATTTTGTGATGTTGTTTTGTTCAAGTATTCAGTCATTTCCAAGAGCCATGTAGTGTCTGTGTGGTAGGCAGAATTCATTTGTCTACTAATTCACATACAGTGTGTGATGGGTAAATTGTCGCCATTTTATAATTTTAATTACACGCATCTGTCTTAATTGTTTTTGATTTTGTTGACTGCACAGTATAGTAGGGTCAGTTGGGCACTGTATGTGAGAAAAAGAGCACCATGATGCAATTCACTCTGCCAGAAATTTGGAAAGAGTGCGCTGTACTGCTGGAAGCTCCAATATGAACATTTCAGTGTTTGGGTATCAATCTGAGGACAGTGCAGAGGATTCAGAAAGAGTTGGATGAGTCTAATGGTGATTACGAAGATACAGCAGTTTGGAAAACTCACTCTGATCATTCTGATAAGAAAAGAACTGACAAATTTGTTGATGAGGGTCTCAGACTCATCACAGAGGCCTACATTAAGTGCCTTGAGGAGGTAGTGCTGCCCTGAATCAAGAGAGTGGCTGCTGGAAGACCCTATGTCTGGAAACAGAAATCTGCACCAGCATAATTTTTTCCTACCCAAATTTTTTTTACACCTGTGGATGATCTTGGAGGAGATCGAAAGTATTTGGATAGGAAAAAACTATGGCACTTGATTTTCCAAGTACATGTCTCCACAAAAATATAAAATCTGCAATAACCACATATCACCCTTAGTCTGTTTTAAATTAAAAAATATGTATACATATGTTTATGCCATGTCACAAATCCAATAACCAATTAGGGTAATGGAGGAAAATGGATTCATTTCAAGATGTAGGCAATCATGGATCTTCACAGATTCCATTTATTTATTATCTGTGGATAGCTATGGTAATGGTAATAGTAGCCATTTCCTTACAAGGAAACATTTAGCATTCATTGATTATGCAGCCTGTACTGGTTTTCAGCTGAAATTCATAAAATCTTTCTCTTACTGTTTGAAGAGAAAGATTTTATAAATTTCTAATTGAAATAAAAGGGTTGAAAGGAACCCCCCATCAATACTGAAAAGAGTCATAACAGCCACTTTCCAGTATTGATGGAAGTTTCCTTCTGAACCTTTTATTTGAAATAGTGTAGAATGTTAACATCTTGATGATGTCATTATTTTCTCTTTGAGTTTTATGTACAATCCATTTTAGTTGTTGCTGCTGTTGACATTCTTCCAGTGACGTGTTTTTTGTTATTTGGACAGTTCTTTGTTTGTAAATCTGCATTGCCACTGCACAATGTTCAAAGAGGGATTATTTTTGCCAAGACATTCGGGCTTCTCTTGCCCAAAGTCTTTTTTCACCATTGATCTTAATGGAGTGGTTTTCTGTTTCCTTCTCCATTGTTTCGAATTTAGAGTTTTCCTTCTACAATGGGTGCTACCTCAAAGCAAAAGTCCAGTCAGTCTTGCTATTTAACCCAAAGATGGGGCAGAAAGGATGGATTCATACCTTTCCTACAGGTATTTGTGTGAAAGTGAATGTAGCAAACTCTGCTGGGATTTGAACTCATCACGCTGATTTCTCTTTCTGAGTTTCTAGCCATAGGATGGAAAGTGTGGCACTGAAATCTGAAGGCATATTGGGGTAGCCAAAGTTGCATTCCAAAAGCTAAGCAGAGTACTAAGAAATAGAAAAACTTTGCTAGAAACAAGGAAAAGAGTACTGAACTGCTAAATGATATCTCTCCTGCTGTAGTGAGTGCTGGACAATCTCCTCAAAGATGAAAAACAGACTTGAAGCAACAGAAATGTTGTTCTGCAGAAGAGTCCTGAGGATACTGTGGACCAAACATGTGTACAACAACAAATTTTTAGAGAAAATGGTAACAAAAAAGAAACTTATGCTTAACATAAGGAAGAGACATTTGAGGTTTCTAGGGTACATAATGAGGAAAGGAGGCTTGGAAAATCTTATACACACAGGACAAATTCATGGCAAATGGGACAGAGAAAAATGCATAAAATACTTAGTGAACTTGAGAAAAAGGATGGCAGAACAGGTTTCTGGAGAAATAGCAGAAATACTAAATTTGTTAAGAGCTGCAAGGGACAGGAAGTTGTGGAGAACCATGATCGCCTACGTTTTGAAGGAATACGGCACATAATGAAGAAGGACCATTGCACTAAAAATACATCCCATGTTTATGTATCAGTTTTCAGAACCATGGCAAATACTGTTTATTAAGTTATTAAGTTTCTTCTCAACCTTGGAATTGGAATTAATATTTAAGAGTAAAATGAGACTCACCTTGAACTTTCTCACAGGCGAACAAATTGTAAAGAAGCAGCAGATCTGAATGCACATTCTGCATTGGTCATGTGATTGTTTTGATCAGTCAGATGTAAATGCAAAAAATGAAAAGGAAACAAGACAATTCTAAAAGTTTATCCTTGAATTGATAAAAGAAAAAATAATTTTTATTGAATAACTGATAAATGTATTTGAATTTATTGCTGACTGTATTTTTTATTTTCAGAACAAGACTTAGTTAAGAAATGTTTTTATTTCACATCATACCTCTTTTAACCAATCAAAATTTGATGATGGAATGAATCTCTGTAAATTTTACTATTTTTTTATAGATACTTTTTTCATGTTCTATAATTTATGACACTATTATAATTTTTTTAACAATTGTACACATGTAAAAAAGTATTTTTTTTGTCAATCAGTTTCACCCCATGCAAGGCAGTAAAGCCATTAAGACACTAGGGTTTACTGAGTGTGGAAGAATTAGAAACAGAAACATCAATAGTGAGCAGGAAGAGAAAAGGGTGATCAGGAGGACGGTAGATATCGATTGACATTGCATTTAAATTTCTGCAGATTAAAGTTGGCTGGAAAGCATGGAAGGGAGTTTTACAAAACAAGAAGTGCAAGAAAAGAAATGGTTAGCATCAAGCCTGCTCAACTGTAAACTGATGAGATCTCAATGCCAGCCTACAACTGCACTTGAATTCAAATGTCTAGGTACCATAGTAAAAAGCTCATCTGAACAATTACCGTGAAAGTATTTATAAAAAAGGCATAAGGAGGTGGGAAAGTGTCTGAAGATGAGCCACCATATCAGGACTGATAATATTGCAGATTTTTCTTTGGATTTTATCAAGGAGCTCAAGGTAAATAGCAGAGGGGATGGACCATATGTGGCAACAATATTCTAAGCATGGATGACTGGTGACTTATAGATATGTATGATGTATATGAAACACTTAAATAAAATTTGTTCTCTATAAGAAAATTCAAATAAGACACGTTTGCATTAACGCCCTTGGAAAAGGTATGAAAAGATTTCTTCTCTTTTCCAGTTGCTGGTTAAATAGCTGAGTAGTTTGGCTACTTTAGCCTAGGGTAGTAGCCAATCTATCAGAAGAATTATTCTGAATTCAAAACTGTGGAGAAGGCAATGGAAACCACTCACTCAACCTGGTGTCATGGTAATTAACAGATAATAAAAGAAAAATGGTAAACATGGACCTTCGTGCCTGTAAAAAAATGGAATTTCAAAAGGACAGCTTTTCCCATGACACCACATTTATTTTAACTACCTTCATTCTTCGGCAATATTGTTTTAAAAAGCAAAAACTGTAATAAAATCTAAACACGATAAAAGGAAATTTATACATTTTCTTTTTGTTCTTGAGAATTTACAAAAAATATTAAACACCATTTATTAGGTTGTTTCACATCAATAATTTTATATTTATAACATTCTAAAAGCTAATACAGTTGTATTAAAACTAATACAATATTTATCATTTTCCAGTTTATAAAGAAATAAATATGAAAACAATTTTCTATTCATGAATTTATAAACATTTATAAAATTATTAAAATATGTGAACCAACTATAAGGAAATCATTATTATTTACCATTTTATAAAGTTTGAATCAATCTGCAATTCACCAATGTTTTACAAACAACTCCAATTAAAATATAATAAATAAATAGCTAATCAACAAAAATTATTTTCCGTAAAAATTATCCTTATTTTTTATGAGTGGGCTAGTCTATTTAGTGACACAAAGTCAATATATATTAGTTATAGTTTGCCATACCAGTTTGCTAATTATTATACTTTTGGTGTTCATAATAAACTGTCAAGCAAATTTTAAACTAATTATTTATGAAAAGTAAAAAAGAAAAGAAAAGAAACCTAATGACTTCTTCAGGTAACAAGAACCTCAAGAACCGTCACATAAATTTCTCTAACAATGAATTATTGCAGGAAGATCCAACCAGATTTTATTAATAGAGTTATTCATGGCTTTACAGCCAATTTTAATTCATAATTATTACAAATCAGGGTTGGGCTAGCAATGAAAAAAGAATCCAAGTATTGACAGCTGTAGGCAAGGGCAAACTACACAGTAGGTGTCAAGTGTGAATGGTATAAACCTTTCACCTAAGGTCAGCTTGGCAGACAACTATGAGCAATGTTTCAGAGCAAAATCTCTTACTGCCAAATATCTACATTTATAAATTTATGATATATCTCTGATTGTATTTATGAAATTAGATATATATATTTCCTCTTCTTCTGTTTCTTCTTCAGGATGTGGGCAATCGTGGATCTCCACAACTTCCTATCATTTATAGCTCTTAGTAAGGTTTGTTTTTCAACCTCACTTCCAGTCCCTGTCCTAACATCCATCATGCTGAAACACCAGTTCCTGTACAATCATCAAAGTTAAGCAATGTCAAACCTGGTCAGTACCCAGATGGGTAACTGCATGGGAATACCATGTGCTGTAAGATTGGATGTGCAGGCAGTGTAAAGGATAATGGCTCAGAATTGTTAATTGGAGAGACGAGTTCCAATTTCTGCTGGGATCGTTATATTCACTTGCACACAAATACTCCTGAGAAAACATTGAATTCACCACTTCTTCCCCCAAACTATGGGTTAATTAGTAAAACCTGTATCACTAAATCATAACTATTTTCAAAAAATAAAAGAATTCTTAAAATTTAAAAATATTTTCTGGCTTTAAATAACCTGCAAAGGGTTGATAAGCCATAGAAAATGAACCAAGCAATCAATCAATGACAAACATTTACTCGCTGTTTCTCTTTGGTTGCTTACATTCAATAAGTCTTGTGAGGGTCAAATTCTCTAAGCACCCTTTTCTTATTATGCATCATGGAAGTTTCAACTGATTTTTTCTGATTATATGTATAACTGTCATTTTTGTAGCCATTTTCTTTAGAACTTCCTCATTGCTTACATTCTCCATTAATGGTATTCTTAACATCCTTCTGTGGAACCACAGCTGTTACCTCAAGTATCCTCTCTATCGGTGAAGAAACTGTTCAGCATTCACTGCCAGAAAGGAGGATTTATAGTTCCTAACAGTTCAGCACCTCGTTTCTAATGAAATTTTCCAGTTTCTCAATACTTTGCTTAGCTTTTGGAAGGCGTCTTTTGCTATAACAATACACCTTTGGGTTTTGGTGTCACAAGTTCTATCCTCTGTTAAATCACTTCCTAGATATTTAAATTTTTGTGCTTACTTGATTCTTTGAACGTTCGGTACATTGGTTGCAACTTGGAATGTTCCTCTTGCTGCCAACTATACATTCTGTCTTCTTACATCATTCCTTTCTTTACTGTTTCTTTTGATACATTCTCTTGGAGTTCCTGCAGTTTCCTTCCTATGCCTGCTATCAACATTGTGTCACCTGATTAAAATCCTAATAGGACTTCTAGTTCTTTCAGGATTGCTTTGCTGCAAATGTTGAATAAGTTTGGTGAGAAGACATGGTCTGGTCTTGCACCTCTTTCTATTTTTGTGCATTTACTGAATTCATTTTTTATTTATATATGGATGGCTAATTTGGAATTTTATAAAGATCAATTTATATATCACATTATCTGTATATATATATATATATATATATATATATATATATATATATATACCCAAGTTTCATGCTCTCACAATCTTCAGATGACTATAATGCCTAGAAAGGAATATGTCCACATCAAAGGAAATAGTAGATGAACACGGCCTGTTTGAATCCGGAGTCCTAAACATGGCTTCTCCAGAAACACAGAAGAATTTACATATTATATGTAACACCATTCCCTTTTCCTTCTTCTTACACTCTACTTTGCCGTGTTGATATATATGATATATTTTTCCCAGTGTGGGACATGTTTATATATGTATATATAGTTTTGTGTATGCCTTAGTGGTATAAAAGTCTCTCTGAGAACATAGTATCTTTGTCATCCCTATTCTGTTCTATCCATGAATTATGGTGTTATATATATAATATATAATGCCCAATTATAATGCCCATAATGAGGGAAATACAGATGAATGAATAAACCTTTTTACCAGAGCTTTCACCTGTTATATTGTTATAACTGATCTGTACATCAATATATTTGAAGTGTTTAGGGTTCATTAATTCAATATAAGTAAACCAATAAGAACAATTAATATTTC
Organism: Acanthosepion esculentum; assembly: GCA_964036315.1. NCBI lineage: Eukaryota > Metazoa > Mollusca > Cephalopoda > Sepiida > Sepiidae > Acanthosepion > Acanthosepion esculentum. The sequence goes on from OZ038486.1 coordinate 74,443,005, forward strand.
CCCCAAAAAGGAGACACCATTGTTAATACAAATTTGTAATAATCAATGAAAACTTTAAAAATAATTTGGACACATTTCAGGCAATATAGAACTGGATTTTTTTTCAAAGGAATTATTTAAAACCTAAAATGCTTTGGATTTTCTATTGTAAACTGCATTTTTAATATAGTGCCAAACAAAAAAATCCAGAGGTGTGATATCAGTGGACCTTGCTACTCTAATCAGTGACCCCACTCTCCCAAGTCATTGATTTGTTAATTTTGAATCCCCAAAAATCTCTGACGAGTCATAAGTAATGTATATATAATAGAGTAGAGTGGTTTTTCACATTTTTTAGAAAATCAATATTGCACTCCATGTGAAAGCTGGTGTTTGATTTGATAAGTGCTGAAACCAAACATTAGAGTCATAGCTTATACCAATTTCTGAGCATTTAATTTTAAAAATCATCTGAAAAGGTGTAGAGAAATACCCAATTTCTGCAGGTTTTTGCTTACAAACGGACTTCAAAATTTTACTATTTCAAGAATAAATCCAAATAAAGTTGATACATTTTGTATTAGATACATTGAATGGAAAATATATTCAAACCAGAATTCTAATTATGAATCACCAAAAGCAAAATATGCAGTTTTTCTACTATATTGGATAAGTAAAAACTATGTAAAAAAATTGTAAGATTACAAAAAAAGGCTACTCATTGAATAAGATTTGTGGGATCATTTGTTAGATCATAATTAATAAAAACAAAAAATATATAAAAGTCTATATAACACCATAATACTGCTGAGCACAAATTATAAGACAAAATGTTTTAAATTTGCATGGTTTATTGAAAATTACACTAAAACTACTGCATTGTATAACATATTACATCACAATATAGGTAGATTGTTCATTATAATTTCCATTTGAAATAAATGAGGGTCTTATTTCATGGCACAATGATTTCATAACAATGTGCATGTACTTTGTATCTTGTCCATATACAATTTATAAAGCCTCACCAAATTGTAAATTTTATAAGGCTGTGCGATAAGACTTTCACTGATCACTGGAATAAAATTTCAATGCTGCAATTTGAACCTAAATTTAATCTTTTAAATTCACTTCCTCAAAAAATGGTAACGATTTGGAAAAAAAAAATATTTTGTGTGTTTATTTATCATGTCAAACCCCAACCTTCAAATAGAGTGCATACATGTCTGTGTTCAATAATAAAAAAAATATATTCATGTAAACAGGTCGTTTCTTATAAACTTAGTCTAAATATACATAGAGAATTTCCTGTACTTATTCCATTAGCTGATTGGACTGATATTCCCACCTTATATTACAATACTTTTATTACAATGCTTTGGACAATGCATTCTTCAGTTTTTCTAAAGTGTACAAAAAGTCTCCTTCTATTGACATTTATGGCTTTGCATGTCAGAGATTCCTGCAGCCAATATCAGACTTTTCTTTGTAATTAGTTTAAAAAAAAACAATATAAAAGAAATCTAGCTGCCTCTACTGAATATATCAGAAAGAATTTCCTATACAGCAGTGAATGCTAGACCATTTCCTCACAGATGAAGAATAGACTTGATGCAACAGAGATGAGATTCTACTGACAGAATATTTGAGTAATGAAGAAACTTTAAACAAAAAAGAAACTACAAGGAAACACATAATTGCAATCATAAAGAAACGTCCTGATAAAATCAAGAATTAAAAATTTATTATATAAATTTACTATTTATTTATATAAGTTTATTTATAATGAATAAAAATTTATTCTTGATAAAATCCAAAGAAGAATTTACGATGTTATGAGTCCTGACCTGGTATATTGGCACCAATCACTTTCCCACTGCCATAACGTAGCTTCCCTGTGCTGGGCTATAAGGCTCTCACTGATCACTGCAAGGAAATTCTAATGCTACAATTTTGAGTGTAAACTTAATCTTCCTCAAAAAATGGTAATGATTTGGAAACAAAAATATTTTGTGTTGTTATCAGGTCAAATCCCAAATTGAGCACAATACCATGTTTCCAAAATTAACTTGCACTCTTTTGCTGGTGGGAGATTGCTGTTTACTATGGGTTGCCAGAGAGTTTTCAGATAAAGCAATTGTCTGTTATGTCCAAGAAGTTTTCACCTGAAATGCTTCCATCAAAGAAGAAATATTTTTAATCTGTAATTTATGTTCTGTGTGTCACAATAAACTTTATACAGCAGCAATCTTCTGGGAAACTGGAGGAGTTGAGGAGTGTGGAACCACCACATTACTCCTGGTATTCCCAGGTCCACCCTGATCTGGGGTGGTAGCACTTGTTAGGGTCCCAGATATGGGCAGATAGTTAACCCCCAAACAAAAATCAACAATAAATTTTTATAGTAAAATGACCAACAATTGTTGATCATTTTACCATAAAAATTCATTGTTGATTTATTTTATACATTTTTATAGTAAAATTACCAGCGATATATTTTTTATAAAAACAAAATTACCAACAATAGATTTTTGTTGTGAAATTACCAGCAGTACATTTTATGATCTACAAACTATATATTTAAAAAACATAACTTTTACCTTTAAGGTATAAAATTATGTACAAAATATTTAGATTTTGACATTGAATAACCCATAGAGGTGTTGATATGCCACTAAATAAAAACAACAAACAACAACAATTTTTTTCTTTTGCCAGGCCTAGTAAATTTTTATGTTTTTATGGAATGTTTTTCCCTTTTACTGCTGTTTTAAAAGTCAGCCTAACCCTCACTCAAACTAAATGTAAATTAACTAAAGGTTTACCAATTACTTTCCTCTCCCAAAGAAACAAATATAGAACTGAAAAGGACATTTATATATATTTGGTGCTTAACTCACAGTTCAAAGTTGATTAGGTGGTAATGAATTCAGATGCAAAATTTATTCAAGTGGCAAATTGTAGCCTTCATAATATGTTATGCAGTTCGAGAAAAAAGATATATAGAAGATTGAAATTAACTGACAAATATCTTTGGAATGTAAGCTTTCAGTTTTATTAGTGGGTGAATTTGGTTTATTTGCAATGTTGAAAAACCCTGATTAGAGAGTAACTGGTCATTGTAACCTTATAAAGATGGCAGCATGACCTTTTGTTCGTTGAGACACTCTGGCCTTAATTGTGTTTTGTATTTACTAAAGTATTAAGAAACAGATTAAATTGAAAGTTTACAATACTTATGTGCTGTATGCATGTGAGACCTGGGTCGATTACCTGGGACACATGAAAAGGCTGGAGTGATTTTACCAACAGTGTCTCAGCTATATATCGAGTATCCAGTGACAAATATATGTGTGGCGTTGATATCTTTGGTATCTCTGGAACTTCAGTGCTGCTTACAATGGTGTGGTCATGTGATCAAGATGAAGGATGATGGGATCCCTATGTAGTTTCGATACAGTGAACTGGATAAAAGAAAAAGACCAGTGCACAAGCCAAAATTGAGATATAATCCAAAGAAGAATCTGCAATGTTATTGGTTCTGACTTGACATCTTGGCTTCAGTCACTTTCCCACAACCCTAACATAGCTTCCCTGTGCCTTTTCTATAAATATTTTCATAGTAATTGTTTTGATGAACTTTCCTTTATCGTACCTAGATCTTATGAATTTAAGTGCAGTACTAGACTGGCAACAACGTCTTACCATTTTACAGTTGAAATAAATAGCTGTAGCTATAAGTTCTATGCTAAAAGTTTCTTCTCACAGACTTCTTGCTTGTGAAACTCTCTTTCTGGCTTCTCACTTTCCTGTCAACTTTGATCTTCAGACATTTAAATGAAATATCAATCGTTATCTTCTGCCTTCTTAATTCCTGTTCTTTTATTGTTCTTAATTTTTTCTCATATTCTCTAACACTCAGTAATCCATTGCATTTTAGTGGCTTTATTGCCATCCTTGAGGGTGAAAAGATTTAAAAAAAAAAATACTGCAGAAGCCCAGCATCATGCAAAATGACTGGACAAACTGAGCTTTAGATTGTTCATCTTGGAGGAAAGCAGTGCATAATGGTAAGAAAGGTTTTGAACAGAATCCTGTCATAGATGAAGAACTCAAAAGCAATATTCATAACAATTTTGATGATAATTTCCCTGAGAATAAAATTGCCACAGAGAATTTGATGTAATGTGTAATGAATATGGTTATGTTAGGTTAAGTAGGGCAAGCTGAATAAAATCATCAAAGACATGACACACAGAGAAAAGTCAATTATTACATGTCATAGTAAGAATTACTGCAAAAGATATCCAGCATTGCCACATCTGTGTAAGAGAATGTAAGGCCTCAGCAGGACCAAAAATCTACATTTGAACAGGATTGTGTCTAGCAAGAAAAACTCAAGATGTTCACAAGAGGCTTGATGTTAATTTCCCTGAGAATATTGACACAGAATTTTATTTAACGTGTCATGAATGTAAGGCCCTAGCAGGACCAAAAAAGGACCATCTGTGCTGTCTATATTTGGGATGGATCAAGTGATAGCACTGCTCAAAATTGAGTAGCAGCCATAATATATATATATATATATATATATATATAGTTCGTCTGATGATTACAAGGGTGTGAAATGCAGGGTCACAAACTCACATCAATCTAACTAAATATGTTAGCTCTATCACTGATATTGAGCACTTTCCAATAAGTAACATGCATATATAATATCTAAATAATATATATAAAAATTACATATATATATATATATATATATATATATATATTACCCAAATAACAGACATCTTGCTACCCAGACAAATCCTCGTCTCAGAGCTTGCTTCTAACATGAGACTATGAGCCATCTCATGTCATCGATTCAAGGATCAACTGAAAAATACCTTGATGAGAGCAGAAATTGATGATCAATTGGGTTATGGAAGTTGTAGAAAGAATCAATCGGAGAAGAGCAGTTCACAAAGAAAACAACATCCTTTGAAAACACCAGAAAATAAATAGAAGAAATGACTAGAGTCCCCAAAAAAGTCAGAGCTCTCCATCCCCTGAATCCTCATCCCCTACCATATGGTAGCTGTGCAGACATTTCTTCAGATCCAACATAGGACTCATTTCACACATAAGGAAATGTCTATGAGTATCCCAATATTTGGCACTGAATTCTGCCAACACTGTTGACGATATATATATATATATATATATATATATATATATATATATATATATATTATAAATTAATTGATTTAAAATATGGGTTTTTTGCTACACAGTGATAACCATGTTTCAGAAATGGAAGCTAAAGCTTTCGAATTTAATTTTGTTATTAAACCAAAGTTCCATTTCCTTGTCAAGCGAATTTTGTCGCTTGACGAGGAAATGGAACTAATGTCTTTGGTTAAAATAACAAAATTAAATTCGAAAGCTTTAGCTTTCTTTTTCTGAAACATGGTTATCACTGTGTAGCGAAAAACCCATATTTTAAATCAATTAATTTATAATATTAATGCTCTGTAAATTTACATTGAGCACTATTGTGTAAAAATAAAAATATCTATAAGAACACTGGATTTTATATCTTACTGTTCTTTCTTTTTATTTATATATATACATATATATATATATATATATATATATATATATATATATATATGTATATGTGTGTGTGTGTGCGTGTGTGTGTATAATGGTAAAAGAGACTTTGAACAGAATCATGTTGCACATTAAACACTCAAGAGAGATATTCATAAGAGTCATGATGTTAATTTCCCTGAAAATATTGCTACAGAATTTGCTCTAATGTTTAACGAATGTGGTCAGGTATGTCTAAGTAAAGGCAGGTGTCAAAAACCACGAAAGACATCACACAGACAGAAATGTCATTCACTAAACATTATGTGGTGTATTATTTGCACTCAGTGTGAAAAAGAATGACTAAAATGTCATAGGAAACTTGATCAAAATATCAATATAACAACTAGTACAAGAGGTGACCAACATCCAGCAAGAGAATTTAAGACCCTAGCAGGACTAAAAAATCACATCTGCACCTCCAAATGGACAAATCAAAAGAAATATTTGCAAGGATCTCGATTTTAATTACCATGAAAATATTGCTACAGAATTTGATCTAACATGTAAAGGATGTGGTCATGTCTGTTTAAGTAGGGAATGCCTCGAAAACCACCAAAGATACCATATACATTTGCTCATGTTTCCATCATTTTTGTTATCAAATATCACACAACGTGATAACAGAAGATTTCCCTTTTCTTGGCAGAACTTCTATTATTGCAATGTGTGATATTTAATAACATAAAACAAAACATAAACAAAATTAAATTGGCTCAACAATATGCCAAATCCTTTATTTAAAAAAACAAATTCAAAATTCTCAGTATCAACTCTCCTTCATGCACAGATGTAATTGGATCAGCATAAACATCATTTAACCTGACGAAGTCCTAAAGGATAAAATGCATCAAGTGAAAAGCTTTTCCACTTCGTCATAGTTTTTTCCCCTAAAATTATTCTTAATATATAAAAATTATATATATATCATTTCCCCACAGATAATAATATACAAATATATGCACCTGTAAATACGTTTATGTGTAAATATATACACATGTGAGCGTTGGATGGAAAGGTCATAGGCTGACAAAGATATATACATTTATATTTCGACATGCCCCTTGTACACTACTATCTGTTACTCTCTCACTTATATATATATATATATATATATATATATATATATATATATATATATAAAGATTCATTAAAGATGACTGACAAGGGATGACTGTGATTACATTCCTTGTTGGCTGCTGGGTCAAACAAAGACAGTAATCACAGTACCCTGTCAATTGTCTTTAATGAAGCTTGTATAAAAGAGGGATTGCTGCCCAAATGTATATATATATATATATATATATATATATATATATATATATATATATATATATATATATATATATATAACCCCTAAAAATTTTTTTTATAGATGATCAACAAATCTTAATTAAAGTATATATTCATTATGAAGAACCTGTATTAAGTCAATTACAACCACTTTCAACATTTTTTATCAAGCTGGAATAAAAATATTAATTCAAAATTCAAAATTAAGATGTGCAAAAATAAGTGAATCTTTACATTTAATATTTGCTAACTGCTCCTTTTGAGGCTACAATGTCAACCAGTCTTTTTCTATAATTTTTTGACCATCCTACTTGGTAAAACTCCCACAATTGCTTGATTTTACCTGAATTTCTTACATGCACTGCCTTCTTTCACTTGAATCATAGATTTTCAATTGGATTTACATCAGGATTTTGACTAGGTCATTCCAAGACTTGAAATTTCTTTTTACAAACCCATTCTTTTGTGGATTTGTTTTGATGCTTCAGATCATTGTCCTGTTGGAAGTTTCAGCCCTAAACTAATCCCAACTTTTGTAATGAGAACATGAGACTTTCATTGAAAATTGTTTGGTATCTTGCAGGGTCCATTGTGTCATCAATACATACTATTTTGCCTGCTCCAGTTTCAGCAAAGCACCTCCCAAATCATAATGCTGTCATCACTATGATTAATGGTTGGTATCAAATTTCTTCTTTTTAAAAGCCGTATTAGGAGTTTGCGCGATATACCACCTAGTATTCCTCCCCCAAAGCTCTAGTTTGGTCTTGTTCAACCATAAAAGCTTTTGCCAGAATATTTTTAGCTTATTAATATGAGCTTTGGCACAGTTGAGGTGAGCATGCTTGTGGCAGTGGCTTTTTCTAGGCATTCTGCCATGAAGATTGGCATTGTTCAGATTTTGTCACACTGTAGATGTATGCACATTGATTCTGACATTGGCCAGTGAGCCTTAGAGAACTGCAAAGGTCATAGCAGGATTTGTCTGAGCTTGTCAAACTAGATGTCTACTTGTTCTTGCTGTTTTGTTTTTGTGGATGGCTACTTCTTGAATGTGATGCTGTCATACAAAAGGCCTTCTATTTATAAATAATTTGTTACATGGTGGAGAAGTGTACGCCAAATGGTTTTGAGAACTTTTTAATATCATTCTCCATCATCATATGTCTCAACTATGCAATTTTGTAAAGCCTCAGAAAGTTCTTTTGATCTTTGCATATATATATATTTAAATTTATTTTCAAACTGCACAATTTTGCATACACAATGAGTTATATTGTTTGACTGCAGTATACACAGCTTACCAAAAAAATGACATGTGTCATCTTGATTTTTAAATGTGTACAAAAAATTATTTGCACTGGCAATCATGTAAAACAAAAATACAGAGTGTAAATGTAAGGGTTCTCTTACTTTTGTACATCTTAATTTTTAATAAATATTTTTATTCCAGCTTGATAAAAATCTTTGAAAGAGGTTGTAATTCATTTAATAATATCTTTTTCTTAATGAATATACAGTTTAATTAAGATTTGTTGATTATCTGAAAAAAGAGATAATTATCTTAAATATTATCTTAAGGGTTCACTTACAGGAGATAACTGGTAACTGACATCCATTAGACATGGGACGTGGAACTAGAACAGTCTACCCTAGCAAGTGAAATAAATGGTTCAGTTTGACATTCCAACCACCTGAAGAAGGCTGGAGCATACAATGGCCGAAATGTTGTGATAAATGTGGCAACAAAGATGAGTACAATAGCCCGAATAATGTACATAGGGTTCACTTACTTTTGCACTGCACTATATATATATATATGATGAAAAATATGGAAAAGACAAAGCAAAATCCGAATATGCAAGTTTGCTGTTTTAATTTTGTTTTACTGTCGACGTTTTACTGTCGACCGTTTCGGTCTAGTAGACCATCTTCAGGACATGGTTATTGGAAACATATTTATTTTTCATCATACCGTCGGATCTACATCCACATATTTGCTTACATATATATATATATATATATATATATATATATATATATTATTAACAAAAGGTATTGGTCTATACATGGATGGTGATCTATTAATTCTAAGAAATTGCCATGGCAGAACTACAGAAAAAATAAGAAAAAAATGATAAAAATCTTTAAAACCCGAGAATTTACAATAGATATAAAATCCAACCAAAAAATAATAAATTTCGTAGATATAACATTCAGCCCAAACAATGCTACATACAAACCATACAGGAAAACCAAATAATAACCCAATATACATTAACAAAATTTCAACCACTGCCCCTAACATTTTCAAACAAATATCCATATCTATAGATAAAAGAATTTTAACAAATTCTCGCAGCTGTAAGATATTCAGTTGTAAGAAATTAAGTATAGAAGAAAAAGAAATTGAACGTAGAATAGGCCATGCATAGGTAGTTTCACCCAATATCGCAAATTGCTATAAAACCAAAACATCAACCTGAAAATTCAAATGTTCTTAAATTGCCTCATGAGATCAAGACTTTCATATAGATGTCTTACATGGTGCTAAATCTGTTCAGAAATATCTAAACTGTTATCTGTATACAACTGCTTCCTAAGATCAATGGTGAAAAAAAGGCTTTGTGCGAGTAAAAGCCTGAGGTTCTTGGCAAAGATCGTCATTCTTTGTACATTGTGGACTGGAACAACAGATTCACAAAGAACTTTACCAAATAACAGAAACCACATCACTTGAGGACTACCAACAGCAGCAACAACCAAAATAGATAGCACATGTACCTTGAAGGGAAAATAATGGCATACATTCCTCACTACTTCAAACAAAAGTTTAGGAAGGAAATCCCTCATCAATACTGGAAATAGCAATAATAGTGAACTTGAGAAACCTATTTTCCTGAAAAATTGTTTTATGAGAAAGATTTTATAAATTTCAACCAAAAATAGCACTGACTGCTTGGCCAAAGAATGCTGAATATTTCCTTGTAGGGAAACAGCTAATATTACCATTACTATTACTATTATTTCTCTGTATATAAATAAAGATATGGATAGATATAGATTCATATTCAATGTAGATATGTGCAATCACAGGTGATTATTGCATTAAACCCTTCTCCTTGAATCATTGCAATAACATAATTTCCTCGGTTAATTGTTAAGGCCTCTTTATCAGAGCAAATAGCACATTTTTAAACTTTGATTTTTGCTTAATTCAATAAAACCTGTGGCTAATGTTGATCAGGTACAAACTGAAAATGTCTCAAACAGATACAGTGGGTGCAGAAATTGAGTTTAGATTTTGAAATTCAACTTGATTTTTAACTATATTTATATTTGCTATTCTTTAATTTCAGAATAACTTTTTAAACTCAACCCTTCAGGGAATGTGACATGATTTTTTTTAATTGAAGGAAAATTAATTTATTGTAAAATATTTGCCATTTCAAAAACTAATAGCCGTACACAAAAAAATGGAAGGAAAGTAAAGACATGTTCTGCCAGTTTAAATCAGAAATGAATTTTTAGCACTTACGTCAGAGAATCTCTGGTAATCACTTAGCTGTTATAGCATTGATGCAAAAGTTACCAGCATATTGCTGCTCTGGCAACAGGGTCTAGAATATGTTGACTGTATCATTTACAGAGGAGTAAGAAATGCCAGCCTAAAGTGGCCACCTTCTGGGTGGATGTTGTCATACTCAAGTATAAACTCAACCAATGTTTACATATAGTCTCAAGTATAAAATTGACCATGTTTACTGATAGACTCACGTATAAGCTCAAGCAATACTTACCTATAGTTAAAGTATAAGCCCAAACAGTATTTATCCACAAACCTTACCAATGTTTTAGGACACATGGCACAGTGGATAAAGGCATTAGTTAGATCCAGTGACAGGACCCAAATAGTGTGAGTTCAATACCTGTTTAAGACGGTGGAGAACTTGGAGAGGGGAATTAACAGGAGATAACTGATAACTGACATCCATTAGACATGGCATGTGGAACTAGAACAGTCTACACCAATGAGTGAAATAAGGGGTTCAGTTCAACATTCCAACTACCCGAAAAAGGCCAGAGTGTACAACGGCTGAAATGTTGTGATAAATATGGCAAAAAACATGATAGTCCGAGCAATTTAAATAGAATTCTTTGAGGAATTTTCTTTTCAATATCTTCAACTTGTCTGAACTATTGTGCATGAAAAATCTCTAAGTCTAAGACTATTTGTTGCACTGTATTTGTAAGATGCGGACAGGATGTCATGTAGCAAAAATTACTCACTGACTCTTTTTCCAAGAAAAAGAGCTTTTCTTTTCTAATAAATCATGCAAGTGAGCCAATTGCAGTGTTCTGTAACAGTTTGTCCTGATGTATCAGGTTGGCTGATTTTATGATGTATCAACCCTTGCATACTCGCAAAACAAAGATCAAAATCAGTAGAAATAACATTTCCAAGTTTTAGATTTCCCAATTGTTGCCATCTTGTTTTTTGCATGTACATGAATGTGTTTTTTTAAAAACTCAAATCAGAAAACGTTATTTGATGTCTTTAATGTCATAAACATTATAATTAAATACCTTGCTTATGCATACACACACACACTCACACATACACACACATTAAGCATCCACACCCACATCATATAAAGAAGAATAAATATGTTCGAAAGTTGACATTGTTATTCCTGTCAGTTAAAGAATAAAACTTAAAACATATGGAAAGGCAATAAAAAAGTATTTAATCTTTGTCTGAGAAACGGTTTGGTTTCTTTTGTTTTAAGAGACAGTTATTAATGCAGAATTCAGTTGTTTTGATAAACAATAAAAATAGGCAGAGATAAAATGGTAGACATGTCCCCATTTGCAGAAATACACTTTCAAAGAAGAAAAATATTACCATGTGGTTGTAAAAATGAGCAGGTAAATACCCGAAATGTTCCAAAGATAGAAAATAGAACAGTAACAAAAATAATAGTTCACTTCAAAAGAGGCCTTTGTATATAGCTGTTCTTTTTTTTTTTTTTTTTTTTTTTAAGCGTATCACCCCGAGCAAGGCTGGTGGCCACTATCACGCATGGGGTTACAGAAGGGTTGGAGGAAGAGCAGATAGGAGTGGTAAAGGAAGGGATGTGGAGAAAGAGAAGGACGGAGGGTCGATCAAGGCAAGGGGGTTACAGGAGATTTAGAGCGAGAGCAGATAGGATTGAAAGATGAAAGGACGTGGAGAAGGGAAGTGGATAGATCAAAGCAACTGGAGATGATGATTGATGCTACACTTAAACCGTTGGAGATTGTATTTGTCAGGGAAACAGTAATAGGGAAGGGAGTTCCATAGGCGAGATGTGCGAGACATGAAGCTATTGGAGTAGAAGAGACGTCTACATCTAACAGTATCAACGGTGAAGGGGTGGGAATGGGATGCCAGCCTCGTAGGACGCTTAAATTCATGAGGCTTAGGGACAAGCGAAAGCATCTCCTTGGAGCAATTACCATGGAAGTACTTGTAGAAAAGGCAGAGCGATGCAACATCGTGTCTGTGAGAGAGCGACTGCAGACGAGATGACAGATCAAGGCCAATATTTGGATGAAGGGTTTCTTGATCCTTAAGTTTATGAGATTTATGTGGCTACGAATTTGATGTCTCTGGAATCATTGGTAATAAGTTGGGTTTGAATCTGGAGTTGTTTTTTGTTCCAGGAATTTTGGCCGGGAATAACAATATATCACTAAGGCAGTAATATTCATGAGTTTTTTTTAACTCCTTAAATAGGCATAGAAGGGTCCACATGATGACAGATTTAAAGAGAATGATTGGTTGATGGTGTTTTCATTCATAACCTGGGTGTTTCCAGAAGAGCTGGATGTTTGGTGGAGAGAATCGTTAACCCTCATGCCACCTGGATGAGTAATGCCACCAAAAAATGTTGATAGGTGAAGGCAACTGCTTTTTGCTAGGTTGAGAATATAGTGACATCAGCATAATTCCTTCAATAGAAGCCCTGGTTCACATTTTCTGAACCCGGAAATTCCACAATGGTAACATAGTTTTGAAATCAATGAAATATTTTTCTAATAGATCTGGTTTACATGAGAGTCAAAAAGGCTGATATAGGTCTAGTTTGAATGAGAGCCAAAAATGGTAGACATAGGTACACTAAACAGGTGACCTTCTTTGGTAGGAGTTTATCCTCTGCCCAATTATGTACTTAGTTTCTTGAACCAAAGTGAGTGAGTGGTTGTCTGAAAAATGAAAAATAGAATATGAAAATGCCCTAATTACTTTTTTTGGCAATTTGTCATTGGGTAAGTCATTGAAATGAAAATCAGTTTGTCTTTCTCTTCATCAGAACTTTTAAGTTTCATTTTGGATATTTTACTTCCCATGATTTTAAAGCATTTTATAATTGGTTTTATTCATGCTAAGACTATTATTTACTACTCATGAAATGATCACAAGTTTTTTCCATGTTTGAACCAGTTTGCATGATGCTGGCAAAATGGTTATCACATCCTATTGCATCAGGAAGTACTTGATTCTCTTTGTCATTATTTACACTATTTACATGCAGACTGTTGTCCTCATCTTTGTTGTTGCTATCACAACATTTCAACTGTTGCCCTCTGGTCTTCCTCAGGTGTATATCAATCCAGGTAACCTACAGGGAATTCTGAAGTGAACTGTTTATATAATCTACAGGGGTAGGCTGTTTTCATTCCACTGTCCATGTCTAGGGATATCTAGTCTAATTCTTAATCTTACTGCTCAGTTATTGTTTGCTCTGTTTCTACTGAGTCCAAGTACACACTGCCAAACCCAGGGATTGAACTCACAATTACTGTCACCAAATTCCTAAACCAATGTCTTAATTCACTAGGCTATTATCTCATGAGGAGGCACAATGGCATAACGGATAGTAGCTTGGATTGAGGAATTGGAGAGCCAAGTTTGAATTCCAGTCGAATCAATTACATTCGCTTATGTGCTAATATCCTTGGGAAAGCTATGGATCCTCTTCTTCTCCCCCCCAGCTATGGGTAAATAGCAGGACAGACCGGGTTCTATAGCCTTTGATGGCAACTGGTCTACCACAGAAAGAAATGGCAACCTACTGCGGGAAAAAGAAATCTAACTCATCAGTCATGTATCTTTCGATACATGATTGCCTAAGTGTATATCATGCATGGCACATAACTGACTGACTGATTATCTCATGGGGAAATTCCTAACCTGTCTCCTGATGAGTACTGCTGCTGCTGCTGCTGCTGCTGCTTGATTACACTCTTCCGCCATGCTTTATCTTTCGAAGAGTTAGATTAGACAAAAAAAAAAAGAGCATTGCTGTCATATCTTGGCCGGAAATGCTCAGTCCCCACTTTCCAGCCTCGACAGAATTCAAACTCATTTATGTGGTCTTGTAAGGGAAGACGTATGCTCCACTTTGCAGCCCCTCTTCCCAGAGATGCAACATTGCAAGCCTATCTTTACTTAACTGATATTTCCATGGCAAATGTTCAGATGAGCTCCATTCTTTATTTTCACCAGCTCAGACTATTACAACTAACACGTGACTTGTTACTTCCACAGAGTTGAATCATCTTCATTTCCTCTGTGTTTCAAATGTAAGGAGAAAGTTATCTCAGACAGCTTTTTCCCTTGAACTCTGTGGGACAGACTTCTGCATGGAGGCTTCTCCCAACACTGCAATATTGACCTCTTCAAGTCATAGTTTAATTGTTATCTATCCTCCTTATCCTGATAAGGTTCACTTCCTACTACCTCCTCTTCCATTCATATTATACATGTCATTCATAATTACCTGTTTAACTAACACTCTACCTCGAGTGATTCTTGGGCCTGGTATTGGGTGAACTTTACTATATTGTATGATTTTAATTCTATTTTACATTCTTGATTCTCGTTAATATTTTCATCTTTGTTGTTTGTTTCTTTTGCATTGCTAGTGTTCTGAAATGTTGTCAGATCTTGTTTTGGCAAGATCTTGCAAGTCCCATCTCATAAACATCAATTCTAGGGCTTATACCTGTTTTTCTTAAGCGAAGTCCTCTTCTGACTTCTGTGCTGAACTTTTAAACTCTGTTGAACTTTGCATGCATCTCTTGCATGTCTTGGTCTATACCTTCGAAATCCAACATGCAGGGTTTATTGTTCCTGATTAATGCCCCCTAAAAACTATTAATGTCTATTCTCAGTCTGCTGATTGAGTTATCTGATCATTGTAGGTCTGAAGATATTTCCAATGATCTTATTCTCCTTTCCTGTTTCTAGTCCAAGAGTTCAGTGCCAGAGATCGGCAGGAGTCAATCCCAAGAATTTACTAATGCAAGTATCGGATATAATGTCTATGAAAGACGCCTTTCAAATAAGATTTGACAACTGGAATACCACAGAGGAAAACTGAATGGTATCAAAAATGTTATAAGAACAAAATAAAAACAAGCAACAAAGACAAGAGAAGTAGTCTGAACCAACTAGTGCTGTGTTCTTTCAGGATGCAGGCATTCATTACTCTCCACAATTTCCTGTCCTTTGTAGCTCTGAATAAGGTTTTTCTTTTTGCTATCTCTCCTAATCCCTGTTCTACAAACCATTTACACAAACTCATTAGGTAGGTTACCTGCAGCTTTCCTCTAACCCTCTTGCCTTCAATATGTCCTGTGTCAAATTTTCTAAGACCTGTTTCCTCATTATGCGCCCTAGAAATTTCAACTTTCTCTTTCTGATTTTATGTATGAGCGTCCTTTTTGTTTCCATTTTCCCTGAAACTTTGTTGCTACTCACATGTTCAGTCCATGTTATTCTCAGCATCCTTCTGTAGAACTACATTTTTATTACCTCAAGTCTCTTCTTCATTGGTGAGGAGATTGCGCAGCATTCATTGCCTTATAAAGAAAAAGGGTATTGTGGATGTGCAGGTGGTCTAAGGGAGGTGGTTTGGACTGTGAAATTGAATTCCATTCGGATTTGTTACACTAACTTATGCAAATAACCTTGGGAAAAAAGTACAAATGCCTCTCCTCTTCCAAGCTAAATAGTAGGACATTTATTGGAAAAAAGAATTATCTTCAAAAACTTGTTAATGAAAAATGAAAAATTCTTCTTACATTCCAAAATATGTTTTGACTTTAAATAACCCACAAATGGTTGATAAGCAGTGAAAAAGTGGCAAACATGGCTCTTCACAACTTCCTATTCCTTTGTAGGAATAAGCAATGTTTGTCTTGTTACTATCTCACCTGGTCTCTGCTCTGCTATCCATTTGCCCTTTTTTCTCATTATGTGTTTCAGAACCTTTTTTTCTGATTCTAAGTAAAACTGTCTTTTTTGTTTCCACTTTCCTTAAAACTTCCTCATTTTTCATATGTTCAGTTCCTGGCATTCTTAGCATCTTTCTGCAAAACCACATCTTGGTTGCCTCCAGTCTCTTCTTCAATGGCGAGGAAATTGTTGAGTATTCAATGCCACATAGGATGATTAATATTACATAGCAGTTAAATATTCGTTTCTATGTTTCTAATGAAAGCAGACTTAACCATCTAACCTTGATTGGTAACTATTGCAAGAGGAGGACAACTTAATGGTTGGGTGTTGGGCTAACTTGGGTAGGAGAAATAAAACTGATTTTGAAACTGTGGAGTAACTAATGCAAAACCACACCATTATCTTCCTAAAGAAGACATGGTAATTCATGGATAATAAAGAAAAGGACTCTGTGGAGAGCCATGATCACCTATGTCTTGAAGAGACACAGATGTAAATAAAAAGAAAGACTTTCAACTATAAATCAATTTGCTACCAGTCCAACACTAGCAACACTGTTTTGAACCTGAATTTTCCTTCTTTGCTAATATGTGTCATTGGTCAGTCATTTGTTTTTCCAATCACTAAGAGCACTAACAGCAAAAAGCACTTTGAGTGGGTGGAGCACAGTTTTCAGCTGACACATAGCCGCAAAACCTGTCTGGGACATGCATGTCACTTTCATGCTGAGATACAAGACAGATTAGATGAAGAATACTGATATCATTCAACAGTGTATGTTATTGCTATTCTTTACTTTTCATTTGAGAAGCAGAATGAAAGAGAAAAGTGAAAAGTTGTGGAAAAATAACAGGAATAATAAATGACTTTACAGGATTTTTGTCTTTTTAGGATAGGAAAAAATATGAGGTGTATAAGTATTGTCGTTTATTTGTCACCAAGTGCAAATATGAGGTGTATAAGTATTGTCGTTTATTTGTCACCAAGTGCAAATATGAGGTGTATAAGTATTGTCGTTTATTTGTCACCAAGTGCAAATATGAGGTGTATAAGTATTGTCGTTTATTTGTCACCAAGTGCAAATATGAGGTGTATAAGTATTGTCGTTTATTTGTCACCAAGTGCAAATATGAGGTGTATAAGTATTGTCGTTTATTTGTCACCAAGTGGAAGTGTAAAATCTAAATATATACTTAATTGAATGGATGGCTAGCCACTCATATTCGAGGATGCCCAACTAATAGGGCAGCTAGCAAATCCCCATTGCAGACGCCTGCTCAGGCACATATGTGTTTATTCAACCATCACAGAGTCCACCTGTGATTTATACTGCAACTATGCTGTGTGGGACTTAGTTACACTTTATGGGAAAGAATGTGTTTATCTAGCATGATCTACAGTCTGTACAAGGACAGCATCTTCTAACCCTCAGTCATGGGGACTTGTGACTTTGTGCTAGCATAAGCATTGACAGCTCCCAAAGGGTTTTGTCTAACCAATTTCAAGCACAAGGCTTGGGTCAATCCATAGTATGGTTTACAGGCACTTTCCAAAAGCATTTCACATTGGGATTGCTTACTCCTCACTGATAACGTCAAGAAGTCACCATCCTGACATGGTGAGAATTGAACTCAGGTTTCATGGCTAGAAAGCAAATGATTTAACCACTTAGCTGCACACGCATATACATATATATAATTTTTATATATATATAATACTCAGTCACTGACATATATATATATATATATATATATATATATATATTGAAATATATTAAATAAAAATTTATTGAATAATTGAAAACAGTGAAATTCAGTTGTTTTTGTCATGATTCCATTGTATTTTACACCGTAACACATGAAAAAATATTAAACATTTCAATTTTGATAAGTATATAAACTTGTGATTGGGATATTTCTTTTTAATCATTTTGCCCTAAGTAAGGTGTCGATGCCACTAGAACACAGGGGGTTACAGTGAGAAAAAAGACTGGTTATAGGGAGGACTGAGGAAAGAATAAAAGCTGAACAGGGTTCAAGAAGATAGAAGATAGTGATTGACATTGCATAGATTGGGGGGGTCCTTTTCAAGAGCAGCAGCCAGGTTAAATTTGTCAGCACTGAAGGATTTACTATTGAGACAGTTGTAAATGGTAGTGTCATCTGCAAAGATGCCTACTTAGGAACTGATGACATCACAAAGATAATTGATGAAGATCAGAAACAGTGTAGGACCCAGGATAGAGCTTTTGAGGGACACCTGCATTCATGTGAAAGGATCTGGAAGCGAGCCTGTTCAAAATGATCTTCATTTCATGATTTGATAGAAATGATTGAATTAAATCAAACAATCGTCCAGTAATACCGTAGCCCTGGAACTTACGTAGAAGATCAGCATGTCAAACACCTTCAAGATATCTAGAGCCATAGCTTGTGCTTTGCCATTGTTATCAAGAGCCTGATATACATATACATTGATGGCCATTAGCATATCAGCAGTAAACCTAGCAAAATAAAAGCCATATTGTTTGTCAGAGAGTAGGTCCTGAGAGGTAAGGTGCTTAACCACTTCAGCATTGATTAAAGCCATGAATACTTTGCCAGAAAGCAGTAAGGTATTAATAGGGCAATATCTAGAGGGGTCAGAACAGGAAATACAAAGGAGGATTTCCAACAAGCAGGAAGCAGTAAAGCAATAGTTGTAGAGTTTGGAGAGAACTGGAACAAGCTCAGGAGCACATTTCTTTAGGATGATGGCACGAATCCTGTCACTTCCACTTGCCTTATGGTAGTCTAATTTAGAAATAATGTCTGAGACCTGTGATGGGGTTATGCGCATATAACCCAGTAGAGCCTCTGTTCTAGTGGGGAAACCAGGTGTGGGTAATCCAAATGAGTTGAGGATTGAGTTGGAAGAAAATTTATGAGCAAAGTATTCAACCTTATGTGCTGTAGATGTCAGGACTTCAAATTGATTGAGGAATTTGCTGTTGTTCAGCACACTCTTTCAGAGCTGCCAATAATCTCTAGAACTGAACTTGCGAGATGCTATATGTTGTTTTATTCTATCAACAAACAGTAACTTTGCTTCTTTGAGGACATGCTTGCACTCATTATGAGCAGAGACAAAGAGACTGTTGCAATCAAACGTGTCACTCTTGTACAGGCAGAAGAAGTGATTCCAGTGAGCTATATTGGCCAAGCATGCTGGTGAATGTGGTTTAACTTGGTATTTTCTTGCTGGAATAAAAGCATTAATGCTGGCTTTCACCCAGGAGGAGATCTCAGATGTGCATTTATGAACAGGATGATATAAAAACTGCATTCCAAGGGACATTACGAAAGAAGTCATAGAATGAGTTCCAATCCGCTTCATTGATAACAGAAAGATATTCTGTTGGTAGAAGGTTCTTGGCTGGTAGGGGAGTGGAAAGAGATGTTTACATACTCTACTGCATGATCAGAGTTGCCAAGAGGGCAGAGCTGCATAGTACAACCTAATCCAGGATACAGGTAAAAAAGAGATGTAGAAGAGAATTGTGTCCATCATGGTTACTGAGGAAACATGTGGGGAAGTTCACCATTTGCGTGAGAAATTGAGTGATTGAGAATTTAAGGCTTTGGATGCCAGTAGGGTCAGTGATAGAGTGTTTGAGCCACCTGGTATTTAATAGTCACCAAACACAAATATGTTTGCAAATGGGTGTAGAGAGATGTTCTTGTCCATATTATCAGAAATACTTTCTAGCACACAACAGTCATGAGAAGAAAGGGAATGGTAGAGAAAGAAGAGATAGTTGACTGAGTCAAGTAGAGAGTGATAGAGACACATGTAAGAGCTGTGTGGACATTCAAGAGAGAGTTGAGGAGATGTTCATGGGTATAAACTCCCAGGCCATGCATGTTGACATCAGAGTCCTTCCTAAAGAGAGGAAGATATCCAGGAATCATGAAATCAGAGGAGGGGATTGATGAATTATTAATTTCAGAGAGAGCTAGGATGTGTGGAGATTTTTCAAAGAGGAATGATTCCACACTGCAGAATTTGGTATGAATACCACGAATATTGGGGAAAGAAAGGTTGAGGGCTTTCAGTGTGGCAGTTACATGCCATATGTGATACACGGTCATGTATCTTTCGAAACATGACTGACGAGGCAGATTTTTTAACTCGCAGTAGGTTGACATTTTTTTCTGTGGTAGACCAGTTGCCATCCAAGGCTATAGAACCCGGTCTGTTCTGCTGTTTACCCATATATGGGGGAAAAGAGGATTCATACCTTTCCCAAGGGTATTAGCATATAAGTGAATGTAATGGATTCAAGTGGAATTTGAACTCGGTTCTCTGATTCCTCAGTCAGAGCTGCTATCCATTACTCCACCATGCCTCCTTGAGAGGTTTAGGTGATTTTTGTTGAGATGGTTTAGATTTATATCTTTGGTATCTTATAGTTATGGTGTATTGTTTTGTTTTATGAAAGGCCTAGGGTAGTATTAGCAATCAGTCATCTAATATAATATGTGCAGGAAAAGAACTGGTGCAGACTACAACATAGTGTGGCCTCAGGGTTGCCCACTGGAAAAGTGCTTGCAGGGACATTCTTCCAGGCATGACATGGCACTGCAAGAACCCTAATATTATGCAACTGATGATCAGAGCAGCCTCTCAAGATACTATATAAGAGTTCGGACTTCAGTTGGGAACAACAACCAGAAAACTGCCAAACTGGTACCCTCAGTATGAAAGGACATTGCCATCATCCACACATATCACAAAAAATTAATGACAGCACCACTGTTAAGGCCTGAGAAAAGTTTGGTTTGGTTTGGTTTGGTTTACGGCATATCAACCTCAATGGGTTATTTAATGCCGACAAAATTTTCATTGTTGGTAATATTTTTTCCTTCAAAAAATCTATTTCTGGTAATAATTTTTCCTTCACTGGATATATTTTTTTTCAAAAAATATATAGCTGGTAATGTTTTGATTTGTTTTTCAAAAATGTATAGGTGGTAATATTTGTTTTTCAAAATTGTATTGCTGGTAATAATTTTTTTACAGCGTATTTCTGGTATTAAAACCTATTTTTACACTTTCATAGTGTCTCGACCCCAGTTTTGGGGGTTAACTATTTACCCATAGCTGGGACCCTAACAGGTGCTACCACCCCCGAGTCAGGGTGGATCTGGGAATACCACCCTGAATACCAGCAATTAAGAGGTGGTTCCACGCTCCTCAAAACCTCCTGATCAGAGGCCTTGCTGTTGGATGTAGTTTATTGTCTTACCCAGGACACAGATGTAGTTTATCATCATACCCAGAACGGCCTGAAAAAAGAAAAGGAACCAACAGCACCTTCCTAAACAGGAAACAAGGTATGAGCCTCTACTCCTGTTCAAGAGAAGGAGTATGGATGGGGAAACAGGAAAGACTATGTACTCCTATTAAAACAAACAAAAAAAACCCCAAAAAAACAAAACTGTCCTGGTTTTGATTTCCAGTTATTTCAAGGAATGAGCATTCAGATAACTAACTTAGGGAATCAATCAGTGGCCATAGAACATTTGAGCATGTGATGTTTAACTGACATTCTAATATATTAGCAGGGAGAGGAGGTAATATGAACTAGGAATCTGTCAAGAGAATCTTACAGGAGACTCATCAATAGCTTTTTCCCAATATTTAGATTTGACACTATATAATCAGAGTAGACTGACATCATTTCAATGGTGCATTGATACAATTATGGCGAGACTTTGAAGTGAATTGTTCTGATTTCCATAGCCAAAACTATATGACTATCTCTCACTTGGGGATGGGAGGTGATGGTCAGGTGGTGGGGATGAAGGACTGCTCTACTTAACCTACTTTTCTTTTGGCTTCAATCAAAGGAATTCAAGTTCTTAGCATACCAAGAACAACCGAATTTCCCCACTCAGTTACTGACTCAGGATGGACTCCCATTAAAATGCAGTATTGAGAATTAACACTAAATAATGTACTAGTACTTTATGCAGGTATGTCCACATACTTGCAAGCACACACACACACACACACACACACACACACACACATACATACATACATACATATATATATATATATATATATATATATATATATATATATATATATATATATATATAACTGTAGAAGTCATAACATAATTTACCTCCTAGAATGCACACTATGCCAGAAACAATATGTAGGAAAATCTGAATGGCCCTTTCACTACAGAATTAATAATTATCGCAATCGAATTAAGTCGACTCCCCATGAAAAATGATTACCTGTAGAACAACATTTCCGCCTAGAAAAACATGATTTCAAAACACATACCAAATTCACTATAATTGAGAGAACAGAAAAGTCCAGAGCAGATAACATTGGAAAGATTTTAGAGTTCCATGAAAATAAGTGGATACGACGTTTAAAAACACACTATCCAGCCAGGCTAAACCATAAAGTTAACAATATAGATAGTATTAATACATAACCCTACAAATCAAAACCTACCCACATTTCTCACCCACACAAAACAGACATGCTTATGGAGGTGTTGAGGCCTCACACTTATACACACACCCACATGAATATACACACTTACACATATCATACTCACTCACTCCCTAAGAACCAAATAACACACACACACACACTTAACAGAGACCCATCCCTCTCCAGGAACCAATAAAACTGCCAAACTGACCAAGGGAATTCAAAGCAGCATGAATCCATCCAGCTCTTATCTAAAATAACAACTTAAAAGAGACTGTTTAACCAACACAAGGAATGTTAAAAAATTCATGTTAAAAAGATAAAAAACAAATAAAAAAAACAAATGAAAACTACAGACAAAAGTTCATTTTCTCCACCAAGACATTCACTTCTGTAGTTCACTGCTACCAGCAAGCAGAAATATTTTTTCGCCTGATGATGGCCATGTTAGCCGAAACTAGTTGAGGAATCTAAATGAAATAATAATAATAAAAATGAAAGAATATTAATCTACAACCCAGTGTGTCTGAAGATTTCAATTTTTAAAATAATTTTTATTGTTCCCTCCAGCTATGAGTCAATAGGAGGACAGACTGAGTTCTATAGCCTTGGATGGCAACTAGTCTAGGAGAAGGACAATTCCGAATTCAAAACCTGCAGAGGGTCATTTGGGGACCTTGTGACACATAGTGCACCAGGTCTCTGTATTCGGCCCTTCAAAAAGCATGGTTGGTTCTGCACAAAGTCTTTCCCACTATATTCAAATCTTATGTGCTGGTGTCTGGGCTGTCGGTTCCTAGGAAATGAGCTGCTCGATCCTCGTACTTCAAATACAATAGGAGAGTCCACCATACATATATATATATATATATATATATATATATATATATATATATATATATATATATATATAAAATTAAAACAATGAAGGAAGAGAAGAGAAAAAATAAAATAAAATTGGGAAATAGGATGGCATAGTAAAGTGATGAAAAACAAATACAAACAGAGAATAGAATAAGTTAAGGAGAAGAAAATTACAATAAATAAATGTGTTCATTTCAACAATATCAAGGACTGGTGAAAGTCAACTGGTAGGTGTTTTGAATGAATATCAGATCAAGAAATGTTTGGTGATGCCAACATTGGAAAACAGGGGGGGGGTATTTTAACTGAGGCAGAATAGTGCTGGGAATAGCCAAATTTGGATGTTCCAAATTTTGTTTTTTAACCAGTTTACATTTCAACATTTTTAAATATTTGTGGAAAATATCCACTTTGTTGGGTAAGCATCAGGCCAAATTTCCCCACTCAATTACCCCCACTTAGGATGGACTCGAATTAAAATGTAATATCGAGAATTAACACTAAACTATATATTGCTGTTGCAGGGATACAAAAAGTTAATTATCTCTCTTTGGTAAAGATGAAGTCCTGTGTATACCTTAATGATGTCACTTCATACAATGATGAAAGAAGCGGTCAGTCAGCTTCATGGAGACAAGATCCACAAGTTGTGCCCACGTTTTTTGCCAACATAGTGCATCATACAGGCTCATGGCACTATTTCCCTGTGAGAATATATGGCTTCTCCAGAAATACAGAAGAATCTTCATATTACATGTAAGACCTTATCTTTTTGTTCTCCTTTCACTCTACTTGCTGTGTAGGTATATGTTATAGTTTCTCTATGTGGGACACACATGTAAATATGTATATATAATTTTGTGTATAACATAGTGATATAAAACTCTTTCTCAGACAAAGTATATTTATCATTCCTTTTTTCTTTCAGCTATTCCATTGTCTCTATGAAATATGGTGTTATTATATGATGGATATAATAATGCCATAATGGGGGTAATGAAAATGAATTGATGACAATTTGTCTCATTGCCAAATTATAAGGATTATGTGCTATCCATTTTAGTCGAATGTTCTCAAGTGATGTTGTTTCTGTTATTTAGTAAAGTTCTTTGTGATTCTGTAGTACCAATCCCCAATATTTGAAGGATAATCTTCACTAAAATCCACTGGCTTCACTCACTCAAAGTCATGGACAAAATCTTAACAGTATAAGATACGCAGATGACACTGTGTTGATAGCAGATACAGAAAAACTGCAGTTACTTTTAGACAAGGTAGCAATGGATAAGAAGAAGAAAGGACTAATTAACAATTGTAAGAAGAGAGAGCATATATAGCTGTCAGCAAGAGAAAAAGTCCAAAATGCAAGTTACAAATAGGAGTTGTCAAAATCAAGCAAGTACAAAAATTTAAATATCTCGGTAGTATTAACAGAAGACAAAAAAATATGATACTGAAATCAAAAGGCACATTTAAATAGTAAAAAATTCCTTTAAAAAGCTAAAGAAAGTATTAAAAAACAGGAAAATTTTAATAAAAAAAACAAAGGTAATGTACTGTTGTGTAATATCAATCCTTCAATATAGCAGTGGATGATGGACAATTTCCACGCAGATGAATGGAAACTTGAAGCAACAGAGATTTTGTAGAGAAGAATGCTGACAATACCATAGACAGAGCATGTAGACATCGAGGAAGTTTTAGTGAAAATGGAAACAAAAAGGACACTTCTATTTTGTATCAGAAAGAGACAATTGAAATTCCTAGGATACATAATGAGGAAAGAAAGCTTTGGAAATTTGACACTCACAGGACATATTGGGGGCAAGAGAGCCAGAGGGAAGCAGTGAATCTTTTCTTAATCATTTCACCCCAAGCAAAGTGGGAATACCACTAGTATTCAGTGAAAGTGATAGAAACGACTGAGTATAGGGGGATTGAGGAAAAGACAAAAGATGAATGGGATTCAAGAAGATAGAAGATGGCAATTGACATTACATTTGAATTTTTGAAGATTGTAGTTATCAGTAAAGCAAGTAAACAGAAGGGATTTCCACAGGTGGGAAGTGCGAGAAAAGGATGGTAGATCAAGGATTAGGAGAGATAGCAAAAAGAGAAATATTGCTAAGAGCTGCAAGGGATAAGAAATAGTGAAGAGCCATGATTGCTGATGTCCTTAAAGATCACAACAGATAGAAGTTATGAATATCTATAAATACCATGTCAGCTTACATCATAACACTCTTTACATAACAAAATCATTTAACTCATATTCTCCTAATGTTAATTTAAATTGACGCCATCTCTTTTGCATATACTTTGACCATATTGCTTAAATTTTATATTTTCTTGATTTCAGATGAAAACTTGGAAATTTTCCATCTTATTTCAGTGAAATCTTCACTTTCCCAAATTATAGTTTATAATTAACTGTGGTAATTGTTAATTACATCACCCAGGTCTTAGCGACATTTAATTGGCAACTCTGCAGTAACATAGGGATATATAAATATTTACTTCTCAGCATATGGATCAATTATAACAAATTTAGTATAGGAGAAAAGGAAATTGAACACAGAATAGGCTAACACTGCAAATTACTACAAAACCAAAGCATAATCCAGAACACTTGAGTCATGTTCTCGAATAGCCTCGTCAGATCAAGACTTTCATATGGATGTCATGCATGGTGCCAAAATCATTAAGAAATATATAAACTCAATAGTTTTATCAGATCAATGGCAAAAAAGGCTTTGAGTGACACCTGAGGAACTTTGCATAGATCATCCTTCTTTGAATGTTGTGGACATGTGCTACAAATTCACAAAGAACAGTACCAATAGAAACCAGATCACTAGAAGACTACCAACAGCAGAAAGAGCTAAAATGGATAGTATTATTGTAGTTTCTTCTGGCTTGTAATCAACTCATACAATCCACTGACCATAACACATGCCTTCTGTTCACTACAGCAGTCACTGTTGTTCACTACAGCAGTCACTGTTCTACCTTTCACCTTGTTATGCACATTTTTATATCCTAATTGACAGCCAAAATTTACATATGTAAAAAGAGACTCTTGCAAAAGTCTATCCAACTCTGGGATCTATCTGTTTTAAATGTGTAACCCATTAAACTGCCATATTTTTTCTTTTGGGACAGTTTACATGTGAGGCAAGTTCAAATTCATTTTTGTCCTGGAGATAAGCCATTTTCTCTAGCGTTACATTGTTTTGCTAAAAATACATGCAAACCTGGGCCTCTGCAGTAGTTCACTACACACATCTAACTTGAAGAGAAAATAATGATGTAATCAAGATGTTGATATTCCACACTACTTCACATGAAAGGTTAGTAAGAAAACTCCCATCAATACTGGAAAGAGTGATAACAGATACTGGACTTGAGAAACCTATTTTCCTGAAAAATTGTTTTAATAGAAAGATTTTATCAATTTCAACAGTTCAATTGACCAAGCAGTCCTGGCTGCTTGGTCAATGAATGTTTCCTTGTAGAGAAACAACTAATATTACAATTACCATTAAAAACTTAACATCTCATTAGATATCGCCATCAATATGACTAAAAGCCAACTTTTTGAGAATCAAATTCCTATTCAAGTGATGTTATTCAAGCCAACTACCTACATATGACAACTCCAATGTCTTAGAACAGAGACATAAATAAAATCTGAATTGTTGTTTAATTACAAGAACAATGAGTACAAATGAATATTTTTTGTTGATGTCTTTAATATTTAGATGTATTTCTTTATTTCTTTGATTTTTTACCATTCTCTCAAAATATTGTCTTTAAGAATTTCTCCTATTATTGGAGTTGATAGCGTTTGGCATCAGAATCAGCAGACAATAGTTTTGTAATGAAAAAACTGTCCTTTTTTTGGAAATGCCTGAAGGAATCTTGTCTGGGAATTGAACAATTGATAAAAGATGCATTATGCTTACAGACATACCACGTTGAAACACCGGTTCTTGTCTGATCACCAAAGTTACGAAACACTGAGCCTGGACAGTACCCAGATGAGTAACCACTTGGGAATACCAGGTGCTGTGAGCTTGTGGTTTGATGGATAAACGCTTGCAATGAGAAACCAATTGAGTTCATTACATCCACTCACAAACAAATACCCTTGGAAAATGTTTGAATCCACCTCTTCACCCTCAGCTATAGGTTTAAATAGCAGGACAGACTGGATCCTATAGCCTTGGTTGGCAACCAGTCTACTGTAGAAAGTAATGGAGAGAATTCATCTGCCCAGTCAATGATGTTTCAAAAAGAGACATGAACCATTACTTTGTGGAACTGACTCCTAAGGGGATGCTTCCCCAATCACTATAATCTTAGTTTAGTGTTAACCATTACCTTCTCCATAAACTATTCCTCTTACCTCTTACTCTGTAAACATTCTACCTTGAGTGTCCTTGTACAGGGTGGCCATTATTGTAAAAAAGAAACAAATGATTCAAAACAAACAAAGTGTCTCATATCTGCTCCTACCAACATGTATAATGCCAGTGTGTTAGGGTAAATGGATCATTCCTTCCAGTGAATGACAAAAGATGGCAAGATCTGGGGAATGCCTACATTCAACAAAGGACCTTCACAGGCTGAAAATTAAGTTTCAGTTGTGCCTCTTGGGAACATAGTGGATTGTACTTGCAGGACTTGTTTAGTTTTCTTGCAAATAAGGGGAGTAAGGCTTATGACATAATATGTTTTATCCTTGGACTTTTAAATAAAGTTAGTAGGAGGCTGTAGATTAGTATTGTTAACAATATGATTTGAACAAATATAGGAAATAAAAACAACTAGTTTTAACCAATGAAAATTTCACAGTTTTCCTATTTGAATTTTCTGATCAATCTTAATCAATGTTTGAGTAAAGCTCATGGCATCATAAACATTTGTGCTTAACAACTTTAACAAGATATTGCAATAACAATCATAAATATGAATGTTGGTTGCTATTTTAAGAAGTGGGTACAAATGAAGAGATTTGCAATTGACATTTTCCAATTCACTGAAACAGCCGTTAAACACTTCTTTCTTTCTTTTTTTCTTTCTTTCTGTTTTCTCACTGAAGCCATATAGTGTCTTTTCTCTTCTTTCCACATGATCAAAAACGGAATAGTCCATTATTTATGAGGTATTGGCAGTAGTGTCATTGTTACTTTGGCATGTTATCTATAAGGAAAAAATATCCACACCATACAAATTTTATTTTGGAATGATATCTACATAGTCAAATATATTATAACATATATATATATATAACTTAAAGAAAATGTAATTAAGATATTAAAGTTTTTCTTTTATTTATATTCTAGCGATGATAAGCAACATGTACATTGGCTAAAATATCTACACTGTATAAATGTCAATTTGGAATGATATCTACAAGCGAAAGTAGCACCTGTTTTACTATGTAGATATCATTCCAAATTAAAATTTATATGGTGTAGATATTTTTTCGTTATACATAAAAACACAACGTAACTCTTAAGTAGTAGTCATCTGGGCCTCAGAGTTTTGCAACAATCCTGAATCAGTTTTATAATTGTTGGTTAAGATTTTTCTTGTTTTTTAAGAATGTGGTGACAGAATACAACACTTGGAATATTAATACTAAAACTCAAAAACAAATATTTGGAATAGCTTTGTTGCTTTTAACATTAGTAGCATTCATATTGTATCTTGCAAGTTCAAAATTTGGTCTGTCACATTAAATTTCACACAAAATGTCATCACCCAGGAACCATTCAAAATAGACGTTTACTGAAGTAGATAGTAGCGTTAATATAACAGAAATTAAGTGCCGATTATGAGGATAATAAGATAGATAACTGTTGACCCTAGATTTGAAGAGGTTAATAAGTAATGCTTGGGGAAGCATCCTCTTGGGAGTCTGTTTCACAAATTAGTGGTTCTTGAAAAGAAGCTGGATCAGTGGAATTTTCTTTTTGCTAATATGAAGTGAGAGTGTTTTGATCCTGTGTACGTAGCATGGCGTGTCTTGTAAAGGTCTGAACTGTTAGAACTAAAGACTGTAGCTCATCCTAACATTTATCATCTTGCAACATTTTAACACTACTGTGAAAAGCTTGTATCTTTCTTTGCTACTCCTGCTATGGGTTAAATAAAAGGGAAAACTGGGCAACCATTCTCAAAGAAGGAAAACTCTGAGTTCTTGCCTGTGGAGGATTCAACATCAAACCATTCTACTAATTTTGCCAAGAATGCATTATAATTCACAGTTAATGAATCTGTGGAGAGCCATGATTGCCTATTTTAATTTTTTTAATGCCATGTCCCTTAAGGACATGGCATTAAAAAAATTACCACTCTAATATTATTCTGAAGAATTTATAACAGTTCACTGATAATAAAGAAACAGAATCTATAGGGAACCACAATTTTTTCTGTTATGTGGTGTGTCCCTTCAGGATGTAGACTCTCCACATCTTCCTGTCCCTTTTAACTCTTAGGTTTTCTTTTTTGTTATTTCTCCCAAACTCTGTTCTACCATTCATCTGCTCAAATTCATCAAGTATGTAATGTGCTGTTTTCCTCTGACCCTCTTGCTTTCAATCTGTCCTGTGAGTATAAGGTTTTCCAAGCTCTCTTTCCTCATTATGTGCCCCAGAAATTTCAGCTGCCTCTTCCTGATGTTAAGTATGTTTCCTTTTTTTTCTACTGTTCAGTCCATGGTATCCTCAGGATCTTTCTGTAGAACCACATTTCAGTTGCTTCAAGTCTCTTCTTCATCTTTGAGGAGATTGTCCAGCATTCATCGCCATACAGGATGACAGATATCAGGTAACAGCTCAGTTCTCTTTTCTTTGTTAAAAAGTAAACCAGGCAATGTAAGTTTCATCGAGATGTAAAAAAGAAAATGTACCTATACGTCAACAGAAAGCAATAGAAGTGGAAGTTTTAAATAAAGTATTGTCAATCATTATTATTATTATTGTTGTTAGTATTATTATTGTTGTTGTTGTGTTATTATTATTGTCACTATTGTTGTTGTTGTTGTTGTTATTATTGTTGTTGTTGTTATTATTGTGGCAGTTGTTCTTACTATTATTGTTATTATTGTTGCTGTTAGTATTATTATTGTTATTGTTTTTGTGTTATTATTATTATTGCTGTTGTTATTGTTATTATTGTTGTTGTTGTTGCTATTATAGTTGCTGTTATTGTTATTATTGTTGCTGACATTATTATTATTATTGCTATTGTTATTGTTATTATTATTATTATTATGGTGTTATTATTATTGTCCTTTTTATTGTTATTATTATTATTGTTGTTGTGATTATTATTATTATTATGGTGTTATTATTATTGTCCTTTTTATTGTTATTATTATTATTGTTGTTGTGATTATTATTGTTATTATGGTGTTATTATTATTGTCCTTTTTATTGTTATTATTATTATTGTTGTTGTGATTATTATTATTATTATGGTGTTATTATTATTGTCCTTTTTATTGTTATTATTATTATTGTTGTTGTGATTATTATTGTTATTATGGTGTTATTATTATTGTCCTTTTTATTGTTATTATTATTATTGTTGTTGTGATTATTATTATTATTATGGTGTTATTATTATTGTCCTTTTTATTGTTATTATTATTATTGCTATTATTATTGTTATTATTATTATTATTATGGTGTTATTATTATTGTCCTTAATATTGTTATTATTATTATTGTTGTTGTGATTATTATTATTGTTGTTGCTAATGTTATTGCTCTTGCTATTATTAATTTTTACTAATAATAAATTAGTAATGATAATAGTTGATGATGACTTTGAATAAAAACTAAAATGGAGAAAATACTATTATTTCTAATTAACAAAAACTGTTTTATTCTTTGTGAAAATTGATGCATTTTTATTCTCATTATAAGAACAACTGATAGGAATAAAACAAAACCCCAAAAAGGCAAAAGAAAAGACGGGGGTGGGGAAGCACAATGGTCATTATTCCCAGGATACTTTTTGTTCATATCAATCTTTAATTATTCTCTCTCTTGATGTCTGTGGTGGATGGAGGAAATGAAAAAAAAAAAAAAATACGGAAAGGAAGGAAAAAAAAAAAGGCCTGTTAATTTGTATTTGCTAAATTGTATTTAGATCATCAACAACTGACCATGGTTGAGTGATCATATTGAGTGAGTTTTATCCCTGGGGGAACCCTTAGCTCAGGATCATTCTGTCTCTGACCTTTTGCTACTCTAATGGCCAGTTCCTGACAATGATATTTTTATAATAAAGGCAGAGAAGGTAAAATAGAACTAAGAGAGAGGGGAGAGTGGATAGAGAGAGAGAGAGGGGGGAGGAAAGAGGAAGAAGGTGGGACTGAAAGAGAGAAAGAGAGAGAGAGGAAGTCTACACTAAAGAAAAAACTCCATAATTGTAACGTTCAGCCAATTGAGTATGATTAGTAAACACAAAATGAATATATCATTTAAACTCAAAAGCTTTGAACACATTGTTTATATATATATATATATATATATATATATATATATATATATATATATATATATATATATACAGAGAGAGAGATAAATAATTATATATTGTTAAAAAAACATTATTAATCATGAGAATATTTGTAGCCTATTTTAAACTCTGTTCTTTTATAGATAAATATGTTGGTAAATTATTACCTCACAAAATCAAAGATATTTTGAAGCAAAAATGATTTAATAATTGACTGAACCATATTACATCAGATATCAAATGTATCCTTTTTTCTCTGACAATTTTACCTTTTAGGCAAAATATTATTAAGCAAGCTTTGACAAATGACCAGGTAAGAAATCAATATTCTAAAACAAGAAAGTTTGGTTGATATTTGTAGGTTTATTTACATCTTTCCCAAAATAATATTATGTAAATAAACACTGAAACATTAAAAAAGTCACCTATGTTTACTTATCAGTAAATAAATATTGATTATCTATAAATACATAATTCTTATGTAAGTTCTTATAGCTCAGTGGTATGGATGGTTGATTTTACACCATGTCAAATTCTATCATGCAAATCAACATTTTCACAATGAACAAGTAATATTGGTAACACTTTCAGTATATTTCTTTCTGTTTTTTACGGCTTATCAACCTTTTGTAGATTATTTAAGTCTAGTAAATGTTTTCAGATTGTAAGAAGTTTTTGGAGATAAAAATGGTTTACTAATACAAATCCTACTAATTAACCCACAGCTGGAGGGAGAATAGGTGAATTCATACCTTTCCCAAGAGTATTTGTGTGTAAATGAATATAGTGAACCTGACTGGATATGGAACTCAGCACTATATTTTCTAATTCCAAGCCATTGTCTATTACACCACCTACTCATCCAAGCTTAGAGCACCTTGTATCCCTAAGGGGTCACCCCTCTAAGTACTGACCAGGCTCAATATTGCTTAACTAGTGTTTCAGAATATCTTCTTCTACTATGTACTTCAAGTCATTGACTATCATGGCTTACCACAATTTCCTGTCCTTTGTAGCTCTTAATAAATTTTGTCTTGTGTCTATAAGTATCAAATTTTCCAAACCCTCTTTCCTCATTACGTGCCCTAGAAATGTCAACTGTTGCTTTCTTTTTTTTTGTTGTTAAGTATCCTTTTTGTTTTCATTTTCTCTTAAACTTCTTCATTGCTCACATGCTCATTCATGGTATTCTCAGCATTCTTCTGTAGACCTTCATTTCTGTTGCCTCAAGTCTCTTCTTCATCTGTGAGAAGATTGTCCCATATTCACTGCTATATAGGAGGACTGATATTACAGTTCCATGCTCTTTTCTTTGTTTCTAGCAAAATTTTTCTGATTCTTAATACTTTGCTTAGCTTTTGTAAAGCATCTTTTGCTATCTCAATGCACATTCAGATTTCAGTATCACACTTTCTCTCCTCCATTAAAACACTTCCCAGATATTTAAATTGTTGTACTTGTTTGATTTTGGTATCTTGAATTTGTAATTTGCATATTTGGTTGTCACTTTTGCTAACAACCATTGCAATTGATGAGATTGGAACAATAAAAAATGAAATTGAAAACAGACAAGGCAAGAACGAGAAAAAAAAACTGTCTTTAAAAATGTTACAAAAAGAGGAATAAGCAAAATAAGTGAATTGTTCAGTAAGAAAATATTTCAATAAAATGGCGCTGTGAATCTAAACAGAGAGAAAAGATACAGCATATTAAGAGCTAAATACATAAATGTGTTATACTCTACTTCAAATTCATTCTACATCAAAACTTGTTGGTTGGGTGTGAATGCTAAAAAAGCAAAACCAAAAATAAAAAAGGTTGCCTTCTGAGGAGGGGCTCTGAGCATCACATCCAGCTCATCAAACAAATCATCTAAAAAAAAAAATACAATATAAATGGAGTCATTCAGGAACATTGTTGTTAAATCAAGAACATAAAAAAAACAATGAGTCATAATCCACCCCATCTGTTTTTATCAGTAGGCCAGTGTTTCTTAACCTTTTTTATGTCAGGGCACAATTACAGAATAACTAAAACTCTGGGGCTCACTTTAAATTTTAATAACAAAAAACTAGTAAAAATTTGAAAATATGAAATTTTGGTATAGCATTCACAAAGAAGGTTAACAATCAGTTATGTGCCATGTGTGATACATGCTTAGGTGATCATGTATCTTTCAATACATGACTGACGATGCAGATTTTTTCCTGCAGTAGGTTGCCATTTCTTTCTGCAGTAGACCAGTTGCCATCCAAGGCTATAGAACCTTGTCTGTCCTGCTATTTACCCATAGCTGGGGGAAGAAGAAGAGGATTCATACCTTTCCCAAGGGTATTAACGCATGAGTGAGTGTAATGGATTTGACTGGAATTTGAACTCAGCTCTCCGATTCCTCAGTCTGAGTTGCTATCCATTACTCCACCATGCATCCTCATGGTTAACAGTACAGTTTTCATTGAAAGGAATTTACTAAGAATCTGCTGTTCTTTTAGAGAGGCCAATAATGACTGATTTAAATCCCTTGAGAGAGGCAAAAGGAAAAGGATTATCCACTCCTTCTCAAAAATTAAGGAATTTAGATAGTTTAGATAGTTTGTTTAACCAGCATATCGACCTTCGTTGGGCCATTTAATGCTGAAAAGGTTGGTTTTTTTTTGTTTTTTTTTAAAGTATAGTTGGTAATATTGTTTTTCAAAAAAGTATAGCTGGTAATGTTGTTTTTCAAAAACGTATAGCTGGTAATAATATTTTTTCAAAAACGTATAGCTGGTAATAATATTTTTTCACAATGAACAAGTGCTGGAAAAGACCTGGAAGTTCACTATTTGCCCATAGCTGGGACCCGAACAGGTGCTACCACCCCGGGTAAGGGTGGACCTGGGAACACCAGCAATTAAGAGGTGGTCCCACGCTTCCTCAAAATCTCCTGATCAGAGGCCTTGCTGTTGGATGCAGTTTAACATCGTACCCAGGACGATTAAGGAATTTAGCATCCAGTTTAAAATATCAAATGACAAGGCTTGACAGATATGGAAGCCATGTACTTGGTATCTCTAGCTTCTTAAAAATTGGGGCACACCTGACTATCTTCCATTGTTAGTCATTTTGATATAAATAGGTATGGTTGGTCATTTTATTATAAATAGGTATTGTTGGTCATTTTACCATAAATATGTATTGTTGGTCATTTTACCATAAATAGGTATTTTTATACTTTCGTAGTATTTTGTTTGGGGTTCACTATTTGCCCGTACTTGGGACCCTAACAGGTGCTACCATCTCAGTTCAGTGCGAACCTGGGAACAACAGCAATTAAGGGGTGGTTCCACACTCCTTAAAACCTCTAATCTACTGATGAGGTCTTGCTGCCACATGTAGTTTATTGTCATACCCAGGACTAAACCATTAGTAGTACTGGTGGCTTGGGCAATAAATGCTGAATGTTTCCTTATAAGGAAATGGTTAATATTACAATTACCATTACCATTGTAAATTGAATAAAACATTCTAAGCTACACAACTCTCTTGTGTGTTATTATTGATAGTTTTGGAGATAATATTGGCATTTACAGATTGTGAAAAACACAATATCACAATCATGTCTCTCCATAAATTCCTGTACTTTGAAGCTCTTATTAAATTGTCTTTTTATTATCTATCCTAAAACTTGTTCTGCATCACTAAGTAAATTGCGTGTTGTTTTCCTCGATTCCTCTTGCTTTCAATCTGTCTTTTGAGTATCAGGTTTTCCATTTCTTTTTTCCTTGTGTCACAGAAATTTCAACTACATCTTCCCGATGCTAAGTATTAGTTTCCTTTTTTGTTTGCATTTTCACTAAAACATCATGGTTGGTCACGTGATCCATGGTATCCACAGCATCTTCCTGTAGAATCCCATTTCTGCTACCTCAAGTCTTCTCTTCATCTGTGAGAAGATTGTCCAGCATTCAATGTCAGATGGGAGGACTGTTATTATGTAACAGTTCAGTACACTTTTCTTTGATTCTAACAATTTTTTTCTGTTTTTTTAATACTTTACTTAGCTTTTAGAATGCATCCATGGGTATCTCAATGCCCTTTTGGATTTCAGTGTCACACTTTCTATTCTCTGTTAAAACACCTCCCCCATATATACAGCACCGGAATTTTGTAGACAAAATTTATCATAATTGTTCAGTTAGGAAGTTTCAGTATTGGCTCCTGAAAAATTAATTTCGGTTGAGCTCTTTGGTTTGAGGTGTGAATTTGTAAACAGTGACTATTTAAGCTAATATTGCACGACTCTTCGGCAGAATTGAGTCACTGTCAGTCACTGTGTGTTTATCTAAATCTAAAAATAAACACGCTAAAATTCACCTTCATCCCTCCCGTGCACCGACGGCTTAGTGGGAGAAGTTCCGACTGACGCAAATTCAGTCGTGTTTTGATCCTAGCTAGAGGCAACCGTACGTCTAGCCACACTGATGAGCTGTGAAACAGCGAAATAGTCTGTCTGTGGATGACAAAAATATATATATATATATATATATATATATATAATATGATATCTGTAAGTGGAAAGGATAATCCAAGTCGGTCTTTTTAATATAAAATATTAAAAAGATAGATACATGAAGAGAGCTCAGTGTATTGTCTACCGAGGAATATGATATACGTCAAAGGAAAAAAACTTAACACATCTCAGAAAATCTGGGAATAAATTTATTTCAGCTGGTAAGTTTTTAATACCTGTCTCATCAGACCAAAATTACAAAATTTGCCATTTCAGTCTGGGAAAGTGGGAAGGATAATTGTCCTGGGAAAGTTTGTTTTTTTTAAGCATTTCACCCCAAGCAAGTCGGGAAGCCACTAGCACGCAAGGGGTTACAGAAAGTTGGAGCAAGGAGTAAAGAGGAGTGATAGAGGAAAGAATGAAGAGAAGGATAGGGGATAGATCAAAGCATCTGGAGACATTGATTGACATTACATTTGAAGAGTTGGAGATTACAGCTATCAGGGAAATAAGAAATGGGGAGGGAGTGCCACAGTCGAGAAGTGCGAGACATGAAGTTATTGGAGTAGAAGAGATGGCTACATTTAACAGTCTTGACAATGAAAGGGTGAGAGCATGATGCCAGCCTAGTTGAATGCTTAAATTCATGAAGTCTGGGAACCAGTGAAAGCAGCTCATCGAAGCAATTACCGTGAAAGTATTTGTAAAAAAGATAGAGGGAGGTGACAGCATGTCTGTGAGAGAGTGACTGCAGACGAGATACTAGATCAGGGCCAATTACACTGCATATCCGTCTCTGGATTTTATCAAGGACCTTGAGACAAATAGAAGGGGATTCAGACCATATATGGCAGCAATACTCCATGCAAGGGCGAATGGTTGATTTGTAGATTTGAAGGATTGACTCTAGTGAGAAAAATTTCCTGGCGTGACACAGGGGGCCGACTTTCCTTGCGGTGGACGAAGCTATTGACTCAGTGTATTTGTTCCATCTCAGGTCAGCAGACAATGTGAGACCAAGCAGTCGTAAAGAGGTGCTCTCGTGGAGTTGAGCATCAGACATTCTAATAGGGGGCAGGGATGGTTCTCTCTGGTGAGTAATAGAGAGCAGTTTTGTTTTTGAGGCATTAAAATTAACCAGCCAATTCCTGCCCCAGTCCACAAGCAATTGGAGGTCCTTTTTGAGACAAACAGCTAGGTTAGTTTTGTCAATGACACTAGATTTGTTTTTGAGGCAGGAGTAAATAGTGGTGTTATCCACATAGATGCCTACTTGGGAACCTATGACATCAGGAAGATCATTAATGAAGATAAGTAACAAAGTAGGGCCTAGGATAGAGCCTTGGGGGACACCTGCATTCGTGGGATAGGAGCTGGAGGAGAATCTGTTGAGAACGACCTTCAATACACGGTTTGATAGGAATGATTGTATTGAGTCAAATAATCGACCTGAAATTCCATAACCCTGAAGCTTGCAAAGAAGGCCAGCATGCCAAACCCTATCAAACACTTTGGAGATATCTAGAGCCATGGCACAAGCTTCTCTGTTATTATGAAGTGCTTGGTAAACAATTTCAGTTATGGCCATAAGCATATCAGCTGTAGAACGGGCAAAGCAGAAACCATAGTGCTTGTCGGAGAGCAGATCATGGGATGTAAGGTGCTTAACCACTTTGGCATTTATTAAAGCTTCAAAGACTTTGCTGAAGAGTGGTAGGAGACTGATAGGACAGTAATTAGAAGGGTCAGAAGGGTCGGCAGAGTTCTTAAAGACAGGTACAATGGATGAGGACTTCCAACAGGCTGGAAAACATGATTCATTGAGGCAGTAGTTATATAATTTGGAGAGGGCAGGGGCCAGTTCAGGCGCACATTTCTTCAGGACAAAAGTTGGTATCCCGTCTCCACCACTAGCCTTGTGGGGATCTAATTTAGAGATAATGCCCAATACCGATGACGGGGTTATGTGCAACTCACTCGATAGAGCCTCAGTTCTAAGTGAAAAATCAGGTGTGGGTACACTGGAAGAGTCGAATGTTGAATTGAATGAGAATTTCTGAGCAAAGCATTCAGCCTTGTTAGCAGAAGAGGTCAGAACCTCAAACTGGTTGAACAAAGGAGGTATAGAGGGTTTGCTATTGTTAAGTATGCTCTTGCAGAGATGCCAATAATCCCTGGAGCTGAATTTGCGAGATGTAATATGTTCTTTCATTCGAGCAGCAAATAGTGACTTTGCTTCATTGAGGATACGCTTACACTCATTATGGGCAGAGACAAAGAGACATCTATTGCAAACAGACATGTCACTGTGATATAGGTGGAAGAAGTGATTCCTATAGGCAATGGCAGCTGAGCAAGTAGCAGAGAACCAAGGGGAGGATCGTGATTTGACCTTATATTTCTTTCAGTGGATAAAAACCATGATTCCAGCTTTAACCCAGGAGGAGACCTCAGAAGCACATTCTTGAATGGGGAGCGTAAAGACAACATCCCATGGGACATCACAAAGGAAATTCTGGAACGTGTCCTAGTCGGCTTGTTGATAGCAGAATGATGTTCTAGTGTTAGGAGGTTCTTTGCAAGGGGTGGATGTTGATGTTGACAGACACTACGGCATGATTGGAGTTGCCAAGAGGGCAAAGCTGCATGGCGCTACAGGACTCGGGGATGGAGGTAAAACATAGATTGAGAAGAGAAGCCTTACCATCCAGGTTGTAAAAAAGACATGAGGGGATGTCAACTATTTGTGTGAGAGATTGAGAAATTGAAAAATTAAGGGTTTGTATGCCTGCAAGGTCAGTAGTAGCATTTTTAAGCCACTTGGTATGACGGGCATTAAAATCACTAAACACAAATATGTGAGCAGAGAGAGAGAGAGAGAGAGAGAGAGAGAGAGAGAGAGACTTGTCAATGCTGTGTCAGAAATGCATTCGATTACACCACAGTTTTTGAAAGTGATAAAGGAAGAAGAGGTAGCTTACAGAATTGAGAAGAGATAGCCAGAGACACATGTACTATTGGTCTGGAGATTCAAGAGACTGCTCTCTAGCCAGTAGGAGATGTTCCTTGACATAAACTCCAAGGCCATGCATATGGGTTTGAGAATCTTTTCTAAGGAGAGGAAGGTAGCCAGGGATCGAGAGGTCGGAGGAGGGGATAGATGAGTCAAGGTTGGTCTCACAGAGAGCTAGTATATCTGGGCAGTTCGCAATGAAGAATGATTCCACGCAGCAGAAATTGCTTCGAATGCCACAGATGTTAGAAAAGGAATTAAAGGGTTTAGGTGTTTTTTTAAGGGCTGGTTTAGGTCTTTTTCTTGGATTGTCGTTAGTTATCATGATGTGTAATTACAGTAGTAAAAATGAGAAGGCCTGAAGTAGAAGAAGCAGTCGACCGTGACGTGGGCAGAAAGAAGTTGGCATAGCCTGCAACATAATGTGGCCTCAGGGTTGCCCACCGGAGGTGAATGCAGGGACTGTCAACCGTGTACCCTCAG
Source organism: Acanthosepion esculentum (assembly GCA_964036315.1). Lineage (NCBI taxonomy): Eukaryota > Metazoa > Mollusca > Cephalopoda > Sepiida > Sepiidae > Acanthosepion > Acanthosepion esculentum. Next base: position 74,483,091 of record OZ038486.1, read on the forward strand.
AATGAAGAAGCATTGCCACAGGTTGCACAGATATCACGGGAGAAACACTAGCAGCACTAGTACAGCGGTCAGAGAGAAAGAGAGGGAGAGTCTCTTCCTAAACAAGAAACAAGGTAGGTTTTTTAATATAAAATATTAAAAAGATAGATACATGAAGAGAACTCAGTGTATTGTCTACAGAGGAATATGATATACGTCAAAGGAAAAAAACTTGAGACATCTTGGAAAATCTGGTAATAAATTTATTTCAGTAGGTAAGTTTTTAATACCTGCTGAAATAAATTTATTACCAGATTTTTCAAGATGTGTTAAGTTTTTTCCTTTGATATATATATATATATATACAATATGTAAAACTTCTTTCTTCAATTCACTTCTTAAAGTCAATGTTAATGATTTACTCCATTTGTCTGCCAAGGAAATGTTGCTAATGATCAATAGATGGCATTGCTGAAAAAGTATATAAGAAAATGGTGGAAAAATCTCATTCTCTTTCTTCTCTTTTTAACCTTGGACATGATTTGTGGTCTTCAGTGTCACATATCACACTATATACAGCACAGAGAGTACATAGCATACAATGACCTAAACTTACTTGACTACACACAAACATCCTATTATAATTGTGATTATCCCTTCCTTTGTTAGTTCACATGATTATTACACTGTACCAATACCTAATAAATAATAGACTATTCTGTTTTGATTGTGTGGAAAGAGAGGAAAAGACACTACTTGGTTTCAGTGAGAAAATGAAAGAAAGAAAGGAAGATGAAGGTGGTTAACATCTTCTACCAATATTATCTAAATAATGGTCTATTCCATTTTAATGATGTGGAAAATGGAGAAAAGGCATTTGGTTTCTGTGCAAAATTGAATGAAAGAAAGAATGATAGAAATTTTAATGGCAGTTTCACTTAAATGGAAAAAGTTGTCAATTTAAAATCTTTTCATTTGTACCCCCTTACTTCTTAAAATAATGACCAGTATTCATATTTATGATTGTTATTGCAATATTTTGTTAATGTTGTTAAGTTCAAACATTTAATGATGCAATAAGGGAATTTCTACAGATATTTTATTGTTGTAGAACTCACCACAAGCTCATTTAATCATTAACTGAAGAATTAGAATTAATCAGAAAATTCAAATAGGAAAACAATGAAATTTTCACAAGTTAAAACTGGTAAGTATTATTATTACTTTCTTATTTAATTCCCTAAAAATGAATGTTCTCTTCTGTCCTACCATACATGATCAGCAACACTTGACCTTAATTTGAATAAGCTGATTTGTTTGGAAACATACTTTGAAAAAAACTTTGCTGTTTAATAATTTCTTTAATTTAATTTAATTAGTTTAATAATTTCTTTAATTTAATTTAATTTTTATAGGACTTCATGATAAAGAAAATTTTTTTAAGAATAAATTGTTAGGATTTCTTACTCTTGAGCATACAACATATAACTTGCCATGCATACATATTACTTTCTGGAGACAAATTCCAACTTTTTGAAGCATTTGGCCTTGTGATTTGTTTATAGTTCTTGCAAACTGGAAACTGGATTCTAGTATATATAAAAACCTAAAGAAAAGATATGCAAAAAACAGTATTGCATTTTTATTAAATAAGTATTTGTTATCTTAATGATTAAATTGTTTTAAAAATAGTAGGAGTATTTTGTATGTTAAATAATAAAACTTTAATTTTTCTAAAAATGAATGAAAACTTATTGTACTAAGCTACGTACCCTTGTAAAACCAACTGTATTTTGTATCCCATAACCTGTTTGCACTTCTCCCCACAATTTGGCTTTGATTGGTCAATGTATGGTTATATTAGAGGGTGTGATGGATGGATGGATGGATGGACTAACAGAAATCACAGAATTTTATATATAGATTTCTATTTAGATTGCTCAGGCAATAAAAATGTGTTGATAATTGTACATAATTGTATATTCATTCTTACTCTCTTGTTTGAGGAAACGCTGATACGTCCATTATTGCATCCCTAAATATTTATCAAGAAAACCTTTTCTTTTTAACTAGACACTAATTTCACTTTTGGATGGGAAATGCATTAATAAGAAAAATAGAAGAATATAAATTTTAAGGAAGGAACTTGGTATAATTTTCTATTGTAACAAAATTAAATATTATCATACACAGTTGAATCAGGCCCAATGGGCTGAGGATTTTGAGTTGGGGAGGTCAGCATTTAAGTCAGAAGTGCTGCAAGTAAGAATTTGCATACTAGTTTTCACATCATTCCTCCTGCTATCGGTACGAGTTAATTTTTTTTTATTGGGAAGGGGGTTACAGCCCTTAGAATTCTCTACCTTAGTGATGGGGTTGAAGTTGAATGCTTTATTATCAAACCTGATTTTTCAGTTGAATAGAATTGTAGAAATAGAAAATCCCCACCACCCACCAAAAAAAAGATGCATAGATTTTGACCTGATAAAGGAAAGTCTGTAGATTTTTACAGATTTGGCAGATGTTCACTTATTTAAGCAGTTTCAGATATGGTATTGTCAGTACAGAGATCAGATTGTAAGAGTCCAGAATTGATCTCTGAAAGAAAAAAAGAAAAAGGACAAAGAAGAAAAGTTAAGATCAATCCATTGGTGGTAGGGTCCTATCACGTTTTTTTTCCCCCAACTTCCCACAATTTTATTCTTTGTTTTTTTAATTCTTTTACTTTATGCTAGAGACAAAATTTGCTTTTGATCAGGTTAATGAGGACAATGGGAAAAGAAGAAGAAGGAAGAGGAGGAGGAAGAAAAGAAGTGGGAGGAGGAAAAGGTCAAAGAAGAAGTAGAAGAAAAGAAGACAGTGATAAGGGGGAGGAAGAAAAGGAACAGGATGAGGAGGGGGAAAAGAAGAAGAATAAAAAGCACAAAATGCTTTTGAAC
>OZ038486.1:74486208-74803708 GCA_964036315.1 Acanthosepion esculentum
GAGGAGGGAAAGAAAGAAAAGTAAAAGCACAAAAAACTTTTGATCAGATTGATGCGGATAATAGGAAAAGGAGATGAAGAAGACGGAGGAGGAGGAAGAGGGGGGAAAAGAATGAGGAGGAAGATAAGGAAAAGGAGGAGGAGTGGAAGAAAAGTGAAAAAAATCTTTTGATCAGGTTTATGAGGACAATGGACAAAGAGGAAGAAGGAGGAGGAGGAGGAAGAAGAAGAAGAAAAGAAAAATAAGAAGAGTGGGAAAAGAAAGCCATCCCGTAAGAAAAATGGTATTATGAATGAGTTAGCAAAAAAACAAAACATATTGAGAACTACAAGGGATAGGGGAAAGTGGAGAGCCATGATCGCCTACATCCTGAAGGTACAGGCACATTAAAGAAGAAGAATCTCAAAGAATTCTTTTTAGGTCATAAAAGCCTACAAACGCTCTCAAGTCTTTCACCCTGATTATGCATTTATTTCTTCTTTGTCACAAACATACACAACAGGGACACTAGCTTTTAAACTTCTACATGCCCCCCCCACTTTATAATGCCATATTATCCCTAAAAAAACAAAACAAAAAACAGTTTCTCACACCAGCTTAGGATAGTAGACAATGGCTAACTTTTCAGTAGCCAACCATTACTCTCTCAGATTGACTCTAGTCTCTTTCAAGCAAGTAAAAAATAGTCACTTCATGATCATGACTTTGCTTGATAGATTTAATTAATAATAATAAAAGAGCAAATTATTTAAACATATCAGTTTAAGAAGGAATAAGTTAAAATGAAATATATATTAATGGGAAGGGAGGGAGGAGAGTGATTGACTGAATGAAGAAGTGATTGGTACTGGAAAAAAGATGTCAGGAAAAAGAAAGAAAAAAAATCTATAATAGACTCAGTTTCCTTATGTAATTATGCTTTGATAATAATTGAAAGAGAAAAAAGATGATAAAAAATAAAAATAAAATAATATAAAAAATGAAAGTGATGTATGCCTGACAGTAAGAAAAAAATGAAAAATGGTTTTTAATTTTGTTTTCAATTCTTTCATATTTTTTTATCTATTTTTCATTTGCTTTTTATTGTTTTATTTTTCTTGTGTGTGTATGCATGCATGCATGTGTGTATGTACATATATACGTGTGTATGTATGCATGTATGTTGTGTGTGTACTGTAGTATGTATATGTTTGTATGTATGTGTGTATGTATGTATGCATATGTGCATGTATATGTGTGTGTATGTATCCATGTATGTGCATGTGTGCATGTACATGTCTGTTTTTTTTTTACTTTTTGAAATCATTCCCTTTTGCTTTATTGATAGCACTTTAGTATGGTCCTTCTTTCTTTCTTTCTTTCTTTCCTTCCTTCTTTCTTTCTTTCTTTCTTTCCTTCCTTCTTTCTTTCTTTCTTTCTTTCTTTCCTTCTTTCCTTCTTTCTTTCTTTCTTTCTTTCCTTCCTTCTTTCTTTCTTTCTTTCTTTCTTTCTTTCTTTCTTTCCTTCTTTCCTTCTTTCTTTCTTTCTTTCTTTCTTTCCTTCCTTCTTTCTTTCTTTCTTTCTTTCTTTCTTTCTTTCTTTCTTTCTTTCCTTCTTTCTTTCTTTCTTTCTTTCTTTCCTTCTTTCTTTCTTTCTTTCTTTCTTTCTTTCTTTCTTTCTTTCTTTCTTTCTTTCTTTCTTTCTTTCTCCTTGAGCACTTTTCACTTTGCTCTGCTCACTTTGTCATTACTTTCCGTCCTTTCACACTCTCTTTCCATTTTAAACTCTTTCATCTCTCTCTCTCTCTATTCTTGTTCTGGAGAGTAATGGGGGTTGGAGGTGTTTTTCCAGAGCCCCAGTCAGCCAGTCAGTCAGTTAGTCTTTCCTCACTCCATCTATTGATTTATGATTTGTTTGCTAAACTGCTGATTTATAACAAAGATTTTAGTCCTAATAAACTAAGATAGACTTTGCATCCATTGTTTGTTTTTAGCTTTTGGACCAGGAAGAAGTGGGCAATGCAGGGGTGAGGTAACTTAAGCAGGGAGGGAGGGACATGGATTTGAAGCACACACACACTCACACACACATTTGGGGAGTTGGATGAATAAGTCAGTAGCTTAAAGTAGGCAGTAGCTGAATTCTAATCTTAAATTTTCACTGTATAATAAAGTTCAATCCATTGGAAAAGCATTATTACATTAAGAGCATCGATGAAGATAGAGATGTTAAAAAATAAATACCTGCTGTGTAAAATAAATGCTTCTTTTATCATTAAGCTACAGACGTATTGATATATTTATCAGGCACAGCATCACAAAATAAAATGTCATGCGGTAGCTAGGAGAGAGATGTCAAAAGTTGGGTGGGAGCTAAGTCAGATGTTAAATGTGGGGGTGGAAAGTCAAATATTAAATTTCAAAGATTCCTGATTCTATATTTGTCTCTGATTTTCTCATAAAATGAATACTTTTAGATCTGTTATCCATTTATGTGTAACTGAAAAGATGTTACATGTAACCAAAGAGATGCTACATGTAACTGGAAGACTATACTTGTAACTCAAAATACATTATATATTACTCAAGAGATTTTACATCTAACTCAAGAAACATTACATATAACTCAATGGACATTTCATGTAACACAAGAGACTATACAATAACTGAATGTGTATTTCATGTAACTCAAGACCTTCTAGATGTAACTCAATGGACATTTTAAGTACCTGACTCCTCATGCTATCCTCTACCTTTATAAGAGCCAGATCAGACCCAAAATAGGGTACTGTTGTCATATTTGGTCAGGAGCTGCCCAGTCTTCACTTTCCAGTCTTGATATTCAAAATGTCTCTGATTCCTTGTTAGAGAAGAATTATTTTCCATCTTCCAATCTCTCTCACAAAGGCAGGGTGTGGCGAGTCTCTCACTGCTCTATCACTACTTCCATGGAAAGTGCTTATATATAAACTACATTCTTTGGTTCCACCCAGTCCAACCTTTGTGGCTAAGACTCCACATACCACTTACATTGTAGCAAACCAACTACATTACCTCCATATTCCATCACTGAGAAGTAAGTTCCACTCAATCAGCTTCTTTCTGCGAACCACTGCTCAGTGGAAAAGACTCCCAAGAGAATGTTTCCCTGATCACTACACTCTTAACCTGTTCAAGTCTGAAGTTAACTGTTATCTTCCCCTCCTATCCATATAAACTACCCTTAATGCAATCCTCTACCATAAGAAGCCTCTGGGTCCTGTACAGGGTGAACATTACTGTAAAAAAAATAATTAAAGAGACATTACATGTAACTCAACAAACATTTGATCTAACTCAAGAGGCTCTACATGTAACTCAATGAGCATTTCATGTAACTCAAGAGACATCACATAACTCAATGGGCAATTTATGTAACGCAAAAGACAGTATATGTAACTGAAAACTTTTCCTGTAAGTCATTACACAAAATTGAAAATTTTTCATATAATTGATGTTACATGTAAGTAACTGAAGACTTTGTCTATAAGTGTGAATAGATGTTATATGTAACTGAAGATTTTAAATATGCAAAGAGATGTTACATGTAACTGAAGACTACATATAAGTTAAATGACTTTGCACATAACTGAAGACTTTATAGGTAACTGAAGATATTACATGTAACTCAAGAGACCTTTCCTGCAATGCAAGAAACATTACTTGTAACTGAATACTTTTCATGTAAGTCCAAAGATATTAAATTTAACTGAAGAGATGTTACATGCAACAAAAACATTAGATATATCTCAAAGTGTTACATGTAACTGAAGACTTTACATGTAAATAAAGAGAGTGTTTACGTTAAACAACCAAGATATATATATAGAAAGAAATTCTGATATATGAAAAAAGTAAATTTTGATAAATACTAAAGGTGCTAAAATGTCTATGGAAAATGAAAAATAAAGATAAAAAATAAAGTTAAATCAAGTGATAAATTCATAGATTAAATTTCACATCAGTTATATTGTGCACTTTGACTTGATGAAGAAAATATTGATTGCTATATATTATCACTTTATTTCAATTATCTATCTATCTATATTTTTGTCTTGCTCTCTCTCTCTCTCTCTCTCTCTCTCTCTCTCTCTCTCTCTATATATATATATATATATATATATATATATATATATATATAATCATTTCAACCTCCACTGCCCAAGAAAGGCAATAAAGCCACTAGGACACAAGGCATTACTGAGTGTGAAATCATATAAGAAAAAGAAAAACATTATTAAGGAGAGAGAACAATTAAAGAACAGGAATTAAAAAGACAGGAGATAATGACTGACATTGCATTTACATTTTTGAAGATCAAACTTGACTGGAAAAAAAGAAGTCAAAAGAGAGTTCCAGAAGCAAGAACCGAGAGAAAAGAAACTGTTAGCATAGAACTTACAGTTACATGAAACAGTCTGTCTGTGGATGACAATATATATATATATAGATATATAGATATATCTTAGCTGATGTAAGGATTTTGTGGAAATTATTTGTATACAAAAGAAAAAATGTTATTAGTTTTACAAAATTTTGGGGGTATAGGAGTGCTCATGAATATTCATAATTTAATATAATATACCAGATAATTTTGAAAAAATAATAACATTTTGCTCTTGTATATAAATACTTGTCACAAAATAAAATTGTTACATTTGCTTTGATAAAGTCCCTCAGAAGACAAAATGAAAGTTTCCCTTTTATCTTTATTATTCATATTGTCCTTTTACAGATATACTCTATCTGAAATTTCTATGTATATACACACATATATATATATATATATATATATATAATTTATCATTATTTTATTATAAGAGATTATAATAAAAACATGTTGAAATTGTTCAATATATATATATATATATACATATATATATATATATATATATATATATACATATATATATATATATATATATATATATATATATATATATATATATATATATATATATATACAACTTTCTATTTTTCTGTCTCTTTATATCATGTTTGTGGATTTACTCTGAATTCTCATCATTTATGCTGCAATTTATTTTCAGTTTAGTGCACATTTGTGAGAGGAAATGAAAAGAAGCCCAAAATAGGTAAAAATTATTATCCAATTTTCATTTTTTTATTGCAGCTAAATAACTCATGATATTTTGACCTAATACTGGATAAACTGCTATAGTTTCAAAGCTATTAACTCTTTTATGATTAAGTTTATTTTTGATCATCTTTTGAGTCTATTTTCAACAACATAAGTGTTTTTCAAAGTTCTTTCTAGAATAAAATACACTGGCACACCAAAAGCAAAGGTTTTTATTATTTCACAAAATATAGATATTAAAATATGACTTTATTCGTTAAGGCAAATATATGTAATATTATCAAAATGGCTGTGTTTTTATAACTTTTTACTTTTCAGTATACTATATAAAATTTCACCATCATCAGTGCTTCAATCATTGGTGGGGGAGACCTAAGAGCAGAAGAAACAGACAACCTCCTCCAGGATGATCTATTGGCAATGGGTCACAGGAGCTCTGGCATTGTCATATTTGTCCACTCTTTGATGCTTTCTGATCAGCTCTTCTGCTGCTATCCCTGCTTGCGTCTGCCTTCAACACTGCCTTGCATAATGGTCTTGCAGAGACTGTTATGCTGTGTGATGTGGCCAAACCATAACTTAATAGTGGTGAGAAGAAATATCTGTCAGCCATCAAGACTTTTGATTTCATTCTGTACATAATCATTGGCTTTGTGCTCCCAGTAGGAGATTCGGAGGAGCTTTCTCAAGCATTTGTTATTGAATGCTTGGATCCTTTTTTCAGGAGCATCCAAGTTTCACACCCATAGAGGAGGATGGATGTGATCAGCAATTTGTAGAGCTTGAACTTGGTATGGAAGCTGATGTTGCTCTTCCATATCTTTTCCAGTCTGGCTATCGCTGCTTTGCAGATTGTAATATATAAGTGCCCATTTTATTTACAGTATGCTTCTTGATAAGATCCAAAGAAGAATCTGCAATATTATTGGTCCTTATCTGGTGGCTCAGCTCCAGTCACTTTCCCTCTGCCATAAAGTTGCCTCTCTATGTCTTTTCTATAAATACTTTCATGGTAATTGTTTGAATGAACTCTTCACTAATGTATGCTCATTGGCCCCTTTTATTTCTGTCCCAATTTTTCTTTAGTTTAATTCCCCATCCCCTCCCTCATTAGTTGGTCAGTGATGTCAGCTCTCTGGTGGATGTGAGGCGCCTTTCTTTTCGGGTGTGATTTTCATATTTGTTGTTGTGTTTGTTTGCGTGTGGGGTTCAGTGAGTGCTTGGGATGAATGAATATTCTTATATTATTAAAGTCCTGCATTGATTTCATCCAGTGAATTGATGTTTCTGCCCTGCCACAGTTAAAGATTGTTGGGGGCGGGATTTATTACTAACACTATTTTGTTTAGTTTCTTGTATATAGTTTTTGTTCATTTTTGTAACTATTCATTAGGGTTAAATTTTAAAATTGTTATTTTATTCCCCCCCCCCCCACAGACAATGAATTGTACATATGGGGACTAGTTAGGACTTTCATCGAAACATTGCAGTATTATTGAGGATGTAGTAAGAAAGGTAAATAAGAATGTGTTGTTTCGGTGTTAGGAATATTGTGGTATGTTTGGGTCAGTGTTTGTGGATAGCTCAGTTTAATGTTAAGAGAGAAGAAGACAGTCCTTTTTCTCCATTCTCCTTTTTGGCCTTGTGCCACATTTTCTGTACATAGCAGAAATAAATATCACTCTTTGCAGCACTAGGCTGGTGTTGAGATCTCATCAATTTACAGTTAAGCTGGTTAGATGTAGCCATAAATTCTATGCTAACAGTTTCTTTTGTACGTCTTACTTGTGGAACTCCCTCCTGGATCCATGCTTTCCAGCCAACTTTAATCTGTAAAATTTAAATGCAATCTCAATTGCTATCTACTGTCCACCTGATTATTCTCTTGTTTTTCTGTTCATCATTAATGCTTCTGTTCCGAATTCTTCCAGACTCTGTGACCCCTTGTGTTTTAGTTGCATTAACTGCCTTGGTTGGGGTGATTCTGATCAAAAAGAAATGTAGACATTATAAAAGAATAAAGAAAAAATGAAAGAAGTGTTTAAAAAGGAAGAAAAGAAAGAAAAGGATAGGGGAAGAGAAGCCTGAAAAATATGAAAAAGCTGATGTAATTCAACTATTATTTTAAATTTATTTATTCTTAGTAGTTAACACATATAAATGAACTTCCTCAAAAACAAACCCATGTCATTTGTGCCATTTTCCAAGGAAGAAGAAAAAGGTGTAAAAGCCAGCCAGGAAAAGAATACGTCAACAAGAAATGCTTATCTGAGTAAACAATGTTCCATGTTTTGGGATGCCCAAAAGAAAAATTACATGCATAGCCTGCATAAACTCTTGTTGTGAGAGTGAGTCTCAAAGCATATGTAAATTCTGAATGAGATTCATGTTGTGCTATGCAAATTAGGTTTTATAAAAACAGGTAACTTGATTGGAGTCTGTGAGTTAGTCTACAAGTTGTTGTGTGGAGGATGGATTCTTGAGATCTGTGACTGGTGGATTGAATTTTATCCCTCATATAAAATTCTTCTACAGAAGACAGTGAATCCTTGACAATATCCTCATAGATGATGAAGAGACTTGAAGTAACAGAAATGTGGTTCTATGAAAGGATGCTGAGAAAATGGAAACAAAAAGGACGCTTACCCTTAACATCAGGAAACAGGGTCTGGAACATTTGATGCTTACAGGACATATTGGAGACAAGATGAAAATAATGCATAACCTACCTAGAAAACTTGAGTAAATGGATGGTGGAACAAGTTTTAGGTGAGATAGCAAAAAGACCAAATTTATTAAGAGCTATGACGGATAGGAAATTGTGGTGAGCCATGACAACTAATGTGCCAAAGGGACATGGCAGATAAAAGAATTCAAACATATGGAATTAAATCTAAATATGGAAGAGGCATTTATGAATATACAGACCCCACATTTTCTTATTTTGCTTCAGGTAATGAATAACTTTTTTACTTTGGGAATGAGTGAGCTAGATTGAATTGAGCTTGGTAAATTAACATAATTTGAAACAAATAAAGTTTTTTCTATGTGCTGTGTCCCCTTAGGATGTTGATGATCATAACTCTTCACAGTTTCCTGTTCTTTCTAGCTCTTAATAAATTTTATCTTTTTGTCATCTCTCCTAAACCTTATTGTGCCATCTCAAGATTGCTAGGTAGTTTATGCATTGTTTTCATCTGTCCCTCTTGCCTCCAATCTGTCCTGTGAGTGTCAGATTCCCCCTCCCCCACTCCTAATTATGCGCCCTAGAAATTTCAACTATCTCTTTCGGATCTAAAGTAAAAGTGTTACTTTTGTTTCCATTTTATCTAAAAACTACTCACATGTTCAGTCCATGGTATTCCCAGCATCCTTCTGTAGAACCTCATTTCTGTTGCTTCAAGTCTCTTCTTCATCTATGACTAGATTGTCCAGCATTTACTGTCATAGAAGATGGCTGATATTATATAACATGCGGGAATGTGGGTTACAGGGAATGAAAAAGAATGAGAATGAGAAGATTGAAAATGGTGAGGATTGAGGAAAGGACAAAAAAGGAACAGGGTCCAAGAAGACAGTGATTGATGTTGCATTTAAATATCTGAAGAATTTCCACAGGTGGGAAGTGTGAGAAAAAAACTGTTAGAGTAGAAGTGAAATTTGCATTTAGCTAGTTTAACAGTAAAACTAGTTGCCAATCTAGCAACACGCTTAAATTCATTTAGTCTGGACACCAAGAAAAAATCTTGTCCAAGCAGTTTCTATGAAAATATCTGTAGAAAAGACAGAGGGACGTCACATCACATCGGTGAGAGAATGACTAGAGACATGGTCAGTGTCAATTTTATTGCAGACGCTTCTCCAGATTCTGTCAAGAATCTCAGGAGGAACAGCAGGCACAACAGACCAGATATGGCAGTAGTTTTCAATACACGGCTGAATGGTAGATTTATAAATGCTCAAGAAAGATTCAGATAAGAAAAAATTTTTGGCATGACACAGGGAACCAACCCTCCTTTCAGTAGACATAGCAATTTACTCGATATAGTCTCTCCACTACGTGCCAGTGGAAAATGTGAGGCCAAGAAGGCATGGTGTGTTGCTCTCCTAGATTTCAGCACCAGCTTTCCTGATGGTAGGCAGAAAAGGTTTTCTGTGGTGATTGAATGAAAGCAGTTTTGTCTTGGAGGCATTGAAATTTACAAGACTTTTTTTTGCCTTAATTAACCATTGATTGGAGGTCCTTTTCAAAAGTAGTTGCCAGGTTTACTTTGTCAGATCTGTTGGACTTAACAAAGTAAAGTTGGTAACTAAGACAGGAGTAAACAGTAGTGTCATCTGCCTAAATATCTAGTTGGAAACTGACTTCAGTACTCTTTTCTTTGTTTCTAACAAAATTGTCCTTTGCTTGGTTTCGGAAAGGCATTTTTCACTATCCCAATGCAACTTCAGATTTCAGTGTTGCATCCATTTTTTGATACATAAATAAGAGTTCAGATTAAAAGAAAAGGCATTATTGTGATTCAATGATTTACATTTAGTGCTCATCTAATTATAAATTATTTTTATTCAATTTTAATAACGAATACCAAAGATTAAGGAAACTCAAGAAGTCCCACATTTTTTAAGTTTTTCAGCCAAGAGTAAAGAAAATATTTTAAATTCTCATGTAAGAAGCAAATTTAAAGAATCAAATCAAGATTAATAATTTGTTGATTTTTATAGGATGAATTTCAGAGGAAGGAAGAGTCTTTACTCCAACTCAGTTATCTCCCTTGGGCACAATTTTAAATTATTAATTTTTGTGAGCTTCAATCATGTTTTTCTATATTTGTTTCTTATATAGCAGTTGAAATTTACAAATTTTATGTGTTCATTATATTATGAATAAGAACTCAAAAATTAAACATTTTGTAGAAAAATATTTCTCATGTCTGAGGCATTTTACCAAATTTTATCATTTTCCTTCAGAATGGTGGCTATGAAATTGGATATAAAATGTAGAATATTTATGTAGCATTGCTTGATAGCAATTAAAATGTCAAGAATAGAAAAATAACAGGTTTGATTAAACTTAATTTCAGAATTTATGCCACAAAAAAGCTACAATTTCAACAGGGTGTGAACATTTTTATGTTCACTGTTGTTATAAATTTCAAAGATATCCACAGAATAAATATTATAATGCTTTTCTTCTTTCATTCTTTCTTTTTTCTTTCTTACTTTCTTTCTTTTTTCATGTATTATCCTTTTCCTCTTTCTTTTTTCATGTATTGTTCTTTTCCCTCTTTGTTTGTTTTTTTCTTCATGTATTGTCCTTTTTCCTCTTTTTTTCTTTATGTACTTACCTTTTACCTCTCTTTTTTCCCTATGTTCACTGTTGTTATAAATTTCGAAGATATCCACAAAATAATCTAAAATATTAAAATCCTTTTTCTTTTTTATCTTTCTTGTTTTTTCTATCACTTTACTGCCCCTTCTTTCTTTCTTTCTTTTTACATGCATTTTCCCTTTTATAATATTTTACGGTATTTTATGGTATAATTTTTTAAAATATTCACAGAATAATGTAAAATATTCAAATTCTTTTCCTCTTGCTATCTTTCTTTCTTCAGGAATTCACATTTTCCTATTTTCATTCTTTATTTCTTTCCTTTTTCCTTCTCTATTGGTATAAATTTAAAATATATTCACAGAATAATATAAAATATTAAAATCATTTCTAAAAGATATCTATAGAACAATTTCAAATATTAAAAAAGTTACTCTTAATATAATTAATTCTTTCTTTCTTTCTTTCTTTCTTTTCTTTCTTTCTTTCTTTCTTCAAGATCATGCCAGAATAGACTTTGCACTCAGTGTTCATCAAGTAACCATTTAATGTAGATGTACTGGACAAATTTTATGACAAAATGGAAAAAAGTTTACTTATAACATGTTACCTCCTTCAGGACTTCATCCGACTAATTTTGTTATGTAACAATTTTACTATTTCAGGAATAATTGATATTAGTTGATATTTTTGTATGAGATACTTTTAATGGAAAATATATTCAAACCAGAATTCTAATTATGAATCACCACAAGAAAACATTTTTTTTTGCAAATTTTTTTACTGTATTTGGTAATTAAAAACTGTAAAGATTGTAAAAGATTACAAAAAAAGTCTACTCAATGAATAAGGTTTGTTAGATCATAATTAATGAAAAAAAACAAAAGTATATAAAAGTGTATATAACACCATAATACTGCTGGGTACAAATTATAAGACAAAATGTTTTAAATTTGCATTGTTGAAAATCACACTAAAATTACTGCACTGTTAAACACATTACATCATAATATAGCTAAATTTTTCAGTATAATTTCCCTTTTAAGTAAATGAAGGCCTTATTCGATGGCATAATGATTTAGTAATAATGTGCGTGTGCCTTGCATCTTGTCCATATATAATTTATAAAGCTTCAGGAAATAATAAATTTTATAAGGCTGCAACGATTTTGAACATAAACGTAATCTTTAAACTCGTTTCCTCAAAAAACAGTATCAATTTGGAAAAAATATTTTGTCATTTTTTATTAAGTCAAACACCAAATTTCAAATTTAGTGCAATACCATGGTTCCAAAATCAACCTGCCCTACTGAACAACAGTAACCAATGACGTCCAGAGTAAAAGAAAATATAACGTTACATATGAGGAATTCAGTATTGCGTTATCATTTGTCATTTCCTTTCACATCAACTTCATTACAACATGAGGACAGATTGAGTTATGGTATCTAAATATTGCTGTGATAACAAATTGGAAAATATTTTTCTCTTATTTTAGAAAATCAAAACTTTGAAAGTTTTTAATAAGGATTTCGATATATAATGTAAGTATAATCCCAAACTTGACCCTTATTTTGTGTCTATCAGGTTAACTGAACCAATTTTTTAATTTTTTGTTTAACCATATAAAGTAGACGTGCAGCTTAAAATTTCCTAGCTAGTTTCTTTTTTTTTTTAAAATCATTTCACCCCAAGTAAGGTAATAAATCCTCTGAGATGCTAGGAGTTACTGAGTGTGAGAGAATGTGAGAAAAAGCAAAACATTATTAGGGAGAGAAAACAATAAAAGAACAAGAATTAAGAAGACAAAAGATAATGATTGATGTGGCAATTAAAGTTTTAAAGATCAAAGTTGGCCGGAAAGCAGGAAGAGAGTTCCGCAAGTGAGAAGTGTTAAAGGAGAAACTGTTATCAAAATTTATTAAGAGCGACAAAGAACAAGAATTTGTGGAGAGCCATGATTGCATTTGTCCATGATTGGCACATGAAGAAAAAAACCCATATGACATGTCTTCTGAAGGTTTTTTAAGTTTAGCATTTATCTTTAATAAACTATGAAGCTGACGTTGAGCAAATGCTTCTTGATAATGGAAAGAACTGGAACAAATATAGGACAAAAGATAGACATTTGTGTATTTAGTCATGGAACAGATTTTGTGTCTAAATCAAAAGTGGGAAGCGGTGGTGTTACATTATAAATAAGGGTAATATTTTGGTTTTACTTATATGGCTGCATAGCTGAGGGGTTAGAACATTCACTTTCCAACTATGAGACCAGAGTTTGAACCTCACTATGGTCGATTTCTCAGGAAGGTGATCGTGATGTTTTCGGTTTGGGATTGTGGTCCCAGAACACAATACCTTTGGAAAGTGCCTGAAAATCAACCCACATGTTGACTTAAGCCATGTGAATAAAATTAGGAAAGATGGAACTATTTAGAAGTCATCTATAGTTATACTAGCACAAAGTCACAAGTCATTGTGATTGAGGAGCTGGGAGTATTGTTGATGTTGTTCGAACAGCTGATCATGACAGATTATGTGCTCTCTCCCAGAAACTGTAATTAAGGCCCACTCAGTATAGTTGTAGTATAAACCACAGATGGGCTTTGTGGGCGTTGAACAAACACAAATGTGCCTGAGACAGGTGTGCTTGGAAAACAAGAGTAGCCAGCCATTGTTTACTTGTATCATCGGTATCTACTAACTTATTTACAGGGTGCGATGGATAAATTGTCGTATAAATTATGCCAAAATGAAAATAATGGTGACATCTCATTTTAACAGATATATTTACCAAAATTAGACAAAAATATCTTGAAATACTAAACAGTAAATTTATTTAATAAAATAGCCATTGGCTTCAACTATGGCTTCCAGATGATTTTGGAATCTCCTGCATCTCCTCTGGATGGTCTCCTTGTTTAAGTTGGTGAATGCTGCCATAATCCTTGCCTTCAGTACATCTTTGGTATTACAAGGAGGTTTGTTGGTCTTTTGCTTAACTGCACCCCACAGATAATAATCAAGGGGCTGCAGTCTGAGGCCAGATGTAAGGGATAATATGGCCTCAGAAGTTGTCTGACAGCCATGACTGGGTTTTCCTGCTTGTGTGGCATGATGCAGAGTCCTGTTACCAGACATTCCAGCAGCCACCATCTTGACCCAGGGCAGCACTACCTTATCAAGGCACTTGATGCAGTTCTCCATGTTGGGTGAGGCCCTGTGGGAAGATGAATGTAGGCATAATGTCACCATCACTAGTGATAACTTCAAACACCTTTGTAATCACCATTAGACTCATCCAACTCTTTCTGAATCCTCTGCACTGTCCCCAGATTGACACCCAGACACCCTGAAATGTTTCAGTAGGGGTTCTGGAATGAATGTCAAACAATACAGCATGCCATTTCCAAATGTCTGGCAGAGTAAATTGCATAATGGTGCTCTTTTTCTCACAGATAGTGCCCAACTGACCCTGCTATATTGTGCAGTTGATAAAATCAAAAACAAACAACGCAAATGGATGAAATGAAAAATATACAGTGGGGAAAATAAGTATTTCATCTCCTGGTGATTTTCTGAGTTTCCCACCTTACATAAATAGGAACAGTCTATAATTTTCAGGGTTGGTTTGTCTTGAAAGTGAGAGATAGAATATTAAAAAAAAATTTGAGAAAATCACATTATATTAATTTTTGAACATTTATCTATTTTTAATTGAAAAAATAAATATTTCACCCCATAGCAAAACATAACTCAGTATTTGGTGAAGAAATAAATGTTCAAAAATGAATATAATGTGATTTTTTTAGAATTTTTATTTTATTTTATCTACCACTTTCAAGATGGACCTACCCTGAAAATTATAGACCGTTCCGATTTTGTAAGGTGGCAAAATCAGAAAATCAGCAGGTGATGAAATATTTATTCTCCTCCACTGTAAAATGGCGACAATTTACCCATCGCACCCTGTATAAAACTTGTAATTATTTTTTTGTGTGGCAGAAACCCTCCTTTTTATTTGCTTTTAATTGACTAATCATAGTCCAGAGTTTACATTGGTATATGTAGCATGTATGTATTTTACTTATTTTCACTCAATACAAGGCTCGAGAGCCACTCCTGTTAGAAGGTTACCAAACGACATGTGCGATATGGACATTAGGAGAGGAAATAGGAAATGAAGATTATGAGGATAAGAAGGATAGATAATGAGTGACTCTGGACTTGAAGAGGTTAAAATTTTAGTGCTTGTGTGTGTGGAGCAACTGTTAGCTCTTGAAAAAATATATGGTGAAACTGTTTAAGAAAACAGGAAACCTTGGAGAAGACATGTTTCTTAAGGTAGAGAAGAACTTAAGGTATTTTTTTCATGTTCAAATATCAATAAATAAATTGGCACAGTACTAGACTGGTGTAGAGATGTCATTAATTTACAGTTGAGCTGACTAGATGTAGCTGTAAGTTCTATGCTAACAGTTTCTTTTCCCACACTATTCCCTTGTAGAATTCCCTTGAGGTTCCATGCTTTCCATCTAATCTGCAATAATTTAAATGTAATGTCAATTGCTATTTACTGTCCTCCTGATTACTTCTTTCTCTTCCCACTCATTATTAATGGTCCTAATTTTTCCACACCCAGTAACCCCTTGTGTCTTAGTGGCTTTTCTGCCTTGCATGGGGTGATACTGATTAAAAAATAAATAGAAAAATAATAGCCAATGATACAATTGACTCTTTGATTTCATTAGTCATGTCAACTGGGTACAAGAAAAAAAACGTAGAAGAAAGAAAAAAAAATTTTGCTCAACATCTCAAAATACTGGATAAGTCAGATACAGTTTAGCTAACAGCTGGTTCTACCGAAATCCCATAAAATTTTCACTTATCTTCTTTAGGTTAGGGTCATTGTCTATTTAGCATGTGTCCAGCCAAGTAGGTGACAGATGGTCTGGCTGACCAAGCAAGTCATGTGTGACGTAGCAGTAAACACTCAATTCAACATCAAAATAGGAAACCTTTTTTTTTTTTTGTTTACCTCAGGGTAAGGAAGGGAAAGAAAACAGGTAAAATAGGAGAAGTAGACATCACCTTATAACAAAGTACACCTATTCTTATTTTCCCTCCCTTTTTAACAAAGCATATTAATTTGTGTCAGTGGGGGTAGGAATCACATTTTACCAAAGGAAGTCGTTAATGCTGTTGTACAATTAAAAAGTTAAGTAACTTGCTGACAGCTGATACAGGTATAACTGGTAATTACAAATATGAGGCTTTGTAGTAGTTTTTACTCCAGGAAAGAATAATAGGTTTCAGATCAAAATGAAAAGGATGTGGGGGGGGGGGAGGAATTAAGAGTAATAAAGTTATGATGTCAGGAAAATGAGTAATTATTAAAAGTTGTTGCATTACCTCCTCCTAATTTTCAAAACCACTACTAGGGGATGCTCCCCAGACTATAAATACTCAGCGATATTTTTCTTGCATTTTTCTCACCTTACCCACTTATCTGTCAACATGTAACCTCTTCAGTATTTACATTAGTCGGACTATTGTCCTCATCTTTGTCGCCATATTTGTCACAACGTTTCGGCTGTTGTACGCTCCGGCCTTCTTCAGGTGGTTGGAATTTCGAACCGAACCCTTTATTTCGATCACTGGGGTAGACTGTTCTAGTTCCACGAGCCATGTTTGATGGATGTCAGTTATCAGTTATCTCCTTGAGGACACATGGCACAGTGGATAAAGGCGTTGGTTAGATCCAGTGACAGACCCAAAAGAGTGTGAGTTCAATACCCGGTTCAGGCAGTGGAGAACTTTCAGAGGGAAAATTACCAGGAGATAACTGATAACTGACATCCATCAAACATGGCTCATGGAACTAGAACAGTCTACCCCAGTGATCGAAATAAAGGGTTCGGTTCGAAATTCCAACCACCTGAAGAAGGCCGAGGCATACAACGGCCGAAACGTTGTGACAAATATGGCGACAAAGATGAGGACAATAGTCCAACTAATGTAAATACTGTACATAATACCTCATCTCAGAAATATAGAGATGTAACCTCTTGCGGAAAACGCGTTCCCTTTGGGAAATCCATGAACAATACACACACATATTTGCTCACTACACCTACTTTAGACCAAAATGGTTTCTACATTTTATTTGTTACACATTGTCTTTGTGACTTGTATACCTTTGCTGTTAATACATTATCATATATTTGTACATATATATCGGTTCTTGACATTTCCTTATATTTCTTTATGAGGACTCACATCCTAAATCTGCCATGTTTGTTGTGGGCATTTCAGGGGACACATTTTTTTATCTCTCAATGTATACACGGGTCTGCAACAAAGTGTACAATTAGAAATACATAAAATATCACAAACGACTGCTTCCTTTCTCTCTCTATTAGTCATCTGAGAGACCCCTTTCTGCCTCCCATCAGAAGGCGATACTAACCTCCAAGAAAGTGACTCGTTTCACCTTCTTGGGCTAACATTCTCAGCTGACATGTAAAGACTATATTGAGCCCATTGCTAGGTTAGCTGCTAGGAAAGTTGGTTCACTGTGTTGTGCTCAACAATTTTTCTCTCTAGAAACTATCTTACATATCTATGTCTACCATTTGTCCATGCTTAGAATATTACTTCCATATATGGTCTGGTGCTCCTGCTATATATTTAAAGATTTTTGGTAAAATCCAAAGAACAACAACAATATTATTGATCCCGACCTGATAATAAAACATCCTAAAACTATGATACTTACACCTTAGATGTGTAGACAGTCTTTATTTATTCATAAATGTAGTAAACATTTTTACATACCAGTAGGGTTGTAACCGAAATGTTCAATTTTTGTTTTTCCAATCTAAGAATTTACTCATCATGGCTCATCACAGGCATTATAGCTCTCCACAACTTCATGTACATTGTAGCTCTCAATAAATTTTGTCTTTTCTCCATCTCTTTTAAACCCTGCTCTGCCAATTCATTTACTCAAGCTCGCCAGGTAGGTTGTGTGTTGTTTTACTCTGTTCCTCTTACCTCCAATCTGGGTATCAAATTTTTCAATCCCTCTGTCCTCATTATGTACTCTAGAAATGTCAACTACCCCTTCTTGATATTAAATATAAGTGTCCTTTTTGTTTCTACTGTTTCTAGAATTTTTCTCACATGTTACATCTGTATTATTCTCAGCATCATTCTGTAGAATCTCATTTCTGTTGCTTCAAATCTCTTCTTTATCTGTGAGGAGATTAACAATCATAATTAGAGCATTCTCTAAATGGTAATGAGCAGACTTCATTAAAGAATCCCAGAACCTTTTTTTAACAAAAATATTTTCCATTGGGTGCAGGATTATAACTGTTCTTGTGCAGTTCATTACTATGTGTTTCTTTGATAACTTGTATTCCAACTGCTGAAATAATCTTGGATCTCATTAATCAACAATTTGGGTGGTTCTTCTAAGTAGAGAGGGGTTTGATTCCAATTTGTTTCAAAGTACTGATAGGGCTTAATCTGTAGGAACCCTGGTGAACAGGCCCATTACATCCAGTCTTACTGTCTGGTTGTTGAGAAATGCACTAGCACCCCAAAAGATGACACAATGGAAATGTTAACATACTGTGTACCAACAACATTCTTCCAACCAATTTCTGACATATATCAGCATAAGGAAGGCTTTTCTATGAGGTCACCATTATCACCAGTGATGGTGAATATATACATGGAATACGTCAAGAAAGAAGGCTTTAGAAATTATACCACTAAAGTCAACCATGTAGTAATGAAGTAACAGATAATATTCAAATAAGTGTAAGAAAACATTCTGGATGTTAAATGTATAAAAGTTAGTGAGACACTGCAGGATGTTTTGAAAAAATTTTCATTAAAATATATCTTTTGCATATTTTGTATATATATTGATTTTTATGTATTCAGGAGAGATAAGTTAGATTCATGAATAATGAATCTGTATAAAAATGGTGATGTAATGCAGTTATATATATATATATATATATATATGATTTTATTTTATTTTTTTGAAAATTAAAGATGGAAGAACTGAACAAATGCACATATTATTCTGTTAATTAAAAGGTTCAGTTTGAAATTCTCTTAAGGTTATCTAAATCAAGACAGACACCTGTAGAAGGCTGAAACATTGTTATAATAGCAACAAATATGAGGAAATTAACCTGACTGGAAATAACATAGATATTGATAACTGCTAATCCCAGAAATTCACACAGTAATGAGCCTGTTCAGTACTTAGATGGATGATCAGTTAGAAAGAGCAGGTATTGTTAACAGCCTGAGTCCTATGCATTAAGGCTGAGGAAACAAAAGCAACTTTATTCTTCAACTTCAGTCATCCAAGCACTTTAAAAACTTCCTTTCGTTTCTAACAGTCCTCTTTATTTTGTGCCCAGTCAATCTGACATTGCCGCTGGACAATTTTAGCGCAAGCCAATGGCTTTATTCACATCTTTTTTATTATTGATTCTCCTTCAGACATGTTTGTGTCAGCTGTGATTACAAACAAATGACCACAGCTTAGATAATGACATGGTTGAAGGTCAATTTAGCTACATGGGTGAGGACCAGTTTGGTTAGGGACAGAGTAGAGACACTAAAATAACAGCTTCCTTGGTGACAAATAGATTTACAAGTCTGACTTCATACCTGTATTTACAGATATGCACAAACCCAGTTTTTAGACAGACATGACTCATCTGTGCTGTTTTCATAAAGTCACATTGAGTTAACGACAGGGAAGCAAATTGGCTGGTTGAAATCAGAAATTTTCTGTTCGGTTTGGTCAGAATCTGTGCAAGTTGTGATTCTGACGTAAATAAATTAATAACTCAGAAGAAAAAACTGGTTTGTAATTAAAATTAGTTTAGAGATTACTAAACTTTAACTGAAAATTTATTTAATTTGATATTTTGGTACTTGATGTCAAAAATTCGTTCAACTGAAATAAAAGTTAATTTTTTTATCAACTTCATAGTATTGGATTGATACTTAATAGATATTTGATAGATATTTTAATAGATATTATAATTAGTAAATATTTGATAGATATTTTAATAGATATTACAATTAATAGATAGTTAATAGATATTATAATTAATAGATATTTAATAGATATTTTAATAGATATTATAATTAGTAAATATTTAATAGATATTTTAATAGATATTATAATTAATAGATATTTAATAGATACTTTACTAGATATTATAATTAATAGATATTTAAGAGATATTTTAATAGATATAATTAATAGATATTTAATAGATATTTTAATAGATATTATAATTAGTAGATATTTTAACATTTAATCGATATTTAATAGATACTTTAAAAGAAATAATAGATATATTAATAGTTTTAGCAACAGCAAAATTTTAGAGAAAATGGAAACAAAAAAGACACTTATACTTAGAATCAAAGAGACAGTTGAAATTTCTATGGAAGATAATGAGGAAAGAGGGTTGGGAAAATATGACACTCACAGGACATTGAAGGCAAGGGGGACAGTAGAAAGTAGTGCATAACGTACCTAATGAGCTTGTGTAAAAAGTTGACAGCAACACAACTAGCAATTGATTCAATATAGTCACACCATTTTATGTCTGTGGAAAATAGGACTCCAAGAAAGCAAAATGATTTTCTCTCCTGGAGGGTAGCATCAGCCATTCTGCAGGTGTCTTAGTGGCATTATCACTTTGCTTGGATTGATTTAAAAAAAAGAAGAAGAGATAGCAACAAAAAAAAACTTAGTAAAAGTTACAAAGGACAGGAAATTGTGGAGGGCCATGATCACCCACGTCCTAAAGGGACATGTCACACACAAGAAGAAAAATATTTTGAATATCATGATAAGATATGTAGTGTAACAGTTGTTAGTGTGGAAATTAGAATTGGCAAGTTGAGCTCAAATTATCATCTAGTGTATTGCATTCACGTCCATGGCAATGCCCTTGTAAAGGTATGCATCTATTTTTTCACCCCAGGCTATGGTCTCTTGAGTATTGGGTGGCAGCCAGTTTAGGAGGACTATTCTGAATTCAAAGTTATGGAGATGGCCATAGGAAATCTATTCCATTAACTCTCCCAAGAAGTTATGACAATTCACAGATAATTAAGAATTTTTGGAGAGGTAAGATCATATACATCCTGAAGGGTCATTGCATTTTAGTCACAGAAAGTGTACAAGCGTTATTCAAAAATATCTAAGCCTCATTCAAAAGGTGATGGAGAAACAAGACAGTTTTTCACTATTTTTCAATATAGTCCCCCTTGATCTAGTCCAATGATGTTTAAGCATTGCAATCCCATCATGGAAGAAGATGGTGTTTTGGTCCTCCAAAAACTCCTCCACAGCACATATGATCTTATCATTGTTTCAAAAATGGTGAACACACAGGTGGGATTTGAGCTTAGGAAACTGAAAGAAATCAGATGGAATTAAGTCTGGTCAGTAAGAGGGATGGGATAGCAATTCAAAGTCACAGTCAGCTGCTTCAGCTACTGCAATCTGAGCAGTGTTTTATCTTGAGTTACTAATCTGTGGTGGAAATTCTTAGGGCCAGTCTGGAAACGAGTCCTGGAAATGTAAACCCTTTTCAGTTTCTGCTCTGTTGTTAGGATTCTTGGGACCCATCTTGCAGCCAGGTTGCTCATTCCCAAGATGTCAGTTAAAACAGCATGAACCAAACCAGAATTAATGCCTATGGGCTTAGCTATCTGCTGGACAGTAAGATATCTGTAATCCAAAGCCTTACAGTGAATTGCATCAACTTGTTCATCAGTGGTTGAGGCTGTTGGGTGACCTGACCTAGGGTCATCTTCTGTGCTGTCTCTGCTCTGCTTGAATTTCACAGCCCACTTCTTCACAGTTGCATAGGAAGGGGAGTCTTCAATAAGTGTCTTTACCATGTTTTCATAGATTTCCTTGGGTGTCATACCTTACTTTTGCAGATACTTTATGACTGTTCAGGCCTCTGTTTTGTTTATTTTTAGATTTGTCGCACACTTCTCACCTTTGTATGGGCCTCACCTGCACAGAATTTGAGACAGGAATCTGAATTAGTATTTCTAGTTTTATAAGAAGTGGTAGTATGTTGCTGCTACAACAACAATGTTCGGCTGTGACTCTTCTTTCTGGGTGAGGCGTAGACTTTTTGAATGACCCTTGTAATCAGTGAGCCAAATTCAAATTTTGGTTTTACTTTGCACAAATGTCCTTGAGAAAGGCATGAATCCACCCTTTCTCCTATCAGCTAAGTTTTGCACATCAGAGTAGGCTGTACTATCAAGCCTTGGGTAACAACCAGTCAAGGTGAAGGACAACTTTGAATGCTAAACTGTACACAGTAGATAATGGGATTTCACTCCACTATCTTTCCCATGAAGTTATCACAATTCACAGATAATAAATAAAAGGAATCTGAGAAGAGTCATGATCACCTATCTCCAGAAAGGACATGGTATTTAAAGAAAAAGATGATAGGGAAAATGAAAAAGTGCTAATCTTACTGAATTAGGAGGTTGTGGTAAAAATCTCAACCGAGTAATCGGATCCTCAAAGTTTATTTTAATGTTTCTGGGTTTGCTTTGTTATTCTAAAGAAGAAATTTTTGATAATAAAGATATATAATCATAGTTTTGTATTATTCTATAATATATTAAAAAAATTACCATATTCCTCCAAATGTTCACCAAGATGTTACATAGGTAAAGCTTTGGTTTGGATATTAACATAGGTGTGTGTAGTGGAAACAAGATGCAGACTGAGCTGTCTACCACTATTGATAATGGTACCCGCCCCCATTGGTAAGAGACAATTTTAATGTGTTGTCTCTGGAAAAAGAAAACAAATGGCTACCCTGCCAGAATAGAGCTGGTGTGGAACCCATGATGTCTGGGTATGAAAAAAGAAAGTATGTACCAGCTTCCTCACAAAATAGTCGGAATGGTGTTAGTTATGCAAATGATTTGTTTTGCTAGACTACTAATGTTTTGGGATCCATAAAAGCAGACATATTTTCTAAGAAGCAGCAGGTGGGGGCAGAGCGCCATGCTGAATGCATGATATGTTTGCTGTGCGTTACCAAGGATTTCTCTCAGCGTTGTCTGAAATTTGTTCGTCTTTGTTTGTGGTTTCCAGTGTCCCAGCTACATTCATCCCTTATGCGTGGTGTTCCTGTGTGGAAGTCTTGTTTGTGCATTGCTTGTCATGATCCAGTTCCTTTACTCTTTGATTCCGGTGCTTATTTTTCTATCCCTCTTGAGTTGTGATATGCCTCTTTGTTGGCAGATAACCAACCAATAAGAAGGAAATCCATCAATGTGAATTCATTAAATCTAGTGTGTAGGGATGTGAACATTAACCCTCTTAAACTAATTTGAAGGTTAACTAATAGTGTGAAGGCTAACTAATTTGAAGGTTAACTAATAGTGTGAAGGCTAACTAATTTGAAGGTTAACCCTCCTAAACTAATGATTGGATATTTTGAATCTGTTTTATTTTGTGTGTAATTGCAATGTCATTCTGAAGAACAACACTTTTTCTGATGACGAAATTTTGGCATTTTTTATTTTGTGTGTTAATCTTTGTTTTTCCCTGATTCTTAACACGAAGCATCTTAATTCTATGGAAGACAATTTGGTTTAAATTTTGGCAGAGATATTTTCCATCCAGAATTCTTTCAAGAAGGAATAAAAAAAATAGTTTTATAGTTGGCCTTTTTTCATTGCTAATAGTTATGATTATATTCTGAACAAATTAGATTTAAATACATTTTTATTAACCTCTTTCTTTCAATGTCTCCAATTTGAAGTTGACATATTTGTCCACTACTTTTACTGATGAACATGCATTGTGTTTTTATATAGCTAATAGTCTTGTTGCAGAGTGATTAGTTTGTTTAAATAAAATGTAGATCAGAAGGTATTATTTTTTTATTGGTTGAACAAAAACATCTCCACAAACATTTTCCTTTACTTGTATGGCACAAAGCTGTCTAACACCACAAATATAACACAACAATATTTTTTTAAATAAATAATAAAAAGCATTTATATTACAATAATATACAAAGTTGAATGATGAAATGACTCAGGAAATTTATACTCAGTTGCAGAAATTAAAGTTGATGTTTTATACACAAAAATGTTTTTTATGGCAAGCAAAAAGTGTCTTTGTTTAGTGAGTTTAAAGTGTATGCAAATAATATAGGAATTGTAATGAATATATCAGTTCAGAGTCAAACAAACTGTTTTTAAACAAATCTTTTTAGTTAAGAATTTTAATATTAAGAATATGGTAGAAATTGTCTACCTTTGTAATTTGAAATTACTTGACAAAAGCAGATTCCAGTTGAAAGGTAAGTTTTCAAAGAAGAAAGTGTTGTTCTTCCAAAAAAAGTTTGTCATAGATAATTCTTGAAAGTTTGTTGAGTGAGAGAAAATTTGAATATAAGTTGAAGATCAAAAGTTGTCATTCATGTTTAGAGAGAAACTTTTAAACTTTACACTTCTGAGTTGATTTGATATAAATTATTGAGAATCCCTTGCCGAGCAATCTGTTGCATAAAAATGTGCTGAGCATTAGTTTTGAGATCTGTGAGCTCTCAAGCTAAAATTGCAACATAAATTATTACTGATGAAAAATTTCACTGTTGGAAATAAATATGAAACAGGAATATAATGAGTTAGAAAGGCATTTGGCAGTGGCATACGTTGTAGTTAAATTCTCATTATCTCACTGATGTGATCCACTCATGTTGCTGTATTTATTTTGTTTTAGGTCATAAACTCCAAAACTTGTTCAAAAAGTCTTAGCGGCAAATGAGATTGTGTAGGCATTGTATACATTTAACAACCAATCAGCAATCAAACTTAAATAGAAATTTCTGTGATCCACTTTTTGCACAAAATTTGCTGTTGAAAGAAACTATTACATAGAAAATGCATTGAAATCTTTTTCAACCAATAGTATTCTCAGAATCAAAAATAACAATAATATAATATGATCAAATGGAAGCAGAAAGCTAAAATCTTTTCTTCTCTCTTTCCTTTGCTACCTTTTCTTGAAATATTTGTAGTTTACCTTCTAAGCAAAGTGTCGGCTGAATGTTTTATGCTGTTATTTGATTCTTCATTGTTCTTAACAAAGAAAAAAATCTTTTCTGATTATCATATGTTATGACCAAGGTGAGCCTTCAAATTGGAGGATGTAGGTGGTGTTTTGTGATTGTTTTCTTGTGCAAGAGACCCTAACATGAATGAATATTTCTCCAGCTTTCAACCTATATATATGCGAAGAGAACTGGTCAGCTGTGCAGCAACCTTACAACCATACCTGTTCATGAGACTGATGATGATGATGATGATGATGATGATGGTGGTGATGGTGATGATGATGATGATGACAGTGATGATGATGATGATGATGATGATGATGATGATGATGATGATGATGACGATAATGATGATGATGATGATGACAGTTATGATGATGATGATGATGATGATGATGATGATGATGATAATGATGATGATGTTGATGATGATGATGATCCTTCTCCTCCCCCTCGTTCTTCCTCTTTCTCCCCAAGACCTTATATGAAAGAAATTTTGATTTAGATTTTTCTCATGCAGAATCCAGATTATGAGATGAAGGAATTTAAAAAAAAAAATTTTGTCATTGCTAATAACGATGGTTATGTTTAGATTTCAATGGGATTTTAACATCTCGAGGGCCTCAACAAAATCCAGAGATGAATATGCAATGTAATAGGTCCTGATCTGGCATCTAATCTCCAGTCACTTTCTCACAGACATGCTGTGACGTCCCTTTGTCTCTACTACAAGTATTTTCATGAGCTACTTTCGCTGGTTCCCAGACTCCATGAATTTAAGTGAGCTACTAGGCTGTCATCTCAGTTCCACTCTTTCACTGTCAAAACAGTTAAATGTAACTGTCTCTTCTACTCAAACAGCGTCTTCTCTTGCACTTCTTGTCTGTGGAACTCCCTTCAAGTGTAATATCAATCAACCTCTGACACCCTGAGCTTGTTCTTCGTCTTTCTCTGCATCCTTTTCTCAAACACGCCTCTTTACTCTTGTTCTCAATCCTCTGTAATTCCTTGCGTGCTAGTGGCACCCCTTCCTTGCTTGGGGTGAATTGCTTTAAAATATATATATATATATATATATATATATATATATATATAAACATATATTTCCAATTCTAGTCCCTGGCATGTCAGGAAGAAACTTACTGAGGCTGTGCCTTGCTGAAATAATAGAGCACTCCATGAGGACATTAAACTTCTTAGGTAGAGTAAAAGGAAGAGGAGGAGCCAGAGGAAGAGGAGGAGGAGGAGCCAGAGGAGGAGGAGGAGGGGGAACCAGAGGAGGAGGAGCCAGAGGAAGAGGAGGAGGAGGACAGGGGTGTGA
Source organism: Acanthosepion esculentum (assembly GCA_964036315.1). Classification (NCBI taxonomy): domain Eukaryota; kingdom Metazoa; phylum Mollusca; class Cephalopoda; order Sepiida; family Sepiidae; genus Acanthosepion; species Acanthosepion esculentum. The sequence goes on from OZ038486.1 coordinate 74,512,148, forward strand.
ATAACAACAAATTAACCCCATAGGCTTTTGTCATTGCTAATAATGGTGATAATGTTTTTACAAAGTAAATTTGAATGTTTTTTATCTCCTTTCCCAAGAACTGACATTACTTTCTGAACAGTGCAAGTGACATGTCAGTTTGTTGCAAAGGCCGCATAATTCACAAAATATCAGCAAAAATAATTGTTTTTAACAATTTGATATTAAATTTAGCTGGCAGGATTTTATAAGATATATTCATTTTTCTTACCTTTATTTCTGGTCGCACGAGTAGATACTTTTTGGGCATCATGTTGAACTGGGGTTTCAAAGATTTTTTTGTTCAAAACGTTTCAAGAGATAATGTTAGTTACTTTGAGTATACATTCTATCTCAAAGCAATACTTGACTGAAAAGTGGGTTTATTTTTTGTTACTAATGCTCACCAAATTCAAGGCTCAAGAGCCACTCAAGGTAGAGGGTTAGTGAACGAGGTCTGTGGTATGAATATAAGTGTAGGATTATGTTGCTATTCAGGATAGATAACAGTTGACATTTGTTTTGAGGTAGTTAAGATTGTAGTGTTCAGAGAAGAATTCATGAAGTTGTAATTAGGAGAAGAGCGAATTACCACTTTCCTTCTCACCCATTCTTTTTTTGTGTCAATTATTTTTGTATACTAATGAAAAGACTATGATCAAGATGCAGAGATTATTCTTTAACTTTTTCCTTTCTCTTGATTGCAATGATTGGTTCTTTTTCAGGTTCTTTTTAATAGCAGAATGCTGATTTTCTTCAGATTTTGAGTTCTGGATTTCTGAAGTTTCTACATTTGATTTCCATAAATTTGATCCTTTTTCAGTCTCTTTTCTTGATTCCCATAATTTGATTTTTTCACCCATTCCAAGTATTTCTATGAGTTCTAGACTCTTTAAGTCACTTCTGAATCCCATAAATTTGTTTGCTTTTTAGTCTCTTTTTTATTTCCATTCCCTTGATTTCCATAAATTTGAGCCTCTTTAAATCTCTTCTTATTCATTCTCTTCTCTCAATTTCCATAAATTTAATTCTTTTACAGCCTCTTCTCTTGATTATCATGCGTTTTCAGTCTCTTCTCTTGAATCGCATAAATTTTATTCTTTTTAAGTCTCTTCTCTCAAATACTATAAGTTTGATTCTTTTTCACTCTATTCTCTTGAATCGCATAAATTTTATTCGTTTTAAGTCTCTTCTCTCAAATACTATAAGTTTGAGTCTTTTTCACTCTATTCTCTTGAATCGCATAAATTTTATTCTTTTTAAGTCTCTTCTCTCAAATACTATAAGTTTGAGTCTTTTTCACTCTATTCTCTTGAATCGCATAAATTTTATTCTTTTTAAGTCTCTTCTCTCAAATACTATAAGTTTGATTCTTTTTCACTCTATTCTCTTGAATCGCATAAATTTTATTCTTTTTAAGTCTCTTCTCTCAAATACTATAAGTTTGATTCTTTTTCACTCTATTCTCTTGAATCGCATAAATTTTATTCTTTTTAAGTCTCTTCTCTCAAATACTATAAGTTTGATTCTTTTTCACTCTATTCTCTTGAATCGCATAAATTTTATTCTTTTTAAGTCTCTTCTCTCAAATACTATAAGTTTGATTCTTTTTCACTCTATTCTCTTGAATCGCATAAATTTTATTCTTTTTAAGTCTCTTCTCTCAAATACTATAAGTTTGATTCTTTTTCACTCTATTCTCTTGAATCGCATAAATTTTATTCTTTTTAAGTCTCTTCTCTCAAATACTATAAGTTTGATTCTTTTTCACTCTCTTCTCTTGGATCGCATAAATTTTATTCGTTTTAAGTCTCTTCTCTCAAATACTATAAGTTTGATTCTTTTTCACTCTATTCTCTTGAATCGCATAAATTTTATTCTTTTTAAGTCTCTTCTCTCAAATACTATAAGTTTGATTCTGTTTCAGTCTCTTCTCTTGAATCGCATAAATTTTATTCTTTTTAAGACTCTTCTCTCAAATACTATAAATTTTATTTTTTAAGTCTCTTCTCTCAAATACTATAAGTTTGATTCTTTTTCACTCTATTCTCTTGAATCGCATAAATTTTATTCTTTTTAAGTCTCTTCTCTCAAATACTATAAGTTTGATTCTTTTTCACTCTATTCTCTTGAATCGCATAAATTTTATTCTTTTTAAGTCTCTTCTCTCAAATACTATAAGTTTGATTCTTTTTCACTCTATTCTCTTGAATCGCATAAATTTTATTCTTTTTAAGTCTCTTCTCTCAAATACTATAAGTTTGATTCTTTTTCACGCTCTTCTCTTGAATCGCATAAATTTTATTCTTTTTAAGTCTCTTCTCTCAAATACTATAAGTTTGATTCTTTTTCACTCTATTCTCTTGGATCGCATAAATTTTATTCTTTTTAAGTCTCTTCTCTCGAATACTATAAGTTTGATTCTTTTTCACTCTATTCTCTTGAATCGCATAAATTTTATTCTTTTTAAGTCTCTTCTCTCAAATACTATAAGTTTGATTCTGTTTCAGTCTCTTCTCTTGAATCGCATAAATTTTATTCTTTTTAAGACTCTTCTCTCAAATACTATAAATTTTATTTTTTCAGTCACTTCTCTTGAATACGATAATTTGATTCTTTTTGAGCACCTTTCTCGATTTGCAGAATTTTATTTTTTTCAGCCCATTTTCTCAATTTCCATGAATCTGATTCTTTTTCCATCAATTCTCTCAATTCCTAAAAATTTGATTCTTTTTAAGCTCTTTCTCATGGATTTGGTTCTTTCTTAGTTTCTTTTCTTGATAGACAAACTGTTTATTCTTGTTACAGTTTTCATACTTTTAATTTAACTATTCCTCTCTTCCCTTACATCCTTCTCGTTCCTACTCTATCAATATTTTTATCATTCTTCCTATATTTTCCTGTTTCTTCTCTGTACTTCTAATCATTACAGCAGTTTACTTAATTTTTTTCTAAGTCTACATTGAGCACCGCACCTTCCATGTATTCCCCCATTTATTTCCTTCTTTATTATTTTCCTTCTGATTTCTTCCTTTTCTTTTATTCTTTCTTTCTCCTTTTTCCATATTATCCCTATATTCTTTCTATGTCCGTTCCACATCTTGGTTTATCTAACCTTTTCCTCTTCCACGTTCAGGGCTTTCATGTCGTCTTTCAACTTTACTTTTTTTTCATTTCTTTAAGATTTCACCTTTTCCTTTTTCTATTTCTGATTTTTTCCTTTTATACTAATCTTACTTTTGTTACAAAAGACTATAATCACATTCGCACTCAAAGTAAGTGCTTAGCGGAAAGTATTAGTAAACATATTTACCATCCAGCAGACCCTTTGTTATCTTCCTTTTTATTTATTATAACTTTTTTTTGTTATTGTTGCTACTCCCTACGATGTTGTTATACGAATCAGGAGTCAGTCTTGGCAATTTCTCTTATTGTGTTATTATTATTATTATAGGATCAACAAGGACTTGATCACCTGCCAATAACATCACCACAATTATCTTCATTTTACTCCAACAGATTTTTCTCAGTTATAGAGTGCAGTTTAGTCTCCTACCAGATCTTTACTATAAACTTACACAAGGAAGGAATTAGATAACTTTCTATTTACTTTAGAAATCTCCATGGATTCTAGGACTATGTCCTCCCAGCACAAGGTGTTGCTGTTGTCATTTCTGTAGCAAGCAGTTTTACTGGGTGGAGTTGGTAACTCGATGTCCAACCGGTTCTGAATTCAGTTTTTTGTCCTTTAGACTGACTGACAACAAAGACTAGATATCTCAGTCTGCCATTCTATTAACCATTAGCAGTTGTGGATTCATACCTTTCCAAGGGTACTCATGTAAAATTTGGTTAGAATTTGCTCTTGACATGCCCATTCCACTTATCATGCTCTAAGCACCACACAGCAAAATTTAACATCAAAATCATGATTGCTCACAACTTGTAAAGATTACCTGGTAATATATATACCTCATAGAGGTTACACAGTAATAAAATATCTCTTAAAAGGTTAATGGGTAAAGATTAGATGGTAATACTTGGCTAATATTAATATAGTAATATAAATACTTGGTAATGGTTACATATTAATGTAAATACCTTGCAAATATTACATGGTGATATAAATACTACAGGGTCATAAGGGAACCACACATATTTCAGATACAACAGCAGTGGTGTATATTTTAATGCAATTACCTAGAAAATATTAACATGATAATATAAATACCTGGTAAAGGCTATATATTAATGCAAATACTTGGCAAATTTTAATATGTTAATATAAATACCTGGTAAAAGATAATATTTTACCTGACATATATTACATGTTAATATAAATAAATAGTGAAGATTATATGGTAGTGTAAATACCTGGTAAAGACTACATATTAATGAAAATAGCTGGCCAATATTACATGGTAATATAAATACCTGGTAAAAGGCTACATTACATGGTAATACAAATAACTGGTGAAGAATAGATAGTAATACAAATAACTTGTAATGATTACCTGGTAATATATATACCTCATAGAGGTTACACAGTAATAAAATATCTTTTAAAAGGTTAATGGGTAAAGATTAGATGGTAATACTTGGCTAATATTAATATAGTAATATAAATACTTGGTAAAGGTTACATATTAATGTAAATACCTTGCAAATATTATATGGCGATATAAATACTACAGATAACTGATATATATATTAGATTTTAATACAAATAACTGTTGAAGATTACATGGTAATGCACATAACTGGTAAAGATTAACTGGTAATATAAATACCTGGCAAAATGTTACATGGTAAAGATTACATGGTAATACAAATGTCTACTAAAGATTACATGATAATAGAAATACCTGGTAGTGACTACATATTAAAGTAAATACTTAGGAAATATTACATGGTAATATAAATACCTGGTAAAAGATTACATGGTAATTCAAATAACTGGTGATGATTACATGGTAATAAAAATAACAGGTAAAGATTACCTGGTAATATGAATACCTGTTCACATGGTAATACCCATATCTGCTAAAAGGTTACATGGTAGACATTACGTGGTAATACAAATACCTGGTAATTGCTGCATATTAACACAAATACCTGGCAAATGATAAAATAGATAACTGGTAAAAGATTACATGGTAATACAAATATCTAGTAAAAGGTTAAAGATTACATGATAATAGATCTGGCAATAGTGATAAAAATGAACATGTTAAAACAACAAGAGGAAAAATGAATCAGAAAGTGAGGTAAAAAATAAATTAAAAAATTAAAAAAAGCAAGGTAACAGAAAATTAAATTAAATATTAAAAAAATTAAAAACAAGGTAAAAAAATTAAATTAAAAAATGAAAAAGTGAGGTAACGAAAAATTAAATTTAAAAAGTTAAAAAAATTAAAAAAATGAAGTAACAAAAAAATTACATTACTGTTGTTACGAGGATGTATTTCTATAAAAAGAAAGTTGCAATAAGGTTAAAATTTATAGTAAGGGATTCTACTGAGTCCTACCTGTTGATTAAAAAAAGTTTTCTTTCATGAAGTAGTTGTAAAATAGAGAAATTTGAAATAGAATGTTTGGAAGATTCAAGATCATTCCAGTATATTTGAGAAGAATCTAGATGATTCGAGGAACATCTAGAAATATGCAAATTAGGTGTTAGCCCCTATAAAATAGGTTTTTGGTAAAGGGTTGTCAGTTGGTGTAAAAGGAATTGCTGCCAGTATCAACACCGGCTTTTGATTCAAGGATTATTATATCCAGCCAAAAGAATCTCTATGAAAAGTTGCTGACCAACAAAAACCCAAAAAGAGAATTTCATGGAACAAATCTGATAAATAGAATTTTGACTATTTTCATTGACCAAACTAAAAATTTATCTTTATTTATATACATTTGTGGATTTCCAGTAATAGCAACTAGATTACTTCGCTAGCCCTAACGTAGTAAAGACACTTGATTCTCCACCCTTCTCTCTCGTAACACTTCGCCAGTAACTCTGTGTTTTCAGTTTTGTATAGCCAATTGTATATCTTGTATATATTTTATTTTGTGTTTTTTCAGTAAATTAAATGTTTGTGATTTAGCTCTGAGTTTTGGCAAATCATTCATTTTTTCCTTTGTTACAATTATCAACATGTAACAACTGTAAAATGGAATATCGAAATACAGAACACTATTAACAAAAAATCAACTTCACAAGTTCATTAATCCTCTCTCACCTATGCTCATTTGAGGGTGAAAAACGTACACAGTAACTAAAATAAACACCAAAGACTGAATGTTAGGTAATATATATATATATATATATATATATATATATATATATATATATATAACAATATATTTCTGTCTAACAATCATTTCTCTTGCTTGCAAAGGGATGGATTGGAGCACTTAATGTCAAAAAACAATAACAACTTCAAGTGAAAGTCCAACTTAGCTTCACTCAGAACTTGTTTGTTATACGGCCAGACATAGTGATAGGTGTTTAATAAATTATTACATACCTAGTAATTTAAATATATAATGGAAGTCAGTACTATGGTAGAGTTCAGACAAAATGTTGGCCCTAAAACAACTTTAAGTGCAGCCTAGCACAAACAGACAGGTAGAAACACGCCACACACATGCACACACAGATATACACACAGACACACATGTATATATATATATATATATATATATAGATAAACAGACAAACAGACTTACTCAAAGATAGATGCACTGACAAATATCTATATTGACAATGAGACAGAGAGACAGACAGACTTAAAAACAGATATATAGACACACTGAGAGATAGCTATATAGATAAATAGACAAATAGGCATATAGATAGATAGATAGATAGATAGACTGAGAGATAGCTATATAGACAGACAAGTTATAGATAGACAAGTAGGCATATATATAGATAGATAAGAATATAGAGAGACAGGCAGGCACACTAATAGATAGCTATATACATAACTTGACAGACAGACATACACATAGATAGACAGAGACCCTAACAGATATCTATAGAGATAATTAGACATATAGACATACAGATAGATAGATAGATAGATAGATAGATAGATAGACTAACAGATAGCTATATAGATAACTAGACAAGTAAGCATACATATAGATAAATAGATAGACAACTATACAGATAATTAGAAACAGGCATATACATAGATAGATAGATAGATAGATAGATAGATAGATAGATAGATAACTAGACACAGACATACACACAGATAGGCAGACAGACAGACAGGCATACACACAGATAGATAAATATAAAGATAGGTAAATAAAGAGGTTATTGCTGATATTGATTTATAGCCTCTTAGTATAGAGATCCATATCTTTGTTATTATTCTGTCTTTTTCTTTTTCCCGGGTGTATTGTTAAAAGAGAGTAAAAAGATCAAAGTCAGAAAAGTAACAGATTGTAGAGATTACGTTAGTGAAATAATTCAGATTCTTTTTTTGCCTTTAGTTTAGGTTTGGCAAATAAACAAAGAGGAAGATAAATATTGCACCTCGGGGGCCAATGCAACAGATTTATTTTTCATCACTTGCATTGTTTTGCGTTTTTTCTTTCTTTTTCACTTACAAGATGACTTAATGCATTAAATCAAGTAGAAGGCAAAAAAAAAAAAAATCCCATATAAATGAAAGAATAAGAAAAAGGAACCAGAAGAGAAGGAAATAGAGAGATAGGAGTGAGGATGAATGAAGAAGATGAAAAAAAAGAAAGATCTAGAAAGAAGGAAGTTGGAAAGAAAGAAGCAGAATAAAAGAAAGGAGTTTTAAAAAATGAGAAACTGGAAAAAGAAAAAGAAACTGAAAAAATTGTGTGTAAGAAAAAGGAACTCAAGAAAGCAGGAGAAAAATAAGAGAATGATGGTAAAAAAAAGTGGAGAAGAAAATAGAAAAGAAAGAGAAAACAGAAAAAAGAAGAGAAAACAGAAAAAGAAGAAAAAATAGAAAAAGGAAAGAAAATATAAAAAGGAAGAGAAAAAAGAAAGGGAAGAGAAAACAGAAAAAGCAGAGAAAACAGAAAAAGAAGAGAAATCAGAAAAGGAAGAGAAAACAGAAAAGGACGAGAAAATGGGAAAAAGAGAAAATATAAAAGAAAGAGAAAACAGAAAAGGAAGAGAAAACAGGAAAAGAAGAAAAAACAGAAAAAGAAAAGAAAATATAAAAAGGAAGAGAAAAAAGAAAGGGAAGAGAAAACAGAAAAAGCAGAGAAAACAGAAAAAGAAGAGAAATCAGAAAAGGAAGAGAAAACAGAAAAGGAAGAGAAAAAGAAGGAGAAAACAGAAAAGGAAGAGAAAATGGGAAAAAGAGAAAATATAAAAGAAAGAGAAAACAGAAAAGGAAGAGAAAACAGGAAAAGAAGAAAAAACAGAAAAAGAAAAGAAAATATAAAAAGGAAGAGAAAAATGAAAGGGAAGAGAAAACAGAAAAAGCAGAGAAAACAGAAAAAGAAGAGAAATCAGAAAAGGAAGAGAAAACAGAAAAGGAAGAGAAAAAGAAGGAGAAAACAGAAAAGGAAGAGAAAATGGAAAAAAGAGAAAATATAAAAGAAAGAGAAAACAGAAAAGGAAGAGAAAACAGAAAAAGAAGAAAAAACAGAAAAAGAAAAGAAAATATAAAAAGGAAGAGAAAAAAGAAAGGGAAGAGAAAACAGAAAAAGCAGAGAAAACAGAAAAAGAAGAGAAATCAGAAAAGGAAGAGAAAACAGAAAAGGAAGAGAAAAAGAAGGAGAAAACAGAAAAGGAAGAGAAAATGGAAAAGGAAGAGAAAACAGTAAAGGAACCAAAAACAGAAATAAAGTTAGAGAATTGTGAAAAAAAAAGAATGATGATAGAGGGAAAGATTGGAAACATAATAAAAGACAATGGCAGAAAAAGTGAAGAATAAAATAAGCTGGTAAAAGAAGAGGCAAATAGAAAGGAAGTTGGAGAAAAATGAGGCAGAGATAGTAAAAGTAAAAGAAAAATTGGTTGCAAGATAAAAATAAACCAAAGAGAGCAGGAGAAAAAGAAGAGAACAATGGCTGGAAAAAGAAAAATGATAGAAAAAGAAAAAGTTGGAAAAATAAAAATGTTGGAAAAATTTTAAAAAAAAACAGTAAAAAGTTGTACTGCAAGAAACAGAGAAAAAGGAAATATATTACATAGCATGTTGATATTACATAGCAGTTCAGCACATCTTGTTTTGTCTCTAATTAATTTTTCCTGTTTGTTAATACTTTGCTTAGATTCTGGAAAGCAACTTTCATCATTCCAGATTTTGGATTTTAGTGTTACATTTTATATCACCAATTTATAAACAAAGAAAAGAGCACTGAACAGTTACATAATATTAGTTCTTCTGTATGGCAGTGAATGCTGGACAATCTCTTCACAGATGAAGAATAGATTTGAAGAAACAGAAATTTTATTCTACAGAAGGATGCTGAGAATACCATGGACTGAATATATAAGCAATGAAGAAGTTTTCAAAAAAATGGTAACAAAAAGGACACTTATACTTAACATCAGAAAAAAGATAGTTGAGATTTCTAGGGGATGTAATGAGGAAAGAGGGCTTGGAAAATTTTATATTTACAGGACAGATTGAAGGTTAGAGGGTCATATGAAAACAACACATAACCTACCTTGTTGAGCTTGAGTAAATGGATGGTAGAGAAGGTTTTATGAGAAAAGACAAAATTTGCTAAGAGCTACAAAGGACAGGTAATTGCGGAGAGTCATGATCACCAATGTCCTGAAGCGACATGGCACATGGAAGAAGAAGAATAAAACAATTATAAATGCTCTAAAAACAATACTGATGACCATATTTGTTGGGGTAGGCATAAAATCATACAAGTTCATTGGGAAGACCAAGTTTCTTCAGAGGATGATGAGGATTATAATGATAACAAAATGGTAACAAGTTGATGATGATGATGATGATGATGATGATGATGATGATGATGATGATGATGATGATGATATCAACAAAATGGTAACAATGATAACAGCTAACAATTTAATGATGATGTTATGATGATGATGATATAAAAAATGGTAAGAATGATAACTACTAACAATTTGATGATAATGATAGTGATAACAAAATGTTAACACTGATAACAGCTAACAACTTGATGATGATGATATTAAGAAAATGGTAATAATGATAACAGCTAATAATTTGATGATGATTATGATGATATCAACACAATAGTAACAATGATTACAGCAAACAACTTGATGATGATGATGATGATGATGATATTAACAAAATGGTAACACTGATAACAGCTAACAACTTGATGATGATGATGATGATGATGATGATGATGATGATGATGATGATGACGATGATGATGACGATGATGATGATAGAAGTGATGTTTCCAATGATGAAAATACTTGCAGAAAAAGGACTGATGAGGTATATCGATGAACATCTAGAATAGGGGTTCTCAGCCAGTGGGGAATTTCTCCCCCAGGGGAATTCCTCTCCAGGAAGGATTTCAGGGTTTCAAATCTTTTCCTTTCTCTTGTTTGTTAGTTACTGAATTTGAAGCCTAAAAAACAAACTCCTCTATAACAAATAATCTATGTAAATGCATATTTACTAATATGGAAAAGAATGAAGATTTCCAATAATATATACATATTAATTGGAATGCACCTTTCGAGTCAGAGAATCTTGGAAAGGTGGGAGGAATGAAAAGGATGCATTGGGCAAAAAAAGTTGAGAACCACTGTTCAAGAACCTTGGGTTCAGACATTAACCAATAAGTATTTACCAATTCTTATCACTTTAATAATCAGTTAGAGTGGATTAGGAGATAGAGGTTTACAATGAGGATAAAGGCTTGATGTGAAATAATCAGTAACAAATTCTATAAAGAGACTTTCACTTTGATGAGTTCTAATGGTGATGAGAATATCAGCATTGCTAAAAGATACATCTGGTTACAGTAATGTTGAGATTACATGTCCCCATACAGGAAACATTCATCATTCACTTGATTGGACAGTTAGCATTACTCCTGGTTGAAATTCATAAAATCTTTCTTAAAACAATTTTTCAGGTAATTAAACTTCTCAAGTTTACTGTTTTCACTCTTTCTAGTAATTGTTTCCTTTCAAACCTTTTGTTTAAGGTAGTGTTGAAAGTTAACAGCTTGATTATACATTACCTCCTCTTCTAGTAAAATCTGCTACCCAATTCTGTTGTTGTTGCTGTAAGACGTTTTCAAGTGATGTGGTTTTTGTTATTTGGTAATGTTCTACCAAAGCACCATTCTATAGGGTCTGATGAAGTATTGCCTTCTTTAAGATCTAAAGGATCCATTCACATGCTAATGGTAAAATTAGCTAGTTCCTTATAAGGAAACATTTGGCATTCATTGACCAAGCAGCCAGTGCCATCATTAGTTAAAATTTATAATATTTAGAACAATTCTGAAGAAAAATATGTTTCTTATGTCCACTGTTATCACTCTTTCCAGTATTGATGGGGGTTTTCTTCCTAACCTTTTGTTTAAAGTAGTGTGGAAATTCACCATCTTGATTATGCCATTATTTTCTGTTTAAGTTACATGTGTTAACCATTTTAGTTGTTGCTGCTTTTAGAATGACGCCTGTATTCTTAGTACCATCCTTAATTGAATCTCATTGATTGGCACTACAGAACCGCTAAGAGCTTTACCAAATATCATTAGACGCATCACTTGATATAGCTTGGCAAAGTTCTTTTTTATTCTTTAGTGTTTAGATTAAACATTTCCTTAAAAGAAACATTCACAATTCATTGTCCAAACAGTGTTACTCTCAACTGAAACTTATAAATTCTTTTTAATAAAACAGTTTTTTGGGGAATGTTTCTCAAGTCCACTATTATCGCTCTTTCTCATATTGATGAATTTCCTTCCTCACCTTTTGTTTAAAGTAATGTGGAAATTCAACATCTTGATTATGCCATTATTTACTGTTTGAGTGACATGTGTTGTCCATTTTAGTTGTTGCTGCTGTTGAAAGTCCCTGAACAATGTGATTTCTGTTATGACTGTGATGTTGGTGACCATTGAAATTAAGATAAGTAAAGATAATGGTAAAGATTATAATATTGGAATTGATGATAATGATTTATGTTAGACATTCCAGAAGTGATGTGGGGAGTAATTTGAATTTGGTCCAAAATGGAATCACAAGAATCAAAACTATGACAAAAAAAAATTGGAGATTGTTTGTTTGTTTGTAGGTTTGATTTCAAACTCCATTTTGTTTTTGTTTTTTCTTTCTGTCCTTTTCAAATATGATAGGTTAGAAGAGTATGGGCAACATAAGTGAGTAAAATATTTCTTTAAAAAAATGTCTCCAGAAAAAAAAAAGGATGCAATAAAAGAAAAGAACACAATTTGAGCATGAATCAATTGTGAAGAGTTGCTGAGCCAGATTTGCAAGATTTTTGGCAGAATCTTGTCAAATGAGACAATCTTGGCAGATTGTATCAATATTACGAGTGGAATTAAATAAAAACAACAAGGAGAGAATTGGCCCACAAAATTGTCAATAAGTTAAAAGAAATTCAAAAAGCAAAATGAAAATATTCCTAATATATTTTGTCACATATTATAAATATGTGTACATATGTGTACATGTATGTATATGTATGTCTATATCTGTGTACATGTATGTGCATCTACTTATATGTATTTGAATAAAAATGTGTGTGCATGTATGTATGTGCATCTGTACATGTATATATATGTATAAAAAGGTGTGTACATGTATATACATGTATATATATATATATGCATGTACATCTATATAAAAGGGTCTGTATATGTATGTATATGTATGCATATATTTGTGTCCATGTATGTATATGTGCGTGTACTTATATGTATATAAAAATGTGTGTAAATGTATACATATGTTGTTGTACTTGTATATATGCATATAAAAAGTTGTGTATATGTATGTGTATGTATGTATACATCTGTGTACATGTATGTATATGTGTGTGTAATTGTATATATGTGTATAAAAAGGTGTATATGTATGCATATATATATATATATATATATATATATATGTGTGTGTTTATATTGTTTCCTGTTCAGGATTGGGTTTCTATTTCCTTCTAGAGTCTTCTCTTTCACTCCCAGTAAACCCTTGCTTGGGGTGAATTGTTACCCCTGCTCCCCACACAAAAAATATGTATGTACATGTAAACATATATATGTGTATGCATATGTGTTACACTTATGTGTGTGTACATATATATATATATATATATATATATATATATATATATATTTTAATCAATTCATCCCATTCAAGTCAATAATGCCACTAACAGACTCGGGGCTACTGAGAGTAAAAAGTGAATAAGAAGTCTTTTGAAAGAACTGGAAACCAAATCTTAAATAAGAAAAAAGAGATAAACGTCTACTCCTGTAGAAAAAAAAATGGGGAGGAGTGTGATGATAGGCAATACCTCAGGTTTTAATACCATGTCCCTCCATGTTTTTTTTTATATATTTTCTATTATATGTATGTGTGTGTGTGTGTGTGTGTGATAAAATATAGTTTTATGGTATGCTATATTTATGGGTTAAAATGCTTAGAATGTACATAAACATAGAAGTGGACATTGATGTCAACACACAGCAGTGACAGCTTCATGCTTATATGCAATTGTCAAGTGATATGTGTTGTGTTTTTGCTCAAATATTTATATATACAGGTCAGTGATGCATTGTAGGCTATTGGGTGGAAACAATTGTGGATTCGGATTTAATTTTTGGGGTATTTATAGTGTTGTCAGTTAACGTTTTATTTATTACTGATTATTTCATTGGTGGTTGTTATTATTATGTGTATTTGCATTTATGTGTGTGTTTGTGGTTTGTTAATTTGTTTATTATTTACTTATTTACTTTTGTTTATTTTATTTTATTTGTTATAAAAAATAAAAAGTGAGTGCTTGAGATTGAAAATAATGATCTGATCTCTCATCTGGACTAGTTCTAACAGCTCAATAGGAGAAATCCCATTGAGCTGTTAAAGCTAAGTCAGATGAGAGAGCAGTTGCAAGGATTGGATCATCTTCATTTTATAATGCTTTTATAATACACAAAACTGCATCAGTGCTTGAACACTTTTAAATCTACAATCTTATAAAATTTAAATGTAACGTTAATCGCAATCTTCCGTCTTCCTAAATCTTGTTCTCTTATTATCCTTTCTCCTCACTTCTCCCCACTCTCTTTCACTTCCAGTAACCTCTTGCATCCTAGTGGTATCATCACCTTTTTGGGGGTGAAAAGGTGATTTAACATATGGGTATTTTCTTATAAATTCACTTACAAATGGGGAAACATTAATGTTGTTAACACTTAACTTCATCAAAGCGGCATTTCAATTCATCTCTATGGCTGAATCGGTTGGTTAGTTTTTCAGAGTTTAATTTCTTTCTTTTTATGTGCCATGTCCTTTCAGGATGTAGGCGATCATAGCTCTCCACCTCCTCCTATCCCTTGCAGCGCTCAAGTTCCTTTCCTCTGCTTCCTCCCCCCAGGCCATGTTCTGTCATCCACTTGCGTATACCTGCCAGGTATGTCACTTGTTGTTTTCTCTTTCCTTCTATTTGGCCTGTGAGTATCAGATTCTCCAGGCCTTCCTTCCTCATTTTACGTCCCAGAAACTTCATTTGCCTCCTCTTGATATTAAGTATAAGCCTCCTCCTTGTTTGCAACTTCTCTAAGACCTCATCATTGCTCACATGCTTGGTCCATGATATCCTTAGCATCCTTTTTTTAGAATCACATCTCCGTCGCTTATAAAACCAAATAAACTTTAATCAAAGAGCTGTAATATTCACCAATGCAATCTAGATTCTACAATAAGATTTTGCATGTTAATTGTACTGATTTACTTTTGTACATTCTTTAAATTTGTATTACTTCAAACGTTATTTTTAGTGGATACCCATATTTGAATAGACGCTCCGTTTATTTTGAACAGCATTTATTTCATCTACTGGCCTGCATACTCGAGAAAAACTTAAAGAAAATGTGCTCTCCCTATTCTGTAGAATAAAATCTTCATATTTAAAATGTATGCTTTGAAATTTTCTAACTAAAAGAAATAGTTTAAAGAATTTATGGAAGGGAGAACTTGCAGAAAATGTGATTAAAAAATGCATCCTAGTAGCATTATTGTTTTGCTTGGATTGAAATGATTAAAAAAAAGTTGAAATAATTTTTTGAGAGGATTTTTAATATGTTATGTGTTAGGATTTATTTATTTGGGAAATATGTTAGAATAATCCAGGAGCAAATTGCTTGAATAGAGGAAGAAAAAGAATTGAGTGAATGTACAAAAATTGAAAAGGGTATAAGAAAATTATATATTGTTGGGAGAGGTGACTTTCTCAGGAGGAGTTATGAGACTAGTTGATTTATGGGGTGCAGAAAGTGTTTGGTTGTTGGGGCTAACTCATATAAGATATTGGCAGTGCTTACTAATTATTCTGGGTGCTGTCTGGAATAAAGCAATCTTGACCCAATGTACAATGCAATGAAAAAGAAAGGCATTTAAACAAGTAAATTTAAAATGAAAAAGAAGATAAAGGTTTGTTTATGAACAAATAACAATTTATTTGGATGTTTTATACATAATAATATATATATATAATAAGACACAGTTTAATAAGTTCACATGTACACATTTAGGTATGTTTAATAAAGTCCATGTAGATGGAAAGGTACAAATACACATGTTGAGATGTGTTTAATAAAATCCATGATAATGGAAAAGTTCAAAGAAAAAAAAACACATTGAGGTCTGTTTAATAAAACCCCTTGAAAGAGGGAAAGTTCATAGACAAGACACACATTGAGGTGTGTTTACTAAAACCCCTTATAAGGGGAAAATTTGTACCTTGGTTCATTTGTAGAATTGTTGTGACCAAGTAATGGTTAAAAAATAACAAAACAAGAGGTTGCAGATAAATAGTGTATTGAACAGTACATACAACAGAAGTGTGTTACACGACTTGGGAATGTGTGTCGGATGACCACCGTTCAGTCTATATCACTGTTACCCTGAGGATTATTTATCCTATTAACTTTATAGTAAGTGGAAGAGTTCACAATAGCCTCATTAGAGGGAGGACACCACAACAAGAATCTACATCAGAAAAGCAGGAAATGTTTCAGTGGATTTGTAAATCCAATTGAGTTGACAATTCACCAACTGATCCTTGTTTGTTTTATGGTCAGTATTTATAGCTTCACTTAAGCAGGTGTTGGCTCACAAAAAAGTACCTTG
The DNA here is from genome assembly GCA_964036315.1 of Acanthosepion esculentum. Classification (NCBI taxonomy): domain Eukaryota; kingdom Metazoa; phylum Mollusca; class Cephalopoda; order Sepiida; family Sepiidae; genus Acanthosepion; species Acanthosepion esculentum. Next base: position 74,528,526 of record OZ038486.1, read on the forward strand.
AAAATACAAGGGGAAACTCTGTCAGTGGTCAATTTAGTAATTTATATTTTATTTTGAATGTTTCCAATGCTTAAATAACTGATTTTGGTCATTTGACTCCTGACTCTGGAGATGGAGACATCCGGTCAATGTAACAATATCTCCTCACTGAGTTTATTTAACCTTTACATCAAAGCTATCCTGAGGGAGCTGGGCACAATCTTAACACATTAAGATACACAGATGGCAGTGTATTGATTGCAGACATGGAAAGAAGATTGCAGAAATGACAAGAAAAGGTAATAAAGAAAAGAGTGAAGAAAGGATATTTTTAAGGTAAGGTTCACCCTGTACAAGGCCCGAGAGTTATGTTATCAGGTAATTTATATGGATAGAAGGGGAAGTTAATGGTTAACAGGTTAAGACTGTAGTGATCGGGAAAACATCCTCTTGGGAATCTGTTCCATGGGGTAGTGGTTCATGGGAAGAAGATGTTTCAGTGGAACTTACTTCTTGCCGATGGAATATGGATGGAATGAGGGTGATTTGTTAATATGTAAGTGGCATAGCAGTTCCTAGTCATGAAGGTCAGACTTGGGGGAACTAGGAGATGAAGTTCATCCAAGCATTTTCCATCGTAGTAGTGATAGAGCAGTAAGAGACTTGTCACCTCCTACCTGTGAGAGAGAGGTTATAGTGTGGAAAATAATTATTTTCCAATAAGGACTCGGAGATGCTTTTGAACTCTATCAAGACTGGAAAGTGAGGTCTGGGCAGCTCCCACCCAAACGTATAGTTGTCAGCAAGAGAAAAAGCCCAACATCTGAGTTATAAATTGGGGATGTTAAAATCAAACAATTAAATTAGGTTTAAGTATCTGCGAAGTGTTTTAACAGACAATGGAAAACATGACATAAGAATCTGAATGTGCATTGGATAAGTAAAAGATGCCTTCCAAAAACTAAACACAGTATTAAGAAACAGAAAATTTTCATTAGAAACAAAGATAAGAATACTGAACTGCTATGTAATATCAGTCATCCTATATAGCCATAAATGCTGAACAATCTCCTTACAGATGAAGAGAAGATTTGGGGCAACAGAGATTTTGTTCTACAGAAGGATGTAGAGAATATCATGGACCAAACATGTAAGCAATGAAGAAATTTTAAGGAAAATGGAAGCAAAAAGGTCAATTATATATAAAATCAGAAAGAGGGAGTTGAGATTTCTAGAATACATAATGAGGAAGGAGTGTTTGAAAAACTTGATACTCACAGGGCATACTGAAGGCAATGAGGACAGAGGGTAAAAGTGTGTAACCTATCTAATGAGCTTGTGCAAATGGATAGTAGAACAGGGATTAGCAGGGACAGTAAAAAGACAAATATAGGATAGAAATTTATGGAGAGCAATGATTGACCATGGGCTAAATAACAGGGCATACTGAGCACTATAGCTTAGGATGGTAACAAGTCTAGAAGAACTCTGAATTCAAAACCATAGAGAATGCAACAAAAAAATTCCACCATCTTTCCTAAGAAGTCAGGCCAGTTCACAGATAATAAAAAAGGAAGTTTTGAAAAGTGCCATGATCACCTATATCTTGAAGGGACATGGCATTAAAAAAATATTTTAGCCAAATGGTTAATAGCACAAAAATTTGAATTTATATCCATTTGATTCATGCCTTTAGGAAAGGCATGAATCCACCTCTCTTAATCTCAATCTTAATACTACAATGTAATCCAGCATTACTTGTTACATGCTATTTGTAAAGAAGATGGACATCACCAAATAACCTCATTGCACTGAGAAAGGCCAGAAAGGTCCTAGCTTGTTACCTCAACAATCCACTAGGTCAGGAGGTAAATTGTTTTTATTTTGAATTCTTGAAAATAGTCTTTGTTATTTCATGTCTAAATTTCAAGTCTAAAATTAGAAAAATGTATTTCTCAGTTTGTCTCATATATTTTTTACTTCCAATGATAGAATGAATTGTGAGAATGATTTAAATGAAGTTTTTCTGTTTTATTTTTTTTTATATTATTACATTTTTATCTTTTTAACAATTCTTTTCATTTAAAGAATGCATTTTTTTAATTAATTAATTCTTTAATATTTTTGTGAACTAACGAGAAGCCATAAACATTTTCCTCCTAATTAACTTTTGTGCCACTCAGGCACAGACAGTCCTGCCCAAGAGAATTGATCATTTCTCATTAATTCTAAAATCAAGAAGAAAGAAATGAGGAAAAGAAGAGAGAAATGAGGAAAACAAGAGAGAAATGATGAAAAGAAAAAAGAAGTGATAAAAAGAAGAAAGAAATGACGAAAAGAAAAAAGAACTGATAAAAAGAAGAAAGAAATGATGAAAAGAAAAAAGAAGTGATAAAAAGAAGAAAGAAATGATGAAAAGAAAAAAGAAGTGATAAAAAGAAGAAATGACGGATATAAACAGAGAGAAAAACAAAAAAACAAAAATGAAGAAGGATCAAATGTTTTTAACATAAAAAATAAAAAAAAAATTTTGTTGTCTCTCAGAACATATTTTCTAATTCTTGCTATTTTCCATTGGTTGGAATCTTTAGGATAAAATTTGGTTCAACATCTTCAAAGACTGATGACTCAAAAACTTTATGGTTGAATCTTGCTGCATTATATATATATTTTTTAATCAGTATCACGCAAGGCAGAAAAGTCACTAAGACACAAGAGGTTACAGGGTGTGGAAGAATTAGGAACAGAAACATTAATAAGGAGTGGGAAGAGAAAAGAGTAATCAGGAGGACAGTCGATAATGATTGACATAGCATTTAAAATTTTGCAGATTAAAGTTGGCTCAAAGCATGGAGACCAATGAGTAAGAAGTGTGAGAAAAGAAACTGTTAGCATAGAAATTACAGCTACATCTTAGCCAGCTCAATGGCAAATTGATGAGATCTTGACACAGTCTAGTAGTATACTTCAATTCAAAATGTCTAGGTACCATAGCAAAGAGCTCATCTAAAAAATTACCATGAAATTATTTATAGAAAAGACATCAAGAAGCAACCTTATGGTGGTGAGAAAGTAATTGAAGCCAAGCCGCCAGATCAGGACCAATAATATTGCTGATTCCCCTGTGGATCTTATCAAGGAGCTCAATGTAAAGAGCAGGAACACTGGACCACATGTGGCAGCAATATTCTAAGCATGGAAGAATGGTAGACTTATAGATATGTAAGATAAATTCTGGAGAGAAAAATTGTTTTGCACAAAACAGTGAACCAAATTTCTTAGCAGCCGGTCTAGTAATGGATTCAATGTAGTTTTTCCACTTCATTTCAGCTGAGCCGGCAGCATATCTAATTTCACAGAGCAGTGGTTCGCAGAAAGAAGCTGTTTGAGTGGAACTTACTTCTAGCTGATGGAATATGGAGAGAATGTGGGTGGTTTTCTACAATGTAAGTGGCATGGCAGGTCCTAATCATGAAGGTTAGACCTGGCAGAAATAAGGAATGTAGTTTGTCTGAGCACTTTCCATGGTAGTAGTGACTTGCCACACCCTGCCTGTTGGGGAGATGAATAATTCTTCTCCAACAAGGACTCAGAGATGCTTCTGAACTCTATAAAGTCTGGAAAGCTCCCAGCCAGATATATCAACAGTACTCCATTTATAGCCTAATTTGTAAAGAATAGCATAAGGAGTCAGGTATATACTGGAGCAGTACAGGGAGCCAATCATTTTACCTGCATCTTTAGTGATGGTTCATATATAAGAGTTCCACTCTTATAAGGTTGGGTATGAGTTTTAGTCCCAATATTCTCTCAAGGCATGGAGCCTCCTTGAGGAGACATCCCTTCATCATAACTAGCAGTAATTTGAGGCCTGATTGGCAGTGATGGAATATTCAAAGTTATTTTTCCCTGGTAATGCCAGATATCCCTGCTCGTTATATCAATACTTATTTTAAATATAGTTACTAGTGGAATACAAATCTATACTTGTCAAATTTTATGGAGAAAGTTTCAAAGACTTTAAAATATATTTAAAAGAAATTCAAGACATTTTTTTTTCAATTTAATGCATGCTTGACTGTGATAAATTATTTTTTAGCTGAGGGCAAAGAAGGTTAGAATCTTTTACAATTTTAGACCGCATGTGAAAATGGTATAAAAGATAAGAAGCAAAGATACAAAAAAAAACAAAAATGGCAAAATAACTGATTTGAATTCCAACCCATTCTAATTGCTGTAATTTTCAATCAATTTAAAATTATCAATCACCAGGCAAAGGAAGTAACTTGAAGATCAAGGATGTCAACTGAGGTTGGGTAAAAAAAAAAAAAAAAAAAAAAACTCTCAGTAAAGATTGAATAAGAAAGAAGTAAGAACTTTGCCAAAGACTCAAGACTCTTTGATCTTGGACTGCCAGTGTCTTGGGTCACAGAACAATTCCTGTAGATCAGATGGTTCTCACTTATACTCATTTAACTCCATTGAGTTACAGCTCGGGAGGTGGGGAAAAATTCCCACCTTAAATTAATCCTGTAAATGCTGAGGTAGAGGTAGTGTGAGTAGTAGTTGTCATAATAATAATAATAACAGAAAGAAATTCAACAAAAGAAATTGGTAAGGTTATTATGAGTTTTACAAGAAGACTCCATTCTTACTGATTTGATTTATCAGGAAATGGACTCGTATTTTTAATCATATTAAATTCATTCATGTTAAGCTTTTAAATTATATTTAACAATGATTAATTGAGGCAGAGACTCGCAAAATACAACAGAAACTGAACACTGATTCCTTGTATATTCCAGAGTTAACAAAAGATATAATCAAATTCTTTCTAACATCAAACAGAATAAAAATGTTAGTTTTCATTTTAGTAGCATGGAGAACATCTGCCTCTAAAATTAAGTATTAGAATTTGCAAATATATATATATATATATATATATATATATAATTAAATATGATATATACAGATAACATTATCAAATCTGCAAGTGGAAAGGATAATCCAAGCAGGTCTTTTTAATATAAAATATTAAAAAGATAGATCCATAAAGAAAGCTCAATGTATAGTATACTAAAACTAATTTAAATCATTTATAATTTTGTTCTGAAGTTTCCTTTGATGCATATATATATATATATATATATATATATATATATATATATATATCTCAGCAAAAATATGCATGCATATGTGTATATTAGGTAATTGAATGACAAAAGGAAACAAATTCTATTCATCCTCTACAAGGTCATCATTGAATAAAGTCTGACAGTCTTTTGGTGGACTAAATTCATTACATAGTAGTTTTGCTACTTTGTCATTTAAAACTTCTAAAATAACCATAACAGAGCACACCTGTGCGTTTTTAAAAATCACTATGACAACGGAATGCAGATTTTATTGCAGCTACAATATGTTTGTCTTTGTAATCTACCCCTGAGGATGATCTAGAAGGAGATCGAAAGTACTTGGACAGGAAAAAACTATGGCACCTTCCTTGATGAATTTCATCTTAACATCAAGAAACTGATTAAACAACTGGAAAGGATCAGTATAAAAATAAATAGATATATGCCTATATTATTCAGTGAAACATGATTGAATAAAGATATGCTGCCTAAATACACGCACACACACACAGGCACACACACACATAGACATCCATAGACAGACTGTTTCACTGTATCACAGCTCATCAATGTGGCTAGACATCCGGTTGCCTCTAGCTAGAATCGAAACTCATATATATGAAGTAAAATGGTGCATAACAATACCATGGTAAGTATTTACTATTAATAAAGAGCATTTTGCCAATATGCTTAAAATGAAAAGTGTATAATGTCAAATATGACATATAGATGGGAAATATGACAGCAAAATTGCTTGGAAACAGATTGCAACCAACTGAAAAATGCCCAAAGATCAATGGGAATAGAAATGGTAGAAATAATTCTGAGACAGAAAAATATCAACAGGAATTAGAGAACAGGCCAAGACAAGAGACATTCTCATCTTCATAATCTTTTATGTTTCTTCAAAATGGGGACAATCATGGCTCGCCACAACTTCCTGTTCTTTCTAGCTCTTAGCAATGTTTGCTTTTTTTTATTACTATCCATCCTAGTTCCTGTTCTGCTATCAATTTATCCAAACATTAAGTAACTTACTAGATGTTTCCCTTTGTATCTCTAGGCTTCTATCAGGTCATCCCATAAGTTCTGTCCGAATTTTGAATTTTGAAACAAGTGACCAAATGTTACATTTAATTACAGATTCAATCAACAATGTATTTTCCCTGATTATCTATGACTTCCTTCCATCTATTAACAAGCTTACTAATTCCATTACTGTAAAATTCTTTTGGCTTTGATTCGAATAACTCACAAATGTCAGTTTTAATCTCTTCCTGTGTTACAAAAGCTGTTTCTTCCAAATGATTCTGTAAGGTATGAAACAAATGGTAGTCTGAAGGAGCAAGATCGGGAGAATAAGGTGGATGTGAAATTTTCTCCCAACCAAGTTCTTCGATCTTTTGTGACGTGATTCTTGCTGTGTGTGGTCACGCATTGTCCTGATGAAACATCACCCGTTTTCGATTCACTAGAGCAGGTCTTTTTTTCCTCAAAGCTTGGTTCAAACGCTCTAATTGCTGACAGTATATTTGAGCATTAATTGTTGGATTAGGTGGTAAGAATTCAAAGTGGATTATTCCTTGGCAATCCCACCAGATTGAAAGAAGAACCTTTTGCCCATGAAGTTCCCATCTTGGCTGTGGCTGGGGTCCTTCCCCTTTACCAAGCCACGGTCTACGACGCTTAACATTTCGATAAAAGATCCATTTTTTGTCCCCAGTCACAAGTCTATCCAAAAAAGTGAAATAAGTTGGCGAGAATGGAGAGAAGAGCAGATGTCAACTTGGGATTTGAGGTTGTTTTCAGACAATTCATGAGGCACCCATTTTCCAAGTTTAGGAACTTTTCCAAGTTGTTGAAGATGACGATGAACAGTTGTATGGTTTGAATTGAGAACCACTGCCAATTCTTCAACTGATTAAGCAGGATTTTCTTCAAGGGCTGCTTCAAGAAGCTTTTCATCAAACTCAACTGGACGTCTGGTTTGATCTTCATCTTCAAGGGTGAAATCTCCACCTCTGAATTTTGCAAACCATCTTCTACAAGTTCTTTCATTCACACATTCCTCTCCATAAACTGAGTGAATGTTTCTAGCCGCTTCGGCTGCTGAGTTTCCTTTCTTGAACTCATAAAGCATTATGTGCCTCAAATGATTCTTGGGTAATTCCATGTTAGCAGGGTTTTAATCAAACAAAATTTAATTTTATTGTTCTCTGAAATAAAATTTGATTAGTTTAAATGCATCTAAACATAAAAATAATGTTCAGCTTCATTAGACATTTAAAATACTCTTTAAATTTCATTCATGTTAACAAAAAGTTAAAATTCGGACAGAACTTATGGGATGACCTAATATATGCCTTGTGAGTGTTAAATCCTCCCAACCCAATTTCCTTATTATGTGTCCCATATATATCAACTGTCTCTTTTAAAATCTAAATGTCCTTTTTTTCCATTTTCTCTAAAACTCCCTTGTTGCTCACATGCTCCACTCATGGTATTCCCAGCATCCTTCTGTAGAATCCCATGTCTGTTACTGCAAGTCTGTGAGGAAATTATCCAGAATTCTCTGCTATATAGGAAGATTGATATGACATAGCTGTTCAGCACTCTTTTCTTTGCTTTTGATTAAATTTCCTTTTTCTTAATGCTTTGTTTAGATTTAGGAAGGCATCTTTTACTATTCTAATGCATCTTTAGACTAGAATTTTTGTAATAAGGATCCATTTAAAACAACCTTCAATAAATATATTAGCTCTTTGAAAGAAGAACAGACAAATTCTTGGCCTGTTATATGAATATGTAGAAACCAAGAGTGAATATTTTGTTTGAATAAATTTTTTCTCTGAATATTTTTTTTCAAATCAGCAATTTTGTGCCAAACAACCAGATATATTGACCTGTGTGAAAATGCTAAGAGTTCAATTGTACATACCATCTTTAAAAGCAGACTCCTACTCAAAACCAGTTAACTGGTTTGAATCAAGATCTCAACAACACACTGTCATCAGTTCTGCAGTGAAAGATCAATACATGTCTGACCCTGTAGTCAGTCAGTGGAGACAGTTTGATCAGATGAACAAGTAATTAATAGCCTGGAGTTAAAAGCATGCTTATTCCATGTGGCACTCAAACAAAGCAAAAAAGAAAAGAAATGAGGGAGAGCCAAGTCAGTGTTTCCTGCTATCGAGGATCAATAGAATTCAAGATGGCTAGATTAGATCTGTAAGCTTTCACTTCCAGTATATCTTTTGAAAGTGAATAAAACACCATATTTTGAAACTACCAACTTGAATAATGTTTTTTTTTGTTTAATATTCTTTCCACTGCTATTATTTTAACTGATAAATCCAAAGGAGGGTGTGTAATATAATTGATCCTGACTTGGCATCTTGACTTCAGTCACTTTCCCACCGATGTGGCATGGCTTCCCTCTGTCTTTTCTACAAATATTTTCATGGCAACTGCTCTGACAAGTTTTTTTCCCTGGTGCCCTGACTATATGAATTTAAGTGTACTACTAGATTGGCATCTAGGTCACACCCTTTTACTGTTGAAATAGCTAAATGCAACCACCACTTCCACTCCAACATTTTTTTCTCATACTTCCTGCGTGTTGAACTCCCTTCCATTTACTTGCTTCCCTGATAACTAGTCTTCAAAAATTTAATTGCAATGTCAATTACCATCTTCTATCTTCTTGAATCCTGTTCATCTTTTGTCCTTTCCTCAATCCTCCCTATACTCGTTTTTTTTTCTTTCACTTTCACTCCCTGTAATGTCATGCATACTAGTGGCATTCCTGCCTTGCTTGGGTTGAAATGATTAAGAAAAAAAAATAATAATAATAAAATTTGGTAACATCTAACCTGAAGAATTTAATTTTTAGTCTCGACTTATTTGGGTATATAATTTTACTTTGTATTGATCTGGAAAAAAAGAAGATACTCAAAAAGGTTCAAGTCATGATAATACCTTAAAATAATTTTTTTTTTGTTTCTATCTGAATTTCTGGGATGAAGAGTTATCATTATTTACAGGCAGACTCTATTGTTGTAATCTTTGTTGTTATTATCATAATATTTCAATTCTTGTGACCTCTGACCATCTTTAGGTGTCTGTTGATCTGGATAACCTCCAGGGAATTTTGAACTGAACCCTTTATTAAATATACAGAGGTAGATTGTTCTCATTCCACTGTCTATATCTATATATATGTAGCCTAGTGGATTAAAATACTGATTTATGAATTTGGTAACAGTAATTTAGTTCAATTCCCGTGCTGGGTAGTTCAGACTTCAATGCAGTGGAAAAAGGATGAGCAGTAACTAAGCAATACTAAATAAGAACGATGAGATATCTCTAGGCACAAGAACAATCTAAGTTTGTAGATTAAATAAAAATTTTAGTTTCAAATTCACTGAAGGTAACCTAGGTTGACAGATATCTGAACAGCTGTGAATTTGCTTCATTGAAACTAAAGATGACTAATTAAATTTGGATTAACTATGATTTTAATATCAAATTGTACTAACAGAGATATAATTGTTATTACGCAATTTAATCCAAATGTGTAAAATCCCTTCTGTTTCACATTATAAACTTGGATTTCTTTTTTATCTTTTAAATCGGAGTCACACATTATAGTGTTTGCAGTAACCTTATTGAAATTGTAATTGCAATATACCTTCCCTTTATTGCAGGGTTTCCCAAATTTTTTAATGCGTACACTCTCCTAGGAAATGCTTGATCAAAGATTTCATCCCCTAAAAATGTAACCTCATATTTGAAAATAAAAAAAAGTTTGAATTATGATTTTTGAAATGCAGTGGAACAAACTGAACTTAGCAAATAAACATACAACTCAGTGCAAAGGCAAATTGAAGCTAAGTAATTTCTTTTTTTTTAATTTATCACACCAAGGATGGAAGGGGTTACTGAGAGTGAAAGAAACAAGACAATAAAAAAAACAGGATTCAAAGAGACAGAAGGTGATGATTGACATTGCATTTAAATTTTTGAAGATCATAATTGACAGAAAAGCAGGAAGCCAGAAAAAGAGTTCCACAAGCAGGAAGTACAGTAGAGGAAACTGTTAGCATAGAACTTATGGTTACAACTAGCAACTTAAACAGTGAAATTATGAAACCTAACTGCCAATCTAGTACTGCATTTAAATTTGTGAAGTCAAGGTACCAAAGTTTACAGACTGTAAAATGAATCATAAATGTGAACATAAAATTCAATGATTACTTTACTCCTGTTTATTAGTCAAAACACAAAACTTGCTGACTGCAATCAGCAGGCTTGACTGTGAATTTATTGGAATTAAATCCCATATATATGTTTAAACCAGTAAAATCTCATCAGAAGGCTTGTTTGATAAACAATCATTACGAGGGCAAATACTGCCAAAATACTGGCAGATGTAGTTGTAGACCTACCACTTGTTATTTTTAACAGTTTAGAAAATAACAATAATAACTCACTTCCCACAAATTCAAGAAAAAAGATTTTCACAAGCTAGTGTGAAATTATTTTCTAACCAATGAAAACCTTGTATTCAAAAGTTAGAATAGATTTTGAATCCCCTTACAGATATAAAAATAGAAGCCTACTGCTTGTTAAGGCTCACAATAATTTCGGAGACCAGTTTGATCGACACATTTGTACACACACCCACATACATGCACACAATGGTAGAGAAACATCTAGCAGCTCCCTACTGAAGCCTTGTCCATGCACACAATAGAAGGGATTAACCAGCAACCACATACTAAGCATTTGTCTATGAACTCAAATGCATTAAGCTGACCATCATAAAGTAAGTCTGTCCACATATTTTGCCCAACACTATGAACACTTAATTACTTTATACTTTCACTGCAAGGAAAATTGAACATTTTTATTGACATTGTATATTTCTGAAAAAAATATATCAATTTTATTTCAACAAGATATTTCCCTAACAGTGTTGACCACGACATGAATGAAACACGTAAGTTTCACAAAAATTCACACAGATATAAAAAACTGGATTCAAACTTGTGTAAATTATTACTGTTCTGTCAGTAGCACTACTGGCAATATTTTTTTTATTTTTATTGCACAATATACTGAATACCAAATATTGTGAAAACAAATAACTATAAATATGTAAAACACCTAGACTGGTTGCCATGCAAAGCTAGAGAGCTCGGTCTACCCTACTCTGCTATTAACACCTAACTGTGGAGAGGGATAGATTCATATCTTTCCAAGGGTATTTCTGCAAAATTTTGTATATCTGGTCCAAATTAAAAAACGTTTCATTAGATTTCTGTTCTGAAATTTATTTGTAAAATTATTATATATCTGGTCCAAATTTTTTAAAATTCATTAGAGTTTTGTTTTGAAAATTAGCATATATGTGGTCCAAATTAAAAGCATTTCATTAGAGTTCTTGTTTGAAAATTATTATATACCTGGTCTAAAAAATCTGGTCCAAATGAAAAACAAAATTCATATTCATTGTTTGAAAATTATTATCTGGTCTAAATTTCTAAAAATATTCTGACCACTTACGTTCCCTTGTTCCACCAATTCAGACATTTGTAGCTAAGACCTGCCATATCATGAAACTTAGACAAACCATCCTTATTTGTTTCATATTCCATTAATAAAAAGGACATTCCATTCACATATCTATTTTTCAAGTACCACTGCTAAGTTCTGTTTTTAATTTCTAGACATACTACCAAAGAGAATTATAATCAAATTCAGACCACATATAAAATCTGACATAGAACTTCTGAATTGTGAATGCAAATAGCCCATATTTTAGATATTCACTGTAATCTATCATGTTAATTTGTCTGTGAAAGTGTTTAAGATAATCTTCCAGTCTGTTGCAACAAGATATTAAAAGATAATTTTAGACAGAGATATATGTATGTAATCTCTAACAGACACAGACACAGACAGGTCAGGTTTCATGCAAAATTTTACTAATGTTTTAAAATTTAAACAAAAATTAAATTTGTGCAAATAACCTCAAGAGCCTATATCGTTTGTGTTTAAAAGTTCTAAACCTCATTTTTGGAAGCTAGAGAACAGGTTTTCATATCTAATAGTTCACTGCATATGAAAGATGCTTCTTTGCTATACATTTCATATGAAGCATGTTTGAATTAATTTAAATGATAAAATTTATTGTATTTAACTTAAAAAAAATGAAAATTGATCTTGGGATGTGTTATTTTTATTTTATTTTGTTCCATTCAGATTAGGGTGAAAAAATAAGTTATATGAGACTGGCCGCTGAAAACTTAACTTATTTTTTCAACACTGCCTGTTGGATCCATCTTGACCTAGTAAGACTGAAAGTGCTTACAATCATCATAATCAACATTATTGATGTTGTTATAACATAGTTATTTTTTAAGCATATTGATCCAAAGCAAGTGAATAAAACCATGTAGACACAAGGGGCTACTGGATGCAAATGAATCAGAAAACAGAACGATTACTAAGAAGAGGGAACAAAGGAAGAGCAATCAGGCAGACAGCATATAATAAAACAAGAATTCAAAGGTTGTATTTGAATAGTGAAAAATGCCTTCCAAAAACTAAATAAAGTATTAACCCTTTGAACCCTGACCCCTGATGAGTACAGTATATACACTTTCACACCGTGGTTGGTATACTGGCAGCTTGGGTCAAAAGGTAAAGAAACAGGGAAATCTCACTAGAAAAAAAAAGAAAAGAGTGCCAAACCATTACATAGTATAAGTCCTCCTCGATGGCAGTGAATGATGGACAATCTCCAAACATATGAAGAGTTGACTTGAAGCAGCAGAAACATGGTTTTATAGAAGGATGCTAAGAATACCATGGACAGAATATGTTAGCAATGTGAAAGTTTTAAGGAAAATCCTATCCTAAAAAAGACATTTGAAATTTCTGGGATACATAATGAAGAAAGGCATGGAGAAATTAACACTCACAGGACATATTGAAGGCAAGAGAGGAAGAGGGAAACAGTGAGTAACTTACCTAATGAGCAAATGGATGGCAGAATAGGGACTGGAAGGGATAGTAGGGGGACAAACATGTTTAGAGATATAAAGAATAGGAAGTTGTAGAGAGCCATGGTTTCCCAATTCACATAGAAGAATGCATTTATTGATTCTATTAGCATCAGAATTCTTCTGTTTTCTACCATTACAAGAAAACCAACTAAGTAAGCTGTTAGTATAGATTTTTCTTTTAATTTCAATGTGTAAAAAGAACAGGATATTTATATCCAAATTCGTCTTCAATATGTGTCAGTATCAGGGCAGTTAAATAAGAGACTTGTGGTTCTACAGAAGGATGTTGACGATGCCATGGACCAAACATATGATCAGTGGTGAAGAGACAATGCCAACAAAAAGGAAACTTAAAGTTAACATCAGAAAGAAACAATTGAAATTTCTGGGGCACATAATGAGGAAGGAAGGCTAAGAAAAGCTGATACTCACAGGACAGATTGAGGGAAAGAGAGACAGAAGAAAACAATGCATAACATTGTGGAATAGGGTTTAGGAGAAATAATAGAAAGACAAAATTTATTAAGGTCTACAGAGGATAGGAAATTGTGGAGAGCCATGATTGCCTACATCCTGAGGGGAAAGGGCACATAAATAAGAAGAAGCAGGGTAGTTGGAGCCTTTTATGTTTGCAAGACAATTCATCTTTGACATCAGGCTAGTATCACAGTCTTGTAAAATATTAATTTGCTAAGAAAACTGTTACATAATTTCCTCTCAATAAACCAAGATCCCACAGTTCGCATTCAGTTAGCTATAATACTCTTGGAGAAGGCATAAATCCACTTCTCCCTAGCAACTATAGATAAATAGTAGATTAATTGCACCCCTTTATTTCTGTATGGCAGTCTAGGTAAAAGAAGGTTACTCTGACAGAAAAAATAAATTTCAACTGTCTCTTTCTGATTTTAAGTAAAAGCATCCTTTTTATTTCCATTTTCCTTAAGGCTTCCTCAATGCTCACATGTTCAGTCCATGGTATTTTCAGCATTCTTCTGTAGAACCAAATTTCTTTTGCAGACGTACATATGTCTAAAAGAAGATGAGATGGATTGGATGAAGTGTTAGGTTAGCAAAAAAAAGAATAATTCGATAATGTGAAGAACTCTTGGAATATAACACCTTATTTCAAACCTGTCTGAATCTATATATGAATCATTTCATTCATCTTCTATTCCAGGCTTTCTGCCCAAATATCCGGATGCTAAATATATCAAAGTCTTCTCGATTGATCCCCTCTACAAAAATATTCAACAGTGGTTTAACAATGACAGTCACTTAACTTCTCTTGACTGGTTCGGGAAAACTGATGAAATTGATTGATGTGACATAATCAAGCTGTCATTGTAACAAGAGAACTTCTATAATTTAAAAAAAAATGTTCTGAAAATGAATTGCAGATATAAACATAATATATATTTTAAAGATATGATACAGTGATACCTCGGCTTAAGTTGTTTCAAGATGAATCATTTTCCTTACATATTATATGGAAAAATAAAACTCACCTTAGGTCATTACACTTGAGTTGATGCCAAGCGTTAAAAATATTAGAAATGTCAAAACACTAAAATTATATTAAAACAAATTTAAAAATAATATTATGTATACTATATATATATATATATACATATATATTATAGAATCATCACAAACAAAGCAATTAGTATAATAAAGCATGTTCAGCAGATGTTTATATTTCAAATTCCTGTCGGCGGGCAGCACTTGTGTGCTTTTTTGCTCCAACACCGATTTGGAATTCAGACTGGTTTACATCTGTGCTCTTCTGCTGATGTTCTTTTAATTACATTTCAATTGTGATTTAGAATACATTTTTGCCTATGGCTCCAAAGAAAAGTCCCAGTGCAAGTGCTAATGCTAAGCATAAGGCTATATTGCTGAAAGATAAGGTGGAAATTAATTATTTCATTCAGAATACTGTACATACATATCATAAATACTGTAATAGGCAATGGGGAGCGCTTATTTGTGGTTTATAGTGGGGTCATTTTGACTTAAGTTGTTTCTCAACCTAAGTCGTGACCTCTGGAAAAATCTAAATGCAATATCAATCGTTATATTCAGTCTTCTTAATTCTTGTTCTTTTATTATTCTCTCTCCTTCAGGGCTGGATCAAGGTACTGGCAAACTCTGGCAGTTGCCTGAGGGTACCATCATACCACTACACATATGTGTTTGGGATCTTCTAAAACTAAAGCTTATAAAAACATATTTACAGTCATCCACAACTCAGATTAAATTCTTTGGCTATTTTGTCAATAGAAAATGATCTTGTAAAGAAGATAGGTGTAGAAAGTGTCATGAAAAGAATGTTTTCTTTATCTTGTATTCAGTTGTATATTGTAATAAACACGTTATTCTACTGTTATATAAGAATAAAGTGACACATGATTTTGAACACAGATCACCAGTGATCAAACACAGAGAGAGACACTGTGCCATCCACCTAATGGTATGTCAAATTTGCAGTGTTCCTTTTTCTTCTAATAAATAAAAAATGGCAAGGACATTTTCATACCTTGTACTAGAATTTGAATCTGGACTCTGACTAGGCCTAATGGATTTGTTCTCAAGTTACCTTTTGGTGGTCATTGCAGTGTGGGCAGAGACATTGTCTTTTCAAAAAATAATACCTGATTATTTCTCTTTGGAAAAAAATTAAGTTATGTGAAATAAGACTTTCTGAAAAATTTATCTCTATTTGAAAGTATTAACTTTTCAAATTTACAACTATCATAGATTTTCTTCTTTTTAGGGAGAAACTGTTGGAAACATTCACAGAAGGTCAATGAATATTTATTGAAAGGCTGCATTGATATAAACACAGTAAAAAAATGTGTCAGTAGGGTTAACAGAAATCTGAGATAGACAGAAGCAACTAAACTTAGTGGCAGGCCAGCTGCTGCTGTAAATGAGAATAAGGCCAAAGATAGTGGCACCACATAAATGAATGAGGTAAATTTCAAATGGCTAAGGAATCAGCCAAGTAGTTTCTATTGAAGTAGGCATGCATGTCCTTGTTCATTCTGGTATACTTTGTGTGCATATTCTACCATTAAAACTAATGTAATTAAAGAAGAACAGTCATTACTTTTTGGCTGATCCTCATGCCATAATTGATGGCATGGTTATCGTATGTCCTTATGTATAAGCCCACTTGAGCTCGTGTATAATGTGACCCCAGCTTCTGAGCAATTTGAAGGCCTATCGTAGTCAAATATTGCAGAACTGGGCATCATACTGGACATATTTTATAGAATATAAGCATTATATTTTGAACAACCTATATACCACTATTTGGAAACAAGGAGATATTACTAAGGACTATATATACAATCCTGAGACTTTTCTGTTTATTTTTGTATCCTTTGTTTGATTGACTGATTTTGTTTTGCAGTTTAATGATTAGCTACTTCAGTAATAAAATATGCAAAGTTTATTATGTGAATATTTTGTAGTACATGAAATAATGGTGGTGAAAAAGAGTACATGCACAAAATAACTGACCAATTGATTTGCAATGCAAGATAACAAAAGGAAAGTTTAAACCAAGCGTTTCTTTTGTTAGAAGTAAATTGCATACACAACAAAATGTTCATGAATATGTTATACAGTGTGACTCAAAAGAGTTTTCAAATGCTGATATTTTGCATTTTCTCTAATAAAATATGCTTTTATAGACAAAAGTTGAATATTTTAATTCTTTTCTACTACAAAAATTAGCTTTACTACTCACCCAATACCCAAGCATTATATCTTAGAATAAATTAAGAAAATTAGCTTTATTCGTGATTTTTTTTATTAATTAATAATACCGACTCAAAAGTTTTTGCAAACTTTAATTTCAATGCAAAAAATTGATCCTGTTCAAATCAACAGTACAAAATTATGAAAAGATGTATTATGTATTACATACCAATATAAGTTAGTATGACTTTGTTTAGATATCAACGTATGAAAACACAAGGAGCACATTAATATTTAATTTTTTGACCATCATTCTTAAGAAGCTCAATAAGTCGTTTATCGACTGATGAAGTGAGTTTCCTAACTTTGCTGACTGTAATTTTAGAACAAACATCCAAAAAGGTGATCCTTGTAAGAAAACTGGTGTCCACTTTCATAAACTTGACACTTTACCATGGCCTAAATGTTCTCAATAGGGTTTAAATCAGGACTCTGTGGTGGCCATAACATAATCTTGTCTCCTATAAAACCTTGATTTGCCAACCACTCTTTGGTGAAGCACGCCACATGACTGGGGTCGGGCATTATCTCGCTGATAAATAAGATTACTACGGAACTCATCATTTTGTGAATTCAACCAGGGTATGTTAATTTTCTTTTAAAAATTGGCAATAATGAGCTGAATTCAGTTTGAGTCTTTCTGGCACAAGAAATGGTCCAATTAATACCGAGCCACAAATTCCAGCCCAGAACATCACTCCACCACCGCCTTGTTGGCATTTAAAATGCAAATGAGGAGTTCTACCATGAATGAGCCAACCTCTTTTCCAACCATTGGGGCCGTCTAATGTAGCTCGGGCTTCATCTGTCCAAATTAATCTTTGGAAATAAATTTGTAAGTAATTGTTTTCCGATTCTAACCTCTTCAGGTGATTCATTTTGCTTAACGGAAGGCATGAAATTGGAGAACGTTGTTTTGCCATACTACAGAGCATGTGTTGCTTTCGATACTTCTTCAACACTAGCTTTGTTGGTGCTATGAGAGTTCTGTTTGAATGCTATTTTAATTTTTCTTAAATCTCTCTTGTTAACTGCATGTGGGTGACCACTCTTGTGCTTCTTGCACTCAACTTTACCATCGTTGACATATTGCTTCACTGTGTGATGATCTTGTTTAATTATTTTTGCTATTTCAAGTATGGTTTTATCATTTCAGAATAATTTTGATATTTTGGCTTTTTCATCAGCAGTAAGCATCTTCCCACGAGCCATTATTTTAAAATTTATGATTTCTGCAAACACTTTTGATTCACCTGAAATATATAGAAATCCTTAAATAAATAATATGGAGATTTTCGTTAATTAAACCTTTATGTCACGTTGGACATGTCATTTTGAATTAAATATATTTATTCTAATGTCTACACAAGCCATTACAGTTGTTTAAAATTGTGTATTCTAGAAATGTTATAGGTGCAAACACTTTTGAGTTACACTGCAGTGGAACTTACTGTATTGATGTGTTTTAGTGTGAAGCATTCACAGCTCTTTTAGCTTCAGCATGGAAAGTTCATGTCACAGAGCTCAAAAGAGGAAGACCCAGAAGAGAGAGAGTTACTTTAGGATTCACATGTATTTATACTGATTGTGGCTGCTGATACAAGGTTTATTTAGAGCTGCTACTGCTACTATGTTTAAAGGCACTACACCATATTAACCTCTATGGGTTATTTAATGAAGAAATCTAAATATTTTGAGTGTAATTGTATGCCTTCAACTATATAAAATGTATTGTTGGTCATTCTACTATAAAATCTATTGCTGGTCATTTTGCTTTAAAAATGTATTGTTGGCAATTTTACTTTAAAGACTTATTGTTGGTAACTTTATATAAAAATGTATTGATCACAATTTTACTATAAAAATGTATTTTTATACTTTTACAGTATTTTGTTTTTATATAGGAGTTCACTATTTGCCTATTGCTGGGACTGTAACAGCTGCTAGCATTGCCAGTCAGGGTGGACCTGGCAACAACAGCAATTAAGAGGTGATTCTAGGCTCCTCAAAGCCTCCAATCTCCCAATCAGATTTCTTGCTACAGGATGTAGTTTATCATCATACCCAGGACTGCATTTAGTATTAGATCTATAGTAATTAAAGGAGAACAGGCTTTACTTTTTGATCAACATTTATACCACGATTTAGAAAGGAGAAGATTTTGCTGGGGGCTAGATATGCAATCTTGAGACTTTTTTGTTTATTTTAGCATGTGTAGTGCATCTACTATTAATTCTGTTATAATATAATAATTAAAAATACTTTTTTGATCGACTGGCATAATATACAAAACCAATAGCATTTGAAGTAGCAAAGTTGTATTTTATAACTCTCCTTTCTTTTTATTGTCATGATTTTGATTTAGAGTTTCAAATATAAGATATTGTTATGGGCTTCCATAGGTGTTCAAGTACATCAATAAAGTTTATAGATTTTTTAATGCATATAAAAATTCAAATTGGTAAATACATAGATCTCAGTACCTGAATGCAATCTTAGTTGTCATATTAAAAAATGACTTCTCTTTCAAACAAATGAATGTGATAATGCTCTCATAATTTTCGACAGCTTTCTAATAGTTATAACTCTAATTGCAAATTTTTAAAAGATTCCCAACTTTTGTTGTCTCCATTAGAATTTTCAGTGAGAATTTTTTTTTAAATATCTAGTTATCTTATATGGTAAAAAGTTAATTCTTAAAATGTTTTGAGTTTGGTAACTTTTAGTAGGGAAAAGCTTAAGTGTTTATTTTTTCCTGGTGAGGGTTTTTGTAAATAAAGATGGAGGTACATGACATTTAGGAGAAGTCCTGTACCCTGGTTATATCTTTTGACCTTCAAAGAGATTTTCAAACTGGTAAGGAGATAATTGCTACTATTAGGAATTGTTTTTTGCCCTATTCAATAAAACACCCCACTTACTATCTTTTTCCACTTCTTTCTACCTAACACTTTTTATGTATGTATGTATGTATAGATAGATAGATAGATAGATAGATAGATAGATAGATTGATAGATAGATAGATAGATAGATAGATAGATAGATTGATAGATAGATAGATAGATAGATTGATAGATAGATAGATAGATAGATAGATAGATTGATAGATAGATAGATAGATAGATAGATAGATTGATAGATAGATAGATAGATAGATAGATAGATAGATTGATAGATAGATAGATAGATAGATAGATAGATAGATAGATAGATAGACAGACATGTAATGTTAATGATGGACATTACTTATAAGAACATGAGACTGAATTTCTCATATACAATGTTACATTTTATTAAAATCCAGAGTTTGTTGACAAGTCTGTGTGAATGGCCTTTCATTCCTCATCCGAAATGTGGACCCTACATTGGGATAGGTAATGATCCAAAAGTTAAGCAAACATCAATGAATGCTGGGAAATCTCCTCACAAATGAGGAAATGTGGTTCTACAGAAGGATGCTAAGAATACCATAGCCTGAACATGTAACTGGAATTTTAAGGAAGATGAAAATAAAAAAAAAAACATTAATGCTTAGAATCAGAAACAGGTAATTGAAATTATTAGAGTAGATAATGAAGAAAGAGAGCTTGGAGAATTTAACACTCGCAGGATATAATTATGGCATGAAGAACAGAGGAAAGCATTTAGTTACCTAATAAGCATGTGTAAATGGTTTGCAGAACAGGGACAAAGAGGGCTAGCAAAAGAGACACCTTACTCAGGGCTATATAACACATTTAGTTGTGGAGAGCCATGATTGCCAACATCCTGAAGGGACATGACACATAGAAGGAGAAGAAGTCTATGTTAAGAATGTATTTTATATGCTTATATAAATACAACTATAATATGTGAAGATGGGCTCAGAAGTTGGCAAATTGGATAACCAAACTGCTCTCATCAAATCAGATAAATTAAGCCAGAAAAATTCTAAAAGGCATGAATCTACCTATTCTCCATCCCAGTTATGGGTTAATTAGTAGAAATCAATAAAAATCATTATAATTCCTCAAAATTTCTTACAATCTCAAAAATTTTGGGGGCTTTAAATAACCTATATTAGGTTGATAAGCCATAAAAAACAAATCAAACAATCAATAAATCCTGTGAGTGTTAAATTCCTGAATCTCTCTTTTCTTATTAAGTGTTGTAGAAATTTCAATTGGCTCTTTCTGATTCTCAGTAAAAGCATTCTTTTTATTCACATTTTCATTAAAAATTCTTTGTCACCTCCATTTTCCTTTCATGGTATTCTCAGAATTCTTCATTTAGCCTCATTTTGGTTGCCTCAAGTCTCCTCTGCAACAGTGAAGAAATTGTCCAGCATTCACTGCCATATAGAAGGAAACAGTTGATCACTCTGTGTTTAACAAAATTTTCCTGTCTCTCAATACTTTGTTTAGCATTTTGAAATTCGTTATTTATTCTACTGTATGTTTTAAAGTCTTTTTCTCACAGGTCAAACATCCCACCTAGATTCTGGTAAGCCTTTTCTAAGACTTTAAAGTTTTAAAGTCTTTTTCCTAAGACTTTAAAGTTTTAAAGTCTTTTTCTCACAGTTCAAGCATCCCAACTAGATTCTGGTAAGCCTTTTCTTCCTTCTTGACTGTCAAACACATAACAGAAGCTACTTTTATATTTCTGTAATATTTTCCATTGTCTGTTATGTGATGCAAAATGTGACATTGGATATTACTGAGGAAACATATAACAAAAACTTAGAAAAAAAATGCGGAGAATAAATCCAATTTAAAGAGAAAATATATTTGGCTCAAAATAGAATTTTAAACAAGTGGATCGAATAAGCCTAGAACTAACAATGTTAAAAATATGAAAAAAATCAGCAAAAATACAAAAAGAAAAAAACGATTTGAAAAAATACATAAATATGAGGATTAAAATAAATGATTAGCCAATTAATTGAAACAACATAAGTAATAAACTAGAAATAGACACTTGGAAATAAAAGGGAAAAAATGAATATGTGAAATTAATGTGAAAAGTGAATTAATGTTTTGGAATGCAGAATATTCCCTAAAGAGGAATGATCAAATTTTATTTTATTTCAAGGCAATGCTCTTCCATGTACTTCAAAAGTGAATAAAAAGTGGCTTCAGAACAAGTCTATCAAGATCATGTTTTGGCCACTTCAGATATCAGATTGAATCCTGTAGAGAATATGTAGTCTCATGTTGAAGACACTGCAGCTATACATAGTGCAAAGATAACGAAACAATGGCTTCAGAACAAGTTCCTCAGGCTCATGCTTTGGCTTGGTCAGAGTCTAGATTTGAACCCCATAGAGAATTAATTGGATTAACGTTGAATATACTGCCCACACTGCAAAGAATACCAAACATCACTTGAGAACAAGTCCATCAGGCTCAGGCTTTGGCCTGTTCAGTCTAGATTTCAACCCTGTAGAGAAATAATTGGTCTCACATAGAATACACAGCATCCCATGCTGCAAAACTGAGCTAAACCTAGCTTGAGAACAAGTCCATCATGAGCAAGTTTTAGCTTAGTGATAGTCTGAATATTTGGTTTCACATTGAATATAAACTAACTGGAAAATATTTTTTATCAACCATTAACAGTTTTAATATTAAATGAAACTACATTGTCCATTCTTTCTTTCAAAATTTTTCTATAAGTTTAGTCTTAAACACTGAAAAAGATAAAAAAGAAACACTATTTTTGGTTATTTCCTGAACAATGGTTTGTTGATAAGACCATAATGTTAATATTCTATTGTTTTTAATTTTTTAATTTTGCAGAGATGTGTTGACATCTGCTCTATATAACCAAAATTAACACATAATCACATCATCCGAGGAGAGTAAAAATCATCACATCATCTGAGGAGAGTGAAAATCAAGTTCATTCTTTCAAGATGTTCATTCTACTTTGTCCTGAATGTTAACAAGCTCTAAGCAATCAGTAACTATAAAGAAAGTACCAAATTCACCGTATATAACAGAATGAGTCACAGAATTACAGTAAATACATGAAAGGTCACCAGAGTACAGG
Source organism: Acanthosepion esculentum (assembly GCA_964036315.1). Lineage (NCBI taxonomy): Eukaryota > Metazoa > Mollusca > Cephalopoda > Sepiida > Sepiidae > Acanthosepion > Acanthosepion esculentum. The sequence goes on from OZ038486.1 coordinate 74,551,511, forward strand.
AAGTTTAAAAAAAAATAAAGATGGAAAACTACTATCTATATTTCTCATGTTGTCTGTCGTGGGCGTTGTTACCTCGCCCAGGCCGCATTTCTCACCCAATTTCAATGTGGTTTTCACCACAAGTTTGAAAATGACTGCCGTAAGGACATGACGGAGCCCGATTTTTGAGTTCGGACTCAGGTTCAGAAAAAAATCGATAATCGAAAAAATCTGCTTACAGAAGGAATGATCGCATTTCAACCAAATTTGACACCCTCTTAGAGTCTACCATTAGAAGTGTTGTCCAGAAGTTTCATGACCATGGACCCCTAAACAGTGCAGAAAATCGATAAAACCCTAAAACAGATATGCCCAGATTGCGCCTGAACTGCATGTCAGTTTTTAGCGAAAATTGACCGGATTTATGAGGAGGCCATTGGGAGTCACCATGTGAAGTTTCAACTCTGAGACCCCCCCAAACAGAGTGCAAATTGACAATCAGTCAACCCTTAAAAATGTTTTTCTGGTTGGATGTTTCCTAAATGCAGATTAATTTATGCGCGGGAAGAAACAGGTCAGTGCATGCAGTGGAGTGGAAGAAAACATTAGACCTCAAATTCTGGAATGGGTGCAGGGCCATTGAAATTTGTCTTTTTTATCCCTGCTACCAGGTCTGACTTTGAGCCACAAATGACATATTCGACTTTGTCAACACTTTTGCCTTTATCGTCGCATCTTACCAAAATAAGCACTTCCTTTATTTGCGTCTTTACTGAAAAAAAAACCCCGCAAACGTGCTGAGTGAAAATGGTTCCGCCCTCAGCAGTCCATTTTCCAATTCTTTAAACCTTTTCCCCTAGCCCAGGCCGCATCTCAGACCTGACGAGGAGTTTTTGTGCTAAAACAGCAGGGCTTCCTCCCAATCCATTTCAAAGCTAATGCTGGCAAACGGTTAGCGGCTTTTCGTTGTTGCACAAACCAAACGAACAAACGCTTCATTGCAGCTCCTTGCATTCTCATCGCCTGCATCATGTGCGTTAGAGCCAAGCTGCATATGCAGGAGGCAGCTTGACCCCGTTTACGACCAAGCCTTGCGCTTGCCAAATCATGCGCGCATGTGTGAATGCGCGCTAGCATCTTACATTTTGCGTGAGCTCATTCATTGATCTAAGTCATGGCCATTGTCCAGGCTACACCAATCAATGACAAGTCACGCTCCCTTTAAATACCTTCAGCGCGGCTGCAACCGCCCTCACGTCTTGATTCGATCGCCATTAACGCATCTGTTCTTGGATTAATTGACAGCTTCCTGCTACTGCAAGTTACCTATTTGCTTAAACGTTTGCATTACCCATTTTATCTCCGCGTGCTGCCTCTACTGCATAGCCCAGTCCATCTTAGCATTCCATACCTATTTCTACCTTTTCGTAGTTCAGTTTTGCTATTAGACAGTTAACTGCTGTCGCAAGTTACTTATTTACTCAATCGTTTGCCCAAACTATTTTACCTCCAAGTTACAGTTTTCACTATAAGTTGAAGTGTACTGCCTTTACTACGCGGTCCAGTACACCTCAGTACTGCACTGCCTATTTGCTTAAACGTTTGCATTACCCATTTTATCTCCGTGTGCTGACTCTACTGTGCAGCCCAGTCCATCTTAGCATTCCATACCTATTTCTACCTTTTCGTAGTTCAGTTTTGCTATTAGACAGTTAACTGCTATCACAAGTTACTTCACTTCTGCCTTTACTACGCAGCCCAGTACACCTCAGTGTTTCACTACTTTTTAACCTTCAACGCTTCAACATTTTGGTTGCGTAACCTCTTCCTACAGCAACGTTTTTGTGCTGCCAGAAAGCACAGCCCATAGCTAGGAGAAGCTTTTTCCATACCACTCCACTGCATTTTTAGTTTTCGTATACAAAGAGGTTGCACCGCTTCAGCTCCGGCATCAACTTCTATTCGCATTCTTACACAGCATTTCTACAACCTTTCAAATGGCTCCTACACGACGAACATCCGCACGTCAGCAACTGAAGACCCCTAACACTGTTAACGTTTCACATGCAGAAACGGGCGACTGCGGAAGAGCACATAATAACTCCGGTTACAGATGATCATATAGCGTCTACTTCAACCTCTGCTTTGCACTCTTCTGCGTGCCGTGGCGATGACCAACCTGGCAGCTCTGCAAAGGCTGCAAAATCACCCAGGCGAGGCAACCTTAGCAGGCATTCTAAAAAACCTCACCAGCTAAGGGGAAACGGGAGCAGGATTCCATTGAGTGTGTCTCCTTGGGGGAGAAGCGGCTGGCGTCTACTTCAACCTCTGCTTTGCACTTTTCTGAGTGCTGTGGCGATGACCGATCCGGCAGCTTTGCTAAGCGTGCCAAAATACTATGGTGAGGCAACCTTAGCAGGCGTTCTAAAAGAGCCTCTGTGGCAAAGAGAAAGCGGGAGGAGGAAACCGAGGTAGAGACCTCTTTGAGGCTTTCCAGTCAATCTCAACGGAGGCAGTATGTTTTGTCACATGAAATGCTTGGTGAGCGTAACTACTGTTTGTACTGCAAATCAGTTTACACATATTCATTGAAAAGTAAGAGGAAACTACCTAAACGTACGATTTTTGAATCAAGCACGGGCAACGCCAGGCCATGCTGCTAGTTTGTGATAAGAGTAAGGAATTTATTCAAAGCTGGTGGGCTTTCCATTGAGATATTTGTACTACAGCCTCCATGTTTTCATATAAGTTATTAAATTCATGCATTTGTAAAATCTATGATACAAAAATATACACACATTCGTATCTATCTCAATTTCTGTCTATCTTTTGGTCTGTTGATATATATTTATCTATCTCAGTCTATTAATATCTATCTACTAGTCTATCCATGTTTGTCTATCGCTGTATTAGTCAACTTATATCTACCTAGTAGTCTATTCATATCTGTCTATCTATTTATCTATCTATCCATATTGATTTATCTATTTATTGGTCTATACATATATGTCTATCTATTAGTCTATTCTTATCTATCTATCTATTCATATCTTTCTATCTCAGTCTATTCAGATCTATCTATTAGTCTATGAAAAATGAAAAATGGTGGCTTGTTTAGAGACTATAATAATTAGCCACAAATGGCTACAATCGAAAGAAAAGAGGGAAAGAAAAAAAGAGAAAAAGCTAAAGAGTGAGTATAACATGAAAAAAATGAAATGACAAATGATCACGACACCCTACATTTACACAGACCCCTTCAGATGCGTGCGCACATGCAATCATACATCTGCAGAGACAGCTGCATGACTGCATGTGCATATACAAACACAAACAATACAAGAAAAAAAAGATAAGTGCATAAAAAAAATTTCAAAATATAAGTAGCCAATTGCTGATATTCCCTGAAGAGTGGATGGACAAGTCCACATACAAGGTCAAGATACTGAAGGTAACATCAGTCAGCAAAGTGACAAACTTTTACTCATATTAATTCTATCTATGAATCTATTCATATCTACTTATGTATCTATTAGTCTATTCATATCTATCTATTCTTTTTTATGGACCATGTCCCCTCAGGACATAGCTGATCATGGCTCTCCACAAATTCTTAATTTTTGTAGCACTTAATAAATAGTGTCTTTTTTTTATCACTCCTAACCTTTGTTTACTATAGATTACTAGGTTGCATTGTTTTCCTCTGTCCCTCTTACCATCAATGTGTCCTATCAGTATCAGATTTTCCAAGCCCTCCTTCTTCATTATGTGCCCTAGAAATTTCAACTATCTCTTCCTGATGTTAGATATAAGGGCACTTTTTGTTTCCATTTTCTCTAAAACTTCATCATTGCCCATATAATCAGTCCATGGTATCCTCAGCATCGTTTTGTAGTTTTGGAATGCATCTTTGGCTATCCCGATGCGCCTTTCGATTTCGGTATTGCACTTTTCATCCTCTGTTAAAAGACTTCCTTCCCTGATATTTAAACTTTTGTACTTGTTTGATTTTAATGTCTCTGATTTGTAATTTGCATTTCAGGCTCATCCTTTTGCTAACAACGATGCATTCTGTCCACTTGCACTTGGTGTTTAATCTTTTTCTTTTGCTTTCCTTCACTACATTCTATAAAAGTTTTGTAGTTTTCTTTCTGTGTCTGCAATCAACATTGTGTCATCTGTATGTCTTATGTTGTTAAGATTGTGTCCACCCAATAATGATTCCTGGTCAGACTTCTAATCACCTCACTGTACAGGTTGAACAAATCTGGTGAGAAGACCCATGCTTGTCTTACACTCCTTTCTATTTTTGTATAGATGCAGAACTCATTTTCTATCCGTATGTAGACAGTTTACTGCCAGTATAGGTTCTTGATTATTCTAATATCCTTCCCAAATGTGTCAAGGTTGCCAAGCAGTTCTAACAGACTTTTGTGCCATACTTTATCAAACGCCTTTGCGTAATCTATTAAACACAGGTGCACGTCCTTCTGCATTTGTATTGCTCTTTCTGACAACATTCTGAGCATAAATACTGCGTTCTTTGTTCCAATGTCTTTGACGAACCCATATTGTTCTTGTCTTATCTTCGGTCTGATTCTACTGCATGTTCGGTTCATGAGGATTTGGATGATAAGTTTTGTTAAATGGCTCATTAGGCTCAGACTATTCATATCTATCTATCTATCTATTAGTCTATTCATATCTATCTATCTATTAGTCTATTCATATCTATCTATCTATTAGTCTATTCATAGTCTGTCTATATTTCTGAGATGAGGTATTATGTACAGTATTTACATTAGTCGGACTATTGTCCGCCATATTTGTCACAACGTTTCGCCCGTTGTACGCTCCGGCCTTCTTCAGGTGGTTGGAATTTCGAACCGAACCCTTTATTTCGATCACTGGGGTAGACTGTTCTAGTTCCACGAGCCATGGATGTCAGTTATCAGTTATCTCCTGGTAATTTTCCCTCTGAAAGTTCTCCACTGCCTGAAACGGGTATTGAACTCACACTCTTTGGGTCTGTCACTGGATCTAACCAATGCCTTTATCCACTGTACCATGTGTCCTTGAGGACATCTGGGTATGAATTTCTGAGTATTATAAACCTAATTTTTCAGCAACCATTTTTTACCAGTACTCATATTGCAATTTTGCTGTTATCAGTGCATGTTTTTACCAGATCTCATATTGCAACTTTTTTTTGTTATCATTGCTGTTCTCTGACACTCCTTATTACTGGTTCCCATATTGTATTTATTTCTATGCTTGGCCGACTCAGGAGATTTAAGTCATAAGTGGCGACCCAGAGACGTTAGAAAAGGAATTGGTCAGTATAAGTAGTACCCTACAACGTAACAACTACCCTGGGTACATGGCAGCAGCCCCCCAAAACTGGGATAGGCGGGTACAAGAGGAGGAGGAGGAGGAGGACAACAACACTCAGAAAACAGTCTGCCTGCCTTATGTGAAGGGGTTATCAGAGAAAATACAAAGGATCTGCCGTCCATATAACATCAGGACAACCTTCAAAAGGGTGACAACACTTCGCAGATATCTCTCTCGAGTGAGACCCCCCATAGAGGAGAACAGGACTAAAGACTGTGTGTACGCTATCCTGTGCAGCTGCGGAAAGGAATATAAAGGAGAAACAGGCCGCCCCCTCAAGGTAAGGCTTCAAGAACACCAGAAAGCTGTAATGCGAGGGGAAGTAGAAAAATCAGGCGTGGCTGACCACATATGGAGAGAGAAGGGAGATCACCGTCCCCTGTGGGATCAGGTTGAGATCATAGACAGGGAACACCATTGGAAAATTCGTAAACTTAAGGAATCAGCATATATGCTAGGCCACAAAAATCTCCTGAGTCGGCCAAGCATAGAAATAAATACAATGTGGGAACCAGTAATAAGGAGTGCAAGAGAACAGCAATGATAACAAAAAAAAGTTGCAATATGAGATCTGGTAAAAACATGCACTGATAACAGCAAAATAGCAATATGAGTACTGGTAAAAAATGGTTGCTGAAAAATTAGGTTTATAATACTCAGAAATTCATACCCAGATGTCTTCAAGGACACATGGTACAGTGGATAAAGGCGTTGGTTAGATCCAGTGACAGACCCAAAGAGTGTGAGTTCAATACCCGGTTCAGGCAGTGGAGAACTTTCAGAGGGAAAATTACCAGGAGATAACTGATAACTGACATCCATCAAACATGGCTCGTGGAATTAGAACAGTCTACCCCAGTGATCGAAATAAAGGGTTTGGTTCGAAATTCCAACCACCTGAAGAAGGCCGGAGCGTACAATGGCCGAAACGTTGTGACAAATATGGCAACAAAGATGAGGACAATAGTCTGACTAATGTAAATACTGTAGTCTATTCATATCTATCTATCTATTAGTCTATTCATATCTATCTATCTATTAGTCTATTCATATTTATCTATCTATCTATCTATTCATATCTATCTATCTATCTATCTATGCCAGTCAATAGGAAATGCAAATATGAAGCAAAAATAAAAAAAACATTTAAATTAACCTTTACCTTTTTTAAATGCACCTTTTTTAGTAGGAATAGGATAACATTTAAATCATGACCAAAATCAAAATTATTTAGTTTGCTTGATGACTCATTATTATTTCTTAAGAATAAAACTCTTTTGAATGAAAATGTTTCCATGAAAACGTACTCTACTAAAAAAAAAACAAAAAAAACTCATACCTTTTTTTCAATGACATTAACTTCCATTAAAAGACTGTATTTATAAATTTCCATTTTAATTATTTTAGAATTAAAAGTACAATATGGCTTCTTCACCATCATGCCACAATATTCCTGACAGACATATTATGACTTGCAATAGCTTTTATTATTTTTAAAAATTTTTTTTTTTTTCATTGAAGTTAGCATTTGATACTTGCAACAACAATAAGAACAAGCTTTGGTTGGAATCAGTACATGTTGCCTGAGCTATTTAAGAGTCTTTCAATTGGTTGAAAAATAAGGAAATTGATCCAACACTTAAACAAAGGAAAGATTTCAAAGAAACTGTCTGGTGCCAGCAACTTTTGTTGCTTTCTTCTATCAACATTTGAGAAAAGAAGTAGTCATTGTTCATTTTTATTTATTTATTTTCCTATTTTACATTCTGGCAGGAAAAAGTCTTCAGGAGAGTTCCTTTTCTCAACTAATTCTATTTCCATGCATGTCTCATCTTCCAGGATTCTTACAAAAAGAAAAAAAAGAAACGATAAATAAGCACACACACATACAAACACACACATTGATCAGTTTAGTTTGTTATTTTTGTTTTCTATTTTTGCTATCTTTGTCAGAATTTTTAGTATTTTAATATTGGGAAGGGAAAAAAGCTATTTTTTTCACAATTGTAGCAAGAAGCAGGAAAACAAAAATAAAATTTTGAGAATAAAATAGATTGTTCTAGAATTTGTCTTTATTATTGTTCGGATGCTTCTTGCTGCAATTGTGAAAAATATTTTTTTTCTTCATCCTGTTATATAAAACTTAGATTTTATGTATCATGTCTTTTCTGTTCAGATCCTTTACTTTGATGTTTTTGTGAACCAACTTATTTTGATCCCTCCTCTCTCTCTCTCTCTCTCTCTTTCTCTCTCTCTCTCTTTCTCTCTCTCTCTCTCTCTCTCTCTCTCTCTCTATATATATATATATATATATATATATATATATATTTGTATTTAGGCAGCAATCCTTCTTTCATGCACATTGCATTAAAAACGACTGACAAGGTGCTTTTATTTAGTTTTTTATATAATTTCTCGTGCGATCTAATAATGTTTTTCTTTTCAGATGATAAATTATATAAAAACTGTCCGAATGTTCTTTTTATCCAAGCGCTTTCGGCTATGCATTTAGCCATTTTCAAGGATGATATTTCAACTGTTAGAATTAGAAATAGTTTGTTATATGTATGTTTTATAAAATGTTCAGTTTTTTGTTTCAAAACACGGTCAAGATATTATGTCCATGTTCAAAGTTAATATTATTAAGTGTTGGTTTGTTTGTTTATATTAATAAGGCTTCCATTATTTTTAGCCTTTTTTTGCATGTGGATGATGCTCTTATATTAGTGTTGTCAACAAGTATGTTCTGAATAGTGTCCAGTAGATCTCCATGAATATTTAAATGAGATCTAATTGAGCTATTGTCAGAAAGGTGTAGAGTTAGTCTGCGTGTTAAACAATTTGTAGTGTGGCCTAATTATTTACGAAAGTTGATTCTTGAGGAATACAATTCCTTAATGGGCATTTGAATCCGTAAATAATATTTGTTCTATTTAATTTTGTTCTAGGAGGTGAATTGTTATATAAGGTTAGAAGTTTAAAATTTTTCATAATAAATAATTAATCTAATTTTTTTGCTATTGTCAACTGGTGTTATGCATTTTTTTATAATGTTATTAATTCTGCATTCATCCTGTTTATAATTTTCGTTCATCTGATTTTTATAAAAAATATTAATATTATTGTTTATGTTTCTATTCTCGCCGTTGCTATTGGTTACCTTGGACAAGAAATGCCTAATGTGGAAATCCAACAATTGATTAGGAAATCTGTTATTAATCAGCGTTTGCTTTATATTTTTTAATTCATTAAAGAAAAGCGTGCGAGAGGATGAGTTCTCATGCACTCTCATGAGGAAATTCTTAATAACACCTATTTTATATCTAAGAGGGCATTTGCTAGAGAAATTAAGATGACAAGAGTCTTTACTAGTTGTTTTTTTTATAAACAGAAGTTTTAAAAGTATTATTACTAAAATCAACAAGAACATCTAAGAAAGGAAGTTTATTTTTTTCACTAAGTTCATAAGTAAAATTTAGGACAGAATTTTGTTGAAATGTAGCTTTCAGATTTTCTATTTCTTTCTTGTTTTCAGCCAAAATAAAAATATCGTCAACATAACGAACATATATTTTAGGTTTAATAACTTTAGTAAAAACCTTGTTTTCAACATAGGACATATAATAATTGGAGAAGCACGGTCCGAGAGGGTTTCCCATACTTACTCCATATATAAATATATAGTAGATAATTAATATAATTTTCTTATTTTTGTCAATTGGCATAGTGGTGTATATCTTTACAAGGTTTCTAAGTGAAGATTTATTCTGCTTATAGTTATGATGCATTTGATTTTTGTAAAAAATGTTAATGTTATCGTTCACTGTTGGTTATATTAGAAAGAAAATCTCTAATATGATGATCTATAAGACGGTTCGGAAAACCATTATTAACTAGCATTTGTTTCATGTTGTTAAGTTCTCTAAAGAGAAGTGGATGAGAGGATGAATTCTTGTGACTTTAATAAGGAAATTTTTTATAACGCCTATTTTATATTTGAGAGTATATTAACTAGTAAAGTTAAGGTGGCAAGAGTTTTTACATGTGTTTTTTTTTTATATAATGTAGTAGTGAATGTATTGTTACTTGACTCCACAAGAATGGGAGTTTATTTTTTGGCTAAGCTCATAGGAAAAGTTGAGGATGGAATTTTTTCCCCAAGCCATCTTATAGATCACCATATTAGACTTTTTTTTTCTAAGGTAACCAACAGCAACACTGAACAGGAAAAACAAAACAATAACATTAACATTTTCTACAAAAAATCAAAAGCATAAGTATAAGCAAGATGAATCATCACTTAGAAACATTATAAAGAAATACAAAACTCCAGTCAACAAAAACAAGAAAATTAAATATATATATATATATATATATATATATATATATATATATATATAAAATTTAAGAAACAGCAGATATTTTATATATAGTGCTCAATATTAAAAATATTAAAATAATATTAACAATAAAAACTTTAATAATATTATATAAAATGATTACTTAACTTTAATATCAATTTTAGTTGTTGTTGTTTTCCCTGACTTTGAAGTTTCTTGGTAATGACCATTTTTCAAGGGGTTCAGTTTTAAAACAGAAATATATGGTGAATTTGGTCATTAGCTTTTCATTTATATAATTCTTTTTCATTTTCTTGGTTTCTGCTGCATATTTAAATATATATATATATATATATATATATATATATATATATATATATATATATATTGATCAGCCACAGAGTGATCTCAGTCATGCTGGATCAGATGGGTTTGACAAAGTAGCCACTCTTAATACATGAACATGTAGTCATAGCAGTAGCAGGAAACTAAAGTTGTATTTTTTTTAATCAAGTTTACCCCAAGCAAAGCAATGTGGAGTTACCACTCTTACTTTCCTAAAAAAAAACACATCTAGGGGATGCTCCTTACGCCTATAAATAGACAGTAACTTTCTCTGTTACTCGTTTTTTCCTATCTCACCCAGGAACAGTAAGATGTAGGTCATACATAGAGAAGAATGCTGCCACTGGCGTGCGTTTGCTCCTCGTGTTCCTCTTTTGACTTTTGAACTCTCACACACACGTGTATATATACACATGATGTGTCTATCACACATGCTTGTTACACTTCCTTCTAAACAAACACCTTCACTAGTTTTCTTCCTTCATATTCATTGTTTTGTAACATGCAACAATATACTATTCCATATGTGTACCTTTGTTTTATTAATACATACTGGAAGTACTCAACCATTGTTCCTGTCTTTAAGAACTCTGGTGACCCCTTCGACCCTTCAAATTATCGTCCTATCAGTCTCCTACCCATCTTCGGCAAAGTCTTCGAGACCATTATCAACACCGAAGTGATTAATCATCTGATATCCCATGATCTGCTCTCAGACAAGCAGTATGGTTTCCACTTTGCCCGATCTACGGTCGATGTGCTTACGGCCATCACTGAATTTGTCTACCAAGCTATTCATAATAACGGTGAAGCTCGTGCCGTGGCCCTAGACATCTCCAAAGCATTTGATAGAGTTTGGTATGCCGGCCTTCTTCGCAAGCTCCAGGGTTATGGTATCACAGGTCGATTGTTTGACCTAATACAATCATTCCTGTCAAACCGGGAATTGAAGGTCATTCTCCATGGATTTATCTCCAGCTCCTATCCCGCTAACGCAGGTGTTCCTCAAGGCTCCATCCTAGGCCCTACTCTGTTCTTCATATTTATAAACGACCTTCCTGACGCCATAGACTCCCAAGTCGGCATCTATGCTGATGACACCACAATTTACTCCTGCCTCAAACACAAATCTAGTGATGCTGACAAAGTTAACCTGGCAGTTCAAATTGAAAAAGACCTCCAATCGGTTGTGAACTGGGACGAGAAATGGATGGTTAACTTTAACGCCTCTAAAACAAAACTGCTCTCTATTAACCACCACAAGGATCCATCCCTGCATCCCATTAGAATGTCTGAAGACCAACTTCTCGAGAGCTCCTCTCTGCGGCTGCTTGGTCTCACGCTGTCCGCTGATCTGAGATGGAACTAATACATCGAGTCAGTTGCATCATCCACCGCAAGGAAAGTTGGTTCCCTGTGCCGAGCCAGGAAATTTTTCTCCCTGGAATCGATCTTCCAAGTCTATAAATCGACCATTCGCCCTTGCATGGAGTATTGCTGCCATATATGGTCTGGTGCCCCTGCTGTTTGCCTCAGGGTTCTTGATAAGATCCAGAGACGGATATGCAATGTGATTGGCCCTGATCTGTCATCTCATCTGCAGTCGCTCTCTTACAGACACGATGTTGCCTCGCTCTGTCTTTTTTACAAATACTTTCACGGTAATTACTCTGAGGAGCTGCTTTCGCTTGTCCCTAGGCCTCATGAATTTAAACGTCCTACGAGGCTGGCATCCCATTCCTAACCCTTCACCGTTGAAACTGTTAGATGTAGACGTCTCTTCTACTCCAATAGCTTCATGTCTCGCACATCTCGCCTGTGGAACTCCCTTCCCTATTACTGTTTCCCTGACAAATACAATCTCCAACGGTTTAAGTGTAGCGTCAATCGACATCTCCAGTTGTCTTGATCTATCCACTTCCCTTCTCCACATCCTTTCAGCTTTCATTCCTATCTGCTCTCGCTCCAAATCTTCTGTAACCCCCTTGCCTTGATCGATCCACTGTCTTTCTCTTTCTCCACATCCTCTCCTTTACCACTCCTATCTGCTCTTCCTCCAACCCTTCTATAACCCCTTGCATGATAGTGGCCTCCAGCCTTTCTTGGGGTGATACACTTAAAAAAAACAAAAAAAAACTTATCATTTGTTTATAGATCTATTTCAACCGACAAAAACTTCATCAGTCTTATTCAACCCCGGTGTATAGACTTAGTTCATGTCAGAATTAGAAATTTAACTGTGACAGCCATTGAAAAATTAATACAGAATTTGTCCATTCTAATGTTTTAGTCTGACGAAAAGGACTAGGCAGTAGTCTGGGGAGGGTAGTAGGCATTAGCCTTAAAGGGAAGAAGTTTTATAAAACTAAATCTTGATATTAACCTTATGACATTAAATTGGGGTTATATGAAGAATGACGTGTTAATTTGAAACTAAAAGAGGACTGAAAAGGGAGTTTTATAAAAAAAAAACATTTATATAGATAAGGTTAGAAAAATACTCTTCCAAAGATAAATTATACTTAAAAATAAGATATACTTAAAAAATTTAAAATATGTCATATTTAGATAATTTATATTAAATTTAAGTAAGAATATATTTAAAAAAATTTATAATTAATAAAAAAATTTGTTCTATTAAAGAATAAAAAAAATATATATATAAAAATATAATAAGTTAAAATAAGTTATACATTAGAAAAAATATTAACTTTAAAGATCAGTTAAATCAAAAATAAGTTATGTTAAAAAAAACAACAATACAAAGTTATATTTAAAAAAAAACTTTAAAAAATATAGATAAAGAGGTGAAAGTGATAAAAGGAAAAAGAATTCCATAAAATTTCCATAATAAATTTTTTTATAAATCTCCCATTTTGGTCCTTTTTTAGTTTCAAACTAACACTTCATTCTTCATATAACCCCAATTTAATGTCATATGGTTAATATCCAGATTTAATTTTATAAAACCTGTTCCCTTTAAGGCCAATACCTTCCACCCTCTCCTGATCACTGTCTCATATATTTCATCTGGCTGAAACATTGGAATGGATAAATTCTGCATTAATATTTTGACGACTGTCACAGTTAAATTTCTAATTCCAACATGAACTCAGTCTATACACCAGGATTGAATAAGACTGACAAAGTTTTATCAGTTGAAATAAATTTATACCCCATATATATATATATATATATATATATATATATATATATATATATATAGATATATATATATTTGTTGTTACTTTTTCATTTATTATCTGGACTCACATTCCAAGTTCCACACTTTCATTGTGGGATAAATATACCAGGAAACGTGTGTTTTCCAGCCTAAAAACTCAACCAGCATACACCACCAACAGCAGGGAAACCACTAAATCACAAGGGGTTACTGGGTGTGGAAGAGTTAGAAAACAGAAACATTACTAAGGAACCAGAACAAAACAAGAATAATCAAGAGAACAGTCAATAGTAATGAAATTGACATTCACTGATAGCAGAATTTAGTAACCATTTCTCATCTGTAAGCAAAAATAGTCAAAATGGGTGATTAGATGATTAGCTACTATTCAATATGCCCCCACCTAAAGTAATTGTATCAAAAATTGGAAATACAATGAGTTCAACTGATTAAAGAACAATGTAGGTTTGTCTTGTTCTAAGATTAATTGTAGATGGCATGCTACTATTGGTATGTCATACTACTACTATTGTACTATTCTACTACTATTGTACAATTTGACTATTATTGGATAGCTTTCTACTACTGAAGATGGTGTTCAGTGCTTGTGAGAGAGTTTTCATACACTCCATTTTGACTTTTTTATTATTTCACTCCCCCAACAATAAAGCAAGGTGATGAAACCACTAAAACACAAAGAATTACTGAGTATGAAAGAATCTTAGGAAAACTATTATTAAGAGAGAATCCAATAAAAAAAACAAACAGGAATTAAGGAAGCAGGAGATGATGATAATTGACATTGCTTTTACATTTTGGAAGATCAAAGTTGACTGGAAAGAGGCCAGACATCTAAGAGAAGAAACGCTTATCATAGAACTTATGGTTACATCTAGCAATTTGAAACCTAAAAATGAAACCTAGCTGTTATTGTAGTACTGCACTTAAATTTGTAAAGTCAATGTACTGAAGAGTAAAGCTGATCAGAACAATTATGATCAAAATATTTATAGAAAAGGTACAGGAAAGCCACATTATGCTGGTGAGAAAGTGACTTGAACTCAGATATGCCCAGACATGATTGATAACCTTGCAGATTCTTCTTTGAATTTATATCATGAGACCAGATGTGACAGCAATGATCAGTGCATGATTTGTTTTGTTTCTAAAACAGCAGTCTGAAGAATTTTACAGAGTTTCAAATATATATGCATTCTGTGGTCAGTATAAAAAAGGGCTTTGATATGTTGTTCACTGATTGAATAGTCATATTTCCTTTTGATTTGTTCAAAGAACAGAATGTTAAAATTCAAATATTTTTGTGATCTGTGTGTATAGATTTTGTGCTCAACTAAAAACAGGCTTAATTCTGACACTATTAAAAATCTGATTAACTAAATATAATTTCAGACCAAATGGTCATTGTCATTTGAATTCTGGTGTATAAATGTTATGGTCCAAGTTCCTTGTACCGCGGTGATGGTCCAAGGTAGAACCAATGAAGAATAACTCAAACACAGGTACGGAATAACACAGATATATTACAAACAGAAATATATACAAAGAAGTAGAAGTATTAGTAATGACTATCAGATTTGGTTAGAGTGAACTATGTTGTCTCGACAAGTATCACTATTCCAATGTCTTACAGTAATCGTCTGACCCTCGACTCTGTCTCTGACTGACTCTGAACTGACAGTATTTACTGTCCCTCCCCCCATGTGGGATAGATGTGGCACAAGGCCGAGTTTACCGTGGGTATTCCCGAGCCCGTAGGCTTGGGCAAAAATTGCCCGTAGAACCCGTATAAACGGGATCGGGTTGGTCAACCTCCCCGAATGAGGCTCTGCCCTATGGCGGAGCCTCATCCGGGTTCTTCTCTACCCAGAGGCAGAGAGTTCAACCGTATAGCTGAGTCGTCCAAAAAGGACTGACTCTGAACTGACGATGTTCATTAACACACCCACGTGTGTCAAATGTGGCACAAGGCCGCTTTAATGTGGGCTTTCCGAGCCTGTAGGCTTGGGCAAAAATTGCCCGTAGAACCCGTATAAATGGGATTGGGTTGGTCAACCTCCCCGAACGAGGCTCTGCCCTTCGGCGGAACCTTGTCCGGGTTCCTCTCTGCCCAGAGACAGAGAGTTCCCCTCTGCCTCAGAGGCAGAGAGTTCGACTGTCTAGCCGAATCGTCCAAAAAGGACTGACTCTGACTGACTGTCTGTTTCATCTTGAGGCGCAGTATTTATAATGTCCGGAATAGTCCATTATTATTATGGGTAAGTTCCCATAACAATAAAAAGATAAAATGTTTTGTAAGAAGTGTTAAAACAGGATCTTGCCCAATAAACTGAGTAACAACATTTCACTTGAAAAATGTTCACTGAGGAGAAATTTCAATAAATTTAAATAATGCCTAAAGGTTAAATCCACTTTGACAGGAAGGGAGACAAGCTACTGCCACCGCTTAGAACACATCCATTAAGCTTTATATAGGAGTCTACTATCTTCAGAAATTTGTTAGCCAAAGATGAGGAGTTCAGTCCTAGGTAGGACCACAAGAGTCAGCATAGTTATCAAGAAGGATACTCCCAAAGAAGTTCAAATGGCTAAGTGGTTAGAATGTTCACTCCCTGACCTTGAGAGCTGGGTCCAAATCTCATTATGGTTGATTAATCAGGAAGGTGACTTCTTGATATTATCAGCCAGGAGAGGTGATCCCAGCATGCAGCACCTTTGGAAAGTACCTGAAAACCATGCTATGGATGGACCCAAGCCTTGTGAGTTAAATTGGGTAGACTTGGTACTATTTGGGTGCCACCGATGGAACTATTTGGGTGCTGTCGATGGTTGCACTAGTACAAGGTCTTGAGGTCTGGCCTTCTTCAGACTGTTGCTCACGCCATATATATCTGCTCTCTCCCAGAAACTGTAACTAAGGTCATTTCATCATAGTTATAGTATAAACTACAGGTGGGCTCTGTGGGAGTTGAACAAACACAAATGTGCTTGAGCAAGCGTCTGCAAGAGGGATTAGCTAGCCGTCCTAGTAGACAGGCATAATGACCATGAAATCTGGCTTGAAATCTCACCATGGTCAGCGAAGAGACTTCTTGATAGAATCAGCCTGAGGAGACAATCTCAGTATTGGAAAGTGTTGGAAAACCATACCGTAGAGTAAAGTGCTGTGAGTGAACCTGTTTGAAAGCAATTGATAGTTATGCTAGTGTGATGTCCCATCATCAGGATTGAGGGTTTGTGCATACTGGCCCTTTTTGATTATCAATTACACCAGATTATGTGCTCTTTCTCCATGAAACTGTAACCAAAGTCTGTTCAGCATAGTTGCAGTATATGCCACAAATAGGTGATGAGAAAACACAAAAGATACCTAAACTGGCATCTGCAAAAGGGATTATCTAGCCTTGTAAGTGAACACCATAGGCTCTCGTGACTGAACATCATACAGTTAATTGCGTAATAGAAAAAAAGTAACCAAGAAAAACATATTCCGAATAAATCAGTCTTTGTTTAACAGAGATTGTAATTGATTCCATTAATATTTGTTCATAGAATGTTCTCAATATAATTCAGATAAAAGTAAAAAAGTCCCCAAACAACACTTGTTTGTTTGTTCAGTTGGTATTGATGTTCTACAAATATGTTTTTGAGAATTACTTTCATCTTTTCAATATAGACAATTTTACATCAATGAATTCATAGAATAAATCCATTTAAAAAATGTTTTCAATTTTTATCGATAATATAAAAAAAAGAATGTATTTTGTATTCATGAAAATAAGCTGGCTGTAGTTTAACTGTGTATTCAACTAGTACATTTCTATTCATTATTGAGAGCTGAGCTGCCAAGAGAATCCTTCTTCAGAGTGGCACTTTATTTTCGTCTTCTCTCTTGAATGTCATTCATTTGTTTCCTGATTTCACACAGTTTCTGCTGTTCATACTTTGTCTTTTATAATCTGATTCCAGCAAACCCAATCTTTGCTAATTCACCAGAGAGATTTTTCCCATGATTTCATTCTATCAGCTTCATAACCTCCTTTATTAGATTCATCAGCCATTAAATCAACTCTTCATTGTTATTCTTTCTTTCTTTATTTCTTTTTTCTCTTCCACGCTTTTTTCTTCTTTTTTCTTCTTTCTTTTCCTCACTTCATATTTTTATATTTCTTGCCACGCCTTATTTTTTTCTTTTTTCTTTCTTTCTCATTTGTCAGCCTTTATATCTTTCTTTCTTCCTCTATTTCACAATTGCCACTATTTTCTTTCTCAATTATCAATTTTTTTCTCTTCTTTCTTTCTTTTTTCTCAATTGCCACTTTTTATTTTTCTTTCTTTCTTTCTTTCTTTCTTTTTTTCTTTCTAAAGAAATGTGAATGTGTTTGCTTTTATCTTTTACTGGATTTCAGCATTCGCCTTCTATTTTCTCTCATTTAGCTAAATGTTACATAATTAATGATACTGTAAGTATAGATCATGATTTGTGCTAATACTCTTGGGAAAGGTACAAATCCTCTTCTTCCCCTCCCCTCAGCTATGAGTAAATAGCAGGACAGACTGGGTTCTATAGCCTTGGATGGCAACTGGTCTACTGCAGAAGGAAATAGCAATCTACTGCAGGAAAAAAATCTGCCTCGTCAGTCATGTATTGAAAGATACATGATCGCCTAAGCATGTATCACATATGGCACATGACTGAAATAAAATAACCTCCAGAATGGTAAAAGTTAAAAATGTTTGTCTTGAATAAATTTTTTAATCATATAGATTGTTTTTTTAGTTCTTTTGAGAGAAGTGTATTTTTAAGAAGTCCAGATGGTTTGTGTAAAAATGGTTACACTTGTATATCTTTTTCGGCTCAGCAGTTAAAATCCATCAAATTTGTGAAGAGTCCATTTCTAGTTTATGGAAAATATTTTTTTCCTATATACTGACCAATGAGAGACATGGTCCCAATATCTTGTAAGAACCTGATTGCATGCCTTGGGAGCCTATTTGATGGAATAAATAGAACTCATGTTAGTGGATGAGGAGGGAAGACATTTTGACAGCAAGGGGACAAGGCAAATGAACATCAAAGAGCAGAAGACATTTGGCATCAAGAAGTGAGCATCAAGAAGGCACAATGTTACCAGCCAGCTGCAGAGAGATAAAAGAATTTTGAAGTTCAAGTGAAAACTCTCCTGTGATTGGATAACAAAGAACAAATAGATTTCTAAGAAATTTTCCTCAGCATGAACTGTATGAAATTAAAAGGGACTTTTCTAAAATTACTATATGTCCCAGAGATGCTCATGGGGCACACAAAAGTAGGTGTTTTTCATTTTTTTTCTGATAGGTGGTTGCATCTTTGTTTTTCTGCTGTCTTCATTTGTTTTCTCTTTTCGTCATTTACAAATTCCTTGTCTTTTCCCAAACTGTAATTTTTTTCATTTTTCACTGGTAATCCTTTTTATTTGAAATTGTTATCCTGTCTTAATAAGCACTAAAAAAGAAATTTTTGTGCAAAATTTGTGTTTGTACATTTTTGGTATTTGTGTAATAAATGTTAAAGAATTTAAAGAAATTTCCCCAAGCACGAACTGTGAATTTAAAAGGGACTTTTCAAAAATTACTATGTTATGGTGCAGAATGATGATGATATTTCATTATTTTAAAAATAACCTTGTCATCAGTGATGATAGAAAAGAAGGATATTTTATCATCCTAACCCTCATCTTTATAAAAACGATCCTTCCACCACAAGAGAGTCAGTGAGTAGAGTAGTGTAGATTAGGGTACCTGTAGCAGTAGTCAGTAGAAGTATAGACAAGTAGCAGTACAGAAACACACGTCTAGCCAGTGCTCCATGAAGATCAAAAACGGACAATTTCAAATGCATCCTCATGAAATTCTCAGAAACAAACCAAGTAAGCACTGACTTTTAAACAAAAAAGACACAGATCATTTTACACAAACTATACGAATATTCTGTAATTCACATCAGAAAAAAAAAATACAAATTCTTGTTATTTATGTCAACATGCTTCTCATATTTTTATTGTTGTTATCATTTTTATTGTTGTTATCATTTTAATTTCCGTCATTAACATCAACCCCATTACAGTCAACAAATAATAACAATGGGGAAAATAATACAGCAACACCCAACTTGCCAACCCCCGTTACAACTATATGACTCAGAGACACTTGTCAGGCATTTAAAAGTAGGTGTTTTCATTTTTTTCTCAAAGGTGGTTGCACCTTTGTTTTACAACTACCTTCTTGGATTGTTTTCTTTTTTTATCGTTTTCAAAATCCTTGTCTTCTCACAAACAGTAATTTTTTCCATTTTTCGACGGTAAACTTTTTATCGGAAATTGTTATCCTGCTTTAATAGGTGCACAAAAGGAAATTTTTGTGCAAACTTTGTACATTTTTTTGGATTTGTGTAATAAATGTTTTCCTTTTAAAATTTTATGCAATGGTTGAGTCTTATTTTGTGATTTGTGCCAATTGTAACTTGCTATTCCTACTAATCAGGTTGTTGTGCTTGACACAAGAACTTAGTTTTGGTAGCAAATAAAATTTGTATAATCTTTCCCAAGAAGACATGACAATTCACAGATAATAAAGAAAAGGAATGTGTGAAGAATCATGATCCCTTACATCCTGAAAGGTCAAGGTAGTTCACAGATAATAAAGAAAATGAATGTGTGGAGAGCCATGATCACCTATATCCTGAAGGGACATGATTATTGATAAAAAAAATTATAGATTATTTGTAAATGTGTTTGCTTTTATCTTTTACTGGTTTTTTCAGCATTCACCTTTTATTTTCTATCATTTAGCTAAATGTTACATAATTAATGATACTGTAAGTATAGATCAGGGTTGGACAAACTTGCATAATGTAAGAGCCAATTCCAATAAAGTATAGATGTTTGAGAGTCGCAAGACATGAATAAAATTTATACATACGTTTTTCTAACATACACATTAACATTAAACTTACAATTTAATCCAATGGGGTCCCAATTCTTACCCACTAAATAAGGAGGCACGATGGAGTAATGGATAGTGGCTCAGATTGAGGAATTGGAGAACTGAGTTCAAAATCCAGTCAAATCCATTACATTCACTTACATGCTAATAGCCTTGCGAAAGGTTTGAATCCTTTTCTTCTCCCCTCAGCTATGGGTAAATAGCAGGACAGACTGGGTTCTATAGCCATGGATGGCAAATGGTTTACTGCAGAAAGAAATGGCAACCTACTGCAGGAAAAAATCTGCCTCGTCAGTCATGTATTGAAAGATACATAATTACCTAAGCGTGTATCATGCATGGTACATAACTGACTGAAATAATTATAAAGCTTGAAATTTTTCTTATCTACCTTTAATATTAACCGTGAAGGAAAAAATAGTTTAGCCAACATATTTCCTTGAGCCGTATATTAAAGGTCAAGGAGCAGCATGTGGCTTGTAAGCCACAGTTTGGCCAACCCTGGCATAGACCATATAAAACACCCAAGCAGTAAAGGTAGAGCAATAAAAAAATGATAAAATATGAAGGAAGGCACATTTCATAACAAAAATATTATGATGCTTGTGGAAAAGCTCTCGGCTCTATGTAATTTTCATTTGTTTTGATTTATGACAGGGCAAAATAAGTGTACACTAGTGTTTCCAAAATGTGAAGTGATTAGAACTGTAGTGATATATAGATGACTTCCTAATTAGTATAGCTAAGGCATAGGCCATATAAATGACCAAGCAGTAAGGGTAGAGCAGCTCTTGGTATGCAAGATAAACATCTACTGCTAGACTAATAAAATACAAAGAAAAGCACATTTCATAGCAAGTTCTGTAATGGTGGCCTTACCATTAACAAGAAATGGAGATAAGATGTTGCTGAGATAAGTAAATAGGTTTTTCTATTCCCATAATATACAAGATTCAATCGTTTGCTTATACCAGGGCATTGTATATCAGTCACGGGAGTGACAGTTTGTTCGGAGAATTATGCAAGGTAGTAGTCAAGATAGACATGTAGAAAAAATCAACATGCATGTATAGTTGAGAGTTAATCTCTGCTGCTGTTAGTTTCATTGCTGGTCAAAGGCATCACTGCAGATGGAAGTGCATTGGTGTTGCTGCTGATGGTCTGAGCAGTCATGTAGATTGCAGCAATCAGTTCAAGCTTGACTGCCAGTGGTCTGTTGCTAATTCAAGACAAGATGGATCTACCTTTGTAGAAGAAAGCAGCGTTGGCTTTATAAGCAGGTCAGTAGCCCAGAAATGGCTGCTGTGAGAACCATGTGGGCTTTTTCTGATTGACCAAAGAAAGGTTTTATGACCTTGGTATTTTTAGGCAGTATTCTAGAGGTGGGTGCATGGAACTGGCTGAAAGTAAGACCAGTTATTGTCATATTAGCTGTTATGTTGCAGTGAGCACTTCTGGTGGTTCAAGACTTGGAGTTTGACAGTATTTTTCCTTGGGAAGTACAGAAATATAATTAGTAGGTAGAGTTCAAATTTTGACTGAATCAGTTTGTATCCACTTCACACTTATGCCTTTGGGAAAGGTACAACCTCATCTCTTTTTCCTCTAGATATTGATAAGTAATAGGGAGAGAGGACATTTTAGTCTTGCTAAGACAAAGCTAAGCAAAATATTAAGAAACAGGAAAATTTCATTAGAACAAAAGAAAACATTACTGAACTCTTATGTAATATCAGTCCTGCTAGATGGTAGTGAATGCTGGCTATTTATCACAGATGAAGATGAAGATGAGACTTGAGGCAACAGACATGGGATTGTAAATAAGGATGTTGAAAATACCATGAACTGAACATGTGAAAAACAAGGAAGTTTTAGAAAAAATAGATAGAAAAAGGAAAACTTTTACTTAGAATCAAAAATAGGTATGTGAAATTTTGAGTAAGAAAAGAAGGCTTGGAGAATTTGACACTCACAGGACATGTAGGAGGCAAGAGGGACACAGGAAAGCAGTGCATAACCTACCTAATGTGTTTGTGTAAATGGTTGGCAGAACAGGGATTAGGAGAGATAGCAAAAAGACAAACATTGCTAACAGCTACAAAGTACAGGTTGTTATGGAGAACCATTATCGCCCACGTCCTGAAGGGACATAGCACATAGAGGAAGAAAAAGAACAGCCAGTGTAATTTATTTCGACTATTGTTTTCATCTTGATTATTTTAGCTTTTTTTTATAGATATCACAGTAATCAATAGATATCTCATATCAGTCAAAACAATGGGTACCTGAAGATAGCCAGAGGGTATGTGCTTGAAACATTGTGTCTATTTAAAAAAAAAAAAAGAACCATGTGGGCATTTTCTGTTTGGTCAGATAAAAGGTTTTATGACCTTGCTACTTTTAGGCAGTATTACAGAAGTGGGTGCATGGAGCTGCATGAAATTAAGATCTGTTTTTTTTTTTTCATATGAGCTGTGAATGTTGAAGTGAGCACTTATGTTTGAGTTGAAGACTTGGAGTTCCAACAGGATTTGATAGTACTTTTCATTTGGAAGTACAGAAATATAAGTAGTGGGTAGATTTTAAATTTTGACTGAGTCAGTTCATATTCACTTCAATGCCCTTGGGAAAGGCACAACCCCATCTGTTTTTCTTCCAGATATTGATAAATAATAGGGAGATACGACATCACAATATTCAACAGATATCTCATCAGTCAAAACAAATGGGCAACTGAAGATAGCCAGAGGGTACTTGGCTGAAACATTGTGTCTATAATAACATCTATAACAATCAAGATGAGGACAATAGTTTAAATAAATTCAAGTGTACTGATGATTACTCATCTCCAAAAAAAATAAAAAATAAAAAAAAAATGAAATAATAAATAGTAAAAATAAGTAATTAAAAAACCAAGACAATATATTTATCTGGTTAGATAATTCATTAAAAATCCTTTTTTTGGAATTATCTAATCAGATCTTTATGTATAGAAATGTAATTTCCTCCAATTTAAAAACATTTTTTTTTTACTAACCTTTATCATCTTATTGTTGTTGTTAGTCAAGAATTTTACTAATTTTAACTGCTGTACCATTATATGGTAAAAATAAATAATCATATTGATTTTCTCAACCCCCCCCACAAAATACTATAAATATCAAAATGTCAGAATGTTTTTAGAATTCATTCTTCAATCCATCGTACAGGGAAGAACATACATGTTGCACTTCACATTTAATAAAAATGGCTCAAAGGAAAAAAAAAATCCCCAAAACATTTTAATCACTACTGATTGCAAGAGATACACGTAAAATTAAAAATAAAATGTGCTAAATTTATTCAAGTAGCACACAATAACAAATAAAAGAAGCTTTTGAGAATATCTCAAGCCGACTTATTGCCTAGATACTTTCTAATATTATTTTGTTTTACACAAATACATGGTACTTAATGCTAAATAAGTACTTGAAAGTCGAGAGCTTGAATGTTTGCATGTCTGCTCTTAATTCTCAGACATGTATTTGAAAAAGAGAAATTAAAAAATAAGAAAGTATTGTATTCTTTTACATTGTAGGAGATGCTACACCTGGTTTCACCTGATATGCAGGCATTGAAAATCCTATCAGCAGCAGCAGTGATTCTTTTTCAGCTTTCAGGCATGCGTAAAAAAATAAAAAATAACAGGAGCATGTGTAGTGCAAATCCTAACATACTAGTTCTCTTTCACACCTGCTGGGATCAAGGTAGGACTCTAAAATAAGCATTCCAAGAAAAAATGGATATGAATTAGACAAGACACCTCACTGACTTTTTAACTTACCAACAAAATAAGGTCAACCAATTTTTCTTTTTTTTTACAGAGACTATCATGAGAATATTCCTCTAATTTATACTTTTCTTTCAGGAACTTCCTGATAGAATAAAAATTTCTATCTGATTTTATCACATTCTCTTGTTTGTCTATTTTCTTAACCATTTCAACACATGTAGTGTTTTGTTTGTGAACACAAGACTGTCTCAACTTTGAACAATGACCCCCAAACCTAAGACAAGATTTTGTAAATCTAATTATTTTTATTTTTCATTGCATATGTTTCTGTATATTACATATATTATCCTTTTTTGCCATTTGTCTGGTCAAAATACAATTGATGCTTATATTGATGCTCTACTTCAAACAACACACCCAAGACAAACAACAACATCTATTCTTGTAAATGTGCAGTGCAGAGCAAATGGGCTTATTGATACATGTTCTTGGCATTCTATATTTAAATAATTTCCAGGGAAAATGATCAGGCAAGTAATCTTCAATATGTAGAGTGGAGTGACGAGTAGCAATTCAAATCCAAGCCATACTAAATTTCTTATAACTGATCTATACACTGAGGCATTTGAAGTGCTTAGTAATACCACGTCCTGAATTTTTATGATAGATACAAGGCATGTGCAATCACTGCTTTCATTCCAATTCCCGATCATAGTTTTTTTTTTTTTTTTTTTTTTTTTAAGCTTATCACCCCAAGCAAGGCTGGAGGCCACTAGCACCCAAGGGGTTAAAGAAGGTTTGGAGGAAGAGCAGATAGGAGTGGTAAAGGAGAGGATGTGGAGAAAGATAGTGAATCGATCAAGGCAAGGGGGTTACAGAAGATTTGGAGCGAGAGCAGATAGGAATGAAAGGTGAAAGGATGTGGAGAAGGGAAGTGGATAGATCAAGGCAACTGGAGATGTCGATTGACGTTACACTTTGGAGATTGTATTTGTCAGGGAAACAGGAATAAGGAAGGGAGTTCCACAGGCGAGATGTGCGAGACATGAAGCTATTGGAGTAGAAGAGACGTCTACATCTAACAGTTTCAACGGTTGTTTCTGTTTTTGTAAAGGTTTATCTTGAATCCTATTTTTTGGAGTACTGATAGAGGATGTTGATTTTCTGTTCAAAAATCATTCTTATCCCAACTATGAATACTTATCTCATCGGCATAGCACCCACATCTGACTCATCATCAGTACATTGGACTCAGGAGGGGAAGCAGGACATTGTCTTCTATTAGTTGATTAGCTTGGAATATGGTATAGAATGTTTAAACCAATGCCCGTCTCTCCACATTGCAACAGAGGTTACATATTTTCGGCAGACACACATGCATTGAAAATTCTATCAGCAGCAACAATCCTTTTCCAGTTATTTTCTTTTTTTTTTTACTATGCTGGG
Source organism: Acanthosepion esculentum (assembly GCA_964036315.1). NCBI lineage: Eukaryota > Metazoa > Mollusca > Cephalopoda > Sepiida > Sepiidae > Acanthosepion > Acanthosepion esculentum. The sequence goes on from OZ038486.1 coordinate 74,576,973, forward strand.
ATTGAGGTAGAATGTTAAACTTGGTGTTCTGAGAACAGATGCACACAGATTTCACAAGACACCTCACTCACTTTTTAACTAACAGAATATATTCAAACATTTTTTTTCTTTTACAGAGACTATCGTAAGAACATTCCTTGAATTTATTTTTTTTCAGGAACGACCGTTGAACATTCTCTACACAAAATAGTTCTCAATAAATATAAAAAATTACTATCTCGTTTTATTCTGTTCTCTTGTTTGTCTATTTTCTCAGCCAATTTAACACTTGTTTTTTGTTTGTCAATATCCGACACCTTCTCAACTTCAAACGATGACCTCCAAACTTAACACAAGATTTTATTTTGTAAATCTAATTATTTTTATTTTTTTATTGTGCATGTTTTGGTGAATTACATATATTTTCTATTTTTGCCATTTGTCTGGTCAAAATACATACTCATATGAATGAAGTTTGATTGAAACGTACAGCACATTTCAAAAGGCCATAACTTCTAAACTATGGATGCAATAAAGATGAAAATTTCAGGTTTTTTCATTTTTCTAGGTTGACTATTGTTTTATAATAACTCAGGTGGGTTTATAATAGCTTCCATATTAAAGACACTAACAGCAACACATGTGACCTGTCTAAACTATTTTCTATTATCTGAACTCTCTAAAAAAGGAAACTACAATAACAACAAACCAAGGGGAAATGCTCTTATAAAACACATTTCCTTTTCAGAGATTATTCTTCTTTCTTTTTTTTTGTTTACCAATTTCTTATATTATTTTCAACAAACGTTCTTCTTTAGAAAATGTTCAGTCACTTTCATTTTTTGAATGATAATTTAAAGTCCTTTTTAATTAAAGTAATAAACTAAAATGTACTTTTTAGCAGCTGATCATTCTTACCCCAATATTCAATTATTTTTCTTTTCTTTTCTTTTTCAGAACCTCAGGTTAGCTTAACCACTTCTGACACCATGTTTTATAATAACTTAGGTGGTTTCATAAAATCTTCATTAATAATGACACCAACAAAACTAGTGACTTGTTTAAACTATTTTATTATCTGAATTCTCTAAAAATGGAACCAACAATAACAACAAAAAAGGGGCACAACCTGATGCCCTTATATATATAACTGTTGTATTCTTCAGTGACTAAAAGGCTATCCTTTTCAGAACAATGCTCTTCAGTGATTACAAAATTATCCTTTTTGGGACAACACTTTTCAACAACTACCAAAACTGTCCTTCTCAGGACAACACTATTCTCACCCTCTACATGAACATGCAGAGATATTTGTTGCCTAATGCACTGTAACCTTATTTTTGTCAACAAAAGATAAATTTGGCAAAATATTTTTTTACTCAAGACTTCAGTTTGTTTGTTGTTGTCTTCCATCATTCAATAACTTTTTGCTGGGCCAATATACCACCTGCAACATAACAACTCTCACCTACTGAAGTTTCAGTAAAATCTGAAATGGTGACTGTGGGAACTTTTGAAATATTGGCTGAGTATATGCAGTTCTCGTTGTCTGATGATTGCATTTACAAGAAACTCAGAATAATGATTTGGATCTAGTCTCTTTCTACTTCTAAAAAAAACAAAAAAAACAAAAAAAAACAAAAAAAAAACAAAAAAAAAACAACAACAGTTGGAGTGGTACTTATCGAAGCTTTATTGAGCTACAATATGGCTGCTGTATAGATGCATTTTATAGTCATAAGTGTAGAAGAGTTACAATAGTGAGGGGAGGTAACTCAAACAGATTTTATCACCACAGTGTTACTGCTCTGTATCCAGCATCTTTAGTGATGCATTGTAGATATTTCACTTGATGTTTGGGATTAACTTGTGTTTGAATAGATATTCAAAGCAAGGAATCTCATTGAGAGTGCATCCATTCCTCGTGACCAGAGAAAATTCAGAGTTTGCTCAGTAATGATGAAAAGTTACTAGTCTCACTTTCTCACTGATATGACATGACTTCCTTCTATCTTTTCTACAAATATTTTTATGGCAACTGCTCTGGCAAGCTTTTTTCCCTGGTGCCCTGACTACAGAATTTAAGCATGTCTACTAGGTTGACATCTAGGTCCAACCTGTTTACTGTTGAAAGAGCTATAAATGCAACTGCCACTTCCACTCCAACAGTTTCTTTTCTCACACTTTCTACTTGTGGAACTCTCTTTCATTTCATTGCTTCCCTGATAACTACAATCTTCAAAAATTTAAATGCAATGTCATTCACCATCTTCTATCTTCTTGAATCCCATTCATTTTTTATCCTTTCATCAATCCTCCCTATACTCAGTCCTTTCTTTCACATTCACTTCCTGTGCCCACCTTCTGTATTAGTGGTATTCCAGCTTTGCTTGGGGTGAAATGATTAAAAAAAAGAAAAGAAAAGAAAAGAAAAGGTATTCAAAGGTGCAAGGAAGTTTTTTTTTCTTGATTGAGCTGTTAGAGTTAGGTCAGAGTAGAGATCAGCTGCCAGGCTCTGGTCATCTGGATTTTTGGTGGTGCACCAATAAAATTATTTGCCTAAATGTTTAAAAATGATTTGAAAATTTTCCTACTAAATTTTGTTACTATAAAGCAGAAAGAGGGAAGGACCAAGCAGAAGGACTTAAACAGCAGTCAAAGCTAGTTTGTTTTACAGTAGTGAAAGGAAAGGTTGCTTTCTTTAGCCTTGGCCATGGGTGGACCAGGCAGAAGCTAAATCTGCCTCCCCACATGTCCATGGTCCATTCCCATTTATAGAATGAAACTCCAGCTTGCAGTCATCAATTTGGAAAAACCAAGACTCACTGTTCCCCATTTGTGGAATATGTCATCACCTGGGACATAATTGATTTCAGTTCATTTGAATCTGGAGTCCTAAACATTTCTTCTCCAGATACAGGAGTATCTCCATATTATATGTAAGGCCCTTCCTTTTTGTTCCTCCTTACACTCTGCTTTGCTGTGTAGATACATGAGATATGTGCATATATATATTATAATTTTGTGTATGTGTTGTTAGTATAAAAGTCTCTCTGAGAACAAAGCATGTTTGTCATTCTTTATTTCTTTCAGCCATTCTGTTCCTTCTGTGAACTACGGTGTTATAATATCACGGATATAAAAATGCTCATAATGGGAAATAAAAATGGGTGAATAAATCTTTCTTCCATAAAGCTCTCCCATTATAAGGGAAAAGAAAGGACAAGTGTCACTTTTTGTGAGGCGGTTTGTGATTTAGATTGTTGTTGAAGGCAGTTGAAAAGAAGATTTTGATGAACAGAAAGGGATTTTTTTGTTGCAACCTGATATTCTTTTTCAGCAGCTGAAGTGAAAACAAAAAGAAAATCATATGAAAACTGCTTCTGAAATTCAAGCTATGAAAGAGAAGCCAGGAGGGATATACTGCATCATTCTAATTGAATTTACAAGGTTATTTTTTGAGCTGGACGACAAATTTGAATACATGAGTTTGGAACTATGAAATCAGTTGAAACATTTTCAATCAATATTAAGTCACAATATCATGAAAATATTTTATTTAATCTGTAGAAAAGCCAATTTGTTTTATTGATTTCTTTGAATAATCAATCACTTGGTTGACTATATGATGTTCAATGAATTCTTTTTATTAAATCACACTGTTGAAAAATAAAATAGTTTACTTTTTCCTGTACACCTAAGATCTACAACTTGAATATTAATCACATTTTCTTTTCATTTTTGATAAAATTATCAAGGTTCTGCTGACATATAGGAAGCAAAACATCACATAGCAGTCCTGTACTCATTTTTTCATTTGTAATGTTATTTTGGATACATCAGTACTTTATTCAGTTTGTTTTGCTATTCCTATGGACCTTCAATTTTTGACATTCCCACTGTGTAGTTCATCTCTTGGGTTGTCCCTTTCACTCAACACCAGGCATTCCTTCTTGCTGCAATTGATAGTTTTAATCCTTTTTTCTTGCTTTCTTCAACTATTTTGTTTTCTTTCTGAATCTCTTATCAACACAGTGCCATCTGCGTAGTGTATGTTGTTAAGGTTACTTATAGTAAATCCTGGTAGCACCAATAATCCTTCAGAAATCACACCATTGTCTAGGGTAAGTAAATCTGGTAAGAAAACACATCCTTGTTGCACTCCACGAAAAACCATGATATGGCTGACTTGTATACCAATGCACAGCTCCCTGTATCACTCCAGTAAGTACTCGACTCCTAATACTATCCTCTAACTTTATAGAAGCCAGATCAGACTGAAAATGGAGCACTACTATCCAGTCCTCATTTTCTAGTTTTGGTAGAGTTCAAAAGCATCTCCAAGTCTTTACTGGTGACAAATTATTTTCCACCCTTCAACTTCTCTCTCAAGGGTTGGGTGTATCAAGCTTCTCACTGCTCTATTGCTACTTCCAAAGAAAGCATTCAAACTACATTTCTTTATTCTGCCAGGTTTAAACTTTACAGCTAGGACCTACCATGCCACTTACATTGTGGTAAAGTACCCATATTCCCTCCAAATTTCATCTGTGAGAAGTACGTTCCATGCGAACAGATTTTTCTTGTAAACCCCTGCTCTGTATAACAGACTCTCAAGAGGATATTTCTCTGATCATTACAATATTAATGTGTTTAAGTCTAGAGTTCACCATTGCCTTCCTCTACTATCCATATAAACTACCCTTAACATAACCCTCTGCTTTGAGTGACTCTTGGGCCTTGTATAAGTTGAACTTTACTGTTAAAAAAAGACAATTATTATGTTTGTTTTTTTATTTTATTGTTAGAACTTGTCTTCAAATGACTAGAATGCAGTTAATTTCTTGTGTTTAGAAAAGAAAATTATCACTAGTTATAAAGAAATTTTTTCCAACATTCATATTTCTTATTTCATTTGCATTATTTTTTGGTCTACAGATTTTTTTCTTTTCCTTTCATTTTTGTTTTAAATTGTTTCTTCCATTTGTGTCCTTTTCTTTCATTTACTTTCATTTTATTCTATTTTCTCTCATTTTATTCTTTTATTTTTCTTCAATTTTCTTCACATTTCTTATATTTTACTTCATTTTACCTTGATTTTCTCATGTTGCTTTCATTCTTTTTCTTCCATTTTGTCTTCCATCTCCCATTATATTCTTTGATTTTTTCTTTATTTCCTTAATCTATTTCTGTGTTTCTATTTTTTCTTGATTTCAACATTCATTTGTTTTTCTTTATTTTAAATCGATTTCCACTCATTTTCCATTAAATTTCTTCCATTTCCTTCCTTCTTATTTAATTTTCCTCTTTTTTCACTTCTTTTTCTTTTCCTTGAATTTTTCTTCTATTTTTTGTCACTTTTGAATTGATTTTTCCACTTTTATCCTTTTTCCTAATTTTCTACCATAAACCCTTCTTTTTTCATTTTCTTTCATTTTTCTTCTATTTCCTTCTTTTTTACATACTTTTCTTCCAGTTTTGCTTCCTTTTCATTTTTTTGCAATTTACATTTCTTTCTTTTTCTTTCTTCTTCATTTTTCTGTTTTTTGATTTCATTTTCTTATTGTCTTCCTTCAGTTTTATATTTTCTTTTTTTCTTTTGTTTTCCTGTTTTCATTTATTTATTTTTTTTTATGTTTTCTTCAGCTGCCATTTATTTTTCCTTTCATTTTCTTTTATTTTACTTTTATATTTCTTAATTTTTCCTTTATTCCATTTTTCTTTATTTTCCATTTATTTTTCTATTCTTTTCCCATTTTTATTACTTTTCATTTTTATTTTTCTTTCATTTTTGATTATTTTTCTTTTTCACTCACAATTTCTTTTTCCTTTATAATTTTGGATTTCTATTTTTTTACATTTTCTTTCATTCTTTAAATTATTATTCTATATTTTTTTTTGATTTTCTGCTTTTTTCTTATATTTTTAAAATTACTTTTATTTATTTTAATTTAGTATTAGTACACTAACTTGAAATTATTTTTATTATTAATTTCTAATAAGTTTTACTACAATTTTCTGCTAACACAATGTTCTACACTGATTAATTCTTTAATCATTAAAGCAAACAGTATGGAATCTAGCTATAGAAATATTTTCTAAAAAGAATTGAACTCACATCCTATACCTTCGGGGCTCATATTACATGGGCAGCAAGTTAACCATAGCTTTTCTTTTTTTCTTTCATTTTTTTATTGTTGCTTTTTTTTCGTCTATTTTTATTCTTCTTGTATTATTTTTATTCATTTTTTGTTATTTTTTTTGCATCCAACCAGTTTTTTAATTCTTTATTGTATTTGAATTTTTAAAAATCTCCACTACTATTCAATTTCTTGTTTTTTTTTTCTCCTCCCCCACCAATATTTGATTTCTTCTATTTATTTTCCTTTTTGTTCTTCTTGTTTTTTATTTGTTTTTGTTCCTTTTTCTATTTGTGTGTAATGACAAAAGTATGCAGGTGTAGGCTTTAAGAAAGCTTTATTCAACTGAGAATACAAGGTTTGTGTACAGTGTCCTTTTACAGTCCCATTAAACAGAAATAGCTCTTTCAAAGTGGAGAGTGACAAAACAAGGGGAGACCACTCTTGATTATTCATAACACTGTATTTGCTTTTCTTTTTTGTATTTCTTTCTTTAGTCACTTTTTTCTTTGTACATTCATTGGTTGTTTTCTTCTTCATTGATTTTTGGCAGAAAATTTGGGGGGGGGGGAATAAAAAGAGTGACTAAAAAATAAAAGAGGAAATGTAAGAAAGGAAAAAAAAAGAAGGAAAATAAAAAAGAAATAAAAAAGAAGGAAAATAAAAATAAAAGAAAAAAAGGAAGAAAATAAAAAGAAAGGAAAATAAAAATATTTGCACATAAGTGAATGTAACCAGCTTGACCAGAATTAGAACTAAGCTCTCCAATATCTCATTCAGTGATACTACCCATTTCACCAGCTGCACATCCTTGGTGTTAAATACAAAAAGAACTCTGGAGAAATCTTTTAGAGTAAAAAAGAAAAATGTGTCAGATAAATTGGATGGAATGATTGTATTGAATTGAGATGTGCAGCCAAAAATAGAAAGGAATTGAGTCAATTTCAAAGAAATAACCCCCTCAGGTTTGAAAAAGAAAGTCAGTGTTAGAAAAGAGGAAGGGATATAGCAAATAATGGTGGCTGGCTGAGATCTAAATGGCAAATTTTGATTTTTATGTTGGAGTGCAAAATGATATAAAAATTTTCCTTGCGAGTATAGTAGCTGAAAAACGATGTTTTCCATAAGAATACATGATGTTATGCCTATGTGTGTGTGTGGGGCTGTGTGTGAAAGGTATCTGCACACGTTCTTGTGAGTGCCAAGACTGATTTTAGCTAATAAGGATATAAAGATTTTCAAGATGAGTTGAATTCTTCAGAAAAGAAAAAGAATATTTTTCTGAAAGGAAATTTAATAATAATAAAAAAAAATGATTTAAATTAGTATTATTCAATTTCTAATGCTGGGATGAAGCTTATAAATTTTTTCATATTGTAATTGATAATATTAAATGATAATAACACAAAAGGATTTAAAGACATCAAACAAAAACATCATGAACTTCTTCATAAATTTAATCCCGATGGCTGACAATTTGTATTTTACAAACTGGAAAAATATAATAGAAAATTAAACAAAAATATAACAGAAAATTAAACAAACAAAATGTGTTAGTCAATTTCAATAAAACATCTATACTGGGTTAACAGCAATATTGTCTAAATTGTGTAACAGCAAAATTGTTCTGTTGTTAAATTAAACTTTGAACTGTTGTGTCTCAGAAATGATTAAAGATATCTTACTGGAATTCTTTAAGGTTTTTATAACAATATTGTACTCTAGTTTGAACAATAATAATGTATTTAGCTCTATGTTAAAATAATCATCCCTCTTGCTGTTGTGACCTCTTGATCCTGTTTTCCCCTATACTGTTCTCTCTTTTTTAAACTTCTCTTGAGGGTTGTTGAATGGACTTTGAAGATGGAAGCCAGAGTATGATTGTTGGTACCATTATTGAAAACCTGAATGATCTTTATCCTCTCACCATTGCTCAGTTGGGAAGACATAGTGGGGCTGACACAAAATGATTTTAACCTGATCTCTTTCTCGCTGAATAACTCAAAGGGTTTTTCAGGGATTCTTACGTTAAGTGGTGTTAAGATGTCTAAACATCCTATCTCAAAACCTGAAAAAAAGAAACTTAATTAGTTTAGTGTTTTTTTTTAGATATTAAAAATCTTGTGGAATGGACAATTATCCTGTGCTGTTACACAATTTGGACAATTTCTTTGTTACACCTGCTACATGATGATGATGATGATGTTGGACTCTTCCGTCAATTTGGATCCAACACCCTCATTTAGTTTTTATGTTTGTGTCATATGTGACACTTCAGTCCTGCTAGTGACCTGCATATAAGTTCAGATATTGTGCAACAGTGAGGATCTTGCGACATAGCGACACTTTTTACCATTGTCTTTTGTCAATATGACTGATTTCAAAATTTCTGATACTACCCTGGCACAAATATCTCCAGTTATTTCTATCAGGGGAAACTCACTCAAAGTTAGTATGAGGCACATTGACAGATGAGAGGTTACTCTTTAGCTTGTCTTCATACCTGAGCCATGGCTGTTCAACAGTCCCCTGTCCACTGTCAAGCTGGCTGTACATGAGGATCTTAGGTATTTTGTCATCACTCACCCTTGCAACATGACCAGACCAGCCCAGAAAAGTTGTGACAGCATCAGAGAAGTCTCAATTCCACCAATGTTGCATTTTGTGACATCATCATCATTGGACACCCTATTGTCAAAAGTATAGCCACAAATTGTGTGGTTGGTTGGTTGGTTGTTTGGGGTTTTATGGCATATCAACCACTATGGGTTATTTAATGCCAGATCCAGTATTTACTAAATATATAAAAAACGTATAGCTGGCAACATCATTGTTTCAAAAACTGGCAACATCATTGTTTCAAAAAAGCAAAGTTGGCAACATCATTGTTTCAAAAACATATAGCTGGCAACATCATTGTTTCAAAAAAGCGTAGTTGGCAACATCATTGTTTCAATGTGCTGGAAAAGACCTGGAAGTTCACTATTTTCCCATAGCTGGGACCAACACCAACAGGTGCTACCACCCTGGGTCAGGGTGGACCTGGGAACACCAGCAATTAAGAGGTGGTTCCACGCTTCCTCAAAACCTCCTGATCAGAGGCCTTGCTGTTGGATGCAGTTTAACGTCGTACCCAGGACGACAAATTGTGTGGAGACAACTTTTGTGGAAGACATCCAGCTGATTGATATGGGGTTCCTGATTCTAAGCTGGTCAAAGCAGCTGCTCCATAAACCTGTATTTTGTTGTCCAGTTTGAAACCTCCCTCATTCTAGAGGTGATGGCAAAGCTTCCCAAATGCACTTGTACCTTTGACGATCTGATTAATGTATTATATGTATACACACAAACAGATATATATAGTTTATTCAAAAATTATCACATAAACATGTTATAATATCACTACAAAAATAATCATTTTGTTTCAACACTTCTGGTGTCTTTTTAAGTGGTGTTAAATGTAGAATAAAGAGTTTTAAAATATGGCGACAAAGATGAGGAGAATAGTTTGAATAATGTAAATAGTGTACAGTCCTATATAACTTAATATCTGACAGTAAATAGCCTATAAGGTTTGATACACTCCTGATCAAAAATTTAAGACGACTTTTATAAGAGTTTGTTTGTCATGGATACATTATAAACTTTTTCTTACTTAAAGTTACTAATTCTATATTCTAAAAGGTTATGTAGACAAAAAGTTATAATCCAATCAATTTATTCAGAAATGGATATTTTTATAAAATGAGGCATTTTACACTTGATCAAAATTATAAGACCAGGGGGTATAAATTGTTAGATCTGGGGTAATTCCAATGTTTTTGTTCAGTTAGAGATTAGCAATCAGTGTGAAAAGGTGTCACCATGCCTAAAGCAAGCAAACTTACTGAAGTTGAGCGTGCTCGAATTCTAGATTTCCATAATCAAGGTTTGTTGCAGCTAAGGTAAGTCGCAGTAAAACTGATTTGCAACTTTCTAAAGGACAGTGCAAATTATGGAAATGCAAAGTCTACTGGTAGGCCCATAAAAATTTCTCTGGCATTGAATAGGAGAATAAGAAGTGAAAGCCAGTGGACTTTCTTCTAGTCAAATTAAGGCAGCCACAGATGCTGATTGCAGTCCAGTAACCATCAGATGACACTTACGACAAAAAGGCATGGTAAATAAAAAGCACAAACAAATTCCTTGGCTGCTTCCATGTCACAAAGTGAACCATTTAAGGTTTGGTTGTGAATACCAAACATGGGACATTGAGAAGTGGAAGAAAGTCCCGTTTTCTGATGAGAAAAAATTAAATCTAGATGGTCCTGATGGCTTCCAACGATATTGACATAACAAAAACATGCCTCCTGATATTTTCTCCACACATCATAGTGGTGGAGGGTCCCTAATGGTATGGGGTGCCTTTTCTTAAAGAGAGATGATGGATCTCCAGGTGGTGCAGGGTCATCAGACAGCGGCTGGTTATGTTAGCATGCTACTAAAAGCATCATTGGTGATGGAGGGCCATCGTTTGTGTGGGGATGGATGGTTATTCCAACAGGATAATGCTGCAATCCACACTGCATGGCAGACCTTGACCTTTCTTCAAAAAATGTGGTCCATTTCTTGAAACATCATGCATGCTCACCGGACTTGAACCCAATTGAAAATGTTTGGAGATGGATGGCAAGAGAGGTTTATCAAAATGGCAAACAATATTCAACAAAAAATGAACTTTGTGAAGCTATCTTCAGAAGCTGGAGCAATATTCCTTGCAGCTTAATGGAAACACTAATTTCTAGCATGCCCCAAAGAATTATTGAAGTCATCAAAACCAGTGAAGGTAGTACTCATTATTAAATTTGGTTTTTGAATGTTTTCGCACACATTTTGTATAATTTTTGTCTCTTGTCTTATAATTTTAATCAAGTGTAAAATGCCTCATTTTATAAAAATGTCAATTTCTCAATAAAATGTTCAGATTATAATTTTTTGTCTACATAACCTTTTAGATTATAAAATTAGTAACCTTAAGTAAGAAATGTTTAAAATTTTTCCATGAAAAACAGTCTTTTTAAAAAAGATTTCAAGTGGTCTTAAATTTTTGATCAGGAGTGTATATCATTCTTGGTTCTGGCATAATCTCAAGAGCATCAATTGAATCATTTCTAACCTCCTGATGAAGCAATAGTGTGCTGAAACTATAACTTAGTCATACCCATAACATTCCTCAGTTTCTCATCAGATGGTTAAGGAGGCCTATTCAGAAGAGTCATGCTCTTTTGCCTTCATTACAGCAGATCTAGCAAACAGCAGAGGCTCTGATCTTGCCATGTTATGTATTTTCTTCCCTACTATTTCTTTGTGCTCTGTTCCAGCAAGGGAAGCTGCTAACTACTTATAGAACTAACTATTGTAGATCAATTCTGGGTGAGGACATAGCTCCACTGCTTGACCAGCAGCAGAATAATACAAACTAGTGAAAACCTATTAAGGAAAGAAATAGTGGCAATCTTTAACCTTTGTGATTGAAAAACAAAACAAAAAATGGTGTGCCAAAAGGACAGTTTTCCCTTGGAACCACTATTATTTGAGCTACCTTCACTCCTCGACAATAATGTTTTTTTTAATCATATCACACTAAGCAAGGTATAAATGCCACTAGTATGCAGGGGGTTACAGTGGGGTGAAAGTGAGAGAAAAAACTGAGTAGAGGGAGGATTGAGGAAAAGACAAAAGATGAATGGGATTCAAGAAGATAGATGACGACGATTGACATTGCATTCAAATTTTTGAAGATTGTATATATCAGAGAAGCAAGTAAATGGAAATGAGTTCCACAAGTATGAAGTGCGAGAAAAGAAACTGTTGGAGTAGAAGTAGTAGTTGCATTTAGCTATTTTAAGAGTAAAAAGGTGGGACCAAGATACCAATCTAGTAGCATGCTTAAATTCATGTAGTCAGGGCATAGGAGTAAAAAGCTTGCCAGAGCAGTTGCCATTAAAATATGTGTAGAAAAGACAGAGGGAAGCCATGTTACATCAGTGAGAAAGTGACTGAATTCAAGATGCCAAGTCAAGATCGATTACATTACAGATCTTTCTTTGGGTTTTTTCAAGAACCTTGAGACGAATAGCAGGGGCACCTGACCAGATATGGCAGCAGTATTCAATGCATGGACGAATAGTAGATTTGTAAATATGCAAGATGGACATGGATGAGAAAAATTTTCTGGAAAGACACAATGACCCAACTTTCCTTGCAGTAGATGTAGCTATTGATTCAATGTAGTTGCTCCACTTCAATCCAGTTGAAAATGTGAGGCCAAGAAGGCCCAGTGTGTTGATCTCCTGGAGTCTAGCATCAGCCATGCTGATGGCAGGCAGAAAAGTTTCTGTATGGTGGTTAAATCAGAGCAGTTTTGTTCTGTTTTATTGTTTTAAAGAGTGACGGTTAGAATTGGAATAAAGCCTAAACATATGAAAGTGAATTTATACATAATTTTTATTCTTGAGAATTTACAACAAAAATATTAAGCACTATTTATTTTATTATTTACAAGAATAATTTCTTATGTACATCATTCTAAAAACCATTACAATTGTATTAAAACTAACACAATGCTATATTTATCATTTACTAATTTATAAAGAAATAAATATGAAAAAACTTTTTATTTATAAATTTATAAATATTACTGAACTATTAAAATATGTGAATCAACACCAAGAAAATCCTTATTATTTATCATTTTATAAAGTTTGAATTGATTGGCAATTAGCCAATGCTTCGCAAACCAATCTCATAAATAAATAATGTTTATTATTTTTGTTGTTAATTCTCAAGAACAAAGAAAATGTATAAATTCACTTTCATAAACAATGCTGAGTAATGAAGGAAGTTAAAATAATAGTGGTGTCAAGGAAAAACTGACTTTTTAACACAACATTTTTTTTCAATCACAAAGTTTAAAGATTGTCATTTTTTCTTTCCTTAATAGGTTGTCACTAGTTGGTATTATTCTGCTATTTTTATTACAGGCACAAAGATTAAAGATGCCAAAACAATTTTAAAATACACTTTAAAATTTGACAGGTTGAATGAGCTCTATGTTGTTGAGTACATGACCCTGAAAAGTTGACCTATTGCTACAAAAAATAGCAATGATATCAAATGTATTGCCCAGGTTATTTTTCCTCTTTGGGTGACAAAAGAGACACTAGAATATTCCAGATTTATATTTATGAGATGAGGTAGTGTAACTGTTTATACTATTTACATTATTTGGACTATTATCCTCATCATCATTATCATATTCACAATGTTATACGCGCCAGCCTTCTTCAGAGGATATATGTTGGGACTTCAAACTGAACCCTTTATTTATTCCCCTGGGGTAGATAGTTCTTGTTCCACATGTCATAACTTTTCTGGATATCTCAGTTTCAGTTGTTTTCATTTAGTAACACAACTCTCCAAGTTTTTGTTCACCTCTGCTGTGGCCAGATATTGAACTCACAACTCTTTGGGTCAAGTCACTGGATTACTTTAACCAACTCTTTTATCTACAGAGCCCAGTAGACTAAATAAAAGCTTTAGTTAGAAATTCCAACATATGCTATCTGAAGAAGGCCACAGTGTACAATGACTGAAACATTGCGAATATGACACTGAAGATGAGGACAATAGTCTGAATCATGTAAATAATGTAAATAGAATCTTCCAATTAACCAAATTATACAGGTAAATGGTAAATTGAATACCTGTCAATGGCAGGAGCAAAGCAAGCAGAGAGTTGTAAAGTTGTTTCATTTACTTTAACCAACATTTCTGATGAACTTTTCAGGTATCAGTTAGGGTAGTAGGGAGTTGTGCTGATATTCAAAAAACACAAGACTGAATTTCACCCAAAAGTGCAAAAACTGAACCTAAGAGATTAGGCTTCAATTTGAACTCAGATCGCTGATTCCACTTTTCATGCCAATATCTATTACACTATCTGCACATCTATAAGAGAAAGTCAACTTCACAAGGAAAATTCCGAGGGATTAATCACTTACTTTAGTCTGATAATGTCTTTCTAGGGGATGAAATGCATTACACAGAATTCTCCAATTCTGTCAGTCAGTTGCATAATATTGTCCTGGTAAATCTTATGGTAATATTAGCCATTTCCTTATAAGGAAACATTCGGCATTCATTGACAAAGCAGCTTGTTCTACTGTTGGTTGAAATTTATAAAATCTTTCTCTTAAAACAATTTTTCAAGGAAATAGGTTTCTGTTGTAACGTATGGCAAAAGTGCGTTTATGTTGGGGGAAACACATAACCAATTTCTCTCCCAGCAACTGCAGGGTAATAGGCATAGTGAGGAAAGAGACAATAGATAACAAAAATAGCACTGCCTCAGAAACTACAGATACATTAAGAACAAAATGCCCAAAAATCTGACTTCACAAGACACGATGCCTTACTGACCACTGATTGCTGGTTTTCTCGTTGCTTTTACTGAGACCTGGATCTTGACCAGTTGCAGAGAGTCCCATATCTAGACATGCTAAGCTGTCCCAATGTTAATGGAGAAAACCTGGATGTAACTGGTGTTGACACACATGTCTGCACGTGGCTCAGGGCCTCTTTTACAACTGTACTGATGCGTATTTGCCACAAGTCCACTGGCTGTTATTGCTCATTCCAATATCGATGTGGGTTTCCTTCCTAACCTTTTATTTGAAGTAGTGTGGAAAGTCAACATTTTGATTATGCCATTATTTTCTCATCGAGTTGCATGTATATAGAAAATTATATCTCATATTTTCCTAGAAACAGATATGTAAACACTTGAGCAGCAGTTGGTCAGTCTCTAAGACATCACAGACAAGAATGTAAGGTCAATGCTTAGTACAAGGAGCCATGGTATTATACAAATACACACACATAGCCTGACACTAATTCACAAAATCAGGAGTTGAATAAAAGTCATGTTAAATATGATAAATTAAGCATTACATTATCATTTGGTTTGCACCTTCTGTTATTTCATTAAACTACTCGAATATAAAATGAATAAAATGACTTGGTTATTCTATTACTGCGAATGGCATGACTTGGTTACGATCTTAAAATGAATGACATGATTTGGTTATTCCTTTAAAATGAATGATATGACTCAGTTACTCTCTTAAAATTAATGGCATGACACAGTTATTCTGTTAAAATGAAAGGCATAATTTAGTTATTCTTTTAAAATAAATGGCATGACTTGGTTATTCATTTAAAATGAATGATATGACTTGGTTATTCTTTTAAAATGAATGGCATGATTCAGTTATTCTTTTAAAATAAATAGCATGATTTGGTTATTCTTTTAAAATGAACGGCATGATTCAGTTGTTCTTTTAAAATGACTGATATGACTGGGTTACTCTCTTATAATGAATGGCATGACACAGTTATTCTCTTAAAATGAATGGGTGACTTTGTTATTCTCTTAAAATGATAAAGTTATTCTTTTGAACTGTCCATGTTGCCTTTCATCTACTCACAATGCATTTATATAAATATAATTAATAATAAGAAAGGGAAAATGTAATAATATGCTTTTAATTTATAGAGTGTGACTGTTTTGAAATTATTTTAAATCTTAAATGTAATCATTATTTTAAAACTACAAAGGAAAATGTTTACAAATACACTTTAAATGATATACATATTACACTTTTAATTTAATTTTTAATTTAAACTTGAACATTCCGAAATGATGTAAGGATTCTTTATCACATATTATGAATATATTTTTGGGTGGGTTGTGTAGGAGGATCAATTTACAAAGAATTTACATAGCAAACTGTACTCCACTGTTAAAATTTAGAAAATTAAAAAAAAATAATGTTTATATCTGTAATCTGGAGTGCTGGAGTGAAAGAAAATTTTAAAACAATTATTCTCTCTTGGAAAAGTGATTTTTTGTAGAAAAATCAAAAATACAAATCTCAGTTTTTTTTATCATTTCACTGCAAGCAAGGTGATAACACTAAGCAAGGTGATAACACTACTAGGATGCAGGGGATTTCAGGAAGTGAAAGACAGTGAGGAGACTTTAGTGAGAAGAAGTGAGAAAAAGGACAATAAAGGAACAGTATTCAAGAAAACAGAATATGGCCATTGATGTTCTATTTAAAATTTTGAAGATTGCAGGTAGCAGAGAAGCAATGAATCAGAAAGGATTTCCACAGGTGAGAAGTGCAAGATAAAACTATCACATCTAGCTAGTTCAACAGTAAAATGGTGAGACCTAGATGCCAAACTTTATCCCCTTCTAGTTAAATGAGGTTATATTCCTCTGGCATCCCTTGTACAACACCGAATGCTTCTTTTCAAGATGCCATTCTTAAACTCCTGCACATGCCACCAACATAAAAATCGCTCTGCTTCTCATTGCTTCAGCCCTCTTTTATCATGCCAACACCATGGCTGACTGTCCAATTAGTATTTTTCAATTTGTCTTCAGTCTCACAAATGGCATCCTCCAATCAGCACATGAATTGCTATTGGTCAAACCATGCTAAGCTGTATAAAAGCCATCATTACAGAATATACACTTCCAGAATAATCTAAAGTGTGGGAGAAAGATTCATACCATTTTCAAGGAACAAAACGCCACTGCTATGTGTCATGTATTGAGGTAAGGAACTTATTTTCCTTTGCACTAGATGCAAGTGACTCTGACTCACTTACTTTTACATAATTATTCACCAACCACCTTTATTTATTTTATCCGAATACCTGATATTTTAAACACAACTATTCAAACAGTCAGCATAGAATGGAACTAAAGAACAAGCTTTAGACAATACATTAACTAATTTCTTTGTGCATATTGGACATAGTGGCTCAGAACCAATTTTGAATTCCAGTTGTGTTCATTACATTTGCTATCACACAAATAACCTTGGGATAGGTATGACTCCCTCTCTTATATTTCATTTTATGATTTTAATGTCAGGAAATATATGGCTCAGGCTACCTCAGATGACATACATAAGACCTGGGTCTATGACCTTAGAATTGAGATTAGAGTACAAATATTTAGAACCACAGTTGAGTAAATACTCCTATATGGATATGAAACAATGACAGTGTCAGCCAAACTTGATAAAAAAAATAGATGGCACCTACACAAGGCTTCTATGGTGAGCTAACCTTTTTCCTGTGCAACAACTTAGGCTCTGTCTCCATTGTAACAAAGGTTAGGAGAGCGCAGTTTTCAGCCCACCGTTATAAAGTGGGGAAGGAAGTCATCTCACCACTTGTCCTCTGGAGGTTCAACTTCCTGACAGGAGAAGCAAGAACCTAATTTTCTCTGATGTCATCAGCAGAAACATGGGAATTAGGAAAGAAGACGTGATGGGAGGTATATAGGACTGTGTGTATTAACATGAGGATGGGAGAGACTCTATGATCTAGTCTGAGATCAAAAGATGATGATGGAGACAAAAGTTTGCAACTAAATAGAAGCTCAAATCTAACCACATAGAATTAACCCTTTACCTTTATTTTCAATCTGTTCTGTTCAGTGATGGCTATAAATATAGATCTGACTTATTGCAATGAAAAAATAATTGACTGTGAATTGCAATTAAAAGCTAATATACCATAAATCTGAATAGTTACAATGAAAACCTAATAGACAATAAATTTGAATTGTTGCAATTAAAACCTAATAGATGATAATTATTAATTGTTGCAATGAAAACCTAATAGACTGTTAATTTGAAAAATTAATAGACCATAAATCTGAACTATTGCAATTAAAAGCTAATATACCATAAATCTGAATTGCTACAATGAAAGCCTAATAGACCATAAATCTGAATTGTAATGAAAAACTAATAGACCATAAATTTGAATTGTTGCAATGAAAACATTACAGCAATTCAATTTACATTCTATTAGAATGTAAATTGAATTGCTGTAATGAAAAACTAATAGATCATAAATCTGAATTACTACAAATATTAACTAATAAGAGTGTAAATCTGACTTGTTGCAATGAAAAACTCACACCAAGCAAGGTGATAATGCTAAAAAGGCACAAGGAGCTACCGTGAATGAAAGAGAATAAAAAAGGCTTTAGAATGAACCAGAAACCCAATTCTAAGCAGTAAACAATGGATAAACCTCTACTCCTGTTCAAAAGACCGGGGAGAAGTGTGAACTTGACTATAACTGAACATTTCTACTCTTATTGAGGAAATAAAAAGGATATAAATAGTAAATAAAATTTCAGAGTTTGGGCAGAGATATTAGAAGTATAGAGTTGAAGTAGACTTTAGAAGGATCCAGGAACCCAGTCCTAAACAGGAAGCAAGAGATAAACCTCTAATTCTGTTCAAAAGACTGGTGACAAGTGTGAACCAGACAACATGTGAACCTATTTATTCCTACTGATGAAAAAAAATAAAATAAATAAATAAATAGTATATAAAATTTCAGAGTTTAGGCCATGACATTAGAAGTATAGAGTTGAAGTAGACTTGAGAAGGGGCCAGAAACCCAGTCCTAAACACTATTCAAAATGTTGTGGTAGGTCACACTGCTACACCTATTTAAAAAAATTACAATAAATTATTTCATTTTCTAAGCTAAATAAATAATCTACATTCATTACTCTCTAGTAGGGGGGGACATCATGTGATCTAAAAATCTGCATCTACAAACGCAAAAGAGATTTGTGGTTTGACAGTCTTTCAAACTCTCTCGTATTACTCAGGAACAAAACTTGCCATAATTTGATTTTTCTAATGCCACCCTAATTAAAAAAGAATGTAATTTTTTAAGGAGAAAATTCTTTGAAAGCTTGATAATAACATTATTACCAACTATAAAAACATGACTAAAACATTATATTACATTGCCAAGCTTTATTGAATCCATTTTTAAAGAATCTAACTTATGTCTATCTAACACAGACAGTATATATATAAAAACATTCCCACATCATTACATAATAAAACCAACAGACATAATATTTACTGGACATACACAACTGACCAATGTGAATTGGTCTTCATGAAAGTGAAAACATCAGAACTTCTTCTACTAAACATATGCACATGCACAATTATGAATACACATTATCATCAAATGATTATATAGACAAATTAGAATTTTTACAAATTTATATATATATAGAATTATCTGCAGTAACAATGCATGTGATACACGGCTAACCAATGAAAATTAAACCACACAAAATTGAAAATACCAGAATTTTTGTCTGTTTTTATTCAATCTCTGATGAAGCTTTAATAAAAGTGAAACATGTTCGATTGATAAACATTTTCCATTTATTCTTTATCTTATATTTACTCTCTAAACATCCTGTTTCATTTCTAAATATTGTTATAATTCTCCTCTTCCTTAATTCCCAAGATGATCCTCTTTATCCAGCTATTTTCATCCTGCTTGTACTTCCAACCATATCCTATGTCCCCAAATCCTCTTCAATTGCTTATGTGCTTTTCTGATTATCTCAGCTAGTTTGAAATACTCTCCTGCTTCTTTCACTATCTGTATTCTGGCAATTTGGCAATCTCCTTATCGTTCAGAAGCAACTGGACATTTTAGTCATAGAGCATCAAATATAATTAGGTTTTTGAAGTCTTGATATCTTTGACCGGTAGTAAAAAGCCGTTGAGAAAAAAAATATGAAACTTCAAAATTCATTATCTGTGGGACCGCAATCAAATTCCTTATATTGACACCAACATCTTCATAGCATGAATAGCCATTATAACAGCAACAGCCACCTCACCCATGTTAGAAAATTGAACTGTTTTGCTTAGGCATTCATTTGAGAGATAAATAAAGAAGTACTCATCAAAAGTACTTTCATTATTACAGACCTTTACAAAAAATCTTATTTCATAAACACATCTAAAAATGAAATAGAAATCTAGATTTAAATAGATTTCAAAAAGTGCTCAATACCAAAGACGTTAAGCAAGATTCAGAACTTTAGAAAGTTATAATTACCCCACCATGTGAGATGAAGCTGGGCAGAGGTAGTATATTTAAATATGAAGTGGCATAGGGATAAACTACACCTGACCTGAAGATACATGAAATGAAACTTGAAACTTGATTATCTGTGAGACCCAAACCATTTTTTAATATTAAAACGAACATCATAGCATGAATAGCCATTATAATTGCAAAAGTCATCTTACCTATGGTAGAAAATTGAACTAATTTGCTTTGGCCTCCAGTTGAGAAATATATAAAGAAGTATTCTTAATATTATGGTGTATCAAACAAAAATTTTCATTTTTGACAGGCCTTTTCTCCAAAGCTTATTTCATCTAAACATCTAAAGACTATCTATGACTCCATTATATTATTAATATTATTATTATTATATATTGGGGTGTATCAAAAGTATTTTCATTTTTTACTGAGTTTTGCTTCAATGCTTATTTCATATACATGATTAAAGACCATCTATGACTCTACTATATTATATTAATATTATTATTATTATATATTAGGGTGTATCAAAAGTATTTTCATTTTTTACTGAGTTTTGCTTCAATGCTTATTTCATATACATGATTAAAGGCCATCTATGACTCTACTATATTATATTAATATTATTATTATTATATATTAGGGTGTATCAAAAGTATTTTCATTTTTGACAGAACTTTACTCAAAGCTTATTTCATGTACACATCTTACATCCGTGTCCTGGGTAAGATGATAAACTACTTTCAACATCAAGGCCTCTGATCAGGATGTTTTGAGGAGTGTGAAACCACCTCTTAATTGATGGTGTTTCTGGGGTGGTAGCACCTGTTAGGGTTCCAATTATGGGTAAATAGTTAGCCTCAAAACATGTAAATGTAAAAATAAGTTTTAATACCGGAAATACTTTGTTAAAAAAAATGATTACCAGCAATATATTTTTGAAAAAAAAGATATTACCAGCTATACATTTTTGAAGAAAAAATATTACCAGAAATAAAAATTTTGTCGGCATTAAACAAACCAAAACAAACCAAACTAATCATGGACACATCTAATGACTATCTTTGATTCCGTTATATTTTTATTGATATTATTGTATATTAGAGTTTATCAAATGTATTTTTATTTTTAAAGCCCTTCAATCAAAAGTTTATTTCATGTACGCATCTAAAGATTATCTATAACTCCATTTTAAGTCTAAATAATATTATGAGAGTGCATGTGAAAACTTTTGTCTGGGATTATAAGTTACATGGCAAACTGTTATCAATGTGTGGACAGAATCAATGATGGAATCATGTGTTAGATGTAAATTCTTTTTCTAAAAATAAAATTGTTAATCCACCAAGACAACACTTTGGGAAAATTATTTAAACATTCAAATTGGCTTTTCTATAGAAAATATTCAAATTGAATATTGAATCTCAAAAGGAAATATAGCCAAAAGATATTAGGGTGTATCAAAAATATTTTATTTTTTACAGATCTTTACTGCAAAATTTATTTCATGTAGGCATCTAAAGTCCAAATAGAATTCTAAATTTAGATAACATAGATAACTTTTTGAAATCTAAGCCATTGAGTAATGTTCAAACAGTTATAATTACCCTACCACATGACATGAAGCAGGACAGGGGCAATATGTTTATATATGAAGTGGCATGAGGCATAATGATAACCAAACCTAACTGAAGATCCAAGAGGTGAAACAGCTGTAGCAAGGGGAGGTAATTATATATATGGTGGACTCTCCTGTTGTATTTGATGTATGAGCAACTCAGTTCCTAGGAACTGACAGCCAGACAATCTGCACATATGATTTAATTATAGTTGTGAAAGCTTTGTACAGAACTAACCACAATTTTTGGAAGGGCTGAATACAGAGACCTGGTGCACTACATGCCACAAGGTCCCTAAACGACCCTCTGCAAGTTTTGAATCAGAGTTGTCCTTCTCCTAGACCAGTGGCCATCCAAGGCTATAGAACCCAGTCTGTCCTACTATTTACCCATAGCTGGGGGGAGAAGAAGAGGATTAATACCTTTTGTAAGTGAATATAATGGATTTGACAGGAATTCTAACTTGACTCTCTGATTCCTCAATCTGAGTCACTATCCACTACTCCACTGTAACTATATATATATATATACACATTTTGAATTGGACATAGTCCGACAATTTATTAAAGACATTTTTGATATGTTTAACGTTCTTTTTATAGATACTAGTATTTAAGTAAATGCTCTGTTTATAATAAACAGTATTAAATAACATTTACCGGCCAGAATGTCCGAGAAATTTTCATAGAAAATTTTCATTCTATGAAAATTTCTCAGACATTCAGGCCGGTAAATGTTACTTAAATTTACTTAAATACTTGTATCTATAAAAAGAACGTTAAACATATCAAAAATGTCTTTAATATATATATATATATATATATGTGTGTGTGCAAATATATAGAAAAATAGGAAAGAACATGTTAGGTTAATAATCTGAAGTTCTTTAGTATTTTTGTTTTTATTTCTAAAAAACAGTGCTCAATACATAAGTAGAGCCTAAATTATAATTATTTAAAAAAAAATATGATTCCATCGCTACATAAGAGTTCTCATGTTTCAAAAACAGGAGCTAAAAACTTTAATTTAATTATAAAAATTAAATTGAATTAAAGTAACAAGCTCTGTTTCATCTTCAAGCAAAATTTTTGGAATAAATAATCTTGAAATTTACGCAGCTTTATAAGCATATTCATTCATAATATTAATTACTATGGAAACGGCTAAAGCAATTATTTCAATAAGGGGCGTAAGGGTTAACATATTGTATCAACATATTAGTTACTTTTGGAAAGAGTAGGGTCGGGGTGTCTATTTTAAAGTGAATGATGACATGCATTAGACGCATATCGCCTAGTCTGTTTCAGCGACAGAGAGTTATTGGCATTGTTGTTACGCCATTAAATGTCTAAAGTTTCTTTTTTTTGTTTCTAAAAGGGTTGTTTGTATATAAATGCATCGTATTGAACTACAATTTGTTTTTTTGACGACTTCATAAAGGGTTTTTTATCTTATGATTGGGTTAAGCTTTTAAACCTTTTAATAGACTATGAAATTTTTAAATTTTTAAGCTAATTATTTAATGCGAAAATTTCTCATGTCTATAGTTTAATAAATTTTCATTTTTTAGAAACTTAATAAGGTGTAGTTTTTCATGTAGGTATAAAAGGCATGGGTCATCCCAGGTTTTACAAGTTCTTGTTCTATTTATTATTTTCCATTTTACTTTTGATGTTTTATTCATTTCTTTTAAATGCCAAAATATAAATATTTTTAACGGTGTAACAATAATGCCAACTGATGCCTATTTATGGCTGCATGTAATAAATGTAAACATGTCCTCGAAGGAGCCAAGTCTTTGTTTGCTGAGAGAATGAGTCACCATATTGCATCTAACAAATTTGGTTCTCATGATTACTGGCGGCTCTGTAATAGTGTATTAAATAAGAATAAGTTTTCTATTCCTCCTCTCTTCAATAAATTTGAGGTGTTAACATCTTTTGTAGATAAAGCCGAAAGTTTTTCCCATAATATTTCTTTAACTCTACTCTTGACTCATCTAGAGAATACTTGCCTGACTTTCCCCTTAGAACCAAGTCTCTGTTGAGTAATATACATATAACCTCCTTTATGGTCTCTGCTATCAGCTCTAACCTTGATCCCCACAAAGCATGTGGACCTGATGGTATCCCTGTAATAGTCCTTAAGAAGTGTGCTCCTGAAATGGCTTCTGTTTTCTCAAAACTGTATAATCAATGCCTTTTACCCACTTGCTTTCCTGCTTGATCGAAATCCTCATTTGTTGTTCCAGTCTTTAAGAAATCAGGTGAACCATCCGACCCTTTCAACTATCAGCCTATTTTCCCTTCTACCTGCTTTTGGTAAACTACTAGAGGCTCTAACCAATGCTGAATCGGTTAAGTATTTCATGTTACAGGGCCTTCTTTCAGACAAGCAATATGGTTTTAGTTTCTCTCAGCCAATTGCTGATGCATTAAAAATTATTGCAGAGAGAGACTATCAAGCTTTAGATAAGAATATTGAAGTTTGGGCTGTTGCTTTGGACATCTTGAAAGCATTTGAAAGAGTATGGCATACAGGTTTTCTTCACAAGTTGATATGTAATAGTGTCTCCGGTTCAATTTTTAACTGATTCAACCTTTCTTATTGAATCTTGAAATGAAAGTCATCCTGAATGGCCACTCTTCTAGATCCTTTTGTACTAATGCTGATATTCCCCAAGGTTCTATCCTTGGTTTTACTTTGTTTTTAATTTTCATTAACAAACTTCCTGATGACATCAGCTCTCAACTTCATATCAATGCTAATTATACAACCATTTACTCCTGTCTCAATAATAAATCTGTTCAATAAGGTCAAATTTGTGGCTGAAGTGATAAATGAGTTTGACGTTGTTAACTGGGGCAAAGAATGGCTTGTTAATGTTAATGCTTCCAAAACAAAACTGCCCTCTATTAATCATCTGAGAACCCTTTCTGCCTTCCATCAGCATGGCTGATGCTAACCTCCAAGGGAGTGACTTGTTGTGCATTCTCAAGCTAACATTCTCGACTGACATGAAGTGGAAAGACTATATTGAATCCATTGCTAGGTCAGCTGCTAAGAAAGTTTGTTCACTCAGTCATGTTAGTCAAAGCTTTCTCTGTTTACTGCAGAATGTGCAACACACCTGACTACAAAATTTTAATCACTGTTCATTTTCATGGTCAAATGCATAAAAGGAGTAGATAATTTTAACTATCGTCCAGTTCATCTCCTCTACAGTCTTTTGAACAGGAGTAGAGGTTTGTCCCTTGTTTCCATTTTAGGATTGGGTAACCAGTTCCTTCTAAAGTTTTCTCATTCTCTTTCACTCCCAGTAGCACTTGCATGTTAGTGGTATTATCACCTTGATTGGGGTGAATTGATTAAAAGAAAATTCCCACAAGTGGCTGAAGCTTGCTGGGAAAAAGTTGATTTTATACTCACCTTCTCTAAAATGGTTGGCAACCAAGGCAAGAAACCCAGTTTTTCATTTTTGGGGAGAAAAAATGAATTCATACCTTCCCTAATGGTATTTGCATGTAAGTGAATGTAAAAAAACTTGGCTGGAATTTGAACCTAGCTCTCCAATTTCTCATTCTGATCTGTTACCCATTATAACTCTTGCTCATGCATTATATATATATATATATATATATATATATATATATATATATATATATATATATATATATATATATATATATATATATATATATATATATATATATATTTAATTTATTTGTTTAAATGTTATTTTTAAGGGATCCTCATATTTGAGGTACATGCTCTGTTTTTATTTATTTATTGAAAAGTATATTTATTTATTTATATCTACTCACCTGAATATTTGGGAAATCTTGTTAGAAAGATTTTTGCCCTCTGATACATAATACAACCCATACATTCAGTTAAAAGTAAAAATAAAATCATCCTTGATAATGGCTAAAAGTATAGCCAAAAGCACTCAGAAATACAGAATTTTTGAACCGTTTTTACAAACTTTGTATCCAGAAAAGAAGACACTTGTACAAACACAAAAAAATATTAGATAAAAAGCTTAATCGCAGTACCTTGTCAGTCATCTTTAATGAAGCATGTATGATAGAAGGATTGCTGCCTAAATACACAATTATATATATATGTGGCGGGGGGAGTTCGTGGGCATGTGTAAAAGATAATTTACAAATAATTTTTACCATGACATGTGTTGCCAGTGGTTCAGCATCATCAGAAAAAGAATTTTAATTCAGAGAATAAAAACTACTGAGTTGAAACCTGAGTAATATTAAGCCTCTGAAGGCTTGATTTTCACTTTAACTGGATTGTTATTGAAATTATATTTAAATAATTTTCAAATCAGGATTCCAGAAAAAAACTTGTGACATTTACGAACATGAAGGCAACTTAAAATTAAACCACATAATTTTGATTTGGAAAACATCATTTTAATAAAAAAAAAAATGAATATAATTTATTCAGAGATGCATTAAAAGTGACATGTGCTATGAGCTCCTTACAATTAATATATGACTGGGCTATTTCAGCTTACTTCCTGTTCTTACAATATTGTAGGATATTTAGATCATAAAAAAAATAAGTTGAAATTAGTTATAATATAATTTCTATAACAATACAGTTCGAGTTAAAATCAAGTTTAAGTTGAAATGTTTTAGTCTGATAACAAAGTTTAAATAAACTAAAATTATTTTTGGATGACGCTGGTTCATGTCAAAATGAAAATTCTTCAAAATTGTCAAATATTTTTGCCATTCTTTTTGATTCTCATCCATCTTTACTCATGAATTTTATATAAAGTTGTAGAAAATTTTATAATATTGTATTTTATTTGTATATAACTTGTATTTAGTGAATGTTAATATTTATTAATGTTAAAGTATATTACATGAAAATAAAATAAACATATATATTCCTCGATAATGTTTATTTTATGAATATATGCATAAACTTACAAATATATATATATGTGTGTGTGTGTGCATGTGTGTGTATCTGTGTGTATATATATATATATATGTATATATTTATATATCTATATTAATATCTTCATATATATATTCTTATATATGTATATATATATATATATATATATATATACTTTATATATTCATATATCTATATTAATATCTTCATATATATATATATATTCCTATATATATATTTATATATATATATTCCTATATATATATATACATATATATGTATATAATTTCTATATTCATATATCTATATTAATATTTTCATGTTTCATGTATAATATATATATATATATATACTACATACATACATATGTATTCATATATTCATATATCTATATTAATATCTTCATATTCATATATATATATATATATGTGTGTGTGTGTGTTCATGTGTTTATATATATATATATATATATATATAGAGAGAGAGAGAGAGAGAGAGAGACACGTGAAAATATATTATGAATATATTTTGTCTCTCAATCCATATATATATATATATATATCTTATTTTGAGGGAAACATTATGAAAAAATCTAGATATTCTTTTTCCCGGAGGTCATTGTAGCCAATGGAATAAAATAATAAATATTTTCTTTTTTTCTTTTACCCCAGGGATGCCCAAGAACATTTGGAGTCAAATATTTTATGCCTTACAGACACTAAGATTTGGCACTTATCTTTTCTCATAAATATTTTTCATCAAAAAGCACCAAGTTTAGAATTCTTAAATGACTACTCAGCTGGTGCAAGAACATGTGCTTCCAACCAATCAACCAACCAACCAACTAAATCTGTCAGCATAAGATTAGGAATCTAAATGAAATAAAATAAAACAGAACAAAGTATACATTAGCAATCAGCCCAATTAGAAATATAGATCTGATCGCTCATATACAGAATCGATCGAAAAGGTCCATGCCAAATCAGATCAGAGAAATTATTGATTGATGTATTTTCACTTTGGAGAATAAAGAATATTTTATGACATAATAATCAGATTGGAGATTATATTTCTGTATCTTACTTTTAACTTATTTATCTTTGTTTTCTTTGCCACCTATTCTTGTTTTTAATTTATAACTTACATTTTTAGAAAAGTTGAAAATAAGAAACTGACTTAAAATTACCACCGACCAATTCTTTCTCTCTGATTTTGATTGACTTGAGAATAAGAAATCAGACCCATTCAATGTCTGTCTTGAAAATAAGACAGTGCAAGTGAATTTTCAAAGTTTGTGACCAAGGCTAACGAATGTTAACAAAAAAAAGTTAAGCTTTCTTTTCCATGTGATTTGCATTTCTGAACATGTCAAAAAGAAGTTTATTCTTTGCATTCGATTTCTCAGTCAACCAAACACTAACAGCTCAATGGGGTAATAACTGAAGATGAATTTCATCCAGGTGATGCTATCTGGCAATTGTGTGGATGAATTTGGTAGCTTTTATTTTTTTTGACAATGATATTCACCCTGTACAAGGCCCAGAATAAGGTTACAGAGTAAGAGCAGAGATTATGTGGATATAAAGAGAACATAAAAGTTGACCCCTAGACTTGAACAGGCCACAAAGCAGTAGTTCATAGGAAGAAGCTGCTCAAGTGGAACTTACCAATGAAATATAAAGGGAATGAGGGTGGTTCAATGTGTGGGGCATGGCAGGCCTTAGCCATGAAGGTTAGAACTGGTGAAGTGAAGACTGGGCAGCTCATGTCCATATATGGCAGCTGTACTCAATTGTCAGCCTTATCTGGCTCTTGTAAAGGGTATTGGTTAGCAGGAGGAGTCTTATACTTATTTGAGCTGTACAGGGAGATGACCATTTTTCCTGCATCTTTAGCGAAGTATGTGTTTCGCTCGAGGTCTAGGTTGAGTTTAAGCCACAATACATGCTCAGAGCATGGGGCCTCTATGTGAGAGCACCTGTGCATCGCAACAGGTGAAAATTCAGGGTCTGCTCAGTGATGATGGAATGTAACTAGTTTGGTTTTTGAGGTATTGAATGTGACCAGTCAGTTTGTCCCACACTGATCTATTAAAGCTTGTTCAGTGGAGAGATCAGCTGCCAATCTGTGGTCATCTAGCATTTTGGAAGTGCATCCATATATCATTGTAACACCAGTGTAGATATTCGCAACTGACCAGAGTATACTCTTAGGCAGAACATTTATGTGAAGTATAAAGAGTGTTAAGCTGAGATTTTTTTTTTTCACAATTTTTATTTTAAGTAGGGCATGTAAGCAAGCCTTGAGGAATGCTTACATTGATCACTTTGGCCTTGGAGGACTGACCATTAACAACTACTCTTAGTGACCTACTTGTTAGGAAAGACTTGATAATTTAGAAGACTCTTCTTGTGATTTAATAGCTTGAGAGCTTGTGTAGCAACCCTCCATGCCACAATTTGTTGTATACTGGACAACTATGTTCTTGTGCTGAACTACTAGAAAATGTAAAATGAAACTTCAAAAATAGTTTTAAAAATAATACAATAATATAGTGGTGGGAGGTGGAGCAAATGGAGAATATGTGAGCAGGAAGATCAGGTGATATGTAAAAATGATATAATCTTGCCACAGCTGACATGACTAGTTAAATATTCTATAAATTTTGAATTAAATCACCTGACTCAGCATAACTTTTCTTAATAGCAATGGTTTCTTGTTGTGGTAGGATCCACCTAATTTGCATAGTGGAGTGCCGACTATATAAATATGATTGGTACTGGGAAGACAGGGGAGGCGAATCAAGAGATTCAACTAGAGACTCTGCCCGACTGCGACTTAGTCAACACATTCTCCAGAAACGGTCTTCCCAGGGATATACAAAAGACTATATGTAAATATTGTGTACACTTTCTTGTTTCAATACATTTTGTTCTAAGTACATTTTGTGTTGCATTATTATTCCATGCATTAGTCAAGTTTCAACACTTCTTGAGGAAGAAAACAATCCTGCAATTGTATTTCCAGAAGAGCACGGGGTATAATGATAAATGATATCTGATTG
The DNA here is from genome assembly GCA_964036315.1 of Acanthosepion esculentum. Taxonomy (NCBI): domain Eukaryota; kingdom Metazoa; phylum Mollusca; class Cephalopoda; order Sepiida; family Sepiidae; genus Acanthosepion; species Acanthosepion esculentum. The sequence continues at coordinate 74,606,711 of OZ038486.1, forward strand.
GATCAGCTTCTGATCGAGAGTTTGGCAGTTTTGAGGAGCATTGAACCACCTTTTAATTGCTGTTGTTCCCAAGCCCACTTTGATCCAGGCACCTATTAGGGTCCTAGCTTTGAGGAAATAGTGAACCTCCCAAACAAAAACACTATTAAAGTATAAAAATAAATTTTAATAGCAAAAATACCAGCAATACATTTTTATAAAGAAAACTTGTAAAATGACCAACAATACATTTTATCTGTATTTGAATGCACACAATTGCATTCAAAATATGTTTAGTTGAAGCCATAAAAATGTGTTCAAAATATTTAGATTTCAGCATTAAAAAACCCAGTGAGGTTGATATGCAACTAAACAAAATCAAACAACCAAGATGAATGAATTCTCTCATGACATTAATCCATATAATATCCTACAATTTCTTAAATAAAACTGAATCATAAAATATAATTTCAACAAAACTACAACATAAAATACATATATCATATCCACATAAATTTCTAAATTCACAAAAGCGGAGTATCATTTACCATGTATTCAATTGGGAAAACAGAATAATGTATATTTTTATTATTTTAAAGCTCCCAAGAAAATTAAAGTTTGGCATTAAATGACCCATGAGATGTTGATATGCCATTAAACAAATAAACCAACCATTTCCAGAAGATTTATAGATTTTCTCATATTCTTGAAATTATAAAATAAGTGTTTTATCAACATCTGAAACTCCTATGAAATTGAAACTACCAATCCAGACTACCTGTGTTTTGAATTTTTAAAATATATGAAAAATCTATGTACTTATCCCCTGTAAAAATTAATCTCTAACATTTTTGAGAGTTAAGGAAAAATAAAAATATCAATTTTTTTTTATTTACTTTTAGACTCAAACTGATATTTTCCTTTTCCTTGTAAAATGTCTGTTGACAGAGATTATATTTTTATGGAGAGGTATACACACACACACACACACACATACATATATATTACAGCAAAAAAACAAAAATTACCTCAACATTGGAATAGACTATTTCAAATCGTTCCTCAACGGCTTTCGTCAGCCTATAAGTACTTTTCTCAGAGCACTTATTTATTTATTTTTCAAAGCCAGTCTCTGGTAAGCACCTTGTTAATGGGAGTGGGTTTGTGTTAGCGATTGGTGAGGGCATAAGGTATCTTATTGTGGATCTATGTGGATCAGTTTTAATAATTAATATTACTAGGATTCACCTGGATTATATACCAATGGATCGATATATATATATATATATATATATATATATATATATATATATATATATATATATTCCTAATGTTCATCCTATAAAAGTCTCAAGAGTCACTCAAGTTAGGAGGTTACTGAAGGGGGTTGTTGTGTGAGCAGTAAGATTAAGGGGTGCAGTTTTATGCAGCTATGTGAGAAAAGATGCTTGAAAAATGGTTGGATTCCTGTACCGCTCCAGTAAGTACCTGACTTCTCATGCTATACTCTATCTTTACAAGAGCTAGATCAGGCTTAAAATGGAGTACTGTTGTCATGGAGCAACCCAGTCTTCACTTTCCAGTCTTGATAGACTTTAAAAGCATCTCAGAGTCCTTGTGGATGACAAATTATTTTTCAATCTCCAACCTCTCTCTCTTTCACAGGCAGGATATGGCAAGCCTTCCTATACTCTATAGCTACTACTTCCATGGAAAGTGTTCAGATGAAATACATTCCTTGGTTCCACCAGTTCTAACCTTCACAGCTAAGAACCACCATGCCATTCACATTGTTGCAAACCACCCACATTCCCTTTGTATTCCATAAGTAAGAATTAAGTTCCACTTGAACAGCTAAATCCTGCGAACCACTGTTCTGTGGAAGCAACTCCTGAGATCATTAAAATCTTAATCTGTTCAGGTCTAGGGTTAACCATTATCTTCCCCTCCTATCCACATAAACTGCCTCTTAATGTAACCCTCTTCCTCAAGTGGCTCCTTGGCCTTGTACAGAGTGAACATTACTGTAAAAAAAAAAAGAAAAAGAAAAAAAAGATAGGTGGTTTATATGGCGACCTAGGAGTTTCCATTCTGATACCCAGGCAAGCCTGTTCTGTGAGTCCTGATTGGCTTCTGATTTAAGTGTGGATACTGTGCTCAATAAATACCCATCAGTATACCGGGAATCTCTGGGAAAATGTATTCATACTTAATTTTTGTCTGCCAGCTGGATGCTAGTTGGGAACCTCCTTGCTAGGGTGAGCCTCACATTTCTGATTGTTCAAAGTTCATATTACTGGATATTGCAAAACAATTTGCATGTTAGCTTTAGTAAAAATCAGTTCATTTATTTGCATATTTTGTTAATTTATATTGTGCTATAATGTTCAGATTTGCCTAAAAAACATATTTTCTTAAAGTATATTTTGTTAGGTTTCTGTTGATGTATATGTGCTCATGGAAAAACTGTAATCTTGGTAATTCTTATATAAAAATTGTGCCAACATCTGGTTTTATACATACCTTTTCTTGAACCTTGTCATATAAAGACACATACACACATGCCCACATGTTGTTTTCTGCTATATATAATTAAAAAAATGATACACTGTCCAAAAATCTAGAAATTATAGGTTTGAATTATGTTTCTAACAATTCATTTCACCTGCAGATTAAATCCATCTTTTATTTTCTAACATTACTACATTGAGTGAAAATGCCTCTGATTGGGAGATTGGAGATTTTGAGGAGTGTGGAACCATGTCTTAAATGCTATTGTTCCTAGGTCCATCCTGCCCCAGAGTGGTAGCACCGGTTAGGGTCCTGGTTATGGCAGATAATAAACCCCCAAAACAAAACAAATCACTATAAAAGTAGAAAAATAAGTTTATATATTAAAAATACCAATAATACATTTTTATATAAAAAATGCTGTTAAATAATAGTTTAGCAGACTTATTTTTTAGAGGAAGTGTATCTGTGCTCCGACTTCCTGAGGTTGACCTTTGAGGTCAGATGGAAAACAAAATAAGGAAGTCGATTTTGATTGGTTGAGCCAGCATGAGCATGATAGAGATATAGAAAGGTTTTTCAGTGAGTTACACCTCAAGCAAGGTAGATGTATTTTCTTTCATGTCTGAAATGGCTCCCCAGTGAGGGAGTGACCCCACTGTATAGTTAGAAAATGTAGATGTCAGTGACATTAATAAAATAGTTAAGTTTAAAATTCCCTGTGTTGAAGTTATTTTATTTTTGGACTAAAAACAACTTGCGATCACCAGATGAGAGAGAAGAATGTAACTTTATTGTCAAACTGACACTGCTGCCCAGGGCCCCCCACCCCCAGCACAAGAGAGAAGCTATGCAACAATGGCCAACAATACATTTTATCTGTAGTTGAAGGCATACAATTGCGTTCAAAATATTTAGATTTCAGCATTAAATAAAACCCATAGAGGCTGATATGCTGCTAAACAAAATCAACCATCATTTCCAAACTTTCTCAAAATGGCACCAGATACCAAATTCATTATTAAAAGATTTTTACTCATGTCACAGTACATCCCTATATATTACTCATTGGAAAAATATGCTTTTATTATTTCTATAACTAAATATCTGGAATCTCTATAATTTGATTCACTTCAGTATCCTGTCATCAATAACTTTGTTCAAAGAGTTTGTAACATTGTTGATTAAATCAGGAAACAGCGAAAGTTACTGACAATTCTTTCGTCAATGGAATCAGTGAAAAGGATCAAAGAATTTTGCAGAATTTAGTTAACTTTTCTTCAGTGAAAAACCTATTTTGGAGGAATTTTTTTCTTTTTCTAAAAAAATTAACTGGCTTCACTTGAAAAGATATCAAATGAAGTATATGGTGCTTATTTAAATTCCCATTAAATAAAGTAAAATTATTATTGTTGACTGTATTTTTTTTTATTTATGATTGGAAACATCCATTAAAAATAGAAGTTTTTACAAAAGATAGGCAAAATAACCTTATTCAGTTAATCTCTTTGCATTCAGTTGCAAAATCTTATGTAAAAGCTATAAAAGAATTTAAAAAATTCTCTTGTCCAGAAGTCAATAACATATGCCACTTTATGAGGTTTGCTTCACAAAATAATATGAAAAAAAAATAATACAAGTTTCTTATTAACAAATAGAAGCAGATTAATCAATATAAAGTTAATTACTTTAAACCACAAGACAGAATGGAACCTGTGTAAATTCAGGAGCTTTATTCACTGCTTAACAATGCTTAAGAGAAATGTAATTAGTTTCGCTGGTTTATAATATTTATGGTGATGTGGTTTTGTTTCCAGAAATACCTTTGGGTACAGCCCTGCTGTAAAGCTGAGTGCAAAGCATCAAGAATTTAGAAATTAGATTATAAATACACATTTCAAGAAAATTTTGATCTAGAGCCGAAATAAGCATATGGTATAGTAGTCTAATAAAGAACAGAAAAATTGTTTTTATTTATTTACAAAAATATTTGGGGCTTGTTACTATGCAATCATCTAGAAAGGAAACTTCTTGCAATATTTTTTCTTACTTGCTGTACAAACAAAAAGAAGACGAACTTGTAAAGTAAAATAAAGCCTTTGGTAAACTGTACAAATTTGTATAGAGCAAACAAGATGCTTTCAGAAGGACAGATCAATACAGAGTTGTGCTTTCTACCCGTTTTATTGAGTTGGATCCGGACTTTTATTTCCACTGTTATCTATGCCTCCTCAAATATTTTTATTAACATGATCTCTGGATCATTTTCAATGTGCACTGGTAGGACTTCATTACAAATATCAAAGTCCTCAAGGCTTACATGAGAGTTGATCAAAAACTAACATCTGTTCTCTTATTACAGTAGATTTATCACATGAAAATAAAAGCACAATAAATATACTCAATGATGAAACAGCTATCAAGATATATGTATATCTCCACATGTATGTGATAAATATATGGGTAATATCTTACTCACCCAGTCATATCATTATTAAATTTTTTTATCAAAAACCTATATCAAGCAATAATGTCATCTGAGAATTTTCTTGAACATTGGAGAATTGTGGACCCTATGAGGCATAAGCATCTAATTAGTATGTTGGTCATACAACTACTACTCTATCCTGTAGATTAACCTGTAGATATATTCTCTGCTCAGAATTTGTATACCTATTAATGAAAATAGATTACTTGGTACTGGTGATTCTAATGCCAAATGCTCAATAATAATACATGCATTCAGTCAGTTATGTGCCATATGTGATACACGCTTAGGCAATCATGTATTTTTTGATACATGACTGACGAGGTAGACTTTTCCCGCAGTAGGCTACCATTTCTTTGTGTGGTAGACCAGTTGCCATCCAAAGCTACAGAATCCGGTCTGTCCTGCTATTTACCCATAGCTGGGGGGGGGGGAGAAGAAGAGGATCCATACCTTTCCCAAGAGTATTAACAGGTAATGGATTCGACTGGAATTCAAACTCAGCTCTCCTTTTCCTCAATCCGAGCAGCTATCCATTAATCCACCATATGCATATGATACAAAATTTATAACAAAAATGTTCTTTTATGAAATAATAATAATAATAACAATAATAATAATAATAATAAATAAGCTAAATTACTTTGGGCTTTGGGGCATTAAATATTTTTTTAACTATCCCTTTATGGGACTAGAAGCACATATTATCCAAAATCCAGTTGCAGGGAATCCTCCCCATAGGCAACACCTCTTCTACTAAAATAAGATGGGGTTATTATTAGGTTTGATTCCTTGATGCATGCAGCATCACAGAAAGAAGGTGCAGATGGAACTGGACAATTTTTGTTCTAATTCAGTGTATGAATAGGATTCTAACTTTAAACATGATCTTGTACCATATAAATGTGAAGATAAATATTATTAGTTATTCAAGTAAATAAATATCTGAATTTGCCCCATATTTGCATGAAGTTAGTTTAAATAGATACCTGCTTTTTCTTTTTCACCTCATATATCCAAGCTATAAGGACAAAGTATAATTTTACAAAATTTCAAGAAAATTGTAAGTTTTTTTGAAATCAAGAAAATATGAGCTATAAGAAAAATAGTCACAATGTACTAGGATAATTAAACATGTGTATTTACCCCATTTACCATTCATCCATGCATTGAATACTGGTGCCATATATGGTCTGGTGCTCCTGCTATTCATCTCAATGTTCTAGACAAATTCCAAAGAATGATCTGTAATCTAATCAATCCTGACTTGGCATCATTTTTTTCTGGTACCTTGACTACATAAATTTAAGCATTCTACTAGATCCCACCTTTTACTGTTGAAATAGTTAAATGCAACCACCACAGTTTCTTTTCTCGCACTTCTCACCTGTGGAACTCCCTTCCGTTTATTTGCTTCCTTGATAACTACAATCTTCCAAAAACTTAAATGCAGCATCAATTGACATCTTCTATCTTCTTGAATCCCATTCATATTTTGTCCTTTCCTCAATCCTCCCTATACTCAGTCTTTTCTCTCACTTTCACTCTCTGTACCCCCCACCCAGGGTACTAGTGGCATTCCTGCCTTGCTTGGAGTGAAATGATTAAAATAAATTGTAGTCATGGTGTCAATTTAAATGGATGCCTTCTTTTTTTTTTCCATCCGTCCAAAACTATGATTTTACAAAGTTAAAATTTCACTTAAATATATTGAAGAATTTCAAGTTTTCTTTTGGAATCAAGACTATATGAACTACAAGAATATATGAATTACAATATATCAGAATAAATTCCAAATTTAAAACTAAAATAAAATAATTAATAATATGAGGATACCAGACAATAGTCTGCATGTAGTGTAAATAATGGTAACTCCTCATCCGAGACATTCAGACAGAAGTTAACGTTCTTAGTTTTTGTTCTTAATCTTTAAGGTCTTTGAATATTGCTGCCGTGTCTAAGCTGGTACTGCTTAATCTTCACTTTCCAGCCTTGACAGACCTCAAAAGCATCTGTGCGGCCTTGTGGGAGAGGAACTACTTTCCATCCTACAAAATACTTTTTGAACAGACAAAACTTTGCAAGCTTCTCACTATTCTATTGCTATTTTCATGGTAAATGTTCTGATAAGCTCCATTCCTTAGATCTACCAGTTCAGACCTTTATATCTAAGACTCACACTGTCACGTACACAGGGTCAAATCATCCTTATTCCCTTCATATGCCAAACATAAAAAGTAAGTTTTACTTAGAGATCTTCTTCCTGAAAACTGCTACTCTGTGGAATAGACTCCCAAGAGAATGCTTCCTCAATCACTACAATTTTAACCTCTTCAAGTCCATGGTCAAACCTTATCTACTTTCAACAAACTTATCCAGTAACCATCTACCTTGAGTGGCTCTTGATGACCAATGATCACATTCCAGCCTTGACAGAGTTCAAAAATGTCTATGTGACCTTGTGGGTGATGAATTGTTTTAATTTACATTATTTACATTATCCAGACTGTTATCCTCATCTTCAGCCATTCTTCTCTGGCATTCTTCAGGTGATTGGAATTTCAAACTGAACCCTTTATTTCACCTATTGGAGTAGATTGTTCTAGTTCCATGCCTCTTCCATATATCTCAGTTATTTCCCTTTAACTCAACTCTCAAAGTATTTTTGGTTCGCCACTGCTGTAGCCTGGTATTGAACTCACAACTCTTTGGGTCTAGTCATTGGATATAACCAACACCTTTATCCACTGGACCATGTGAATATAGCAATGAAGATGAGGATAACAGTGTAAATAATGTAAATAATCATAATACCTCATCTCAGAGATATAGACAGAATCATTTTAAATCCTAAAATCTCTTTCCCCACAGACAAAACATTGCTTTTCACTATTCTATTGCTATTTCCTTGGCAAATGTCTTGATGAGCTCCATTCCTTAGTTCTACCAATTCAGACCTTTACATCTAAAATGCACACTGCCACGTACACAGGGTTGAATCATCCTCATTCCCTTCATAAGCTGTTGGTAAAAAGTAAGTTCTACTGAGACAATTTCTTCCTGAGAATTGCCTCATTCAGTAACCATCTACCTTGAGTGGCTCTTGCTCCTTGTATTGGGTGGATAGAAAAATTTGATTAATGTCTTGTTCTTTTGATCTGAAATTTTGGTATGCCATAGACATGAGAGAAAAAAAACCCTGACCCTGTAGCAGGATTACTATTTTGCTGAAGTGACAAATTTTGTTTTTGATTGGATGTAGTTATGTAGTGCAGTAATATTAATTCATAGTGAATGCATGGAAGTTTCTTCAAACACGAGATTAAGAATGAATATACAAACAATTACATAAATTATATTTTATTGCCTGAGCAAACTAAATAGAAAAAATAAGAAAGGGACAAATGAAAGTGTATATGTATTGGCATCCTTTTTTGTACACATGTATATTAGGAATGTATTAGGATGGCCAAGGATGCATTCCAAAAGCTGGGCAGAGCATTGCGAGACAGGAGGATTTCTTTGGTAATGAAGAAAAGAATACTGAGCTGTTATGTGACCTCTGTGAATGTTGGACGACTTCCTCAAAGATGAAGAAGAGACTTGAGACAATGGAGATGTGGTTCTACAGAAAGATACTAAAGATATCATGGACCGAGCATGTGAGCAATGATGAGATATTAGAGAGGATGCAAACAAGGAGGAGGCTTATACTTAACATCAGGAAGAGGCAGCTGAAGTTTCTGGGACACATAATGAGGAAGGAGGGCCTGGAGAATCTGATACTCATGGATCGAATAGAGAGAAAGCGAGACAAGGGAAAACAATGCATGACATAGCTAGCAGGTAATGACAGTGGATAACAGAACGTGGTCTGGAGAAGGAACTTGTTCAGAGCTGCAAGGGATAGAGGGAGGTGGAGAGCCATGATTGCCTATGTCCTGAAAGGACATGGCACATAGAAATGACTGAGTGAAAAAATTTTTTCATGTGACACATTTTGTCTTTTAGGACTTAATTGGACTAAAAAGTGATGTTTATGTTAATCTGATTACACAAGTGCATGAAGGAGAGGGTATGAGAAAATGTTAAAATTTAAAACATTTGTTTAAATATGTGTTTTGGTATATGTTTTATTTGATTTCATTATGTGTTTATAGAGATATCCTTTTGTATATGCACATGTCTGTGAAATTCATATGAAAGGTTATGAGAGATTTTCATTTGAGAAGAATTCAGTAAGATAGGATATTGTATGCTGTGTACAATTTTGTGATGTGTTTTCAATGTAATATGAGGTTTGCTGGGGACTGGAAGGTCCTGCAAAGAGGAACAAGACATATCTTGTCTCTATAGTATACTGGTGTTGAAGAGAGAAAGAGAGAAACTCTTGTACTCTTTTATTATATACAGCTTTTGGCAAAACCATCATGCAATCATTAATAGAAGCTCTTTGGCAAACAATGGGGTAATCTCCAAGTTTCCTTTGGTTACTGACTTTACTGCTCCATGGGGCAGATAAAGTGCAGGAGTTGACATTGTCTCTTTCTGCTACTCTCTTCCAGCTGATGATTCTTTAACTTTGGCACCTCAGCATCTCTTTGTGGTAATGTGATCTGCCACGGAGTTGACATGTATGAAATCAAAGATCAAGCATCTGTCCACCACTGTCACTATGGTATAGGGGAGTACATTTATTCACTGTCACCATTCACCCACATGTATTAGTTAGAATGAAGGGAAAAGGAAGAAAGAAAGAAGATAAAATTTCTGTGGCCGAAAGGTTAAGGCATGTCACGCGAAATGATGGTTCCGTATAGGATACAGGTTCGATTCCTGTCGGAGAACGAAAATTTTCTATGAAAATTTATCGGACATTCAGGCCGGTAAATGTTATTTAATACTGTTTATTATAAAACAGAGCATTTGCTTAAATACTTGTATCTATAAAAAGAACGTTAAACATATCATAAATGTCTTTATATATATATATATATATCATGTGGGTGCATGGTCTAGTGATTAGAACATTCAGTTTTCCAACTTTCAAATTTCACCATAGCAACAAGGTGACTTCTTGATGCGGCTGGCCATTTCAGCATACTGGACTTGTTCAAAAACTGTTGATCAGAAAATGGGCTCTCTTCCAGAAACTGTAACTAAGGTCTGCACAGTTGCAGTATAAACTACAGGTAGAGTCTGTGGGTTTTAAACAAACACAAATGTTCCTGAGAAGGCATCTACAACAGCTATTAGACAGCCATCCCCTAGCAGACAAGTGTCCTTGAACAAGTTGCTAGTAATCTTACATTTATATATATATATATATATATATATATATATATATATATATATATGTGTGTGTGTGTGTGTGTGTGTGTGTGTGTGTGTGTGTGTGTGTGTGTGTGCATATTTAGGCAGCAGAATTCTTTGAAACATGTTTGGTTGAATAATCTTGACAATATTCTGTCTACCCAATTTTTTATTAACTTTTCCAAATTTCCAAATTAGTTATTTTATATAATCAGTAAATTTATTTAAGTTCATATTCATTTTTTGTCAAACATTTATTTTAAAGATTTAATTTTCTGTATAACAGTTTTTGGTTAATTCTGGCATTCACCCAATTTCAGGAACCAATTTCAAGTCACACAAGGTGACATCAATTATAATGGTCAAACTGGATTTTTATGTGAATTTTATTGTTTTTACTTTTCTTATTCATACACACTTCAGTATAGATCCCCTATGGAGAAAGTTGTCTTTTAATATTGGCTGTTTCCCTTGTACTACAACAGCTTCTAGAATTTTGAGTCTTTCTTTGCATTGGCTGCTATATAATATTTTGGTGTTATCTACTAAATATTGTCTTTTGATAAAGCGACTTAACTATAAGGAAAAGGGTAAAGATAGCCTACTCACTTCAAATTGATTCAGTTTACATCACCAGGAAACAATGTTATAAGAAAGACTGAGTTCAAACAGCAGAAACCTAAAGAAAAAAACAGGAAATAATTATATCTTGAAAAGGAATATGAATAAAATAGGAATAAAAAATAAATGTAATGAAAAGTCAACAGCCTCCATTTCATATCAGCTTAGGTTACAGGCAGCCATGCGCAAAGAGTCACATAACATTAAATAAATTAATGTCTGACAAAGAAGAAGATAAATTTTAATTTGGTCTTGCCACATTTATAGGAAAATCATATACTTTCTACTTGATTTTTAATATTATTTGTCAAGTTTTACATTCCTTTTTTTTTTCTTCTTAGTGATTTCCTTTTTGTTTTTGCTTTAGTTATATATGTAATTTTTAATTTATTTTGTTAAAATGTTATTTTTGATGGATACTCATATTCAAGTAGAAGCTCTATATTTTAATTAAACAGTGTTTTTTATCAACATCTACCAGCCTGAATATTTGAAAAATCTTGTTAGAAAAGTATGTGTTCCCCAGCAGGATTCGAACCTGCATCCCCTATGAGTAACTGTCATTGGTTCTGATGTGCCTAACTGCTCAGTCATGTAGGACTTTCACTCAAACAAAGCCCAAATAGTGCCTTTTGAACACACACTCTCTGCAGATTCTCAAAACGTCCATATCTGCATTGTATCATATCCTAATGTAAAGAAAGACAATTTATTTTTAGCAAATGGATTATATCCGACATATTTTTCATTTACTTTGTTTAAATGTTATTTTTGATGGATACTCATATTTGAGTAGAAGCTCTGTTTTTTAATTGAACAGAATTTTTTTATCCAACTACATCTACCAGGTTGAATATTTAAGAAATCTTGTCAGAAAAATATATGTTCTCCATCAGAATTCAAACCATCACCCTTATGGAGAACCGTCATTGGATCTAACATGCCTAACCGTTCAGCCATTTAGGATTTTTGGTCAAACAAAGCCTGAATAGTAGCTTTTGAACACACACTTTCTGCCAATTATTGAAATGTCCATATCTGCTCTGTATCGTATCCTAATGTAAATAAAGACAATTTAAGTTGATGAATGCAGCCATAAACCTTGCCTTTAGTTCATCTTTGGTGTTACAAGGAGTTTTGTTGGTCTCTCGCTCAACTGTGCCCCACAAAGCTCTTGATGTAGGCCTCTGTACTGAGTCTGTGGCCCATACCAACAAATTTGGGAATTCTCTATTTATCAGAACAATCAGAGTGAGTTTTCTGAACTGCTGCACCTTCGTAATCAGCATTAGACTCATCCAACTCTTTCCAAATCCTCTGAACTGTTCTCAGGTTGACAACCAAACACTCTGAAATCTTTGTATTGGAGCTTCTGGCATGAATGCCAAACAGTACAACATGCCGTTTCCAAATTTCTGGTGGTGTCATGGTGCCCTTTTTCTCACAGACAGTGTCCAACTGACCCTATTATACTGTGTAGTCAACAAAATCAAAAACAAATGTCATGTGCAAAATTAAAAATATAAAATGGTGACAATTAGCCCATCGCACTCTGTACATGGTGGTAGGGTCTCTTTATTTTACAGTTGTAATGGCTGAATGTAACCGTAAATTCTCTGCTGATAGTTTCTTCTCTCACATTTCTTGCTTGTGGAACTCTCTTCCAGCTTCTTGCTTTCCAGTCAACTTTGATCTTCAAAAAGTTAAATGCAATGTTTATTATTATATCCTGTCTTCTTAATTCCTGTTCTTTAATTGATCTCCCTCCTTAATAGTCTTTTCTTTTTCTCATATTCTCTCACATTCACCTCTTGCATCTTAGTGGCTTTATTACCTTGCTTGGGATGAAATGATTAACAATCTATATGATTTAAAAGTATATACAAATTTTTTAAAATCAACATGTGTTTAGTATATATATATATATATATATATATGATGAAAATGTGGAAAAGACAAAGCAAAATCCGAATATGTGAGTTTACTGTTTTTTATTTGTTTTTGTTATTCTGTCGACATCAGACGTTTCGGTCAAATAGACCTTCTTCAGGACATGGTTAATGGAGACATATTTATATTAGATTTAAGTTAGATGAAGAGACGATATATACAGGACTGGTCAGAAACAGAAAAACTGAAATTCTAGAGTCAGAGTATTCTTTCTTGGAGTCGGATACGCTTTGTCTTTTCCACATTTTCATCATACCGTCGGATCTACATCCACACATTTGCTTACATATATATATATATATATATATATATATATATATATATATATATATTTCCAAATCCTCTATATATTATAATATTTTTAGTTTTTTAAAAATATGATTCCTTCGCTACATAAGAGTTCTCATGTTTCAAAAGTGATATATATATATATATATATATATATATATATATATATATATAAGCAGAGAGGTTTCACTATCGTCTGGTTCACATTCCTTCCCAGTACATGAGTAGAGGTTTAATCCTTATTTTTGGTTTAGGATTGAGTTTCTTGTTCCTTTTAAAGTCTTCTCATTCTCTTTCACTCCCAGCAGCCCTGAGTGATGCACTGGCATTATTACCTTGTTTGGGGTGAATTGATTAAAAAAAAAATCTAATGTTATTATTAGTAGATGCTCATATTTGATGCTCATATTTGAAATAGATGCCCCGTTTTATATTTTTACTTTAAACAGTGTGTTTTATGTCTATCAGCCAGTGTATTTGAGAAGTGTCAATTAAAAAAATGTACTCTCCGGTGCATTTTCTTTATTAGGATTTCTTGAATATGTAACCTGATAGACATTATATTTGTTTTATAGTGAAATTCATCCTCTACAAGGCCCTGGAGCCACTCGAGGTAGAGGATTAAAGAATGACAGTTTATGCAGATAGATGGACAAGATAGCAGTTAACCATAGACTTGAACAGGCTTAGATTGTAGTGATCCGGAAAACATCCTCTTGACTGTGGGTTTCACAGAACAGTAGTTTGTGGGAAGAAGCTGCTCAAGTGGAACTTACTTCTCACAAATCAAATATGAAGGGAATGAGAGTGGTTTGCTACAATGTGGATAACATGGTAGGTCTTAGTCATGAAGGTTAGAACTGGTAGAACTAAGGAATATAGTTCATCTGAGTACTTTCCATGGAAGTAGTGATAGAACAGTGAAAGACTTGCAATGTTTCATCTGTGAGAGAGAGGGGGTTGATGGATGGAAAATAATTTGTCTCCCACAAAGATGCAGAGAAGCTTTTGGACTCTCTCAAGAGTGGAAAAAGTAAAAATAAAGATGCTACCACGGTTGATTTATCAAGAAAATGAATTCATTCGGGTAATGATCCCAGTAAGCAGAACGAATGGGAAATGCTTGAAAGCCATGCCACACATCATGAGTGAAATAGGGTAGTTGAAACTGTTTGCAAGTAGTTGAAATTTGTGCTAGCATGAAGTTACAAGTCATCATGACCGAGGGTTTGGTTTTATACTGGCCTTGTCCCAAACTGTTGATCATGCCAGATTATACGCTCTCTCCCAGAAACTGTAACTAAGGTTCACTCTGCATAATTGCAGTATAAACCACATATTGGTTCTGTGGATGTTAAAAAACACAGAGTTACCTGAGCAGGCATCTGCAACAGGGATCAGCTAGCCAACATTGCATATTTAAAAATCAGCAACACTTATCTTACTTATTTTCATATATGGAAATATAAATAGTTAGATACAGATTTATGCCTGTCTTATTATAAAAGACATATTTTTGTGAATGATAATGAAATATAATCATAAGATCTTGTTTGATTGATTGATTGCTTTTTTATGGCTTATCAACCTTTTACAGGTTATTTAAAAAAAGAAAATATTTTTAGTGTATAAGAACTTTTTATGGAAATAATAATAACTTACTAATACAAGTCCTACAAATTAATCCATAGCTAGGGGAGAAGAAGTGGATTCATACCTTTCCTGAGGGTAGTTGCGAGTAAGTGAATATAATGAACCCAACTGGAATTGGAACTTGACTCTCCAATTTTAAATTCCAAGTTATTATTCACTACACCACTTGCACATCCCCAAACTTACAACACTTGATATTCCCAAACATTCATTCATCTAGGTACTGACCAGTGTCACATGTGTGACAAAAGATATAAGATAAAGAAAAGCAAATGGAATGAGAGGAAGACAAACAAAATTTTATAGTAAACAAAAAAAAGTTTTATTTTAATTTTAGTGATTTGGTCAATGGCCAACAAGGAACACACATAAAGACTTACTGTTAAGAAGTTAGAAATACTTCAAAATAACTTGTTGGAGGTTGCTGTGTTTTGGAACATGGTCTAATTTACATGTCCCATGAAACAGTCAGCTCTGAACCAGATTTCTTCAACAAATGACTTTGTCAACCAAATTGCTTAATTTTGGCACTAACCAATGAAAAGAATATCTGGATGAAAGACCTTCACTTTGTAAGGTCATCCAACCACATCAAAGAGTCATTTGAAGTCTTTGATCAAAATGACCCAAAACTCAGAGAAATTTTTTTCATAAAAATAGATTCTCTTAACACCAGGCTTGATGTTGCTTAACTCTGGTGATTGTATAGTGTTTAAACATGATACTGCACTAAGCCTTAAGGTTTTGTCTATTCTTGTGAGATAAAAGAAGAGTTTTAATTTCCCTCTTAAAAAGTAATTTTCTCAGAAACCCTCCAATTTTTATTTGATATGAATGAAAAAATAGACATCTTGTAAATTAAATTAATAGGAAAGGAAAAAGAGTAATTTCTCTTCAGATTTCTCTGATTTAACCAAGTGGCAGATTGTACAACCACTGGGAGGGTGTCATCTGCCAAGACCTCCAGCAGGTTATTCTGGTGCTGGAGGATGTTCTGCCAAGAACATGCGAGCTGTAGGGATGAGGTGGCTATTATGTACTCAATGCCTTCTTGACATGATTTTAAGCAGCAGTAGCATTCCTTTGTTTTCTTTTTTACAAGCTGTCAACTGCCTCCGTTATAGACAAAGGTTTTTAACAACTGCAAAAACAGATGAAATCCTTCTATAAGCTTTTCTTTTTTAAATTTGTAAAAATTTTTTTTAATCATTTCACTCCAAGCAAAGTGATTGTGCCACTAAGATGCAAGGGGCTAATGGGAGTGAAAGAGAATGAGAAAACCCGAGAAAGAACTGGAAATCCAATCCTAAACTGCAAACAAGGGATAAAACTGAACTTCTGTTCAAAAGACTGGGGAGGAGTGTGAACTGGTCAATAGTATTGAAGTAGATTTTAGAAAGAATGAGAAACCCAATCTGAAACAAGAAACAAAAGATAACCCTCTACTCCAGTTCCGAAGACTAGGGAGGAGTGTGAACCGGACGATAAGCAAACTTATCTATTCCTATTATCATTTTTCAGAAGTGGCAACATTACAACCTCATCAGTATTTCTTTTTCTTTTGCTGACATATTTATCTTTGTTGATTTTGATTTTAACATTCGAGCATTTAATTATTCAATCTTTTTGCCCTTCGAATATACTATATTTGTAAAATACATAGTAACAAAAACAAATTTCTTATTGTTATTAACTATGGGAAAAACTTCAACAAAAATAAATTCTTAAAATATAAAACATATTGAAATAATTTTTGCTACATTGAACCACTTCAATCACGATGTGTGAAACTGCTGGTCTCCATGCAGTGTTGACTTCTATGCCCACACACACTAGATCTATAGATTTGTTTCAGACTGCACAGAAAGCATCAATTTATACCATATTGAACCCTTTTTCATCATGTGGTGTGAACCTGCTAGTCACTAGACAGTGCTGATTTCTGTTCCCACATTGTCTACAGCTGTCAACGCTCTGTGCTTTATTTAAATCAGATTACAGATGAAGCATTTGTTTATGCTATACTGAATCACTTCAATCATGAGGTGTGAAACTTCTAGTCACTAAGCAGTGTTGATTTCTCTGCTAAATATGCATAGTTATTCATGCTTTGTCCTTAAATCAGATTACAACTGTAGCAATCATTTGTACCATATTTATCCATTTAGAAGACGCAATGAACTCCTTGTCTTAAACATTCTTGGTATTCAAACAGATGCATCTAATAAGGAATTATTACAAATTAATTTAAATGAAACTTTGTTATCAGCATAAATATAAATAATAATAAATTTCAGTATGCCACTGTTATACCATTGCATGTGGTTCTAGGGCTTTGTCAGATTAATGCCTTTGTGAGCTCAATCAAGTCAAGTAAATACCAATTTACTAATGTATTTATGACTCACAGTCTCCAACTATCATCATCAAAATCTGTTCAGACTATTGCTATGTAAGTTCTGCAGACACCTCCCCATGGAGTATAGAGCTCATGACATCACCGTAGTAAACATTGATGGTCTAGTTTCTGTAGCAAGGAGTTTTTAAAAGTTGCGAAACCACCACCAAACTGATTTTGAAATCAGAATTGTCCTTCTACACGTTTACAGCTAGAGCAGTTGTTCCCAAACTGTTTGGCACACCTCTTAGGCATGGTGAACAAGGATAGCAGGTGAGGTGGAATGATTGAAAGACAATCAAAGATTTAGAAACAGTTTAAAAAATTCATATGCCAAAAATAAATATAATTTCAAAATTTAAAATATTATTATGGATTACTTGTAATTGCATGCATGAGTTCCAGTATAAATAGTTATAAATAATTATTGACTGATTTTATCCTTATGATATTTGTATTATATCATGTATTAAGAATATCGCAACTGGAGTCTGCAAATGAATGAGTCCCCGTATAAATAGTTATAAATAATTATTGACTGAGTTTATCATTGTGATATTTTTGCATTATATCAAGTATTAAGAATATAGTAACTAGTGTCCGTAAATTGGAGGAGAGAGTTATTGATGATAATGTTCTGACTTTGAATCCACGGTTATCTCCCTTTAACCCTCAATTTGTTTTTTATTTTTAAATGTATTTTCATTCTGAAAATGTGGCCCAGAGAAAAAAGTTTGGGACTCACTGAGCTAGAGAGCAGTCTGGCCTGCTAACAACTTCTATTTTTTTCTTTTTTTTTAATCAGTGTCACCCCCAAGAAGACAGTACAGCCACTAACATGCAAGGGGTTACAGGTGATGGAGGAATTAGGAACAGAAACATTAGTAATGATTAGAAAGAGAAAAGGCTATTCAAGAGGACAGTAGATAATGATTAGCATTGCATTTAAATTCTTGCAGATTAATGTTGGCTGGGAAGAGCCAGAAGGGAGTTCCACAAATGAGAAGTGTGAGAGAAGAAACTGTTAGCATAGAACTTACGGTGACATTTAGCCAGCTCAACTGTAAATTGATGAGATCTCAATGCCAGTCTAGTACTGCACTTAAATTCAAAAAGTCTAGGTTACATAGTGAAGAGCACATCTGAACACTTACCATGAAAGTATTTATAGAAAAGGCACAGAGAGGCAGCCTTACAGTGGTGGGAAAGTGACTGAAGCCAAGCTGCCAAATCAGGACCAATAATATTGCTGATTCTTCTTTTGAATTATTATTATTTCATGGAGATTTAGGCAAAGCAGGAGTACTGGACTATATATAGCAGCAATATTCTAAGCATGGGCAAATGATAGACTTATAGATATACAAGATAGATTCAGGAGAGAAGAAATGTCTCACCTGACACAGTGAACTGTTTTTCTTAGAAGCAGTCCAAGCAATAAATTTGATATAATTATTCAATTTCGTGTCAGCTGAGAAGGTTAGCCCAAAAAGTCACAATTAGTCACTTTCCTGGAAGATAGCATCAGCCATGCTGATGAAAGGCAGAGAAGGGTCTTTCAGATGATTAATGGAGAGAAGTTTAGTTTTGGAGGCTGGTTTTGTACATCAGCTGCCATTTTGACCTTGTCAGTGATCAGCCTTAGTATCAAGGCATTTATACAAAAGCAAAAGCAATGTTCTTGGTTGGATCATAGAACACTCTCTTGCACTACAACTTTTCAACTTTACGGTATCCTCAGGTGATTTTTATCAACTAACCTTCCAACGCTTTATTTAAAAAAAATACCTATGAACATTATATTGCTTTTAAAAATAAACAAACACACAATGTTGGGTGTGATAGAAAGGGAGGATGAGGATGTAAAGAATGAAAAAGAAGAAGAAGGGGAGGAGGAGGAGAAAAGCAAGAGAATTATAAACGTATCATACTTTTTTAACCAGCTTCATATAAGCTTTAGAATAATATTTTTGTATGATGCAACAGCTCATTGACTTCATTCTCTGGTTCAAATGGTTTTTTGGATCTGGAAATTTCCTTATTTTTTTCTGTTGGCAGAGGTTGCAAATTTTATTGTGGCTGTTGTGAGGATACCACAAGATTGAAACCAAGGTAGTGAAATCAACTGATCTCCTAATTTTTAAAGTATATATTATTATATATAATTATAATATGCTTAAGCATAGTATTAGACTGGAATTGAGATCTCATCAATTTACAGTTGTGTTGGCTTATGTTAATAATTTCTTTCCTCACACTATTTGCTTGTGAAACTCTCTTCTGGCTCCATACTTTCTAGCCAAATTTAATCTTTAAAAATTTAAATGCAATGTCAATCACTATCTACTCTTCTACTGATTACTCTTCTTTTGTTCTTGTTCCTTACTAATGTTTCTGTTTTCTAATTCTTCCAAACCCAATAAACCCTTCTGTCTTTGTGGCTTTACTGCCTTGCTTAGAGTAAATTTGTTAAAAAAAATTAAAAAAATAGAAATGCAAGGAGGAAAAAGATTTTTGTATATCAAATGGGGAAAAAAATCCAGCAGAAAATTAACTATGAACTGTGGCTTTACTGCCTTACTTGAAGTAAACTCAGTCAATATATATATATATATATATATATATATATATATATATATATATATATATGTGTGTAAATATAAAAGTGAACATAGAAGTCAAGACTAGCATGAAACAGACTGTCGCCTCTAAGTGTTGACTTCTATGTTCACTTTTATATTTACACATGCTCTATCTCTGATATTGAGCACTTTATCCCATAAATATAGCACACTTTAAGACTATATTTCTTCATATATATATATATATATATTTATATATATATATATATATATATATATATATATATATATATTTGAATTGGACATAATTCGACAATTTATTTAAAGACATTTATATATATTATGTTTATGTATCTATAAAAAGAACGTTAAACATAATATATATAAATGTCTTTAAATATATATATATATACATATAAAATTCCACAAACTGATGGTAGTAGAAAAATTCACATATCTGGGGAACACTATAAACAGGGATTAAGAGGGATTAAGAGAGATTAGCAAGGAGAGGACTTTATTGAGAACAACAAAGGGCAGAAAATTGTGGTGAGCCATGACAGACTACATCCTGAAGGATTATGGAACATAGAAGAAGAAGAATTATATGCTCTTACATCTGAGATATACCTGCGAGTACATTACTGTTTTGTATTTGGAAATCTCCAAATTCTGAGATATATGCATAATTAGAGAAATGAATGGCTGTTCTACTTTCAACTTCATAGATATTTTTTTACTTCAATCATGAATGAAATGTAAGTTGGTTGTTCTCTGACTTTATCCGAGACTCTAAGGCCAGAAGCAGACTTTATGCTGCTTAGTTTTTCTTTATCAATAAGATGAACCAGCTTCTATTTGAATAAGGAAATTGCAGCTTCCATTATCTGCCATAGGTTGTCAGTCAGAGGATAGAGACAAAATAAGCCAGAAAGATAAAGTATTCAAAATAGTTGAACAGGAAAAGTGAAAATAATTAGAGAGAGAGAAAAAAGAAATTTCCCCTTAAAATATCTAAGTCTCTTTTTTTCTCATTAGTTGTATTAATATCAAAAGCCAGAAAGTTTGCTTAGTGCTGAAATTTCTAAGTATAAAGTTTGATAGAAACCCTGAAAAATATGCTTGTTGGCAAACAATATTTGATTAACAAGCAAGAAAATGGCTCTAACCCTCACAGCTAAAACCCACCATGCCACATACACTGAGGTGAACCACTGTCATTCCCTTTATATTTCATTCATGAGAAGCAAGTTTCACTCAAAGAGGTTCTTCCTGCAAACTGCTTTGTGAAAATGACTCTTGAGAGGCTACTTTCCCAACCTCTACAATCTTACCTATTCAAATCTCGGATAACTGTTACCTTTGCCACATATCCTCCTAAACTGCGTTATACCTCTTACTCTTAAAGCTCACACAACAAAAGCATTAGTAACCCTTGTTATATCCACCATGTGATTGCAAAGGAAAGAACAATCAAGCATTAAAAATTTAATAAGAACATATTGACCAATTTTCAGAATATATACATAATACACTATGCCAGCATACTTAGTTGTGTGAAAATGACTTATCTGGTGTGGATTCACCAGTATGAATTTATGAGGTATACACAATTGGTAGCACAAGTGGGGTGTTGTTGGCGGGTTTGATTATCTTCAAGTTTGAAATTGACGCTAGTGAGTTGTGTGGATGGGTTGGTGGTCATGAAGTTCAAGTTGATGTGACGCTGTCAAGGTGTTAAGCCAAATTACTCCTTCTTGGTGAGGTGTGCTATTTTTATAGCTGTGGTTTAACAGGTACTGGCTATTTTGGATATAGGTAAATTTTGTCAGGCCTGGAGTTGGTGCATTTGGTAGATCGGTTAACCAAGATCACAGTTGTGATGATGAGAGAGGCCTGGAGTGTGATAGTGAAGCTTCATCAAATGGAAATGTCTTTGTTGGATACTAGTCAAATGGGAGATCAAACAAAAATGATGATAACCAGACTGTGAGTTGGTGTGAAAAGATAGAAAAATTGTTGATATGTGGTTCTTTATTTACCATTGATAAGGGGAGAGATTAAGTGTAAGGATGTTGTTGGTAAGACTGGGAGTTGATGGATTTGTTGAGTTGGTTGACCAAGGGTGTGATGGTGATGAAAAGAGAGGCCTGGAGTGGATTAGTGAAGCTATGAATTTGACTTTGCTGATATAGAAAGTGTGAGTGGAATATATCTGTGAGCATAGTGTGGGTGTTTGGAGATGGGTGGGTCTTGAGCGGATATGTGTGTTTGGTCAGTTGACTGAAATCACAGTAGTGACATTGAGAGCCCACTGGTGTCAAAAGCTGGCTTGTCAGATGGGTTCTTGGTCAGTTGTTTGTGAGGGACTTTCTTTTAAACAAACTCAGCTTTTATCTTTGGTGGCAGCATTTGTGAATGGCTTTTTTTATATTGTATTTTACATTTTTGCAGCAATTTGTTTTATGGGCCGGATGTGATGTTTGGAGCCCCTGTGCAGAAGATGACATTTTATTTTGGGTTTTGCTTCCCTAGTGCTCACTTTTGGCCAACATGTAGAGTGAATCAGAAAGAGATCTAATTTGCTGTGGAGTAAAACACCCTATACCTAAAAAATAAAATATATATTGATGCTAATATTGGAAATTCCTCTATGTGCATTTGCGTGTGCTACAATTGATCTTGTACAAGGCTCATTAATCTAATCTTTGATATTTATGTAGAATGGGTTTCACCTGAGATTATGCTGGAGCAGACTTTGCACTGGAGTGAAGCCAGGTGCATGGCCGAACTGTGGATGACCTCCTGGCTTACTGAATGAATAGCCACATGATTTGTCCAGCTATACCTGAAAGTGCATGTGAGAAAATCTGTATGACAGGTAAATATATAAACACCAAACCTAGAGGCAGCAAGAGCATTCACTCTCAGATATTTCAGATAAAAATGTAAGGTCTCTGCTTGGACGAGGAGTTCAGGGCTGCATGCACACACACACTGGCTAACAGTAACTGACAAAGGTGACTGAAATGTACTGTTATGTATAAAAGATTCAGTCTATTTTTTTTCCTAATCATTTCAGACCAAGCAAGTCAACAAAGCCACTATGATGCAAGGGAGTTACTGATTGTGTGAGAATATGAGAAAAAGTAGTCATTATTAAGAAGAGAGAACAATAAAAGAAAAGGAATTGAGAAGATAGAAGATAATAATTGATATTGCATTTAAATGTTGGATGATAAAAGTTGACTGGAAAGCAAGAAGCCTGAAGAGAGTTCAAACATAGAACTTATAGTTACATTAAGCCATTTGAACTGTAAAATGATGAAACCTCCCAAGGTATTCATGTTCAGTGTCAACAACAGTCTTTCCCACATATCTGAGACCACCAGAGGTCATCAAAGAGCCTAACATTACTATAAAAATATTGAGTTTGCTACACATACATGCATACATAGCTGTGTATTTTGTTGAGGTAGGACTGGGATTAATCTTGCAGTAAGGAAGGTGGGTTCTGTCTGACAAAGGATTTTGTCATCTCTTTTATTTATATATATGGAGGAAAGACGTATGACAAAGAGGAAAAGTTTTTGTGTGATGTTTTTCAATATTTAGACAAAAACGAAAAATATACTGAAAATACTTTCAAGACTATCCAATACTCTATTTCATATTCAATGTGAAACAAAAGTCCCATAAAATATTTAAAAACAGAAAAGCATACATATACATAAATATATATATATATATATATATATATATATATATATATATACATATATATGCAGAAATATAGTCTTAAAGTGTGCTATATTTATGGGGTAAAGTGCTCAATATCAGAGATAGAGCGTGTGTAAATATAAAAGTGGACATGGAAGTCAGCACTTAGAGGCGACAGTCTGTTTCATGCTAGTGCAATCGCCTGACGATTGCACTAGCATGAAACAGACTGTCGCCTCTAAGTGCTGACTTCCATGTCCACTTTTATATATATACATATATACATATACACACACATATATATATATATATATATATATATATATACATATATACATATACATATATATATATATATATATACATATATATATATATATATACATATATACATATACATATATATATATATACATATATATATATATACATATATACATATACATATATATATATATACATATATACATATACATATATATATATATATATATATACATATATACATATACATATATATATATATATATACATATATACATATACATATATATATATATACATATATACATATACATATATATATATATATATATATATATATGTATGTATACATGTACATATATATATATATACATATACATATATATATATACTGGGTGTAATATATATATATATATTGGGTGTAACACCAAAACTGTTCAAATCTTAAATAGAGAAACCAAAGAATGCCGCTCTTCTTAACATTTGCCATGGAAATATGAAAAAGGTAGCAATAGACTTGCGGTATTACATCTATGAGAAAGCAGCTACAAAGTGGAGAATAAGTTACACCCTACAATATCTGATAAAAGATTCTGAATTCGATCAAGGCTTAAAAATGAAGATTCAGTAGCTCCAGCCCACATATGATATTAATTATACATTTTTGGTCTAATCTGACTCTTGTGAAGATAAAGGTCATAAATAAAGAGTTGAAAAAAAGTCACTGATTACTGAATAATAAATAACTATCAAATAATTTCTCCAGTATGATAAATTCTTTCTATAAATACTTGGTATTATTATAGAAGTAATTTCTTTTAGTAGGTAACTAAATTTTGGAATTGACTTTTGGTGAACCTACTGGGAAATAAAATAAAGTCATAATGTCCTCTTTTGTCCTAACCATGAAAGTTAATGGCATAACCTATATTTTAAAAAGTGCTTGTCTTATAATAAAAGTGACTTTTTTGCAGATATATATATATATATATATATATATATATATATATTGATCAGAGAAGAGGTGCATACAACTCTCAAATGGAACTTAATGGCAAGGACAATCATATATCTATTTTTTTTCTTTTAATTTTCAACATGATTTTTGCACACCATGTGAATTATGCATAAAATGTTTTCCTCTCTTTGTAGAGTCCGATGGCTGACTCATTCGTGAAAGAATGGATTATTTGTTCTTTGTGTGTATAAAGATTGGAAAAGCTGGA
The DNA here is from genome assembly GCA_964036315.1 of Acanthosepion esculentum. Lineage (NCBI taxonomy): Eukaryota > Metazoa > Mollusca > Cephalopoda > Sepiida > Sepiidae > Acanthosepion > Acanthosepion esculentum. The sequence continues at coordinate 74,631,704 of OZ038486.1, forward strand.
GAATTTTTATCTGAAAGATGGATTTGAAAAGTAGCCAGAAAATTCATTTGACCTTAACTCCACTAAGAATCTTTGTGTCATCATTAAAGAGTGTTTTGAAAATATCCTCTTTGACTGGCAGCATTCTTGACATCTTTTGACACAGGTGATTGGAAAAGTTTTGAAGAAACCAAAAAGTGAACAATGAATGTTTATAAATTTTCCCATTTGAAATTAGGTTGGTAATCACTTAGATTTCTGGTTGGAAATCAATTAAAAAAATAATATTGATAATACATTGATCTAGTATTGACAGTAATGAATATAGATTTTATTATTTGAATTTCTTAGAGGTGTGAATGCTGCAAAGAGTGTGCAGATGCTGTAATAAATGTTGGTGCAGAAAGTGGAATCAGCAAATACCAGGATAGGCTGTTGCATTAACCTTTACACACAACTGCTCTTGGGGAAAGTATGAATCTGTATTTTCCCCTCCCACACCATGGGTTAAATAGCAGAATAGACAGAGCTTTCTTGACTTGAATTTCTATATTTCCATTTTCTATGGTTTATCAAACCTTTGCAGGTTATTTAAAGCCAGAAAATATTTTTAGATTGTAAGACTTATTTTTGATCTCTGCACAATAAATTCTGTTAAGTTTACAGAACGTGTTTGATTTATTTATCAAATAACTTTTCTCTCCATCAAACTGACCACCAACAACTCGACCATGACCAGCAATCAGAAGTGAAAGGTTACCACACTCTGTGTGAGATGGATTTCATTGATCTTCCACAGGGACACAATGACAGAATATTTGTCCAACTACTGACGATTGCCATCAAACAGAGAGGTGGAACTGGGAAAGGCTTAATCTCTGTTCAAGTGAAATATGACAGAAAAATCTTCTGGCTTTGTTGGCACTTGTTCTTGAGTATGACATAGTTGATACTGACAAATTACCCTATCCATATCTGATGCAGTAAACCAACCAGTTTTACATGAGTGCAGTGACAAAGAGCCAACCACACTTACAGCCAAACTATTATACATTATATATTTTTATATTTATTTAATATCAGGTTTTACAAGTACTGACTATTTTGTAAGGAATGGTAATGCTAATAGCAACATTCATTGGCTGAGCAGCCAGTCCTGCTTGCAGTTGAAATTCATAAAATCTTTTTCTTCAAACAATTTTTCAGGAAAATAGGTTTTGCAAATCCAGTAGCTGTTATTGTTCTTTCCAGTACTGATGGGGTTTTCTTCTTAACCTTTTATTTGAAGTAGTGTGGAATATCAACATTTTGATTATATTATTATTTCCTCTTTGAGTTACACATGCTATCCATTTTAGTTCTTGCTGCTGTTGGTAGTCCTCAAGTGATGGGTTTGTTATTATTTTGTACAGTACTTTGAGATTCTGTAGCACCAGTCCATTTTTAATCAATGATCTTAGAAAGCAGTTGCATACAGTTGAGATTTTTTATATTTCTGAAAAGGTTTAGTGCCATCCATGACATTTTAAATCTGATCTTTTATATTCCTTGGAAAGTTTTCAGAATACAAACCTACTATCAAAGAAACCAGGTTGGTATATATAAATCTGCTACCAACCCAGCACTCTCTTATAAACATGATTCCATAAATTTGGATATCTCTTGAATGGGAATATTGATGTGGATAATTTACATTGCATTTTGGAATAAAAATCAAACAGTGGAAGTAGAAGGAAAAGTATTTTTTTAAAATGCAGACAGTACCAAAAATAAACCTAAATATCTAGGAAGCATTTTAGCAGAGGATGAAAAATGTGGCACTGACATCCAAAGGCACATTAGAATAGTGAAAGATGCCTTCAAGACATTAAGCAAAGTATCAAGAAAGTAAAATTTTGTTGTAAACACAGACAAGAGTGCTCATTATTGTATTAGTATTGTATTATCTATTCTCCTATATGTTAGAGAATGCTAGTCAATTACCTCATACTGATATGTGGTTCAAGAAAAAGGATGTTGAGAATATAATCAATAAAACATGTGAACAATGAGGGATTCAAAAATGGCAATGAAAATGATACATTTGCTTCAGCTCAGATAAAGACAGTTGAAATTATAGTGCACATAATGAGGAAAGTGGGCTTAGAGAATCTGACACTTAAAGGTCAGATTATAGGCAAGAGAGGTAGCAGGGAATCAAACTAGTAACCTACCTAATGATTGTTGGTTGGTTGCTTTTGTTTTGCTACATGTCAACCTTTATAAGTTATTTAATGCCAAAATCTAAATATTTTGTGTGCAATTATTTTTTTTTGTGTGGGAGGAGATAATAACGGTTTTAGTGATACAAGGCTTACTAATTAACCCATAGTTGGAGGGAGAAGAGGTGGATTTATACCATTCCGAATAATATTTGCGTGTAAATGAATATAACAACCCCAACTGGAATTGGAGCTCAGCTTCCGATTAACACTTCTGAGCCATTATCCATTACAACATCTGCACATCCAAGCTTACAGCACCTGATATTCACAAGTACCCATCTTAGTACTGACCAATTTTGATATTGCTTAACTTCGGTGATTGTATGGGAACCAATGTTTTAATATGTAATGTGGGTGTAAGCCCCTACCTAATGAGCTTGTTGAAATAGATTGGAGAACATGAACAGGAAGGATCTTTAGGAGGTCAAATATTGGTTAGTGCTACAATAGATAGGACGTTGTAGAGAGCCATGATCGCCCATGTCCTGAAGGAATACAGTCCATAAAAGATGTATCATTATTGGACATGACCATCAAAATCAAACAAGGAGCATCCAAACACATGAGGTGGGGTTATCTGTCATTGTTTTGGCACGCAGCCACTCACTATTCCCCTGGGGATGTTTGCTGAGCCCTGTCCATTATTAGACTTGCAATTCAATCAGCATCCCTGACTCTCTGACTGAACCTCAAAAACCTCCCATTCTTTCATGTATCAAATCTCATTACCAGGACAATATACAAAGGTAAACATAAAAGGTGATCTGATGTCACTTATGATGAAAAGCAGGGTTTAGTCACCTCATTAATGAATCTTGCTTTTGCTCATTAGTGACAACAGATAAGCCTTTGTATTAAAAATGTATGAAAGTTGAAAAGCTGGCGGTGAGTATCTATCTATCTGCTAGGAGATAATTGATAGGAAACTGTTTAAAGACTGGCAAATCAATCTATAGTATCTTATTCTTTCTTCTATGTGTCATGTCCCTTCAGTATGTTGGAGATCATGGCTGTTCACAATTCCCTGTAATTTTTGTTTGTCTTTTTGCCATCTCTCCTGAGCCCTGCTCCACTATCTATTCACTCAAGATCCCCAAGTAGATTATGTGTTGCTTTCCTCTGTCTCTTTTACCTTTTATTTCATTGCAAGTGTGTCTGCAAAGTTTGAAGTTATTTTGGTACAAGTGAGTCTGCAAAGTTCAAAGTGATATGTACGCCAACATGTGTGTGTGTGAGGCACATGCTAACGAAATATGTGTGACTGCTGACTGATTTTGTGCAATAGCAGTAATTTTGAAACAAGTGAACAAGACAAGACATACTTTGCCATGGCTTTGTATGTAGGAGAATCACCACTGACTGACACATTGTCATGGTAACATATGTCAAGGCTGGGCTGGTTCACTGACTGTTCCATTTTATCAGATCTGTCTATTCACTGTGTCCTGTTTCAGATCTGGTCTTGGTCCTGACTGTTGCTGACAAGCGTTTTTATCATTTTGGGATCGGCTCCAAATCACTATCTGAGTTTTGTGTAAGAATGTACATAGTAACCTGTGCCATGACCTATTTCGAGGTCATTTGGAATTTAACCACTTACACATGGTAGAGAGCACATCACGTGACTCAATCAGGTTCCAGAAACCACTTATTTAATTTTGGAGCCATGTTTGTACAGAGTTGTAAAGTTTTTTGTATCTACTGAATTTAGTGAGATTTATTTGAAGGCATCTCTTACCTCTTTGTGCTTCACTTATTGGCCGTAAAAGATAGGAGTTTATATCCTACAGATCAACATTATTCCCTTAGTCCACCTTGTATGCTGCCACAGATGCACAAAAAAATAAATTATGTTAGCAACCGTGAAACTTTTTGCAAAAAGACAAATTGTCAAAAGGATGGTGTTTTCCCTTGACACTGCCATTATTTTAACTACCTTCACTCCCTGCCAATATTGTTTTAAAAAATGATGATGATAATTGTAATAACACCTAATTTTATGATGAAACTGAATTTATACATTTTTGTTTGTTCTTGAGAATTTACAACAAAAATATTAAACATTATTTACTATATTGTTTATTTACAAGAATCATTTTTTACACTATTTACATTATTTGGAATATTGTTCTCATCTTCATTGTTGCATTCACACTGTTTCGGCCATTGTATGTTGTGAATGGAACAAAAAAGATCGGGACAACAGTCTGAGCAATGTAAATATTGTAAATAATTACAATACCTCATCTCAGAAATATAGACAGATGTTAAAGAATAATTTTATATTTACAACATTCTAAAAACTAATACAATAAAAACTAATACAATAAAAACTAATACAATAAAAACTAATACAATGCAATATTTATCATTTACCAATTTATAAAGAAATAAATATGAAAACTATTTTTTATTCATAAATTTATAAATATTTACTAAATTATTAAAATATGTGAACCAACTATAAGGAAATCCTTATTATCTATCATTTTATAATGTTCAAAGCAATTGGCAATTAGTTAATGTTTTGCCAACCATTCTAATAAACAAGTGTAGATAAACAAACAAATAATAAATGGTTGGCCACTCGTATCCGAGGATGCCAGTCTACTAGGGTAGCTAGCCAATCCCTGTTGCAGACGCCTGCTCAAGCATATTTATATTTGTTCGACACCCATGGAGCCCACCTATGGTCTATACAGCAACTATGCTAAGCAGACCTTAGTTATAGTTTTTAGGAGATCTAGCATGATCATCAGTCTGAACAAAACCATCATGCTCAAATCTTCAGTCACAACAGCTTGTGACCTTGGGCTAGCACAAACATTGACGGCTCCCAAAAGAGTTCTGTCTACCCAAATTCACTCACAAGGCTTGGGTCAACCTGTGATATAGTTTTCAGGTACTTTCAGAGAGATAACATCAAGAATTCACCTTCCTGACAAATCGACCATGGTGAGAGACTCGTGGTTAGAAAACGAATGTTCTAACCACTAAGCTATGTCCCTTATTTGTTAATAATCCTATTTAAGAAATAAATAGTATAAATAAACAATATAATAAATAAATGAATAAATAGTGTTCATTATCTTTGTTGTCAATTCTCAAGAACAAAGAAAATGTATAAATTCACTTTCATATGTTTAGATTTTATTACAATTGTAAACTTTGCTTTTTAAAACAAAAGTCATTGCTGAGGAGTGGAGGTAGTTAAAATAATAGCTGTGTCAAGGGAAAAACTGTCTATTTGACATTCCATCTTTTTGCAGGTGCCATGGTCCAAGTTTGCTAGTATGTTAATATACACCAAATTTATTCTGATCTGCTTATGATTAGTAGTTAAGATGTCATGTTCATCATTACAATTGGTTTCTAAAAACAAAAATTATTTACGAATAGATAGTTCAAAGGAATGTTTCATAAATTTCATGTTTAAAAATATATTATGCACCCAATATCTTCTTTTGCTATATTCCATGTCCCTTCAGAATGTGTGCAATCATGGCTCCCCACAACTTCTGATCCTTTGTAACACTTAGTAAGGTTTTTCATTTCACCATGCTTCCTACTCCCTGTTCTGCCTTCGGTATGTCCTGTGCGTGCCAAGTTCTTTCAGTCTTTTTTCCTCAATATGTGTCTTAGAAATTTCAATGGCCTCTCTCAGATTCTAACTGTAAGTGTCCTTTTGTTTCTTTCTTCAAAAAGTCAAGTACAATTTCATTTTGTACACATATTTTGTTTAAAGCTTCATGGTTACTCACATGGTATTCTCAGCAACCTGTAGAACCCCATTTCTGTTGCCTGAAGTCTCTTCTTCACCTGTGGCAAGAATGCCCAGCATTCACTGCCACATATGATGAGTGATATTACATAGGAATTGAACACTCTTTTCTTTGTTTTTAATGATATGTTCTCGTTTCTTAATATTTTGCTGAGCTTTCTGTGATGCATCTTTTACTATTCTATTGTGCCTTTAGATTTTGGTGTCATATTTCCTGTTTCCATTTATTTAAATTTTTGAATGTGCATGATTATGGCATTTTCAATTCAAAGTTTTATTGAGTTGATTTTTATGTCTTATCAACCATTTGAAGGTTATTTGATGCTAGAAAATATTTTTAGATTATAATAATTTTTTTGAGATAATAATTGTTTAGCAATACAAGTCTTATTAATTAACCCTGGAGGGAAAAGAGATAGATTCATACCATTTCCAAGTGAATATAATGAAGCCAGCAGGAATTTAAACTTGGCTCCCTCAAGTAGCAATTCTGAGCCATTATCTACTACACCACCAATTCAAAGTTTGCATCTTGGTCTTTTCTTCATGCTGACAGCCATTTATTCTCTCTTCTTACAATTGATGTTTAGTCCTTTCTTCTTTCTTTCCTTTAGTACCTTCTGTAGGAATTTCTGTAGTTTCCTTTCTGTGTTTGCTCTTATGTGGGTAAGAATGGAAATCTACTGACCTTTAAAAATAGAGAATGTAACATCAACTGCAAACATTAAAGGAAGATATTTGCAATATTGGTGGCAAAGAAAAAAATATTTACAGTTAAAGGTAACAAAAACAAAATGTTACAAGGTGTTAAAACATTTACTTGTTCACTGAGTGCAAAGGGGAAAAAATGGCATACATTCTCACTTGATCTTGAATAAAAACTGGGATTCAGAATAAACAGCAGTGGGCTAGGGTTGAATTTTTTTCAAAATCTAATAAGTGGGTGTGTTTGGAATAAGTGGTAGAGGTGGAAAAAAATCTGAGATAGGATTAATCTAGAGGTTAATTTATTTGAATCTTATGTAAGAAATGTTATGTAAACATACAGCAAATTATTTAATAAGATTTAAGATTCTGATGTCTGCAATCATAGTTTGTATTTGTCATAATTTATGTCCCTTTCTGTTTTTGTATATTTACTGAATTCATTTTCTATCTATAGCCCCTGCTGTTTGCCTCAGGGTTCTTGATAAGATCCAGAGACGGATATGCAGGCAGTTTGCTCCCATTATATGTTCTGAATTATTCTAATATCTATCCCCAATAAATCAAACTTACATAGCAATTCAAACAATTCTTTAGGACAGAACTTGTCAAATGCTTTTGCATAATATATAAAACATACGTATATATCCTTCTGAATTTGTATGGTTATTTCCGATATCATTCTGAGCATAAATATCTCATTCCTTGTTCCAGTGTTTTTAACAAAATTGTATTGTTCTTATTTACATTGTTCGGATTGTTGTCCTCATCTTTGTATTCACGTCTTGGCCTCCTTCAGGTGACTGGAATTTTGAACTGAACCCTTTATTTCAATCACTGTGGTAGATTGTTCTAGTTTCATGTGCTATGTCTCTTCCAGATATCAGTTATCTCCTTTTAATTCAATAGCAGCTAGATATTGAACTCACAACTCTTTGTAATGTACTTTATCAAATGCTTTTGCATAATACGAGGGTCATTCAATAAATAAGTTGAATTTTTCGGTATAAGGATTTCTAATACACATAGAAGCTTACTCTTTGAGAGTTTTTTTAATCTGTAAAAGAAATTAAATCCATGTGAAAAAGAAGTAAAAGAAAAAGTAAGCTTCTATCTGTTTTAGAAGTCCTTATACCAAAAAATTCTCCTTATTTATTGAATGACCCTTGTATATAAAACATAGGTATACATCCTTCTGAATTTTGATTGGTCTTTCTGATATCATTCTGAGCATAAATATCTCATTCCTTGTTCAAGTGTTTTTAATGAAACTGCATTGTTCATGTCCTGTTTCTACATGGTCTATTCATCAGAATTTGGGCAGCATGTCATCTCATCTGCAGACGCTCTCTCACAGATGCGCGGTTGCCTCGCTCTGTCTTTTTTACAAATACTTTCATGGTAATTGCTCCGATGAGCTGCTTTCGCTGGTTCCCAGGCTTCATGAATTCAAGGCTGGCATCCCGCTCCCACCCTTTCACTGTTGAAACTGTTAAATGTAGACGTCTCTTCTACTCCAATAGCTTCATATCTCGCACCTCTCGCCTGTGGAACTCCCTTCCTTATTCCTGTTTCTCTGACAACTATAATCTCCAACAATTCAAATGTAACGTCAATGGTCATCTCCAGTTGCCTTGATCTATCCACTATCCTTCTCCACATCCTTTCCTCTTTCACTCCTATCTGCTCTCGCTCCAAATCTTCTGTAACCCCTTACCTTGATCTATCCACTATCCTTCTCCACATCTTTTCCTCTAACACTCCTATCTGCTCTCACTCCAAATCTTCTGTAACCCCTTGTGTGCTAGTGGCTTCCAAATATTCCCTGTGGCTACTTTTGCTTTTATAATTGCCTTTATGTGCTTTTGCATATTGGAGACGAGCTTAGCACAAGTCGTTGGCTCAATTTTCTGCCATTCTTCATGAAATTTGGTGTCTAATTTAAAGTTTTAAAGAATAATTGTGCACTCCTTGTACCTAAGCATGACCACAGATGTTCAATGGGATTCAGGTCAGGGGATAGAGGAGGCCAGTTCATTAACCTCGCTTCTTTCTTTTCAAGCCAACCCTTCAAATCTCTGGATGTTTGGCATGGTGCATTGTCTTGTTGGAAGATTACACCATCTGGTATGTTGTTGTTGAGAATCTTCTCTAATGAAGGTTGGTAACATTGGTCTAACATACTTGTGTAAGTGTTGGAATTCATTCTAGCCTCACATGTGAATAACATTCCTGTCCTGGAAGATGAATTTCAGCCCCAAATCATTATGCTCACACATTCAAATTTTAGAGTTGGGGCAATACATTGAGCATCATACGCTTCTCCCTCCAACTCTTCAATAAAGTTAAACAACTGCAGGAGCTCCCAAAATCTGATGAAAATAAAAATTTTAGGGATAATGTTCTATTCAATAAAAATACAGTATTAATAAGCATAATAAAATCAATTATACTCAATAAATAGGTTTCAAATAATAAAGGAACTTACTTCAAAGTTGCTTTCCTCAGACCAGACAACTTTATTTATATATCTATATCTATATCTATATATATATATATATATATATATATATATATATATATATATATATCCATGGGTATATATATATATATATATATATATATATATATAGCCATGGGTATGTATATATATATCCATGGGTATATTATCCATGCGTATATATATATATATATATATATATATATATATATATCCATGAGTATATATATATATATATATATATATATATATATATATCCATGAGTATATATATATATATATATATATATATATATATATATATATATATATATATCCATGGGTATATATATATATATATATATATATATATCTCCATGGGTATATATATATATATATATATATATATATATATATATATATATATCTCCATGGGTATATATATATATATATATATATCTCCATGGGTATATATATATATATATCTCCATCGGTATATATATATATAAATATATATATATATATCTCCATCGGTATGTATATATATATATATATATATATATATATATATATATATATATCTATCCATGGGTATATATATATATATATATATATATATATATATATATATATATCTATGGGTATATATATATATATATATGTATCTATGTATATATCTATATATCTATATATATATAAAGGAGAGAGACAGAAGTTTGTCACTTAGGTGATTGATGCTACCTTCAGCATCCTAACTCCAGTGTTTTGTATATGGATGCTCCAGGAATCACTCCATCCACTCGTCATGGGGTATACATATAAGTTTTTTGTAAATTTTGACTAGGGATAAACCTTCTTTGAAAAATGCGATAATTTCAGCCCTTTTAATTTCAGGAATGTTTATCTTCGGAGACCTTTTAAACAAATAAGCAGCACTTATAAATTGATACTTAACTTGTTACTAAAAAATTAGAAAAGATTCGCCACTAAAGATTAAATTTCAAATAAATGATTTTGCCACTTATGCTAAATAAATAAAAATGAACGTAAATCGGTACCCATAAATGTCAGTGAAACATCAATTCAAGAATTCTTTTTACAGTGTTTTCAGCTAATATATATATATGAGTTTCAATCAAATTTCTAACTTTCCTACACCCCCAACCATAATTTTGTCCATGGGTGCATATATGAAAAAATATAGTTTTAAGGTATTTTTTTTTTTTTTTTTTTTAAGCGTATCACCCCAAGCAAGGCCGGTGGCCACTATCACGCATGGGGTTACAGAAGGGATGGAGGAAGAGCCGATAGGAGTGGTAAAGGAAGGGATGTGGAGAAAGAGAAGCACGGAGGTTTGATCAAGGCAGGGGGGTTACGGAAGATATAGAGCGAGAGCAGATATGAATGAAAGATGTCAGGAAGTGGAGAAGGGAAGTGGATAGATCAAGGCAATTGGAGATGACGATTGACGCTACACTTAAACCGTTGGAGATTGTATTTGTCAGGGAAACAGTAATAGGGAAGGGAGTTCCATAGGCGAGATGTGCGAGACATGAAGCTATTGGAGTAGAAGAGATGTCTACATCTAACAGTTTCAACGGTGAAGGGGTGGGAATGGGATGCCAGCCTTGTAGGACGCTTAAATTCACGAGGCTTAGGGACAAGCGAAAGCAACTCCTCGGAGCAATTACCATGGAAGTACTTGTAGAAAAGGCAGAGCGATGCAACGATTGACGCTACACTTAAACCGTTGGAGATTGTATTTGTCAGGGAAACAGTAATAGGGAAGGGAGTTCCATAGGCGAGATGTGCGAGACATGAAGCTATTGGAGTAGAAAAGACGTCTACATCTAACAGTTTATTTATGGGTGAAAGTGCTCAGTATCAGGAATAGAGTGCATGTAAATATAAAAGTCGTCCTTGAGGTTAACAACCAGAGGCAACAGACTTTTTCATGCTCAATACTGTTGTGAGGCCATATATATATATATATATATATATATATATATATATATATATATAGATAGATAGATAGATAGATATGTATATCCACAGACAGCCTATTTTGCTGTATCACAGCTCATCCCTATGGTTAGACATCTAATTGCGTCAAGCTGGGATTGAAACTCGACTGATTTGTCGCACGGCAGAGGAAGGGAATCTTTTAACGTATTATATATGTAATGTGTATAAATGCTACACCAGCAGCCAGAGCAATGCATTAAGCAGGAGGAGCAGCTGTTGTAAATTCCTTTTCTCCATAGTGCTCAATCAGCAAACAAGAGCAAGTCATCCGCAGACAGCCTGTTTTGTAGTATCACAGCTTATCAGTGTGGCTAGACATCCAATTGCTTCAAACTAGGATCAAAATTTGATCAATTTGGCATCAGATACTCTACCCCTAAGCTATCCGCTCATGGCAGAGGAAGGCAATCTTTTAATGTACTATATATATGATGTATATAAACACTAGGCCAGCAGCCAGAGCACTCAATTCTGATGAAGAGTTATATGTGTGTTTGTGTGTGTGTATGTGTGTATAATTTGAGCAGCAGTTCCTTTTTTTTTTATACAAGTTTCATTAAAGACGACTGACAAGGTACTGTTTTTAAGCTTTTATTCAATTTTTCTCGTGCTTGTTTAAATAATTTCTTTTCTCAACATAGAATGTATAAAAACCAGTCCAAAATTGCATCTCTCTATCTTTTGTATAAATACTTTCATGGCAATTGTTTGGATGAGCTCTTTGCTATGGTACCTAGACTTTTTGAATTTAAGCACAGTACTATACTGGCATCAAGATCTCAACAATTTACAGTTGAGCTGGCTAGATGTAACCATAAGTTCTATGCTAACAGTTTCTTTTCTCACACTACTAACTTGTGAAACTCCTTTCCGGCTTCATGCTTTATAGCCAGCTTTAATCTGCAAAAATTTAAATGCAATGTCAATTTACTGTGCTCCTGATTACTTTTTTATCTTCCTGCTTATTATTTCATGTTTCTGTTCCTAATTCTTCCACACCCTTTAACACCATGTGTCTTAGTGGCTTTACTACCTTGCATAGGGTGAATCTGCTTAAAATAAAAAGTTCCATATTTTCAAGTGCTTTCAGCAGTTTTATTAGTCATTTTTCAAAGATGTTTTTTGTATTTTAATTTTTAACTGAATGTGTGTAGATTTTTCTGAATGTATCTAGAGTGATAGGAATGTTTTCTGTTTTCTGTTTTTATTTTTAATTATTATTGCTTCCATTATTTTTACCCTTTTTTTTTACATGTGGGTGAGGCTATTATATTTGTATTTTCTCCAAGTATGTTGTGGATAGATTTTGGTTAGTTTCCATGTATGCTTAAATGGGTCCTAATTGAGCTATGATCAAAGAGATGTAATGTAAGTCTTCTTGATTGGCATGTAGTGGTATGTCCAATATAATTAATCATAAAATTTGCTTTGATCAGGAACATAGTTCCTTAAAGGACATGCAAATTCATAAATGATATTGGTTCTCTGTAATTTGGATCTTGTAGGTGAGTTGTTGTTGAATTATAAGGTTAGCTGTTTGAAATTTTTTCTAGTAGATAATTAATTAAATTTTCTTGTTCTGGCATATATATATGTGTGTGTGTGTGTGTGTGTGGTAAAGTGGTAGGATTTTCTTTACTGGAAACTTTGGAATAAAATGAAGGAGCAAATATAATAATTATTTTTATTTATCTGCTTTAGAGTGTGACCTCTAGTATTTGGTGTAGCAAAATGTTCATTAATAAGGTAGATATTGATAGCAGTGTGGAGAAATGTTTGTTTCGCCTCAGTATTCGACTGTTTGGAAATCAACTTTTGATAGTAGTCGTAGTCATCTTAGAAATAGGTCAGTGTCAATCTACTGTGCTTTTCTTGGCCCTAAGCAGGGCAGAAATGATTAGCAGTTGACTTTTTAACTACTTATTTATGTGTCAGGCATAGTTGATTTCACCACGGTAACATTCTCTTGTTTTGTTCTCTCCTGCTGTTCCTTCTTCTAGCTGTCAGCTTATATCTTTTTTGACCAAGCTCTGAGATTCTTTGGTTTCACCTTAGACCAAAAGTCTCTTCGTATAAAATTTATTGATTGTCCAAAATTATTTTATTTTCTGGTGTTCCTTTCTTTTCCATCTTTTTCATAATGGAAGTTATGCATGGAGCCTCCCTGATTTTTGTTAGTTTTCAGTCATAAATTAGCTCCTGCAAACTTCTGGCATTTTCAATCTGGGTTCAGTCTTTTCTTCTTCCTCTTTTTATTTTGAGGGTTACCTTTTCATTACTTGAGGGAGAAGTATATACAGAGAAGTTTAGAAAGAAAGAGAAAGAAGAGATAATGGTTTTAAAGGAAAGCACAAATACCTTATTTTAATTTGAATCCTTTTTATTTTTTGTTTATATATTTTTATATTTTGTTTTTTATTGGGACACATGATATACATATATATATATATATATATATATATATTGTCATCCACAGACAGACTGTTTCACTGTATCACAGCTCATCAGTGTGGTTAGACATGCGGTTGCCTCTGGCTAGAATCGAAAACAAGCTGAATTCACGTCAGTCGGAAATTTTACCCTGAAGCCGTTGGCTCACGGCAGAGAAGAAGGTGAATTTAAGCGTATTTAGTTTTAGATAAACACACAGTGACTGAGAGAACTCGATTCGATTTACCGAAGAGTCTTTGCATTATTAGGCGTAATAGTCACTGTTTACAAACCCACACATCCTCCCCAGAGAGCTCAACCGAAATAAATTTTTCAGGAGCATATATATTGTCATCCACAGACAGACTGTTTCGCTGTATATATATATATATATATATATATATATATATATATATATATATATACACTATATATATGTCTGATCATGAGGCATTTTAAACTTTATATGGTTGCTTTAATTTTGGGGGAAAATAAAGAAACATATTTTTTTATTAAGTAAAACACTCTGAAGATGGCTCATGTGGGCTGAAAGCTTAGATCAAGGACCAACTTAAAAAAAATATCCAAATGTTGGACAATTTTTGTCTTTCTTTTCACCCAAAATTAAAGCAACCATACGAAGTTTAGAACATTGTCTGTTATATTTAACAATATATGTTTTTATATATATATATAAGTCTGTTTCATCATATCTGTTTGAGTCTGTTCGTCATATTTATCTATCTATCTATTTCAATGTTTTTATTATCTCTCTTTCTCTCTGTCTGAAGCCATACAGACATTGAAACATTTGGACTCTCAAATGCATGAACAACATATTCATTCTGCAGAGTGAAGCAGGCAAATTTGTGCTTAACAGGCTGAATACATTGCCACTTCATTTTTACCTGCAATTGACTTCTTGACAAGGCATGAAGAAAACCGAGAGTAAAGAAGCCAAGAAATTTTGAAGATGTCGATGCTTTTTGGAAAAGTTCAACAGGGTCATGACTGTGTGATGAAGACAGCCCAAGATTGCTTCCAGAGATGATTTCAAAGAGCACACAGGACTTCCAGCAATCACATCCTGCATAGTGCGTTCATTATCAAGCACAAAACAATGGAGCATGAGTGAGTACATATATTTGTAAGAAGAAGGAACAACATATAGAAAGTCTTGATAAGAAAATAATATACATATGCGTGTATGAATATATATATACTTTTGCATACATGTACACTACAGTTCGAAACTTTAAGGCCACCTTTGGCAATTTTTAAATTGGACCAAAGTTTTTGTTTTGTACTTTAAATAAGAGAAAATTATTATACATGGTTATAAAAAAGTGAGACATGATTTTTTTATTACAAATTTTATTATGACAAAAAGAAAAAAAAAAAACATCTTGCTCTCCTCAAAATATCCTCCTTCAGTCTTGATTACTGCAGCACAAATTTTTGGCATTCATTGCAAAAGTTTCTCAAAGTATACGTTTGAAAACTGATAACTGATTCCATTCATTTTTACAATGAATCTAAGAGCTCTTTTTCATTTTCATTTTCATTCTTCTGTCAAGTTCATCTCATGCTAATTCTGGGGGTGGCTTCAAACTTTTGAAATGTAGTGTATAAAAAAATTTCAAAAATTAATATAATGTGATTTTCTAGAATTTTTTCTTATATTCTATCTCTGACTTTCAAGGCTGACCTACCCTGAAAATTATAGACCATTCCCATTTTGTAAGGTGGCAAAATCAGAAAATCAACAGGGGATGAAATACTTATTTTCCCCACTGTATATAAATGAACATATGTATATATAAATATGTCTCTGCATGTATTGTGTGTAAACCTACAATGTTAATTTTTTTGTTAATAAATATCATTAGGAAACTTGTTTTCAACTAAAAAACATTTAAAAATAATTTTTAAGTGCCAGAAAAATTTTCACATCAGAATTCTTCTCATCAACACACTACGACTCATCTGCACATAGAATATTGCTGCCATATCTGGTCAGGTGCTCACATTGTATATCTCAAGATTCTTGGCAAAATTCAAAGAAGGGTATACAATGTGATTGATCTTGACCTGGCATTTTATCTTCAGTTACTTTCTCATGTCTTAGCGTGAGAAAGTGACTGAAGTGGCTTTCCTTTGGGTGAAATGAGTAAAAAAAAAAAATAATAAGTATTCAAAAATAAGAAAATTTCAGCAATGTTTAACCTTCATCCCTGTAAAAAAAGCCAGTGTGTCAAAAAGATGGTTATTCCTTTGACACCACTATTACTGCATGCATTTTTGACTCCCCTGTCAATGTTTATTGCTTTAAAAAGTGATGATTAGAATTTTAATAAAACCCAAACATATGAAAATGGATTTATACATTTTCTTTATTTTTGAGAATTGACAAAAAAGATATTATTTAGACATTATTTAGATTAAACTGAATAAAAAAACCTGTTGTCATAGTTATTTATAAAATGGTAAATAATAAATACTGCATTGTAGATGGTTTAAATATTTTGTTAATTTTGTAAATTTTTATAAATTTTTGAATAAAAAGAATTCTTTTAAAAATTATTTCTTTATAAAATGGTAAATAATAAATTTTATAAAAGGTATGTGGTACATATATTTTTTATAATCTTGTAAATGAATATTAAATATCTAAATAAAACATTAATATTAAACATTGTAAATAAACAAAAGTGTTTACAGAACGGTGGTGTCAAGGGAATAAACATCCTTTTAACACACCTTTATCACAGGCATGAAGGTTAAAAATTATTGGGTGTGAAAGAGAATGAGAAAACTTCAGGAGAAGGAAGTGGAAACCTAATCCTAAATAGGAAACAAGGGATAAAACTCTACTTCTGTTCAAAAGACAGGGAAGGAGGGTGAACTGGGCGATAGATGATTGTTATGTTAGTAAATTCCTCCACTAACAAAAAAAAGTATCAGCTACTACCATCAGCGGTAATATGGTAAGGGTAATTATAAAAGCTGTTTCCTTACGAGGAAACATTAAGCTTTCACTTAGCAAGCAGCCAGTGCTATATTCAAATTTAAAAATTTTTTTGTTAAAACAATTTTTCAGGAAAATAGGTTTCTCAAGTCCTGTAGCTGTTATTGCTTTTCTAGTATTAATGGGGGTTTTCTTCCTAACCTTTTATTTGAATCAGTGTGGAATTTCAACATCTTGATTATGTCACTATTTTCTCTTTGACTTACATGTGATATCTATGACTTACATGTGATATCTATTTTAGCTGTTGCTGCTGTTGAAAGTGGTTTCTGTTATCTGCTACTGTTCTTTGTGATTCTGTAGCATTAGAATGGTCTTCAGTGAGACCTGCATGCTTCACTTGCTCAAAGCCATTTTAACCATCAATCTGAGAAAGTGGTTGAATACAGATGATAGTTTAAATGTGTGTGGATTCCATATAAGGTTAACAAAAATAAAGTTTCGGCACTCTGTGTGAAAATGTTACATTTTTAAACTAACTGTAACAGATGATGAAAATTGGATAGTTTACAACAAGTGGAGTGTAAGAGATTTTCTACTATGTGAAATGAAGCAGTATTAACAATAGCAAAGATCAAACTTTAGTCAGAGGATTTGTTCTTGTCGATATTGGGATTGGATAAGAGTTCTCAATGATAAGATTCTTCTGCACAACCAAATGGTGGATTCAAACAAGCGTTGTTCAGAGTTAGACAAAATGAAGACAGCAATCAAGTAAAAGCATGCCTAATTAAGGAATAAAAATGCTGGGTGTTGGTGTTTGAAGAGAAAAGTAAATTCATACTCTTTCCAAGAGTAAAAGACATATATGGAGAATCATGATCATCTGCATCCTGGGACGATACTGTTGTCAGTTTGTACTAAGCTATTCAATTCTAATAAGGAATGAGAAAAGTCTTTACATTCTATTAAAGCAGGCATGTCCAAAGTCCAATACGTGGTCAAATTTCATATAGCTCCCATCATCTGTCACAGAATGTATCACTTACGGCTCGCCAGTATTTGTCAATCAGAGTATGTAAAGTACACACCTAAGAAATGCAATTCCATGTGTTACCAAAAGATGGCAGCAGCATTGTGTGGATAGCATCTGGTGGTCTGACCTTGACTTTGGCTTTTCCAGCCAACTTCTAAAATCATAACCTTTGAACCAGACCACTGCTTTTTAACCAGACCTGGTTTACATACTGCAGTCCTGATCTCAGTATCACCCTTCACATTAGTGCAGGCAAGTTATTTGTTTTTGTCATCTGAGATGAATAAATTCTAAAATCTTAGTGAATTAAATTTGTTTTGCATTGGTCAAAATCAGTTATAAATATATCTGGACACTTGGACTTGTGTCACTTTAAGTTTTCTACTTCTTAATAAGATGAATGTTGGTGTTATGTTTCTATTCATATGTTTTTAGCTTAAAAGTTGACAGACAATATTAATTACCAATAATATGTAATGCTTAAGATTAACCTGAGATATATTATAGCTTCCTGGAAGTTCTTTTTTATCAAACATATTTTAATTCATTTTTATATGGGCTTCAGATATGACAGACTGAGTGATTTTGGTAAGACCTGTTTAAATTTGTTACCAATGTGAAGAAATGAAAATATGCCATTTACAATAAATTTACATAAGATAGTTCATTTGCATTTAATTTTAATGATTCAAAGAATGCCAAGCAGAATGGTTCGTCCTCACACATATTTACCTCATTAAATCCGGACCTCTTTGAAAAAAATGTGCAAACCCCTGCATTAAAACAATGTTTGTCAATCTTATTGATCTCAAGGCACACTTGAAGCTATTTTATAATACACTTAAATTATGATTATAAAAAAAAGAGTAAAAAAAATAAAAAGATTCTTAAAAAAAGAATTACTCTTATCTTTTTATTACTAATTATAATAAATTGTTTTGTTTGCATTAATTAATAAATCATAAAAAATATACTCTTTTTTTTACTCTTTTTTGCACAATTGTCCTTAATAATGGCTAAAAGAATAACCGAAAACACTCTGATATGCAGAAATTTCACACAATTTTTACACACTGTGTCCAGAAAAAAACACTTGAACACAAGAAAAAATAAATAAAAAGCTTAATTGCAGTACCTTGTCAGTCGTTTTTAACAAACTTGTATAAATGGAGGATTGCTACCCAAATACACAATATATATATATATATATATATATATATATATATATATATATATATATGTGTGTGTAATTTGGCAGCAACTTTTCTTTTAAACATGTAGTATTGAATGTTAAAGACAACATAGTCTTGCATATTTTCTTTTGAATTTTCTCATATTCTCTAATGAGACTTTTTATTTGAAAATGATTTCGAAATATGTATTGTCCATACGATGACCTAGCACTTTCGAACATCATTGTTCATCTTCAGGGTCAATATTTTTAGTCAAAACTTTTTTAAACAAACATTTGCCAATTATCTTGTAGCATAATCATGTTGCTACTTTTTTACAAACTAAATAAACGTTAAAATCCTTTTAAATTCAAAAGATGCGATGATGTTATCACGTGCAGGGCAAAGATGTTTATCATGTGATAGCGTGAAAAAGATTTCCACTACACAAGCCAAAAGATCGAAGAATACGTTATAAAATTTAAATATATTATAAACATTGTAATATGTTACCAGAAATATTGTAATCTATACGATTAATAAGAGGTCTTTTGCTTTTAATATGTAATGCCTCTAAGATTTTAAGGCATCTAATGTCTCTATGTTTATCTATAATTTTAGTATTTTCTATAAGTATTTTATGTATATCAGATTGCATAATGGAAATGGTATGTGACTTAATATGTTGTTTAATGGAGCTAGAATTATTTAGATGCAGAGTTAATCTTCTGGAGAGCCGGGTGGTTGTAAATCCAATATATGTATGTGGATTAGAAGAACATTCTTCCATGGGACATTTAAACTCATACACAACATTGGTTCTATCAACAACCGCAGCAACTGGAGAATGATTATTACTCATTATCAGGTTAGAGGTTTTAAATTTACTATAATATATATTAAGTTTAATATATATATATAATAAAAGAATGTTTATATAACATATAGATTTTCTACAATAAAATACAGTTATTCTTGTCAAAGGTCCCAATAAGTGGTTCAAATATTACAAAACACTGTTGACATTCGATAAGTGTTGAACATTTTTACTTATATTTTAATTATATATATATATATATTGAAATATTCTAAGGAACTGAATAAATAATAATCAAAACCAGCAGTATCTTGAGAATATGACAGATAAGAGAAAGGTTCACATCCAAGATATAAAAAAAATTGTCTTCTCACCAAAGAAAGATGCAATTAAATGTTACTTTAATACAGTAATTTTCAACCAGCAGGTGTGCCATGCCGCACTGGAGTGGTGTAAAGGTATCATAAGTGTGCTGCAAAAAATTTAAAAGGGCATTAATTAATTCACACTCTTTGGGTCCTGTGCCATGTGTCCTTGAGGACACATGGCACAGTGGATAAAGGCATTAGTTAGATCCATTGGTAGGTTTCCGTGTGTGTTTAAATGAGTCCTAATTGAGCTATGATCAAATAGGTGTAACATGTATTATCAAGATAGGCATGTAGTGGTATGACCAATATAATTATTTATGAGTTTGGTTTGATCAGGAAAGAAGTTCCTTAGTGGGCATGTGAACTCATAAATGATATTGGTCCTCTGTAATTTGGATTTTGAAGGTGTGTTGTTATTGTTGATGAAAAGCTTAGCATTTTTAAATTCTTGTGCTAGATAATTTAATTTTCTTGTCCTGGTTGACTGAGGTTGTGTATTTCATTATGATATTTCTAAGAGAATATATATATATATATATCAACCAAACCAACCTAACCAAACTGTGTGTGTGTGTGTGTGTGTGTGTGTGTGCGCGCATGTGAGTGAGAGAGCTTAAATTTACAAAAATTACATATATATACTTTTTATATACATAACTGAATTACACAGAATTTTTCTACTTTCTCATTCATTTGCCTAACATTTTCTGATATATAAAAATTTATATATCATATTTTCCCAGTTGCAATACATAAAAATTCAAACAATAGTCCCATGGGCACCATCTCAGATTTTGATGAAATTTTAGTGTGTTGTACCTACCTATGAAAAACTAAAAACCATAAAATTTTAGCTTCATTAGACACTTGGTTCAGGAGTTATGGCCTCTTGAAATTTGGTGTCAACTTTTACTGATTTCAAAACAGCGTGATTTGCCAAATTTGGCACTTCATAACTTTGCATTCTTAGAAGATTCCAAGTTGATATTTGGTAATTCCATAGGCTAAAATATGGAGAAAATGCTCTTGTTTTATTTTATTTCTATTTTCTATAGGTTTATAGTTGTAGGCTGCTAAATATTGAGTAAAATTGCTAATTGTTGTGTGTTTCACTACCAATAGAAACTAAACCAGTACCAACAGTTGATTATAATCATCTGATGACTTACCTTGTAAAAAACGTTGAAATATTTGCAACCCTGTGCCTTGAAAAAATAAAATTTTAGGCATTTTTCAAAAATTGGAAAAAGTGGGGCAGGCAGCACAAACAGTTGAATTCACCATTTATAGTTTGCTCAAATATAGATCCATTCTTCATTTCTCACTCATACACATTAAACAACCCTTATTTGATGCTGTTAGTAAACACATTATCTAAAATTATTGGGATCTGTCTACACAGGTTTATAGAATAGAATAGAAGCAGAGCATCAGTTAAAATAACATTTATATATTCTTTTCAGAAATATACAATAGCAATAAAATGTTCAATTTTCCTTGCAGTGAAGTTTGTTTTATCAACTAATTAAGTCTTCTTAGTGAATTGTCTAATGTGTGAACATACTTTATGACGTTCAGCCTAATGAGTTTATATGTAGACAATGGCTTAGTAGATAGTTACTGGTTAATCTCTTCTATTGTGTGTGTGGACAAGGCCTGAGTTGGTGGTTCTTGATTGTCTCCCTTCAATACTTTGTATGCACGTAGATTAAACTAGCCTTTGAAATTGTTGTAAGTTTTGTGAAGTAGTATTTTTATATTTTTATATCCGTATGGGGATTTAAAATCTAATTCTTCATAGAGGTGTGAACTTTTTGAATACAAAATTTTCATTGGTTAGAAAATAATTTTACACTGGCTTGCAAAAAAACTTTTTCTGGAATTTGTGAGAGTGATGAAGGGAGTTATTATTGCTATTTTCTCAATGGTTCAAAAATTACATGTGGTAGCTCTACAACTATATCTACAAGTATTTTGATGGTATTTGCCCTTGTAACAATTGTTTATTAAACAAACTTTCTGATGGGATTTTATTGGTTGAAAAATATATATGGGATTCAATTCCTATAAAATGATAGAGAAATATCTTGCTTTAAAATTCAAAACTATTTTGACCCCTAGAATCAGTGGTAAAGTGAATTTAATGCATTCTTTCTTTTAGAGTATTGAATCGCAATGAGGATTTTATTGTTTGACTGATTTTGAAGCCATTCAGGCTCCGGCTCACAACCCAGTCCAAAAATTGGGCTGGGCTTCTCTCCTTGCCATGTTTTATAAAAAAAAGTGTGTCATGCCATCTACTTCTTAAATAGGATTTTTTCACTTTATTTATGATACATATTTACCTAACATACTAAAGGTTTTCATAATTTTTATTATTAGTGGGAATTTTTAAGTTCCCTTGGTTTTGCTTAACTTAAATTCTTATTTTCTACTTATTATTTTCAATAGTAGGTATCATAATTGAAAGCATTATTCAAAAATGGAGCTGCTTCCTATCCTGCTCCATTTAAATAAAAAGAGTCCTTTTTGTCTCAGGCAAAATGCAGGCTGTCAAAATTCATCTTATAGTAAGTTTGATATATTCACATTAAATGGGAAGTACAGAAAATCTGAGTGTCAAACTGCTAGGACTGGCATGGGTCTTCAGCAGCAAGG
Organism: Acanthosepion esculentum; assembly: GCA_964036315.1. NCBI lineage: Eukaryota > Metazoa > Mollusca > Cephalopoda > Sepiida > Sepiidae > Acanthosepion > Acanthosepion esculentum. The sequence goes on from OZ038486.1 coordinate 74,654,389, forward strand.
GTGGAGTGTAGTTTTACTTTTGGTCAGGTGTCTTAAAGGGAGATTTCTCTGTTTGTTCTGACAAGGAATGAGAAATGTGAGTCAAGCTGCCAAGACAGGCTACGTGTCTTCTGCAGCAAGGGCTGGAAGTAGTCCTTCAAGCTGGGCCTTGAAGGTAGTGGCCACTGAAAAGGAAAAGTGAAAAAGTGACCAAATAGGACCTGGTTAGCATTTTTATGCTTTCTGGAAATTCTGGTTGTTCCCTACTGATTACTTTTGTTGCTACTACTGCTGAATCAATCAAAGTAAAAAAGGCCTCACATGCCACAATGTCCAACAAGCGAGATAGTTATTATAATTAAACTCAAACTAAATTAATTTGAATAACAATTTGCACAAAATTTTTTTAAAAAATTCCAGAATATAGCTTATGTTTGTTTATTAGATATTGATTTGTATCACTTTGCATCTTCCGTAACTTGCCAGACATTTCAGCTAAACTGATGAATACTGATGAACATTTCTAACTGAAGAATTTGGAAAAAAATCAATAACATTTTGCTCTTGTCAGCAAAAAGATGAGCCCAAAATGCAAATTACATGCTGGGGATACTAAAATCAAGCAGGTACAGAAATTTAAATATCTAGGAAGTGTTTTAACAGATGACGGAAAGTGCGACACTGAGATCTGAAGATATATTGGATGGCCAAAGATATATTTCAAAAGCTAAGCAGAGTATTAAGAGAGAGGAAAATGTTATTGGAAACAAAGAAAAGAGTACTGAACTGTTATGTGATATCTGTCCTCCTGTATGACAGTGAGTACTGTACAATCTCCTCAAAAATGAAGAAGAAACTTGAAGCAACAGAAATGTAGTTCTACAGAAGGATGATGAGGATGCTATGGGCTGAACATGTGAGCAATGATGAGGTTTTGGAGAGAATAGAAACAAAAAAGGAAACTTATACTTAACATCAGGAAGAGGTAGTTGAAATTTCCGGGGCATGTAATGAGGAAGGAAAGCTTGGAAAACCTGATACTCACAGGACTGATAGAGGGAAAGAGGGATCGGGAAAGCAACATGTGACATACTTAATGGGCTTGAGCAAATGGATGGCAGAATAAAGAATAAGGTTTGGTAGATATAACAAAAAGACAAAACGTATTAAGAGCTACAAGAGACAGAAAGATGTGGAGGTCCATAATCACCTAGATCCTGAAGAGAGATGGCACAAAAAAGAAAGAAGAAAGAATATAAATACTTGTTACAAAATAAAATCATTGCATTTGCCTTGATAAAGTCCCACAGCGGGTGAAACATGCCAGATAAGTTTTCCTTTTGTCTTTATTATTCATATTGTCTTTTTACAGATATACTCTATCTGAATATATATATATATATATATATATATATATATATATATATATATATATATATATATATATATATATATATATATATATATATATATATATATATAGCTTTAATTCTCATTCTCCAAAACACACATTATATTAATGGATGCTAGATATATTTTGCTTGTAATTAAACTCTTTTGGATCATACAGCTTCATTAATTTTAATGAAGTCTCAAAAGACTAATGATCAATATTAAAATGACTGAGTTTCTTTACTAGGTAAAATTCACCCCTTTCATTAATTTTTATCAATGGCAAAGCATTATTAATATATTCACCTCTCTCTCTAAAGAAGAAATAATGAACTGAGAAATTTAGTTAACAACTCTCATGGTTAGCTCAGCATTCGGAAGCTTGTCTCACAGGCACTGTAATATTAATGATGTTTCTTTGAAGGTTAAAATTGACATATATAAATGGGTAGTTATTTCAGCATCAGTCTATAATGATGAGTCTTGGACCCTTTACTGACACATCAATCAATTGGATGTGTTTCATGTGTGTTGCTTTCATTCAATTTGTGGTATTAAATAGTATCATAGAATGAGACAGTAATATATATATATATATATATATATATATATATATATATATAGGCCCCTGAAAAATTTATTTTGGTTGAGCTCTCTGGGGAGGAAGTGTGGGTTTGTAAACAGTGACTATTACGGCTCATAATGCAAGACTCTTTGGTAAATCGAATCGAGTTCTCTCTGTCACTGTGTGTTTATCCAAAAATAAATACGCTTAAATTCTCCTTCATCCCTGCTGTGCGTCAACGGCTTAGTGGTAGAATCCTCGATTGACACTAATTCAGTTGGGTTTTGATCCTAGCTAGAGGCAAACGGATGTCTAGCCACACTGATGAGCTGTGATACAGCGAAACAGTCTGTCTGTGGATGACAATATATATATATATATAGTTTACGAAAACCTAGGTAATCCGTATGGGAAGACCCAATGAGGATAGAATCCAGAGAGCTCAATGTAAATCAGAGCTAATAATTTAAATAAAAACAGATTGCTTTAAGGTTCCATATAATAAATTATTTCACCACAGCCCTTTTAAAGGACAGTGGATCATCAGATTTATTTCCATACATTATATATATATACAGTGCTTTTTGATAAAAGTGACTCACCTGATTTTTTTACTTAAAAATTTTTTCACCTATTGTTTTTGGGGGTCAAACTAATTTTTAATCTTACTAATATAAAGACCCCCTCCCGACCACCTAGTAAAAAAAGTTCACTCACCCTAAGGTATTCTATTGATAATTATAATTTTGGATATAAATGCGATTTAGGGGAAATCTCTGTGCAAAAAAAGTGACTCACTTATTTCCTGCAACTAGTAATCAATAGAAACATAACTGAACAGCTTTAAATAAAGAATAATAGAGGTATAATTTATATATAATAGGTAATATAGTTCAAAATATTTAATAATCTATGGGTCGTCCTTTATTTTGAGAAAAACCTTTTCAACATTTTTTGGGATTGACTTGATTAGGTTCTGGCAAATCTCATCTCCAAGCATTGAATTCCATTCGGATATGAAATTCACAATCAAATCCTCTTTGTTGCTCAACTGCTTTCTCGAGAGCCTGTACTTTATAATGCTCCATAAGCTTTTTTTGGGTTGAGGTCAGGAGATTGGGGCGACCATGTCATAACACTCACCTGCTTCTCATCAATTTTGATTTGTGACAGGGAGCATTATCCTGCATAAAAATGAGCTTGGTGGGGTCGATTTCAGCAGAAGGGAGCAAACAAGACTCTAAAATTCTCTTGTACTGCTCGCTCCTGAGGGTCTTTTCAATAGGTTGTAAGAAACCAGTTCCATGAAAAGAAAAGCATCCCCAGAACATTATACTGAACGGATGCTTGACAGTACTTACTGTTAATTCAAAGTGCTTTCAAAGCTTCTTCTTCGGATTTTAGATAGCTTATCCTTTGAATTTAGCTCAACTTTCGTTTCATCGGAGAAGAGAACATTTAGTAAAAAAATCATGTGAGTCACTTTTATTGAACAGCACTGTATATATATAGTCACCAACAGACTGCCTGTTTTGCTGTATCATAGCTCATCAGTGTGGTTAGACATCTGATTGCTTCAAGGCAGTATTGAAACTCGACCAATTTGACATATATAATATAATATATATATATATATATATATATATATATATATATATATATATATATATATATATATATATATATATATATATTTAATACTAAAGTTCACCTAGTACAAGTCTTGAAAACTACTTAAGGTGCAGGCTTATTGTTAAAGTGGCGATGATGACTGAGTTGTTCAGGGAAGCATCCATACGGGAGTGTTATATAGGAATAAAGTGTTGCTGCTGACACTCGAGTTTGAACACAGATCACCAGATAGCAAACACAGGCAATCCCATTTTGCATAAGTAGATAATGGATGGTAAAGGAAATGCTTATATGGAAATTAGTGTGGTGTCTAAGTGATCACTATATGGAGTACTATTCGGATCACTATTCAGTGGTCACGTGTTGAGTGAGTATTATTGAGCAAGTACTATTAGTGCGGGTGTTATTCAAGGGCGTCTGACATCAGTATTCTTCAAATGTGTTACTGTAGTTGTATCTGCGGTTATAAAGTCTCTACTACAACGAAAGTGACAATGAGTATTCGTTGACATTACAAAAGTGAACTTACACGATGATTCGTTCAATTTACACAAGAAAAAATTAATCTGCAAAATATTCAGCAGAGTACAGCAGAATGGAAGAATTAAAAGCTATCATGGTTCAAATCTTGCAGCAACAAAAATTACAACAAGAACAACAATTGCAGCAACAAAAACAACAACATGAACAGAAATTACCATTACAACTATAACTGCAACAACAGAAGTTTTGTATTTACATTAGTCGGACTATTGTCCTCATCTTTGTCGCCATATTTGTCACAATGTTTCGGCCATTGTATACTCCGGCCTTCTTCAGGTGGTTGGAATTTCGAACCGAACCCTTTATTTCGATCACTGGGGTAGACTGTTCTAGTTCCACGAGCCATGTTTGATGGATGTCAGTTATCAGTTATCTCCTGCTAATTTTCCCTCTGAAAGTTCTCCACTGCCTGAACCGGGTATCGTCGGATGGGGATCCTCTCTGGGCAGAGAGGATCCCCAGCCGACGCTATGTCGAAGGGAAGAGTCTCGTCTCAGGAAACGGCTACCTGACCCTGTCTTATACGGGTTCTACAGGAATTTTTGGCCGAGCCTACGGGCTCAGATACCCCACATTAAATTTGGCCTCTACCACATCTGATCGCATGGGGAGGTTAATAAATACACTAGCTGGGTTCTGTTGAGAATGACTCAGACTTATGCAAGAATTACTGACCTTCCAATAGTAGCACTCACTACTGGATTGACTTGCTACGACCTTGTGCATAACTGTTATCTTTATTCTTATTGTACTGGTTTTTACTATAAACCTTTACTTATTTTATACACCATGTTTTTCAAGTATATATTCCTATTAGCATGGAATATAACAATAATAATAACTGTTTACTTATATGGAAACACTCAACATTCATTGACTGAATACCAATGTTCATTTGGTTGAAATTTATGAAACCTTTTACTTTAATCAATTTTTCAGGAAACTATTATCACTTTTTCTAATATTAATTCGGCTACCTCCCTGTTAATTATGCCATTATTTTTTCTTTGAATCACATGTGCTATCCGTTTTAGTTCTTGCTGTTGTTGAAAGCCCTCAAGTGATTTTATTTCTGTTATTTTATAAAGTTCTTTGCTTTTGATTCTGGAGCAGCATTCTGTGATTCGATGAAGGATGGTCCTCCCTAAGAACTGCAAGATTCCTTTGTTTGAAGCTGTTCTTAATTATTTATCTGAGAAAGTGGTTGTATACAGTTGATAGTTTAGATATTTCTGAATGGGTTGGATGCCATGCATGAGATCCATTTAAGAGTCTATGTCTAATGAGGCTGTTTAAGAATAAGGTCTTAGGTTGATATATTGGTTTTGTAGCATCTTGCAATGTTGACTAAAACTACCACTGACCAGCATTAAAAATGCTGATCTTTTTACCACCTAAAATATGATAACCTGTCCTCTTTTTATCAATTTCTAGTAATGACAAAACATTGAAAATATTTTAGGCATTCACCTCTCATTTAAGAACATGACTCCAGTTTTTAACATGTGATGTCAGAATAATGATAACTAACACCATAAGACAGTGGACAAAACATAGAGTCCAAAGGGCAAAACCCAACAGAAATTCACCATGAATATATTGCTGTATATGGGGAACATTTGACAATTGCCATGATACGCACAGGGCAGGCTGAGGGAAAGAGGGACAGAGGAAAGCAGCGTGTAACATACTCAATGAACTTGAGTAAATGGATAGCAGAACAGGGTTTGGGAGAAATAAAAAAAGACTTATAAAGAGCTACAAGGGACAGGAAGATGTGGAGGGCCATGCTTGTATATGTCCTGAAAGGACATGTCATATAAAAGAAGATGGTGAACCTGTATAGAGAAGGAAGCAGGTATCAGTCTGATGTGGTACATTCACAATGGGATGTACAAATCTGCAGGACGAGCTTAGTGTAGGATGTTCATATTTATTAATAACAGAAGTTAACATTATGCATGTTAAAGCCGTCATTCATAATGATAGACTTAGACTGCATAAACTTCACAAAATTTTTATTTGAAGTCAATGATCCATGAAATTGTCTGCAAGAAGTTGGGATATCTTGATTGATCTCAAAGCACAGTGAGATATTTAAGCTTTTGGGTTGTTCTAGAGGAGCTGATGAGAACTTTCAGGATCATGTGATTATGAGCAAAGGGGTATACAATACTTTAACAGTGAAAACAGCCTGTGTATATGTGTGTATGACATCACTATAAAAATGCCTGCCATCATATAACAGTGGACAAACATAACGACCTACAGTCTGTTATTAACTCAGGCAAAGAATAGCTTGTTAATTTTAATGCTTCCAAAACCAAGCTGCTATCTATTAATCATCTGAGAAAGCCTTTTCTGCCTTCCATCAGCATGGCTGATGCTAACCTCCAGGAGATTGACTAGTTATGCTTTCCCAGGCTAACATTCTTAGCTGGAAAATCTTCAATCTAGTCTTTCCACTTCCATGAAATGGAAAGACTAGATTGAATCCTTGCACCTTTTTTTATAAATACTTTCATAGTAATTATTCAAATGAGCTCTTCACTATGGAACCTAGACATTATGAATTTAAGCGCAGTACTAGATTGGCAGCTAGGTCTCATCATTTTACAATTGAATTGGCTAGATGTAACCTTAAATTCTATGATAACGGTTTCTTTTCTTGCATTTATCACTTGTGGAACTCACTTCCCACTCCATGTTTTCCAGACAACTTTGATCTTCACAAATTTAAATGCAATGTCAATCGCTATCTAATTTCTTCCTGATTACTCTTCTGTTGTCCTTGCTCCTTGGTAATGTTTCTATTTTCTAATTCTTTCACATCTAGTAAGACCTTGTGTCTTAGTGGCTTTACCGCCTTGCTTGGGGTAAATTTGATTAAAAAAAAGATAGAAATTCGAAGAGTAAAAAGATTTTTGTATATCAAAAGGGAAAAAAAAATCTAACAGAAAATTCACTGTGAACTTGTTGTGCATAGTGTACTTTTAATGAGCAAGAAGCATGTACCGATCTGGTGCAGTGCATTTGCAGAGGAACACAAATCTGCAAAAGAAATCATTGTGCATGTTGTAGTTTTGATTCAAGATGATTTTCAGAAGTCATTTTGTCCATGAAAACATTAATAAGAATTTGAGATATCAGAAAGCGCCATCTCATTGGTACTTTAAAGCAATTCTCAAACATAAGTTCCATATCATCAGCATTTTTTTTAGCTTTTGGAATGGTATAAGGGTGCTGAAATCCTTGCGACAGAAATTGGTTAGTTGGAACTAGTCAGAAGGCATTAATGGTTGTGCTAGTATAAAGTTACAACTTATTGTACTTATTACAAAATTACTAAAGAATCCATTTACATTTAACTTAAGTAACCATGTATAAACAAAAATAGTCTGATACACCCTATTCTTGTATACATAGAAATTTATTTAACAATTCTTCAACCAGTACAAGCCACAAGAGGCACTCAAGGTGGAGAATTACTGAATAAGGTTGTTGTAAGAGTGCAAAGGTAGGAGCAAGGTGTTTATATTATGAGAATATATAGGATAAGAATATATAGACAATGAAATTTCTAGGGCACATAATGAAGAAAGAGGGCTTGGAAAATTTGGTACTCATAAGACATGCTGAAAGCAAGAGGGATAGAAGAAAGCAATAAATAATCTACCTAATGAGTGTAAATGCTTTGCAGAGCAGGGATTAGGAGAGATATCAAAAAGACAAGCATTGCTAAGTTCCTTTCAGATAGCTTTTTCCCAAGAACTGAAACAAACTCCTGTATGGGTGCTTCCCTGATCACTACAATCTTAACCTCTTCAAGTCAATGGTTAATCTTTATCTATCTTCCTTATCCCCATAATCTTAATTTCCTAGCACCTCTTTCATTCATAGTGTGCACCTCATTTGTCATAATCATTTGAATAGTTACCATCTAACTTAAGTGGCTCTCAAGCCATGTAAGGGTGAATTAAGTGAATTTTAGTGTAAAAAAAATAGTGTTGATGAAAAACAAAAATAATTTATATGCACAATCATATAATTGCTTTTAAATGAAAAAACTTGTAAATTCCTAACACAGCTGTTATCTTCAAAGACTATTTGATATTGAAACAAATATTTTTATCAAACTCAATCAATGTATTTCAGTATGTTTTAATTGATTTCCAACCAGAAACCTCAGTGAAAGCCAACCTAATTTCAAATGAGAAAATTTCTAAACATTTATTGTTCACTTTTAGGTTTCTTCAAAACTTTTTCAACCAACTGTTTCAAAAGATGTGAAGAATGCTGCCAATCATTGGGTAAGTCAAAGAGGATATTTTCAAAACACTCCTTAATGATGACACAAAGATTCTTAGTGGAGTTAAGGTCAAACGAATTTTCTGGCTACTTTCCAAATACATCTTTTCAGATAAAAAAATCTCCAGCTTTTCCAATCTTTATACACACAAAGAACAAATAATCCATTCTTTCATGAATGAGTCAGCCATCGGACTCTACAATGAGAGGAAAACATTTTATGCACAATTCACATGGTGTGCAAAAATCATGTTGAAAATTAAAGGAAAAAAAATAAATGTATGATTGTCCTTGCCATTAAGTTCCATTTGAGAGTTGTATACACCTCTTCTCTGATCAATATATATATATATATATATATATATATATATATATAGCTGCAAAAAAAAAAGTCAATTTTTATTATAAGACAAGCACTTTTTAAAATATAGGTCAAGGCATTAACTTTCATGGTTACGACAAAAAAGGACATTATTTTATTTCATAGTAGATTCACCAAAAATCATTCTAAAATTTAGTTACCTGCCAAAAGAAGTTAAATCTATAATGATACCAAGTATTTATAGAAGGAGTTTATCATACTGGAGAATTTGATTTTCTATTTTGGATAAAAAATGAATAGTTATTTATTATTCAGTAATCAGTGACTTTTTCCCAACTCTTTATGACCTTTATCTTTACGAGAGTCAGATTAGACCAAAATTGTATGATTAATATCATATGTGGGCTAGAGCTACTCAATCTTCATTTTAAAGCCTTGATCGAATTCAAAATCTTTTATCAGATATTGTAGGGTATATGTCCAAGTTTGAAGTATCTACTTGTATTGTTATTTCTTGATGTTCTCACCTTGCATTCTGGTAATAACTTATTAAAAATGGACTTAATCTTCCTGGCGAACATAAACTCTGCAGGTGACATTCCAAACACGGTGTTCATGTTTGGTGTTATTCTGTGAACACTCAGAAAACTTCTGTTCAGAGTCTGTCTATATTTCTGAGATGAGGTATTATGTACAGTATTTACATTCCAGCTAGAATATTTGCCAACCACCCCATGCAGTCAGATGTGGCACAAGGCTGAATTTAATGGGGGGTATCCGAGCCTGTAGGCTTGGGCAAAAATTCCCCGTGGAATCCGCATAAACAGGATCGGGTTGATTTAACCCCCCCCCCCCGAATGAGACTTTGCCCTTTGGCATAGCCTCATCTGGGTTCCTCTCTGCTGGCAGGCAGAGAGTTTGACAGCATAGCTGAAAAGATTTCAGCTAGACAATATTTAGCCAAACACGAGGGTTGCATGTGGCACAAGGCCGGGTTTAACATGGGTTTTCCGAGCCTGCAAACTCGGCCAAAAACTGCCCATAGAACACGCATAACAGGATCGGGTTGGTCAACCTCCCCGAACGAGACTTTGCACTTTGGCTATGCCTCGTCTGGGTTCCTCTCTGCTCAGAGGCAGAGAGTTCGACCATCTAGCCGAAAAAGATTTTGGCTAGACTCTGTAGTCCGTTGACTTACAGCTATTCATATGTAGTTACTACCTATAGTGTAGTCAGTCATGGGGGTGACAGGTTATTCCATTACATCAATTATCATTACCATATGCATGCACTCCATATTAAGGCCATTCTATAATTTTATAAATTTAAACTGACTGTAGTACTGGCTGCTCAGTCAATGAAAGTTAAATGTTTCCTTATAAGGAAATAGCTAATATCATTCCTTTTACCATTTGCTTGGAAGTAAAAATAACAGTGAAGGCTAGAATTTGAACACAGCCTGCTGATTCCACTTTCCACTGATAAACTCATACTACTGGCAATATCCAAAAGATACTCTTGAAAAGAGAAATATGTATTCTATTTTCATACATTTATTGGCCAAATATTTGATTGATATAAATATAAAGAAAGTGATTCAAATTTACTGTTTTTCTATTTATAAGTAAGAATCTGTGCTGTATACTAATCATAGTCGGAAAATATGTCTTCATGACTATAAATTTATATAGATAAAAATATAAATAATGTTAGCAGTTATAATATAAAAATATAATGTTTGTATTATAATGACCTCCTCAATGTTAACCTGATGAGTCAGCCATCTTTTTTCAAGGTAGAGAAATCCTTATTGTAGCTCAGTTTGACATGTGATTTTACCTTGGCCAGTTTGCATAAGAAACTGAATTGTAAAATGTTTTCAAACTTTTGTAGACTGAAGATTATTTCACTGACATTTTAGAGACAAGATAATTAACCAAGAAATTTTATAACATTTTTTCATATTTCAAGCAAAACCCAATAAACATTTTAAATATCCTAATAGGAATGTTTATTTTTATTCTTGTGTTGGGTAGCAATATATTCAGTTGAAAGTAGGTATTTTGTTATGGATTTTTTCCTAATTATTTTATCGGTAAATTGAAGAAATGTCAGACTTTTAATGTCTTGACAAAAGCCAAGCCTACCTTCATCTTCAACTTAACCTTTCACAGACATAACAATTTCCTGAAAACATGCTAATTTTTAACTTTTATTAAATGTTTTTGTTTTCTTTTCTGCCACAAGAAATTATCAGTTTGGTTTTAATAATGATAATATTAGCCATTTCCATACAAGGAAACATTTTGCAATAATTGACTGAATAGCCAGTACCATTTTCAGTTTAAATTCATAAAATCCTTCTTTTAAAACAATTTATCAAGAAAATAGGGTTTTTCAAGTTCTTTACCTGTTATCACCGTTTCCACGAGTGGAGGTTTCCTTCTTAACCTTTTATTTGAAGTAGTGTGGAATGTCAACATCTTGATTATGTCATTATTTTCTCTTCTCAAGCCCAGTAGCTGTTATCACTCTTTTCAGTACTGATGGAGGTTTCCTTCTTAACCTTTTATTTGAAGTAGTGTGGAATGTCAACATCTTGATTATATCATTATTTTTTCTTCAAATTACATGTGCTGTCCATTTTAGTTGTTGCTGCTGTTGAAAGTCCTCAATGTGGTTTCAGTTATTTGCTACCTTTCTTTGTGAATCTTTAGTACCAGTCTACAATGTTCAGAGAAGGATGATCTTTGCTAAGAACCCCAGACTTCATCTGCTGAAAGCCATTTTTAACCATTGATCTTAGAAAGTGGTTGTATACAGATGACAGTTGAGATATTTTCAAACGGGTTTAGTGCTGTGCATGGTATCCATATGAAAGCTTCATTCTGAACATGACTTGAGTTTTCCTGTTAATGTTTTGGTTTTGTAGCAATTTGCAATATTGGGCAAAACTTCATCTGTGACAGACTATTCTATGTTCAATTTCCTTTTCTCTTATAGAAATTTGTTATAACTGATCCATACACTGAGATATTTGAAGAATTTAGTATTTACTAATTCCACATCCTGAATTTTTATCATGGATTTAGGTTATGCACCATTACTACTTTCATTCCAATTCCAAATCATAGATTCTACTTTGGAAAAGTTTATCTTGACTTCAATTTCTTTGAACATTTGGTAGTGGATGTTGATTTTCTGTTCAAGATCTGATTTTTTATTCATAGATAGAGAGCTACACTGATAGATAGATAGATAGATAGATAGAGAGCTACACTGATAGATAGATAGATAGATAGAGAGCTACACTGATAGATAGATAGATAGAGAGAGAGCTACACTGATAGATAGATAGATAGAGAGCTACACTGATAGATAGATAGATAGAGAGATAGATAGATAGATAGATAGATAGATAGAAAGCTACATTGATAGATAGATAGATAGAGAGATAGATAGATAGAATGACAGACAAGTAGATAGAAAGACAGACTGACAGATAGACTGACATACAGACAGACTGACAGATAGAAAGATAGACTGGCTTAGTGTTTAAAGTTTACTAATTCCACATGTATATTACTATAATGCAACATTTTAAAAATGCTTTACCTTCCAGTTGTAAATCATTGAAATAATGCGTACTTGGAAATGATTGTGGTAGTAAGATGTGTTCACATGTGAATATGTATTTTAATGATTTTGATTGGATTATGATTTTAATGATTTTGATTGGATTATGTCAAATGAAGCAACAATGCTTTTTTTTTTCTTACTAAATCTTCCATGAAAGTGCATATAGTGAAATGTTAAACGAGTTATTAATAACAAAGATTAGGCATTATTAACTTTTGAAAAAGTGATTCATTCATCTAATGGACATTGCATCAATCCATTGATAATAATTATAATATGGTGGAAATAAAGAATACATATGCATTTAGCAAAACTTGGACTTGCATCCCTTATCCTCAAGAAATCCATCCAGTATAGCTTTTATTATTTTCTCTCCAAAAAGGCAATGATTTAAGTTGGGGAGTTACTGGGAAATTTCTTCTTTTATGCGCTGTCTCACTTCAAGACATGGAATTTACTTCTTGTCTGAGAAGGATCATTTGTAATTTGGAAAAGTCAATCAGTAAAATCAATCAACACAAAATGTCTGTTGGCATTAATAATATATATATATGTATATATATATATATATATATATATATATATATATATGTATGAAGAAATATAGTCTTAGAGTGTGCTATATTTATGGGATAAAGTGCTCAGTATCAGAGATAGAGCATGTGTAAATATAAATATATGCCTGACGATTGCATCTAGCATGAAACAGACTGCCGTCTCTAAGTGTTGACTTCTATGTTCACTTTTATATTTATATATATATATATATATATATATATATATATAAATATATATATATATATATATATATATATATATATATATATATATATATATATATATATATTTATATATGTATATCAAATGGACAAATATAGGTAAATGCATGAGCATGCATTCATATACAAATACATACAGCGGGGAAAATAAATATTTCATCCCCTGCTGATTTTCTGAGTTTACCATCTTACAAAAATGGCAATGGTGTATAATTTTCAGGGTAGGTCCATCTTGAAAGTGAGAGATAGAATATAAAAAAAATTCTAGAAAATCACATGATATTAATTTTTGAAATATTTTAAAAATGTTTTGATTTGTCTGGGTGGGGCCGTTTTTTGTTTTGGAATATTTTATTGGCCTTTTGTTTTGAACCAAATATAAAATAAGGAGACTAATCACAATTTTGACATAAAAAATGATACTCTGATCAAAGGAGAAATCAATTCACTACAACATAAATGTCTAGAGAATATCTTGATCACAAGGTCATGTACAGTAAATTTGCACTCTGCCTCTTATAACATTTCATCATCCCTGGTATATCTTCTAATATCACAGTGTGGAATACTTACTAACAAAAGTGATAGAAAGGAAAAGAAAAAGACTCTAAATGAATTCGGATCGCTATATATATATATATATATATATATATATATATATATATATATATATATAATTAAACCTTGCTCTACTTAGTGTATTGATCCCTTTACTTAGTTATTTTACTTACTCGTATCGGGTTTTCTTTGGACTCTGAACTTGGATGCTAGACGATTGTTTTCGCCTGACATACATGTTCTCTGTTCTTTCTTTTTTTGTATCTTTTTTTTTCCCTTGGGCATTTGTTCGTTTATTTACAAACCAAGGCACCAATGGTTTTCCGGACGAGTATAATTTCTTATATTTATAAGATTATTACTATTATATATATATATATATATATATATATATATATATATATATATATATAAACTTGTAAAATCCCCAGCACCTCTTAATCCTGTGCATGGTATTACCAACATAACAAATTTAGTCCAATGAAATCCTGAAGAACAAAATGCATCACAAGTAAACTTTTCCCACTTTGTCATACAATTTCCCCAATACTGTTCTTGAGATATAAAAATATATCTTGTTATCTCATAAATATACATATATAATGTTCAAATTTAGACTGATGAAGTCTTGAAGGACAAAATGCATCACAAGTAAACTTTTCCCACTTTGTCATACAATTTCCCCAATACTGTTCTTGATATATAAAAATATATCTTGTTATCTCATAAATATACATATATAATGTTCAAGTCATCTGAAGATTGTGAGTGCATGAAACTTGGGTTATCACAAGTGCCATACTTCCACAGGATTTAATATTGTTAAGTGTTTTTTCTCTGTCTAGACAATCTAGGCTTAGAGTACTTTAATTTACTAAGTCGGTTTGCCTTTTTCCTTTATCTTTTAGCAATATTGCCATTTTGTTCGAGACTTTACCTGGAAAATGGTTTTAGATTTTGGCAAGGTTTCCATTGGTTCCATCAACAGTTCTGGTTTTTCTTTAAGTCCTCTTGGAGTCAGGGGAGTAAAAAAGAGAAAGGACATCAGGAATATTTCAGAAGCTGTAGAAAAAGCCTCAAAATGGCTATCAGATCCATGGTGCTGTTGGAAGGGATGAAGAAAAGAGGGGAAACGAAAAGGAAAGAAAAGGAAGGGGGAGAGGAATAGTGAGGGAAATAGAAGAAGAAAGGAGGAAGAAGAAAAAAAAAAGGAGGAAAATAGAAATATATAGAGGGGGATGACAAAGGTCACTGTTTGAGGGGAGGGTCGCCTCTTATTAGTTTTTTTATTTTTTATTTTAACCTTTTCCCTGATGATATCTTGGAGTTTCTGGTATGTACTTCTTCCTTTCCTGTCCGGGACGGGGAGAAGGAGAAAGGGAAAAAGTGGTGGGAGAAAGACAAAGAAAAGCAAGAAACGTTTCTGATCATAGTTCTTATGACCAACGAATGTGTATGAATGTTTTTTTTTTGTTGTTTTTTAGTGAAGTATCGTTTCATTGGAGATAAAAACTTTCCTGGCGACAGGTAGAAATGACTTACCTGTTATGTCAAGTAGTGTCTGTTGAGAGTGTGTGTCTTTCCGTGTATTGGACCTAAGAGGGAGAAGATGTGCATTTTTAGTTTGTTCTCCTTTTGTCTCGTCTTGGTTGAGGAGGAAGTGACGTGGACATTTCTGATTGGTCGCTTGCTATTTCAAGATCGGTAGTGAGTGACATTTATGTATTTTGTTGTGTGCTTGGTGGAAATTTGCTTCAGGATCGCCTGCCAGAATAGGTATTGGTGCGGTAGGGTCTCTTGGGTGAACAGGTATAATGTTGAAAAACCCGAAACTTGTCATGACCCCAAGTCATAACATTACTGATAAGGCGATCCTGCGCACCTGTTAGAGTGTATTCATAAAAAAATAACGCTTTCCCCTGCCAACCTATTAAATGATTAAACAAAAGTAATAATTATGATACAAAATATCTAATTATACTAATGAGCAAACGTGTTCTACTATTTGGTTTTTTCTTTTACTTTTTTCTTTCTTCTCTGTTGAAGAATTAGGAAACCAGGCAGTTGAACCCGGAAATCTTCAAGACAAAGCCCCCTTCTGTTTGCTCAGTCATGAAAGAGAGAAAAAGATCACGTGAGCACGGAGAGCGGGGACAGACAAAAACAAGGAGTTGCTGCCGTGATGTTGTTGAGAGAAGGTGGACGAAATTTTAAATCCAGATTTACTGTTGAATTTTGTGAAACCCATAAAGTGAAGATTACGGTTTGAGTATGCGATCTGAAGGTCAGGAACGCTAGAATCAAGCAGATGTAGAAGTTTAAATACCTGGGAAGCATCTTGACAGAGCACGGTAAGTGCGACACTGAGATCCGTACGCGTATTAGGATGGCCAACGACACATTCCAAAAGTTGGGCAGAGTATTGCGAGACAGGAGGATATCTTTGGTAACAAAAAAAAGAATACTGAACTGTTACGTGACACCTGTCCTTCTCTACGGCAGTGAATGTTGGACGATTTCCTCAAAGATGAGGAATAGACTCGAGGCGACGGAAATGTGGTTCTACAGAAGGATGCTAAGGATATCATGGACCGAGCGTGTGGGCAACGATGAGATCTTGAGAAGTTTCAAACAAGGAGGAGACATACTTAATATCAGAAAGAGGCAGCTGGAGTTTCTAGGATGCATAATGAGGAAGGTGAATCTGATAATTACGGGTCGAATAGGGGGAAAGAGAGACAACGGAAAACAGCACGTGACATACCTGACGGGCTTAAGCAAGTGGATGGCAGAACGTGGTCTGGGGGAGAAGGTAGAGGGAAGGAACTTGTTGAGATCTGCAAGGGATAGAGGGAGGAGGTGGAGAGCCATGATCGCCTACGTCCTGAAAGGACATGGCACATAAAAAGAAAGACCTATATAAAAAGAAGAGAACTGGCGAAAATGTGGGCCCGAATTCAATAGAATTACAGTTTGAATGTTTAAAAAGAAAGACTGGCGAAATTGTGGGTCTGTTTTTGTTTTATATCACTTATAAAATCTGATAGTTAAGAGTCAAGACTATCATTAAGGAAGAGAACGAAGGAAAGAACCAAGAAGATTACCAAACTTTACCAGTGAGGAGAAATCAGGATCAACGCATCAGAAATCAAATGAAAAGCCAAGGATATTTTTATGCACGAAAGGACTATTTATCAGTCTATCACAAAAAAAGAATAATACTACCAAGGACTTTACTTTTGCAAAATAACATTTTTTGTAAGATGTTTTGTTGTAAGAACTTCATATGGGAGTTACATATAAAAAAAAAATAAAACTATATAAAGAAAGGCAAAGATAAGTACATTTTTTTGATTGATTTGAATTTGTTTTGTTTTATATTTTCTCATTGGATAATTTGTCTCAATCCCCTCTCTATAAATAGTGGAACATATTTTTAATTATATATATTTGTTTTAAATAAATATTTTATTAAATTGAATACACTCGTCTTGTGTTTGTTTATGGTTGGTCTCATTGGGTAGTTTGGTGTCCCTGAGTGTGCTCCGAGAAGGAAGACCCACTTTAGTGGATTTCGGTTCATGTTACCATATCGTGACACTACGTATTTACTCTGTCTCCCCCACTAAGACGAGTTGTAACACAAGGTCTTTTTTTGCACTGGCCTCGGTGTGAGCACCGATCCCTCTCTCTGGTGTGATGAGAGTGTTATAGACAAGCGTATGGTTGCAAGACAGAAATACGACAACAGCAGAAATAGATTTACGTGATTTATTTCAATAGGAACGTGTGGTTTTGGGACAGCTAACTTGTGGCATAGTTCATAAGCCGGCTGCCGATCCGGGTTGATCTCTCATAGTAGTTCCTACTGGTTGGCGTGGCGTTCCTCCTGCTGACTGCTGCTGACTCCTGCTGACTGCTGCTGACAGATCTCTTCCCCGGGCTCCCGTTGACTGCCTTGTACTTCCCCGTGTGGCCCTTTTTATGGCGTTTTTTATGGCTTAACGGGAGTATTATTAGGAGGGAAGCATTTTTATTGGTCGAAAAATAGAAGCACTTTGAAATATTATTTTATTTTTCGACCGGAACTCGTGCGTCGGGCCTATGCGTAAACGACGATAATGGTCATTTTGTGGCGGGACCTTGTCCCGTTCACATCCGACTCTCGCTCTTGAGTATGTTAGTTTATTTGCCTGCAAATCAGCCGAGATATGTCTTATTTTATTTCATAACAAGAGGGTGTGGCCTTGGGCAGCTGTTCCCCAGGGCTGGGCACTTTTCAGTATAATTTTTCTCAGTTGTGACTCTGTCCTTTGACGAAGTCGTCCCTGAGTGCACTCTGCACAAAGATAGAGACGCAACTGAGAGATGATAAATAGATGAGTTAGAAACTACTCGAAAGTAATTCACACACACACACTATATATATATATATATATATATATATATATATATATATATATATATATACACAGTGGGTCAAAATTAGGTATAAGCTTAACATTTACTTTTAGATTTTATTAGATCTACATTTATTTATTACAGTTATACTTCGTTAACACTGTTTTATCTCGTAAGTGCTAGAAATGTCCTCCTTCAACCTTACAGCATTCCCCGAACCTCCCCAGAACACCGTGATACTCAGTAAGACAAAATCGGATCCATATCAATGTCAATAAATGCTTCCAAGATGAACTCTTAATTCATCTTTGTGGAGATTTTTCACATAAGCCTTATTCTTTCTTTACTCTCATCTCATTTTCTTCATTCAAAGACATCCTAGGACGTCCAGATTTTGGTTCATTATCCACTGAACCCATTTTTTCAAATTTATGTTTTATTTGATAACTCGTCAGCCTTGTTAGTGAAACAGTGTGAAATGCTTGACATGTATGCTCAGCATTTTCAATCTTTCAATACTGCTTTAGAATCCACTTTCTTTGTTTTTGATTCAAATTTTTGGCCATTTTTCACAATACATGTAAAAAATAAAAAGTTACGTCCGTATAAAAATAATTAAACCTATATATATATATATATATATATATATATATATATATATATATATATATATATATATATGTAGTAAAGGTAATAAATCCATTGGTATATAATCCAAGTGAATCCTGGTAATAAAATATTTAAAACTGATCCCCAAAAAGAACTCCGTGTATTTATTATTACAGAGCAAAAATTAATACACAATAAAATCCGAAATCACCTCATATAGGGTATAACTTATTTTGAACAACAAAAATATAATTCGTCAGTCTTATTTAACCCCGGTACAGACTGAGTTCATCTATACTGGGGTTGAATCAGACTTTCAAATTATATTTTCGTCAGCTGAAATAAGCTTATTCCTCATATGAGGGGATTTGGGATTTTATTGTATGTTATGTACATGCGTGTATGTGTGTGTATATATATGTATATATATATATATATATATATTTTTTTTTTTTAAAGCGTATCACCGCAAGCAAGGCTGGAGGCCACTATCACGCAAGGGGTTATAGAAGGGTTGGAGGAAGAGCAGATAGGAGTGGTAAAGGAGAGGATGTGGAGAAAGAGAAAGACAGTGGGTCGTTCAAGGCAAGGGGGTTACAGAAGATTTGGAGTGAGAGCAGATAGGAATGAAAAATGAAAGGATGTGGAGAAGGGAAGTGGATAGATCAAGGCAACTGGAGATGTCGATTGATGCTACACTTAAACTGTTGGAGATTGTATTTGTCAGGGAAACAGTAATAGGGAAGGGAGATGTGCGAGACATGAAGCTATTGGAGTAGAAGAGACGTCTACATCTAACAGTTTCAAAAAAAAAATTTCCTGGCTCGGCACAGGGAACCAACTTTCCTTGCGGTGGATGATGCGACTGACTCGATGTATTTGTTCCATCTCAGATCAGCAGACAGCGTGAGACCGAGCAGCCGCAGAGAGGAGCTCTCGAGAAGTTGGTCTTCAGACATTCTAATGGGATGCAGGGATGGACCATTGGCTACCATACGATTGTGTGCAAGCACATGAATCTTAAGTAGTGGCCAGTCATTTCCTACCTGATTATTGAATTAATATTCAAATGCTCTGTCATGTTTATGGCATGGAGCACTTTTATGCCAGAAGGCTAATTTTGGGCAAACGCTTTTTAGAGCTGCTTATTCAAACCTTGGTATATATATATATATATGTATAAATAATTTTTTTTTTACTGTAAGGTTCACCCTGTTCAAGGCTCGGAGGCCACTCGAGGTAGAGGGTTATGTGAGCAGGCAGTTTTTACATATAGGACTGAAAGATAACCGTTAACCCTAGACATGAACAGGTTAAGATTGTAGTGATCAGGAGAACGTCCTGTTGGTCCAGAACACCGGTTTGTAGGAAGAAACTGTTCGAGTTGAACTTTCTTCTCACCGAAGGAATACAGACGAAATGTGTGTGGTTTGCTACAATGTAAGTGGCATGGTGGGTCCTTGCTGTGAAGAGTAGACCTGTAGTTTGCCTGAGCTCTTTCCGTGAATCAGTGATAGAGCAGCGAGAGGCTTGCCACATCCTACCTGTGAGAGAGAAGTTGGAAGGTGGAAAGTAATTTGTCACCCATAAGGATTGGAGTATATATATATATATATATATATATATATATATATAATTATTGTTATTACTTATTACCAAACCATTTAATATAATATTTGTATGTTATTTTTTATTATTAAACCACTAAATATATTTATAGTAATAAGAAAAAATATACTCAGTATCATACCAGAGCATTAGAGAAGCCAGGTGCATTAGAGGGTTGACCTAAAAGGTGATCTCATAGCCACCAGATGCAGATTATTGCCTCACAGGATGTGAATGTCTGTGCTAACATGTAAACAGGTGATTGACACAGCTACACTGAAGATGTACCCATGTGAGACAACATTACACACTCAAAACCAGACACACCCTTATGCCAATATTAACTGGCATGGTCTCAAGTTCAATAAAGTATAACTTTACATACAAAAGATTTACTTCCATATTCTTGTTAATCTTTAAAATGATAAGGTTATGTATGTAAATAATAATTCCTCACCACAGAAGATCAGACAGAAATGTTTGATATGTTAATGACTCTTTTCAGAGACAATAAAACATTATTATTATGAAGCTCAAGAAAATAGAACTTTTATGCCTCACTGAGCCAGCCTAGAGAACATTTGTGTGATGAAGCCAAATTTAATATGTTTATTGCGCAGTCAGTGAAGACTAAAGTCACACATAATGGTTTACAAGGACATAAAAGCTACAGCACTACCAAAAATGACTATGGTATGCAACAAATAAAAAATCTAAAGAAATTTGACTCTGTTTTTGAAGTTTCTCTGTTTGTTTCATAATGGGATTGAATTGTCTGCACATCAAATATGGCTGCTACATCTGGTCTGCTGCTTCTGCTATATACAGTGGGGAAAATAAGTATTTCATACCCTGCTGATTTTCTGAGTTTGTCACCTTACAGAAATGGGAACAGTCTATAATTTTCAGGGTTGGTCCATCTTGAAAGTGAGAGATAGAATATAAAATAAATTCTATAAAATTGCATCATATTAATTTTTGAACATTTATGTCTTTTTTATTGAAAAAATAAATATTCCACCCCCTACCAACCAACAATGATTCAGGCCCCACAAACTGGTTATGTGACCAGGAGGCATATAGACTAATCCTATCACTCAATTATTACTCCTAATCAAGTACTCATACTGTCTGTATAAAAGACACTAGTTCACAGAATCCTTCAATGATTCAAAATCTAATCTCTCCACAATGGGCAAGATAAAAGAATTGTCTAAGGACATCCAGGACAAAATTGTATTCCTGCACAAGACTGGAATGGGCTACAAGATGATTGGCAAGCAGCTCGGTGAGAAGGAGTCAACTCTTGGTGCAATAATAATAAAATGGAAGAAACACCAATTGACTGTCAATCTCTCTGTGTCTGAAGCTCCACACAAGATCTACCAATGTGGAGTGAACCTGATGGTGGGAAAGGTGAGGAAACAACCCAAAACTACACTGCAAGAGCTTGTTGATGATCTCACGGCAACTGGGATCACAGTCACTAAAATGACCATTAGTAACACACTACGTTGTAGTGGACTGAAATCATGTAGTGCCCGCAAGGTCCCCCTACTCAAGAAGGCACATGTACAGGCCCATCAAAAGTTTGCAAATAAACACCTGCATGACACAAAGGAGGGTTGGGAGAAAGTGCTGTGGTCAGATGAGACTAAAATTGAGCTTTTTAGCATCAACTCGACTTGCCGTGTTTGGAAAAAAAAAGAAGCTGACTTGGACCCCAAGAACACCATCCCAACCATTAAGCATGATGGTGGAAACATTATACTTTGAGGCTGTTTCTCTGCTAAGGGGACAGGATGACAACACTGGGTCAAGGGAAAGATGGATGGGGATAAGTACAGGGAAATCTTGAGTGAAAACCTCCTTGCCTCAGCCAGGACACTGAAGATGGGAGTACCAGCATGACAATGACCCTAAGCATATGGCTAAGGCAACAAAGGAGTGGCTCAAGAAGAAGCACATTAAGGTAATGCAGTGGCCTAGTCAAGTCTCCGGACCTTAATCCAGAGTATCTGTGGAGGGAGCTGAAGCTTCAAGTTACCCAACGACAACCTACAAACCTTAAGGATTTGGAGAGGATCTGCAAAGAGAAATGGGCCAAATTCCTCCCTGAGATCTGTAAAAACTTGGCAACCAACTACAGGAAATGTCTGGTTGCTGTGCTTGCCAACAAAGGTTTCTTCACCAAATACTGAGTTATGTTTTGCTATGGGGTGAAATACTTTTTTTTTCAATAAAAAAGAAATAAATGTTCAAAAAATTAATATAATGTAATTACTAGAATTTTTCTTTTATATTCTGTCACTTGCTTTCAAGACGGATCTACCCTGAAAATTATAGACCGTCCATATTTTTGTCAGGTGACAAACTCAGAAAATCAGCAGGGGATGAAATACTTATTTTCCCCACGGTATCCAGAGATTTGTAACCAAAGAAGAAATCTACAATGCTTTCAGTTCTAATCTGGTGTCTCAGTTTCAATAATATTCCCGCCACTGTAACAGTTTTGATAAATATTTCCTGATGATTCTTAACAGACTTGGCAGCTATGTCTCTTAATTTTACTGTTGAAATTGCTAAATGTAATTATAAGCTCTTTAATAATAAAAATTTAGAGACTATTTACAGGTGTTAACTTTCAGTTAAATCATGCTGAAAACACAGGTTCTCATTCAATCACTAAATTAAACACAGTCAATTCTGGTCAGTAATTCGATGGGGTGTCTGCCCGGGAACACTGGGTCCTGTAAGTGACCTTGTAGTAAAAAAATCTTTAAACTTTGTTTCTTTCCTTGGAAACAATGTGTTCAAATAATTGATATGGCAGCCCAATCACAAGTCCAAACTCAAGGATCCAGGGGCAGAAAAAAATGTCAAAATTATGAATCACAGGTCCAATGTCACAAATCCCAATACATGTAAACAGTCAGAAATCAACACGCAAGCTGGCGGACGAGGCAGAAACGATAAAGACAACTTTTCTAATTTGAGAATGCCAACCGCTTTCATTGATGCAATAATTTTTTCATTGGTTGACAAGTGGTGGGAGGACACAAAATATTAGCATATCGAAGATGCATTTTTGGCAATATCTGCGACTGATTTGTTTCTATTTTGGTTGTTTTGTCTTTGGCATATCACGCAGAACACACATACTCTTTTTCTCAGTGGCATTCTCTTTTATCACAGACTTCTTACAATCCAAAATCGGCTTGAGCTTTAAATAACCTACAAATAGTTAAGCCACAAAAAAACAAAACAAATCAAGCAATCATACAATTAAAATAATATAATCTTAAAATATGCAATGCTTGGTTTCCACAATTGTAATATATTGTGTGTCCTCTTCCCACCCACCAAGCTGTTACCCATTTAAGTACTGACCAGGCTCAATGTTGCTTAAACTTGATATGGCCATAAGTCAGTTAGATTGTTAAATCATCATAGAAATGTTTTAAAAAATCAGAGAAACTTGAAAACAGACTAAAGGTTATTTAGATATTTTGTATTAGTTGTATACAATATTCATTCTTGGTAGTGCAGTAGCTTTTATGGTGTTCTTGTAAAGTCATCGTGACTGAGGATCTAAATATACTGGCCTTCCTTATCTACAGATTACGAGCTCTCTCACAACAGCCTTAACTGTGATCTACTCAGCATAGTTACAGTATAAACCACAGATTAGATCTGTGGGTGTGTGGAAGAAACACATGTACCTGAGCAGGTGTCTGCAACAGGGATTATCTAGCCAACCTAGAAGACAGACATACTTGGTAATAAGCTGAGAGTCATTACTAACTACCTACAGGGGTAAGTCAAAAATTTGCCATAATATATCATTAGGTTTATCACACTGCCTTCTGCTCTTGTGTTGGTACTATTGTGGTCACATGATCAAAGTTTGAGCTTGATCGTGCCAGTTTTCTTGCTTCTATTACAGTGTAAACATGGCCGCTCCATTAGCAGTGTGCACCAAGGAGGAACAAGGAGCAGTGATCTGAATCTATAAAGAACCTGCTACGTCATCGATGTACCATTGCCATCACTCGAGCTTGCTGAATCGTTTTGTCAGTGATGGAGATAAATGGGTGTCATGCTCTTTCTTCATAGATCATGCTTGTCATGCCACATTTAAACTTCTTGAACCACTCATACACAGTTCTACATGCTAGTGCACTGTCACCATATTGTGTTAAAAGGCTCTGATGAATTTCAGCCTGTTATATTCCGTGCTATTAGGAATATATACTTGAAAAACAAGGTGGATAAAATAAGTAAAGGTTTATTGTAAAAAAACAGTACAATAAGAATAAAGGTAACAGTTATGTACAAAGTCGTCACAAGTCAGTCCAGTAGTGAGTGATACTATTGGAAGGTTGGTAGTTCTCGCGTAAGTCTGAGTTGTGCTCAACAGATACCAGCTAGTGTATTTACTAACCTCCCCATGTGATCAGGTGTGGCACAAGGTCGAATTTAATGTGGACCATCCAAGCCTGTAGGCTCAGCCAAAAATCCCTGTAGAACCCATGTAAAGCGGGGTCGGATAGCTGTTTCCTGAGACCAGACTCTGCCCTTTGACATAGCCTCGTCTGGGGATCCTTTCTGCTTGGAGGCAGAGAGTTTGACCAGCACAGTTGGAAAAGATTCCAGCTGGAGTATATAGCAACTGCCCCATGCAGTCAGAGGTGGCACAAGGCCGAATTTAATGTGGGGTTCCCAAACATGTAGGCCCGGCAAAAAAATTCACATAGACCCTGCATAAACAGGATTGGGTCTGTCTACCTCCCTGAATGAGACTCTGCCTTTCGGCATAGCCTCATCCAAGTTCCTCTCTGCCTGAAGGCAGAGAGTTTGACACTACAGCTGGAAAAAATTTCAGCTAGACGGTATCTACTAGCCCCCCCTACTAGGGTAGGTGTGGCACAAGGCCGAGTTTAACATGGATCTTCCGAGCCCGTAGGCTCGGTCAAAAGTTTTCTCTTCGAACCTGTATAAATGGGTTCAAGGTCAGTCTACCTCCCCAAATGAGACTCTGCCCTTCAGCAGAGCCTCGTCCGAGTTCCTCTGTGCCCGAAGGCAGACAGTTCAACTGTATAGCCGAAAAAGATTTTGGCTAGACTCTGTAGTCTGTTGACTTACAGCTACTTAAAGACAGTTACTACCTATAGTGTAGTCACTCATGGGGATGACAGGTTATTCCATTACATCGCAGTCCCTGACACATCTTCTGACCAGATAAATTGAAGCATAGCTATTTTTTAGTTTCTTTGATTTTTTAAAAATATTTTGATGATTTATCAATCTCACTGACTTACAGCCATATGAAGTTTAAGCAACATTGAGCCTAGTCAGTACTTAAATGGGTGACTACTTTGGAACACCAGGTGCTTTAAGCTTGGATACATTGGTAGTGTAATGGATAACAGCCTGGAATTGTAAAGTGGACAAGTGCCAAATTCCAATTCTAGTTGGTTCCATTATATTCACTTATGCACAAATATCCAAATCATAGGAAAGGCTTTCCCCTCCAGCTATGAGTTAATTAGTAAGACTTGCATCAGTAAATCATTATTATATCCAGAAAGTTCTTACAACCTAAAAATATTTTTTGGCTTTAAATAATCTGCAAAAGGTTGATAAGCTGTAAAAAATAAATCACTTAATCAAACTCATATTAGACATTTATCTTAGCTTGAAACTGTAATGGACACCCTCCCAATGGTTGCAATGTAATATATAGATTTTTTTTTTTTTTTTAAGCGTATCACCCCAAGCAAGGCTGGTGGCCACTATCACGCATGGGGCTACAGAAGGGTTGGAGGAAGAGCAGATAGGAGTGGTAAAGGAGAGGATGTGGAGAAAGAGAAGGACGGAGGGTCGATCAAAGCAAGGGGGTTACAGAAGATTTAGAGCGAGAGCAGATAGGAATGAAAGATGAAAGGAAGTGGAAAAGGGAAGTGGATAGATCAAGGCAACTGGAGATGATGATTGACGCTGCACTTAAACCGTTGGAGATTGTACTTGTCAGGGAAACAGTAATAGGGAAGGGAGTTCCATAGGTGAGATGTGCGAGACATGAAGCTATTGGAGTAGAAGAGATGTCTACATCTAGCAGTTTCAACAGTGAAGGGATGGGAACGGGATGCCAGCCTCGTAGGACGTTTAAATTCATGAGGCCTAGGGACAAGCGAAAGCAACTCCTCGGAGCAATTACCGTGAAAGTACTTGTAGAAAAGGCAGAGCGATGCAACATCGCGTCTGTGAGAGAGTGACTGCAGACGAGATGACAGATCAGGGCCAATCACATTGCATATCCGTCTCTGGATCTTATCAAGAACCCTGAGGCAACCAGCAGGGGCCCCAGACCATAAATGGCAGCAATACTCCATGCAAGGGCGAATGGTAGATTTATAGACTTGGAGGATTGATTCCAGGGAGAAGAATTTCCTGGCTCGGCACAGGGAACCAACTTTTCTTGCGGTGGATGATGCAACTGACTCGATGTATTTGTTCCATCTCAGATCAGCAGACAGCGTGAGACCGAGCAGCCGCAGAGAGGAGCTCTCGAGAAGTTGGTCTTCAGACATTCTAATGGGATGCAGGGATGGGTCCTTGTGGTGGTTAATGGAGAGCAGTTTTGTTTTAGAGGCGTTAAAGTTGACCATCCATTTCTCTCCCCAGTCCACAACCGATTGGAGGTCCTTTTCAATTTGGGCTGCCAGGTTAATTTTGTCCACCTCACTAGATTTGTGTTTGAGGCAGGAGTAAATAGTAGTGTCGTCAGCGTAGATACTGACTTGGGAGTCTATGGTGTCAGGAAGGTCGTTTATAAATATGAGGAACAGAGTAGGGCCAAGGATGGAGCCTTGAGGAACACCAGCGTTAGTGGGATAGGAGTTGGAGATGAATCCACTGAGAACAACCTTCAAATCCCGGTTTGACAGAAACGATTGAATTAGGTCAAACAATCAACCTGTGATACCATAACCCTGGAGCTTGCGAAGGAGGCCGGCATGCCAAACCCTATCGAATGCTTTGGTGATGTCAAGGGCCACGGCACGAGCTTCGCCATTATTATGGATAGCTTGGTAGACAAATTCAGTGATGGCCGTAAGCACATCGGCTGTAGATCGGGCAAAGCGGAAACCATACTGCTTGTCTGAGAGCAGATCGTGGGATATCAGGTGAGTAATCACTTCGGCGTTGATAATGGCCTCGAAGACTTTGCCGAAGAGGGGAAGGAGACTGATAGGATGGTAATTAGAAGGGTTGGAGGGGTCACCAGAGTTCTTAAAGACAGGAACAATGGTAGAGGACTTCCAGCAGTCAGGAAAACAGGACTCCTTGAGGCAGCGGTTGTACAATTTAGAGAGGGCAGGTGCCAGTTCAGGTGCGCATTTCTTCAGGACAATGGCTGGTATTCCATCGCCACCGGTAGCCTTGTGGTGATCTAAGTTAGAAATAATGCCCAGTACCGATGACGGGGTTATGTGCAAGCCATCCAGGAGGGCCTCAGTTCTGGGAGGGAAATCGGGCAAGGGTACTCCAGAAGAGTCAAGCGTAGAATTGGAAGAAAACTTCTGAGCGAAGCATTCGGCCTTGTCGGCAGAGGTGGTCAGGACCTCAAACTGATTGAACAGGGGAGGAATGGAGGGTTTGTTACTATTCAGAACGCTCTTGCAGAGGCGCCAATAGTCCTTGGAGCCAAATTTGCGGGATGCAATACGTTCCTTCATCCGAGCTGCAATATGTTTTCAGTACATCTTGTAGACAGATAAAATAAAGTCTACTTTGAAAAGAAATCAGTTCATGCATTTGTGTGCAAAATTCTTAAATTGTGAAATGTAAATATTAAGCTTGTTTCACAGTTTGATACTGTTGCATATTTCCCATGAGTTTCAGCATTTTTTGTCTGAAATTAAGGAAGAGTCCAAAATTTATTTCAGGTACTGATTCTCAATCTCTGTGTTGTAATACATTTTGAATGTCTTAGATGAAGTGTTAATCTTTATGTCTTGAATGTTTACACATAAAATACATTCTAACATTACTACTAGAAAATAAGAGCAGTGTAATATTTCAGTACTTTCTTATTTAAAGGTGACCGACTGCTTTTTGGAACTGACCCCAAAGAGAAAGCCACACAGATCACTAGAACCAATTCTAGGGTTAACCATTATCTTCACCACATATTCCCATAAACTGTTCCACTTGCTCTGTAACCCACTACCTCAAGTGGCTCTTGGGCCTTGTACAGAGGGAACATTATTTAAAAAAAAACAAAAAACATCTATATCCCGGCAAATATAATATATATAAAAAAATCTAATTTATTGTTTAAATCTCATTGGGTGCATGATTTTGTGGTAAGAAAGATCAAAGAGTTAAATGCTGAATATGTTTTGTAAGGTAGGGAATTAGAGTTGCTCATTGATTTGCTTAATTCATGTAGAATGCAATAATTGCAGTGAAAGAAAGAAAATGAAAAAGACAATATATGAAGAAAGAAAGAAAGTGGAAAAGAATATATGAAGAAAGAAAGAGAGAAAGTGGAAAAGATAATATATGAAGAAAGAAGGAAAGAAAGAAAGTGGAAAAGACAATATATGAAGAAAGAAAGAAAGTGGAAAAGAATATATGAAGAAAGAAAGAGAGAAAGTGGAAAAGATAATATATGAAGAAAGAAGGAAAGAAAGAAAGTGGAAAAGACAATATATGAAGAAAGAAAGAAAGAAAGTGGAAAAGAATATATGAAGAAAGAAAGAGAGAAAGTGGAAAAGATAATATATGAAGAAAGAAGGAAAGAAAGAAAGTGGAAAAGACAATATATGAAGAAAGAAAGTGGAAAAGACTATATGAAGAAAGAAAGAAAGAAAGTGGAAAAGACTATATGAAAAAAGAAAGAAAGAAAGAAAGAAAGTGGAAAAGACTATATGAAGAAAGAAAGTGGAAAAGACTATATGAAGAAAGAAAGAAAGAAAGAAAGAAAGTGGAAAAGACAATATATGAAGAAAGAAAGAAAGTGGAAAAGACGATATATGAAGAAAAAAAGAAAGAGGAAAAGGATGCTATATAAAAAAAGAAAGAAAGAAAGAAAGAGGAAAAGACAGTATATGAAGTAAGAAAGAGGAAAAGGACAGTATATGAAGAAAGAAATTGGGAAAAGTCAATACATAAAGAAAGAAAGCGAGAAAGAACAATATAAAAGAAATAAAGAAAGAAGAAAAGGACACTACATGAAGAAAGTAAGAAAGAGTGATGAAAAAAACAATATAGAAAGAAAGGAAGTGTGAAAGGACAATATATGAAGAATGAAAACAAGAGGTAAAGGATGATATATAAAGAAAGAAAGAAGAAAAGGACAGTATATGAAGAAAAAAACGTGGGAAAGGTCAATAGATGAAGAAAGTAAGAAAGAGAGAGGAAAATAACAATATATAAAGAAAGTGAGAGAGGACAATATGAAAGAAAGCAGAAATAGACAATATATGAAGAAAGAAAGAGTGAGGAAAGGAACAATATATAAAGAAAGAAAGAAGTAAAGGACAATATATAAAAAAAAAATGAAAGAAGAATATATAAAGAAAGAATGAATGAAAGAGGAAAAGAGCAATATATAAAGAAAGAAAGAGGAAAAGGACAATATATGATGAGAGAAAATAGGAAAAAGAAAGACAGAAAAAGGTTGACATTTGGTAAATTATACTAAAAGTAATTTTTATGATTTTACCTTGTTCTGTGGTTATCATTGAAATTTATACCAACAGTGAACATAAAAAATCTTCTCACCCTATTGAAATTGTAGCTGTTTTCGTGAAGTAAACTCTGAAATTAAGTTTAATCAAATCTGTTATTTTCCTATTCTGGACATTTTAATTGCTATCAAGCAATGTTACATAAACATTCTGCATTTTATGTCCAATTTCATAGCCACCATTCTGAAGGAAAATGATAAAATTTGGCAAAATGCCTCAAACATGAGAAATATTTTTCTACAAAATGTTTAATTTTTGAGTTCTTATTCATAATATAATTAACACATTAAATTTGAAAATTTCCACTGTTACATCAGAAAGAAATATAGAAAAATATGATCAAAGCTCACATAAATAAATTGTTTAAAATCATGCCTAAGGGAGATAACTGTGTTCATGTAAATTCTGTTTCTAACTCTGGAGTTCATATTGCTGGGGTACTCCAGGGCTTTATACTTTTTCTGTTCTTTATCAACAACCTTCCTAATGTCATTCATTCACAACTAGGTATCTATGCAGATGATGTAACTATTTACTCCTGTCTTAGTAGCAAGTCTGAAAGATCTGAAAAGGTAAAACTGGTAACTGTTCCTTTATCAGTGTTTGGCTGGTGCAAGGGATGTCTTGTAAATTTTAATACCTCCAAAACAAAACTACTTTCATTTAATCACCATAGAGAACCTTTTCTGTCTGACATCAGTATGGCTGATGTTAAACTCGAGGAGAGCAACACTTTGTGCCTTCTTGGGCTCCTGTTTTCCACTGACATGAAGTTGGGTGATTATATTGAATCAGTTACTAGGTCTACTGCTCGGAAAGTTGGTTTACTGTGTTGTGCTAGACAATTATTCTCTTCAGAATCCATCTTGCATATTTTTAAATCTATCATTCATCTGTGCATTGAATCCTGATGCCATATCTGGTCTGGTGGTCCTACTATATTGCTCAAGGTTCTTGACAAAATTCAAAGCAGGGTTTATAATGTAATCAATCCTAAGTTTTCAATAATGTAATTTCTTTTTAATTTTACTTCAGTTTTTGTGATCAGGAATTATCAATAAACATTGATTTATTTGAACTGTTTTATGATTGTTATAGATAGACATGATATTTTCAGTTAAGTACCCCCCTGGCCATTTTCAGATGTTCATTGTTTTTGCCTTATATGGGATGTCTTCTCTATTGATTATTGTGCTTTTATTTTTCTCCCTGTGATGCCAGTTCTTGTTCATTCCTGTTGAACTAGAGTATATTGTTTCACTTCCTGTTTAAGGGATTGAACTCACAACTGCTAGAGGACAATAACACTTCACTAACCAACAGCTGTATCTACTATGCCAACATCTCAAATGACAGTAGTTGGGTATTACAATTGTTTGATAATTTTACTTTTTGATAATTTTTGAGCTGTGGAATTAATATACTTTTGACTAATTAAAATTATTGTTCTGATCTTTGATTATTATATATTCTTATATACAATATCATTTTTTATTTACTGATAGTTCACTCAATACTAGGACCAAAACCCACTCAAGGTAGAAGGGCACCAGGTGAGATTTTAAGGGAAGAGAAAATAGGAAGTAAGAGAGTATTATAAGGATGAGTAGGATAGATGTTGGTTGACTTTTAACAAAGAGACCAAAATTGTAGTTCTCAGGAGTTTGTTCCACAAAGTAACAGTTCTGGAGAAAAAAGTTGTCTGAATGGAACTTGCTTTTTATTAAAGCAACATAAATTGAATGGGAATATATGCTAGGATAAAATCAAGTTTTTGGCAAAGTACACTCCTGTTATTATCATGAGTTCTTATAAAAATGTATAAGTAATTTATTTTTTTGTTTTCTTCTTTTATTATTCTGAGTGTCATTTTAGCATGCACTGTCATGAATATATTTGAAATAAAATAAATTTCCGATTTTGTTCATTAATTTATTCTTCAAAAAATAAAATATTAAATTAGATTTTATTCAATTATATATTCACCATTGTCTGATCTGGTGTACTTTAGACCACTCAGCCTCAGAGAGCATCTTATGTGCATTCATCAAATCTTATGAGATGCATATTCACTATTATTTGCAGTGACTTGTTGGCACTTATCAAGCAGCTCTTCCATACTAAAATGAACACTTGAATTTGGTTTTCATTAGAAAAAGTTTCCCCCATCAAAGTGATTTGCAGTGATTGAAAAGGTAATCAGTTGGTGCAATTTCAGGGGAATATGGTGGATAGTATAGAACAGGTCAACCGAATTCCAAAATCTTTTCTTTTGATATCCTTGCTGTATGTAGTCTTGCATTGTCAAGGAGGAAAACAACCTTTTTTCTTTAATCCACTGTGTATGCTGCCATTGCCATGCAAAAACAAAGATATATTAATTTACTCTGAATTTATTCCAAACTGCCAGGTGTGATTAGTAGTTATGTTGCCACATTCATCATTACAATTGGTTCCAAAAAACAGCAATTACTTATTACTCAAATATATATATATATATATATATATATATATATATATATATATATACATACATGTGTGTGCATATTGCTTCTGATTAGATTATCGCATCTATTGTGTCAATGTACATTTAAAAAAAAATGTCAAATTTGGCATATTTATTCTTTATTGATTCTAAAATTAAAGATAGAAGAAAATGAGCAACATTTTTGGCATATGTTGCTAGTTTTATCTTAAGAAAAGTAAAAATGAAACAAAAAAATCTTTTTTGTGCTTTATGGAGAAGGTTCTGTGAATGATCAAATGTGTCAAAAGTGGTTTGCCAAATTTTGTACTGCTGAAGATTTATTGAGTTGAGGTTGATAACAATCAAATAAGGATATTATTCAAGAATAATCAATGTAGAATGGTGTGTGAGATTCTCTACATACTTCTCAAAATATCCAGATCAAGTGTTGAAATTCATTTGCAATAGTTATGGTAGTTGTTTTGATGTGTAGCTTCCAAATAAACAAACTGTATTTAGGTTTGTAATCCAGTAATTAACACTTAAATGATGGGAAAAATAGATAAAAAACTGAGAAAATTTATGGTTTTAATTGGTAGTTTTTTTGGTAATTTTCAATTTAAATGCATACAAAACTATAAAAATAAAAAGGAAATAAAAGAATTATGTTCCTGAAATTAATATCTTTAACAGTATGATACTCCTTGGAGCATTCCATATAGAATGGAGTTGTATAATCTGTTCATAATGTTGTCTATATTTTCCATCTGTTTTCTCTTTGAGAAGAATGCATGCAGAAGGAACTTTCTGTTGCTTATTCTTCTTGATATTTTTGCAAGCAAATCCTCCAGAAAATGATGTAAATCCTAGTGACTTCATGGAGCCTAGAATTACCACTTGGCCATTTAGATGCAAATCATGAATGAATGATATCTGTATCAGTGGAAAAGATTTAAGTCATCAGTTGATGAGATTCGTTGACCTCCTATAAAACATCAATTAATGATGCCCAGTGTTTAAGGGTTAAATGTGAGATAAATGTTCAGTTTTTGAAAATTGTGGGAGAGTTGAAAAGTGCATACATTAAAAGATATATAGACACATCGATGAGTTATTTGTTTAATTCAAGAGGTAACAACAAACATGTTTGTGTATTTGGGGATACTTTTTTTTTTACTCCTGTGGCAGTGGAGACTTCAGGGGTTATTGGCCCTCGTTCGATGGTGTTCCTTTGGAGGATTGGTGCGATTGCGTCTCGATTAAGCAACGAGCCTCGCGAAACGGAGTGGCTCTTGCAGCGTGTCTCACTGGCGACGGTTCGAGGTAATGCTTTCTCCATCATAGTGGCTGGCAGAGGATAGAAAGGAAATTTGTTTATAGTTACGTTGTTCTGGAATCGTCATCATTGGCCGACTGAACTTGCTTTGTTTCAATTATTGTTTCCCTTAGATTGAACTTACCATTTCTTTTTATACTATTATGTATTTCAGTCTTATCCAATAAACCATACAAGCTATCATATCAACATCTATCGCATATACCTGCTCACCTATCAACTGTCACCCTACCCCTTGTACCCATCTCTCTCATCCCTACCCTAGTCCCACTACACTGTCAGTTTATCCCACTTCTGTCATCTTGGGAAATTCAAATATAGAACAACTTGCATTCTTCAAATGTGGTCATTGATTCAGTTCTTCGTAAATCCTTAAATAAATATGAATTTCAAAGCAGCAATTGAGAGGGAAGTTAAAGTAAAGAAACAGAGTGGTAAAGAGCAGCAGTGAGAGTGAAAGAAAAAAAACAATAGGAAAAAGACAAGAAGAGATGAAAAACAGTTAACATGAAAAGAAGGATTACTGAAGAAAAAAAGCAAGATCGGAAGAAGAGAAAGAGTGAGTGTAGCAGAATTGTTCTAAGCAACACGTATTGCTTAGTAAGCTTTAATATGCTTGGTATTTACCCGAAACCTCCCGACAAGTCGAGATGTGTCACAAAACTGGTTTTTAATGTGGGGCTTTCCAAGCATGTACACTTGTGCAAAAATTCCCTGTAGACTGTCTAAACAGGTGGCTGTCTATATTTTCCCCATATGAGACACTGTCGGAAGGCACAGCCTTGTCAAATTCCTCTCCACCCAAAAGCAGAGGATTCGACTGAGTTTTAATATACCCAATATTTACCTGAGCTCCCCACAATTCTGGATGTAGTACAAGGCTGGTTTTTAACATAGAGCTTTCCACGCACATACACTTGGGCAAAAGATTGCCTGTAGACTCTGCATATACGTGGTCAGGTGGTTGAAGTTTGCTTTTCCTCAAATGAGACTCTGCCCATAGGCACTGCCTTGTTTGAGTTCCTCTCCGCCTGAAAGTAGAGAGTCCAACAAGCTGAGCTTTTAATATACACAAAGCAGGATATGGCACAAGGCTGGTTTAATGTGGGGTTTTCTGAATGCATTGGCTCAGACAAAAATTCTCCATAGACCTTGCATACATGCGGCTGGGTGGCTATCTACTTTCCCCAGATGAGACTCTGCTTGTAGGCATAGCCTTGTCTGTGTTCCTCTCCACCTGAAAGTAGACGGTCTGACAAGCTGAGTTTTGATACACTCTGCATATCAAAAGAGTTCTCCTGTATATATGCATTCAGAACAGATCCATTAATGGGGGAGATGGATCATACCACAGTGAAGATGGAAAGAAGGAAAGAAGAAAAGGAGAGAGGGAAAAAGAAAGGAGGAAGGAAGGAAATAAAGATGGGATTAGTGTGTGATAAAGAATAAGAACTCTTCTATGCTAAGAAAAAAAAACTTGTTTATGCTAACAGTTTATTCTGTTGCACTTGTTTGTAGAACTCTCTTCTGGATTCCTGGTTTCTAGTCATATATGATCTTCAAAAACTTTTAATCTAACATTAAAACGTTATCTTCTATCTCCTTAAATCCTGTTCATTTATTGTTCTTTCTCCTTAATCATGTTTTCTTTTTCTTATATTCTTTCACACTCAGTAACCTATTGCATCTTAGTGGCATTATTGCCTTGCTTGGGGTGAAGTGGTTAAAAAATATTATTGTTATGATTCGCCAGAATTTATCTTACACATTTATAAGTCTACCATTTGACCATGCACTGAATATTGCTGTCACATTTGATCTGTTGCTTCTGCTATCTATTTAGAGATCTTTGATAAAATTTAAAGAATCTGCAATTTTATTGGTCCTGACTTTGCATCTCAGCTCCGGCCACATTTCCATTACTGTAACGTAAGTTCCCTCTGCCTATTTTATACATATTGTCATGGTAATTGTTCTGATGAACTTTCCTCTTTGGTATTTAGACTTTATGAATTTAAGTGCAGTACTAAACTGGCAGCTAGGTCTCATCATTTTACATTTGAAATTGCTAGATGTAATCATAAGTTCTATACTAACAGTCTCTTTCCTCACTTCTCACTTGTGGAACTCTCTTCTGGCTTCTGGCTTTCCAGTCAAGTTTGATCTTCACAAATGTAAACGCAGTGTCAATCGTTACCTTCTGTCTCTTTTATTTCTGTTCTTTTATTGTTCTCACTCCATAATAATGTTTTTCTTAGATTTTTTTACACTCAGTAACCCTTTGTATTTTTGTGGCTTTGTTGCCTTGCTTGGGATGAAATGATAAAAAAAAACTAAAACAAATGAACATAAAATTCAGTATATTTAAACAACCCTGTAATAATCCCTTAGGTGCCATGCAGGTAGATTCTTGGTGATCATGTCTCATTTTGATTCAGGATTGACTTGGCAGGTTTTCTGCAATAGGATTCTATTACTTTTGGCAGTAGACCGGTTGCCAAAAATAGTTATAGGACCTAATCTTTTTCTGTTATTTAATCCATAGCTGGGGTACGGGAAGAAATGGATTATTACCTTTCTCAAGAGTATTTGCGTGTAACAAACTCTACTGGGATTTTAACTCAATTCTCCAGTTTTCTATTGCAAGTCTGTATCCATCATACAATCTTCACATTTTGCTTCTGGTCATATAACATTGAAACAATGGATTTTTGTCCAATCACCAAAGTTACGCAATGTTGAGCTTGATCAGTTCCTACATGAGTGACTGCTTTGGAATATCAGGTGTTGTAAGCTTGGATGTGTGGGTGGTATGATGGAATCCTGTAATAATAATTCAAAATAATTAATGTCTGTAATAATTAATTTCACAAACTTACTATTGTTTCATTTGTATATCTAATTTGGTAGAGTTTAAGAAAATCTAATTAAATAGATTATTTTGGCTTATTTAGATAATTCCAAAAGATTTTTCTGGCTCTCACTGATCTGCTCTAATGTGAAATGACAGACAGCAACGATGCTGGATGGAATAAGGCCGAAAAATCTTTAAAAATTCCAATATTTTAAAAATTATTTGCTTTATTTTTAACAAAATAGAAGAAAATGTTATTTTTAGAAAACCAGATTACATTTTCTTTAAATGTAAGCACACCAATATTTTTGTCTGCTAACTTACAACTAAAACTCGATCAGACAGATATACTAAGTCTTAAAATTTGCATTAAAAATGAATAACACAAATTAAATATTTGTTAAAATATGATTTTAAGAATGTTTATGTAAATTAAATGTCATCATTTATGTTGTTAACATATGTTTGTGATACACATAAAAAGCTTCCACTTCCTATCCTGCTAAGTTTAAAAAATATTAAGCCCAAGTCCGAGGGGGCCTTCCCCATGCAGTACCTCTCCTTTGGGAGGGTGTTAGATTTATTGCTCAGCACCTGGGGTATCCCCAAAAGGGGAAGTGCTGAGGGGGCTTGGCCAATTTTTCCACAGTATATCTGGTAAACGCATTTTAAATCTCAACTGTGCGTCACATACGTTAGCGATGTGGGCACGCTGAAAAATAAACCTGCCACCCATTTACACAATTGTTTTAGATAGTTTATTTGTGGTTTTCCTCTGTCTTTCTTACCTTCAGTCTGTCCTGTGATTGTCAAATTCTCTAAGCCTTCTTTCCTCATGATGTGTCCTAGAAATTTCAACTATCTCTTTCTAAGTGCCTTTTTTGTTCCATTTTCATGAAAACTTCATTCTCTCTCACATGTTCAGTCTATAATATTCTCAGCAACCTTCTTTAAAGCCATACTTTTGTTACATCAGGTCTCTTCTTCATCTGTGAGGTGATTGTCCATAATTCACTGTTATAGAGGAGGACTGATATTACATAACAGTCCAGAATTTGTTTCTAATGAAATTTAAGCATTTCTTAATAACATTGCTTATGGTGATCATCTTTTGCTATTCTAAGTCTTTGGGTTTCAGTGTCACATTTTCCATCCTCTGTTAAAATACTTCCCAGAAATTTAGATTTCTGTATTTACTTGATTTTGGCATATCCAATTCATAGTTTGCATCTTAAGCTGGTAACCCTGCATTCTGCCTTCTTACAATTGATGGTTAGTCCTTTCTTCTCACTTTCCTTCACTACATCGTCTAGGAGTTTCTGCAGTTTCCTTTCTATGTCTGCTATCTTTGTCATCTGTATATCTTATGTTGTTAAGTTTGTGACTGCCAATAACGAATCCTGGTCGGACTTCTAGTTCTCTCAGAATTGCTTTGCTGTAAAGGTTGAATAAATTCCAATGGGAAAACACATCCTTGTTTTATACCCATTCCTATTTTTACATTATTGTTATGTTTTGGATTATTCTAATATCTTTCCCAGCTAAATCAAGTTTTCCTATCAGTTCAAACAGTTCTTCATGTTGTACCTCATCAAATGCTTTTGTATAATCTACAAAACATAGGCATAGCATTTGTATTACTCTTCTTGATCTCATTCTGACCATAAATATTGCATTCCTTGTTCAAATTTCTTTACCAAAATTCTACTGTTCTTGCCCTATTTTTACAGAATTTGGATAAGTTCTGTTATGTGGCTGATTGTCTGGTGGTGCTCACATTCATTTACACCTGGAAAATAAAATATTACTTAATTCTTCTGCCACCATGCCACTATACACTTTTTTCTAACCAGACCCTGTTGCCCACTTTCCTTTGAATCTGTGGGTGGTACTGCTCACTTTGAGAATACCAGTTTTGTGGTAGCATATTTTTGTGAATTGAAATGTTTCTAGGGCAAATTTTAACAGTTGTACCTCCAAAAAAGCAGTGTGTCAAAAGGTTAGTTCTTCTCTTGACACCACTATTACTGCATATTAGTAAAGCAATTTTTGTTTCAAAAAGTTTTTTTTTAGAATTGTAATGAAATTGTAATGAAATTCAAACATATGAAACTGAATTTATGCACTCTTTTTTCTCTCTCAAGAATTGACAACGAATATATTGACACTATTCTTGTTGATAAACAGTCTAATAGTGATTAACATCTTTGTTGTCATGTCTTTAGAAAAGAAAGTAAAAATCCAGATGCTCATCAACTATGTCAGTGAATTTAGGTTACAAGAGAAAATGAAAGAAATGCTTAGAAAATGCATTTTTAAAAAAATTTATAATTACAGTTACTCATAGTTAGGTGTTTATTAACATTTTTTTGTTCTCAGAAATTGTTTTCGTAGTTATTTCTTTATTGAATTTTAGTTTTTTCATATATTTTTATAATCTTTTAAATATAAAATAATTCTTTTAAATAAGCAATCTAATAAAATAAATAATATTTAATGTTTTGTTTTCAGTTCTTGATACATAAAAGAAAATGCATAAATCCCCAGTTTGGGTTTTATTAGAAAAACGTCCTTTTCAAAAAATTGTTGCAAAGTTTAATACATGTGCTTACAAAACACTTTTAATGAAACACAAAACATATGAAACTGGATAAATAAACAGACCAATGGATAAATAGGGTTAACATTAAACTCAAAAACTATTTAAGTGAATTTATGTGGTGAGAGCAAATCAAAGAAATTCCCTGAAGATGCATTTTTTAAAAACTTGTAATTACAGGTACATAACATTATGTGATTTAAATTTTCTTTTTTTAATCAAATTTATGAATAAAATATTTTTTATAATAATTAAAAATCATTATTTTAAATAAATCATCCAATAAAATAAAGAATATTTTGTTTTCAGTTCTAGAGAAAAAAAATGTATAAATCCAATTTCATATGTTTTATTAAAATTCTAAAACTAGCTTTTTAAAATAATAAAATTTCCCAAAGGAGAATACAGTAATCACAATGTTAAAAGAAAAAATCATCCTTTTAATACACTTTTGTGGGTGCATATATTAAACTTTGCCAATTCTAGTTATCTCTTCATTGTCTTTAGTTGAATTAAATTTGATTTCTAACTACAGACATATTGGCATTTGTCATTCAACATTCTGGGATAGTTTCAATCTTTCTTCACATGTGACAGGACTTAACTAAGTGTTGGATTTTCTTGAAAGGCCAACAAAGTGAATATCAGAAATAACAAAGAAATAGGTGTACCCCAGGTACATCAAAGAGATTTTCATGATGACCTTATATTGGCTTTTCTTTGTTGAATTTCACCTGCTAGATTTATTCTTAATAGTGTTGTTCAAATGAAACACTCTTTTTAATTTTTACTGATTTTAAAGCAAATTTCTGATCTTTTATGTTTTATATTTTTCAGGATGTTGACAATCATGGTTCTCCACAACTTCCTATCCTTTGTAGTTGTAAGCATTGTTTGGCTCCTTACAACCCCTTTTAGTGCCTGTTTCCATCTGTCCCTCTTAACCTTCAAAATGTCCTTCAAGTATCAAATTCTCAAAGATTTCTTCCCCTATTATATATTCAAAAAATTTTAACTTAACATAATACCCTAGTTATGTCCCTTTAACCTCCACTCCCTAGAGGAAGAGATAAAAAGAGACACTGTCATGGCGTATGTTGAATAAAGAACATATGTGGCACAAGCTTCTGATTTAAACATCTATCCTGTGTCTGCTGTTATTCCCATTGATATAATGCATTCCTAAAACAACTATACAAAACTGTCCCTTTCGGAACGTAAATATCTTTTACTTAGTATTTTCCTTAAATCACTTTGTTGCTCACATGTTCAGTCCATGGTATTCTCAACATCCTGCTGTAAAACCACATCTCTGTTGCCTCAAGTCATTACTTCATCTATGAAGAAATTGCCCAGTATTCACTTTCATATAGACAGATTTATATTATATATTAGTTAAGCACTCATTTATTTATTTTTAAGAAAATTTATCATTTTCACAAAGAAAAAAATTTAGGATTTTTCTTTATTTAAAAAACTAAATAAACATTACAATCTGAAAATTACAAAACTGAGAAAAGAGAAATTAAAGTATAAAAAACAGAAAAATACAAAAAATTTATAAAATATTTAAAATTAATATTACAAATATAAATATTTATTTTGGTCAATAACACACACACACACACACACATATATATATATAAACCCACCAATGACCAATAATCAAAACTGAATTATTTCTATTCAGAAAATACCTTTTTTATGCAATGTTATATTTTGAATTTATTTTTTAATACAATAAATATTATTTTTAGTGGATAAATATTTGAGTAGATAATCATTTTTTTTTCAAGTATAAAATTGATATTGTACAGCCTAGAAGCATCAAAAATCTTATTAAAGGAGTACATCTTAGTTGAAACATCATTCCTTTTTTACCTTAGGGAAACAACAATGTAGCTAGGTGGGAATTTACAATTTTAGCATGAGTGTTACTATATCTCGTGATTGCCAAAGACTGAAAGTTTTATCTGATTATTGACACATACATCATCCAGGTCAAAATAAGTATTATCCTTTAGGGTGTGACAATTTTATCAAACTAAGTATACACATACATCATCCAGGTCAAAATAAGTATTATCCTTCAGGGTGTGACAATTTTATCAAACTAAGTATACACATACATCATCCAGGTCAAAATAAGTATTATCCTTCAGGGTGTGACAATTTTATCAAACTCAGTATGCACATACATCATCCAGGTCAAAATAAGTATTATCCTTCAGGGTGTGACAATTTTATCAAACTAAGTATACACATACATCATCCAGGTCAAAATAAGTATTATCCTTCAGGGTGTGACAATTTTATCAAACTAAGTATACACATACATCATCCAGGTCAAAATAAGTATTATCCTTCAGGATGTGACAATTTTATCAAACTCAGTATACACATACATCATCCAGGTCAAAATAATTATTATCCTTCAGGGTGTGACAATTTTATCAAACTAAGTATACACATACATCATCCAGGTCAAAATAAGTATTATCCTTTAGGGGGTGACAATTTTATTTCCCATTGTCATTTTAAAAATTCAAAGTAAAATTCTGAAAATTATTGTGCCTCAATAGCAGTAATGTATACATTGTCCTTCATATGACAGTCTGAGAAACAAATTTTGGTTCTTTGCCACATAGTCAAGGATAATAATAGTGAAGATTTTACGAAACAAAGATTTGACAATCGGTTACTTTCTATTGTATTTGCTTGCAAGTAAAAATAAAAACTTGTGATTTTGGCAGTAGTAGACAATCTACCAATCTATTGGTCATATTTCTCTATCGCACACCTTATCTGAGTCTACTCAGCATATCTACCTATCTATTTAATTTTGGTATATCTGAGTCAGTTCTTAATATCTATCTATCTATCTATCTATCTATCTATCTGAGTCTATTCATCATGTCTATCTTTTCTCACTATATATATCATTTCTGAATTCTAAGATTTGCCCAATATAAAAGTCGAGAGCCACTCAAGGTAGAGGTTTACTGTTTAAATGGTAATGATGAACGAGGTGTGTGATGAGAATGAAGCAGATAAATGCTATAATTTGCTTTAAAGTAGACGTCCTTTTGATCCCCTCCACATTAATACCTGTAGGCCAAATGTGAACACTATGAAAGCAAAATTAAAAAAAAAAGATTTGCTCTCTCGCATGCAGCTCACAAAAAAATCCCCTCAAAAAAGAAATAAAATTTAAATTAAGGAACCAATCATGAACGCTGCCACTAAAGCAAAAACATGATACAAATATGTCCACCCTGACTAATTAAAAGGATCTGTTCTGTAACCCTCAATGTAGTTGAGAGCAGCCTCTTCAGTGTGAGACCAGTACAAAAACAACTCTTGCATTTTCAAGATTAGATTCCTTCACACACAAGCATCATCTCACTTGCCTATAAGAAACATTCTACCTTGATCCAATGTATACATTAGTAATACAGAAAAGTTTATTTTTGTATATTATGTCTCCTTTTTTTCCCACCTCAATGACCATAAATTGTTGTTTTTCTTTTGTTACCCTTGCAATCATACAAAGTATATAACATAAGGAGGATAGATAAAGACTGACCCTTGACTTGAAGAGGTTAAGATTGTAGTTTTCTGGGAATAATACATTTGAGAGTATGTTTCAAAAAGTAGCAATTATTGAGAAAAACCTCCTTCTTACAATTAGAATATGGTGAAAATGAAGATATTCAAATCCATGGACATATGTGTCTTAGATGTAAAGGTCTGAACTGGTAGAACTAAAGAATGGATTTCCTCTAAATATTTGCCATAGAAACAGAGGTAGTGTAGTAAGAGGCCTGCAATTTGCAATCTATCAATCTATCTATCAATCTATCTATCAATCTATCTCAGTCTGTTTATGTCTATCTAAGTTTGTTTATTTGTTTCTATCTCTGTCTGTTTCTTTCTTTTTATCTATCACTGTGTGTTTCTTTTCTATCTATCTCAGTGTGTTTCTTTTCTATCTATCTCAGTTTGTTTCTTTTCTATCTCAGTTTGTTTCTTTTCTATCTCAGTTTGTTTCTTTTCTATCTCAGTTTGTTTCTTTTCTATTTATCTATCTCAGTCTGTTTCTTTTCTTTTTTTCTATCTATCTATCTATCTATCTATCTATCTAACTAAGATTGTTTCTTTATTTCTATGTATCTGTTGTAACATAGGGAATAGAATAATCAAACAAAGGTTGGTAATACATGATAATACTTAGGACAAGAACAACGCATAGAAGATTCGCCAGTGGCACGTAAAAGAACTAGTCAACTGCATTTCACAATGAATCTCCAACTGCAGACCAAAATACTGTATTTACTGCTCTATTTATGTGAATGGAGACATACCCATTATTGTCTGTAGGTATGCTACAACAGTATCTCAATCTGTTTCTGTCTATCTCAGTGTGTTTCTACAATGTTTGATCAGAAAATTTTGAAACTGTTGCTATAGTATTGGAGCTAAAGTATGCAAAGTGAAGTTGCTTGGAACAGATTGACTTTGAACTCTGTCGCATAAACACACTAAGTTATAACATTCTTGCTTCTGTTGTTTATAGCAGTGTTTGCAAGGAAAGTGTATAGAGTGTGATTGTCTCAGCACACCAAGGAGGTTCCTTCAGTGACCTTTGTGCTGTGCAGCAGTTTTGGCCAAGCACATATTCCCCAGGTTCAACAGCCAGCATATTCACAAGATCTCACCTTTTGCGACTTTTTCCTCCTTCCAAAAATCAAATCCTACTTGAAAGGAACAAGATCTGAAGACATTGAAGAAATCCAAGAGAATGTGATGAGGCAGCTGCTTGCTATTCCAAATAAGGAGTTTCAGGAATGCTTCCATCAATGGAAACAATGCTGGATAATGTGTGTGGCTTCAGAAGGGGACTACTTCAAAGGGAAATTAAATGCCAAATTGTTATATGTTTTAATTTTCTTTGTATCACACCAGTCCCAATACTTTTTGAATGATACAATACAGGAATGCTTCCATCAATGGAAATGATGTGAGATAAGGTGTGTGTCTTCAGAAGGGTCTGCTTCAAAGGAGATTATATGCTGTAGTTTTCTTTTTATAGCACCAGTCCGAATACTTTTTGATCAAAACGTGTATCTAGGATGGTGTGCATTACCCTTGAACCCTACTGCCAGAGGGTCCAAAGACTGATTGGGGACCCTGGGCAGTACTTAGTGAACCTCACTATCTTATCAACATTTGCTTTTTTCTACCTACATTTATATATGTTACAAATTAAACTAAACTGACTATTAAAGGATGAAACATTTTCATAAATTTTGACATTATTCTGGAGTTTTTTTTTTCATCCAAATCCGTGAATTTGTTTTGCTCAGGCTAATTCTTGAAAAAACACGGAATATAAAATTCATTATTTTTTATCCATA
This sequence comes from Acanthosepion esculentum, assembly GCA_964036315.1. Lineage (NCBI taxonomy): Eukaryota > Metazoa > Mollusca > Cephalopoda > Sepiida > Sepiidae > Acanthosepion > Acanthosepion esculentum. The sequence continues at coordinate 74,699,158 of OZ038486.1, forward strand.
ATGTTGAATGTTTTAAAATTATTCAAGTTTTTAACAAGAAAATCTCAAGTTGATGTTAAAAATTGCTGCATAATATTGTTGATTTATTTAAATTAAATGATCTGTTATGACATATCTCTAATTTGTATTGCGATACATTTTATTCATTGTCATTTTTTGTAGTTGAATTGTTCACCTATATTGCATATAATCCAGTATTGTATATAATTAGGTTTCAATAAAATTTGTATTTTATATGAGCACTACTTTATAATGATTGAGATGTAATAGAGTTGGGGGCCCCATATTTTGCATTCAGTGGGTGCACATGAGACCCTTGCACTGGCCCTTCTCATATCTCTCCCAGTCTCTCCGTCTCTAGCTACTTATCTAACTAAATCTGTTTGTACCTAACCCTATCCATCTATTTTGTTTACCTATCAATCTCTTATGTGTGCATATGTAAATAATTACAAAGTACAGTACACTATTGTAAATAAATTTTACCTTAATATTATTACAGAACAGTCCCTTGCATACAAACTTATTGCAGAATGATGAGAGTTTTTTTTTCTTCTTGCTACAAGTAAAAGACAACAATCTTGTTTATTTATATTTTTCATGTGAAGGTTTACTTTCTCTTCAGACTTCTGGAAAACGAAAAAAAAAAATGGTAAGAAACACAAAAGGAGCAGACTTCATTTTCTTTTATCTTTTTTTTTTTTTAGTATGATATGATAGATATTGTTCGTCATTAATACAACACCTGATAAGTAATTAGTTACTCTTATGTTACGATCAAAGGTTTCTTGGTTGCATTCTGTTTGTAAACAAAATATTTCTTTGTGGGCTCTTTGATCATCAAAAGTCTTTGGCATAAACCAAGAATGAAAAGTGCAAAAGAATTTTATCCTATTTTGTTGGTGTGAAGGAAATAGGTTATCTTTACCAATGTTAGGCTTGCCCCCTACCAAGACATCATGATATAGTACAAGATATATACAGGTATATGGATCACCTGTGAAAATTAAATATCTAATTCAATTCCAGATCCTGTTAGAGTATAAGAATGTAAGCAGATAAATATATTACAATTCCAAATACTCCTTAACCATTTTTTATCACTGAAATTCACATAGTGGGTGGTACTACCTTTCTGGGTACAGTGAAAAGATCTCAGAGAATCATGATGAAAAAAATTGAAGGCAGGGTGGCATTATAACTGAATAATAATTGTTAATTTTTTTTTTATAAAATCTATATGACATAATTTAAGTCCTCTTCTTTTTCTTCTTCTATGTGCCATGTCCCCTCAGGATGTTGGCGATTATGGCTCTTCACAATATCCTGACCTTTTGTAACTCTTAATAAATTTTGTCTTTTTGTTATCTCTCCTAAAACTTGATCAAAACTTGCTGTTAATCTGCTGCTCCAGATTCCTTTTACTCATTTTCCACCGAAAGTATAACATGAACACATAAAACTTCTTCTACTGTTTGGCAACAGATGACTTATCTAGTCTGCATTAAAGAAAAGTGGACATATCCCAATGTGCTTAGGTGCAACATTTTGCCTGACACGTTAACCCGAGCAACATACTTTGCAGTCATTCTAAGTATTAAATTTTCACACCTTATATAATATCACTTACCCACTAGCTAGGTAAATAGCAGGACAGACTAGGTCATATAGACTTAGTTGACAACAGGTCTAAAAGAAGGAAAACTCTGAATCCAAACCAGTTTGGAGAGGCTGGCAAAGGGTTGATGAGCTTCTTACAGGAGCCAACAGCCAGCATGCAACTAGGAGATGAAAAACTCTTATCCAAAATAACCTGGGATTGTTATATCAACTGACATATGACACCAGTGCAGGATATGGTGCTATGATGGAGAAGTGTGCATTGCAGAGAATAGGCAATTGGCCATTTTCACTTGTGCAGGTTGTGTCTCATCTATCTTTCTCAATGAAAGAATCCATCTATCCACATATAATACACACATTATCTCTCTCCCTTTGTATATATATATATATATATTTAAAGACATTTATATATTATGTTTAACGTTCTTTTTATAGATACAAGTATTTAAGCAAATGCTCTGTTTTATAATAAACAGTATTAAATAACATTTACCGGCCTGAATGTCCGAGAAATTTTCATAGAAAATTTTCGCTCTCCGACAGGAATCGAACCTGTATCCTATACGGAACCATCATTTCGCGTGATGTGCCTTAACCTTTCGGCCACAGAGCAGCGTCTGGTTAGCAAGGTCGATTTAAATTGTCGGGCTATGTCCAATTCTAAAATATATATATATAAAGCCAAAAAGATAAGTAAGTTAACATTTTGGGAAGAATTGAGAGCTGAACTATCAAGAACTTCCTATCTAAGTTAATTATTTGCTCTTTTAATAAATGTGACATAACTAAGTAAATATTAATAATTATATACCCCATGACATTTATATATACAAAAATACTCATAAAAATTGAGAAACAGCAAAACATAGAAACAACAAAACAAGTATTTTTTATTATCTGGTTGTTATGTGATTTTGGAAACATGAGAGAGAGAGTACCAATGAGTAAAATTGTGAGTTTAGTTACATCACAACATTCATTAGTTCTATGGCATTAGATCCCAAATGTGCTTCATGCACTCTCATCCTGAGCTCCTAACAGCTTATTTTAAAAACAAACCAGACTTATTACATCATTTCAAAATTTTATTTAAACTCACCAATTGTGTCTACCTACCCTGATGATGACTTAAGAAAGCTGAAAACTTAAACTGTATTCCCTGTACTTTTCTTACGAAATGAAGTTTGGAAAATTCCTGACAGAATTTCCAGCTTGTTTGAGAAGGATTATTCATAACTTGGAAAAATTGATCATTAACCATCACAAAATATTTGTTGTTTTAAATAGTATTTGCCTTAAATAATATTTGCTGTCTAAATACACAGAAATATAAATATATAGACAATATAAAAAGATGAAATTTATATTTGCTTCTTAGATTTTCTTGCAACTGACAGTTTTATGTGGAAACACAATGGAGAACTGGTAATGAAAAACAGAATATTTTTTTAAAATTCTCAGAAAATCTAAGAAGTGCATGTAATGTACAAAACTATATTGTATTTTTTATATTTTATCTTGAGCAATGTATTTTTAAAATGTTCATGCCTTTGAAGCAAATATTATTATTATTATTATTATTATTATTATTGAGTGTTTATGCATGTACTTGTTTTTAAGTTTTGTTTTATTTTTTGTATGTGCCTGAAATTATTGTTGAATATAATTCAGAATAAAATCTTAAAAGATAACTTGTTAGGTACAATAAAAAGATTTAAAACTATACTTGTAATGTCTCCATCTAAACTTGGAAATTTTATTTACTACTTATTTATTTTTTCTTCCAATAGAAGTAGATAGATTTACCTATCATCCAGTAAACACCGGATAAAACTACCGACCAAGTACTCAGTGTCATGCTTATTGTGAGGGGTTCCCCATGCTATACTAAGGGCTAAGAGAAAATGGTCAAAATGGTGACCAATTTAAAAGTATCTAAACTAAAAAAAGGGACAAACAAAGGGGAAATATGGTTTCTGTACTGTGGTAACACAACAGTTATCATTTGTTTCCCATTTAGGATTATGTTTCTGGTTCTTTCATTCTCTTTCAGTTCCAGTAGCTTCTTGCAGCTTAGTGGCATTATTGCCTTGCTTGGGATGAATTGATTAAAATAAAAGTTTCCTTTGTTGATAAATTTACTTTACATAAACACATTAACAGAAGTACACAAGTATGGTGCACTAATATTAATATGCTACATCTTTTCTACAGTCTTTGTATACTTCTTATCAGTGGTTATAAAGAACAAAGATAACAACATTTTTATTAATATTTCTACTTGTAAAATTCCTACTTAGATTTTACAAGTACTTGATTATATTCTTTGGCTGAAAATATTATAATACTGCTAATCCAAAAATGTAAATATTGCACTTTTCAGAACAAGAAAATTGAAACTTTCTCATATTTATCTTTGTAAAAAATGTACAAGTCTTGTATTATTTGAATAAATATTGGAACCTTTTATGTATTTTTAAAATAAAAGCACTAATCAGATGCCATCAAATAATTTACAGGGAAGGAACAAGGAACATAAATCTGTATAGTTAAATGAGATCTAAGCAATGAAAATCAATTAATTATTCTATTTTTTCTTTTATCTTTCTTTTCTTTTTGCTTTTTGTCTTTCTTTTCCCCCTCTTTGTTTTTTTCATTTTTATCCTTTTTTCCTTTCTTTTTCCTTTCTTTTTTCTTTTTAGCACACCTTCTATCATAAGCCAAACTTATCATTGCAAGAAAACAACACTTTCTTGGAAAATAACCACAAGACTCCATAACTGTTTTGTCAATAGATTAATAAGCCATGGAATTTGTTATTTTATGACCTTCCATACTTGAATCAATAAATATCAGTTTACATTTCTCATAATTGGCAAAATGCCATTTGGTTCTTTCAAGAAATCAATGTAAACACAGTTCTTAACCAAAGATTAATCTTAAGTTTAATTTGTTGAATATTTAATGATTTTTCAGATGTTGCCCATGCACTTACATCAATTAAGTAAATAAATCTGATATGTTAAGCTCAAAGTTAGTGTGTGTCTGCCAGAAACCCTTAAGATTAATTAGATATATAAATTTTGCTATCAATCTACATGTGGGTGCAAATATATAAAACTGACATCAAATAAATGCAGTTTTTATCATTTGTATCTACCGGCATGTTTCTTATGTCCTGCCCAAGTTAGCAGTTCCTACTTAATGGAGATAACTGATTTGCATATTGCTTTTTTGCTTTAGCTAATTACTGCTACCGTAGGCCTTTCCTTACCAAAATAACACACCATATGACTATAAGCAACCAACGGTATAAAACTAAACCAGCTCAAAACAAAATCACTTAAACCTCTCTTTCTTTCTCCAACATTTGTGGTATTTGTACCAACTTCTGCAGTGTGGAATCATTCCTCTTTGAAAAGTCTCCGAACATCCTAGCTCTCCGAGCAAAAGTCATAAGTGGCGACCCAGAGACATTAGATAAAGAATTGGTCAGTATAAGTAGTACCCTACAACGTAACAACTACCCTGGGTACATGGCAGCAGCCCCCAAAACTGGGATAGGCGGATACAAGAAGAGGACAACAACACTCAGAAAACAGACTGCCTGCCTTATGTGAAGGGGTTATCAGAGAAAATACAAAGGATCTGCGGTCCATATAACATCAGGACAACCTTCAAAAGCTTGACGACACTTCGCAGATATCTCTCCCGAGTAAGACCCCTCATAGAGGAGAACATGACTAAAGACTGTGTGTACGCTATCCCGTGCAGCTGCAGAAAGACATATAAAGGGGAGACAGGCTGCCCCCTTAAGGTAAGGCTTCAAGAACACCAGAAAGCTGCAACATGAGGGGAATTGGAAAAATCAGGCGTGGCTGACCACATATGGAGAGAGAAGGGAGATCACCACCCTCTGTGGGATCAGGTTGAGATCATAGACAAAGAACACCATTGGAAAATTTGTAAACTTAAGGAATCAGCACATATTCTAGGCGACAAAAATCTCCTGAGCCGACCAAGCATAGAAATGAATACAATATGGGAACAAGTAATAAGGAGTGCCAGAGAAAAGCGATAATAACAACAAAAATTGCAAAAAGAGCTCTGGTAAAAACATGCAATGATAACAGCAAAAATTGCAATATGAACACTGGTAAAAAATGAATGCTGAAGACATTAGGTTTATAATACCCAGAAATTCATACCCAAATGTCCTCAAGGACACATGGCACAGTGGATAAAAGCATTAGTTAGATCCAATGACAGGACACAAAGAGTGTGAGTTCAATACCCGGTTAAGGCAGTGCTGAACTTTCAGAGGGAAATTAACAGGAGATAACTGATAACTGACATCCATTAAAAACATGTCACGTGGAACTAGAACAGTCTACCCCAGTGAACGAAATAAAGGTTCAGTTCGACATTCCAACTATCTGAAGAAGGCCAGAGCATACAACGGCTGAAACGTTGTAATAAATATGGCAACAAAGATGAGGACAATAGTTTGAATAATGTAAATAATGATTTAGTTTCAACCCAGTGCTATATTTTATCTTCTGAATTTACCAGACATTTCTATTTTTTAATTCAAAATTTAGTCTGGATAGTGCATCCACTTCTGGAATAGTGTTCCCCTTTATGTATATGATGTCAAAATCAAAGGCTACAAGTTCTATAGCCCATCTTAAGATTCAGGAAGATGTGACTTTTGGTAATTCCTTTCTGGGGTTAAATATAAACTCTAAAAGTTTGTGATCTGACTTTAACAAAATTTTCATCCTAACAAAACATTTTGAGCTCTTTCTCTGCTCCAGACTATTGCTAACGCTTCTTTCTCAATATTTGAGTAGTTAGCTTCAGCTGACATTAATTTTTTCCACGCGTACATTTTTGAATGAATTCCTTATGATAAAATTGTGGCTACAGCATGTTCACTTGCATCTGTAGTCAATGTCACTTCTTTTTTTTTTGGGGGGGGGTCAAAGACTTTTGCAATTTGTTTTCTTATTAGTGGCTTTTTAAATTTTCAAAAGCTATTTTGAGTTCATTTAAATTCTGTATTCTTTTTCTGTAATTCTACAAATTAAGTCGCTGTATCTAAGTAGATATTTGCTATAAAAATTGGTCAATCCCAAAAATATTTATCAGTTTATTGTCTGGTGAAATTCCTTCTTTAGATATTTGGCATCCCAAATATGATATTTTGTCACAATTTAACTCATATTTATTGCTATTTATCGTCATACCCGCATTTTTTAATTTATTTAAAATTGTTTATTTTTTTAATTCCTCCTTACAGCAAGCACCTATGCCAATATTGTCTTGATATTTGATTATATTTTTTAACCACTCCAATAGAACTTTTTCCATTGCCTTTTGAAAAATATAGCTTGAAGTCTTAGCTCCAAATCGAAGATGAGTCCATCTTAGTAAGTCTATCAGGGTATTAATCGTAGTGACTTCTTTAAATTTTTCATCAAATTCTATTTGGTTATATGCAAATTTCACTTTGTTTTATTTCTTGCTAATTCCTGCAATTTCTATGCTAGGTAAGGGGAATGAATCAGAGCATATCTGATGATTCACAACTATTTTGTAATCCCTGCATAACCTCAAATCACCATCGAGCTTTTGTATTGCAACATTTGGTGAAGCCCAACTGCTACCACCTTGGGTAACCGTTTCCAATATGCCTTGTTCTACCATTTTCTTTAGTTTTGCAATTACCAGGGATAAAATGTGATGAGGTGTTTTTGATACTCAAAATAGATTGGGTGACCATTTTCTTTTAGACAAATACTCACTTTATATTCTTTTAATATCCCAGTGTCAGGTCCTTCTGACTTCATACAGTTTAACAATTTCGCTATATCCATTTTTAAAACATCTGTTCCCAAGAGTCAATGATTTTTTGTACATTCTAAAACAGTGATGGGAATAATCTCAAGATGTTTTTTGTCTCAAAAATTCCTTCCCAAATTAAGAAAAAGTAATCTTAATTTAAAACAATTTGATAGATCTGTCATCAAAATTCTAAACTAGTTTAAAATTTTGATGACAGATCTATCAAATTGTTTTAAATTAAGATTACTTTTTCTTAATTTGGGTTTAACCATTTTTCAAAGAAATTCCTTGGGTTTAAGGTAACATCGCTCACTGTGTCAACCTGCATGGGGAAAGTTATGCCAATCAATTTTACTGTCTCTCTACTTTTTGCAGGTGTACTTATTGAATATACTTGTGTATTTTCAGTATGAGGGTTTATATTTTCTACCTTTTCTACTCTTTTTTTCTATCTGCACACAGATTGGAAAAGGTCTTTTCTTTTACAATTTAAACATAATTTTCCTAGGGCTGGACATTTGTTTTTGTTTCTTTCGTGTTCTTTGTCACAATATTTGCACTTAATTAGGATTTCAGTTGTGTTGTATGCTCCCACATTGTTTTTAGAATTATTAAATTCATTAATTCATTCTAATTGCTGCAAAAATTTTACACTTGCTTCTAAATTCATATCATTCGCTTGTAGCCATCTATGATCTTGTGTTAGTATGTAATATCATACATCCCTTCATTTAGTCTTAGAAGGATCAATTCATCTTCTATAGGCATTTCTCATAAACTCAGTTTTTCAAATTTGCAATATCTTGATGCTTCTTTCAATCTGTGTAAATGTTGCAGTACAGTTTCATTCAAGTTCTGTCTATTATCCAGAAGTGTTGTTCTCTTTGCAGCTTCTTTTTTGGTTGCATGTGTCTTTTTATAAGGGTTAAACTTTCCTCGTATGTTAAGTCTTCCAGTATTTTGGGGTACAACATAATGAATATTTTCTTTATGGCTTCAGATCCTGCTGAAGCCAAAAATAAATCAGTAATTTTATTCTTACCTCTGGAGGCTTTCTTGTCTTTCAGTTTCTTTACTCTAACCAATGCTGCTAAACATCTGATTCATGTTTCTACATGCTCCAGTTCATCCAATGCCATTAGGATTCCTATTGGTGATGACATATTGTTATGAAGTAGAGTACTCACTGGAATAGATGCTGTCAGGTCAACAGATGGGAGCTTGACTGACATTTGCTGTGGCATTCTGATTTTATAGCAGTACCTCATTTACATACAATACTACACAATGTAAACCTTGTATTCAAAAAGTTGACACTGCCATGTGAAATTAGATTTTGAATCTTCTTATGGATATAAAAACAGAAGCATACTTCTTCTCAAGACTCAAAACAATTTTGGAGGCCAGTTTGAGTTACATATGTGTACATACACATGCACCCACATACACACACAATGGAAGAGATGATAGCTAGTAGCAGCAGACTAAGGCCTTTTCCACACACACAATAGAAAGGATTAACCAGCAACTTCCAACTAAGCCTTTTGTCTATCAAGTCACAAGCACATTTGAGTGATCGTTATAAAGAAAGCCTGTATACACATTTCAAACTGCACTACGAGCACTTAATTACCCTATAAAATAACCTTCACTGCAAGGGAAACTGAACATTTTATTGTTATTGTATATTTCTGAAAAGTATATATATATAAATGTTATTTCAACTGATGTTCTGCTATTATTTTCCTTCAGAATATAACCTTTTTATATTTCACTTAAAAGATGAGTTGTTGTTGTTAAATGTTTGGAATCTCGACACTCACATAGCAACAAAAACCTGGGTAGACGGATCCCAACAAATACATATATTCTTCACAACATTTTTAATGCATATCCATAAAATTCAAAAAGCTTTTTAATAATGTAAAATGTTTCTAATGTTGAGAAAAAATATATGTTGTTATTCTTCACAGTTAGAACAAATGTCAACATCCAGAAAAAAAACCAACCAATCAGGTTCTTGTTGTTTTGCTTCTGAGCACTTATAGAAAAGAAACTACAAGAACTCCAACAGAAAGTAGTTAAGCAAAGCAAGAAGAAAGGATTAACATCCACTGAAAAAAAGATAGAAAGCATGGTTGTTAAGAAAGAGAGCATCCCAACCTGCGAATTAGAAATTGCAACACCAAAATCTGCAGGCACACTGGGATAGCAAAAGATGCCTTCAAAAATGTAAGCAAAGTATTAAGAAACAGAAAATTTCATTAGAAACAAAGTAAAAGTACAAAAACTCTTATGCAATATCTATCCTCATATATGGCATTGAATTCTGAACAATTTCCTCAAAGATGAAGAAATTTGAAGCAGCAGAAATGTGGTTCTACAGAAACATGCTGATAATACCATGGACTGAACTCATGAGCAATGACAAAGTTTTAGAGAAAATGTAAACAAAAAAAACTTATATTTAACATCAGGAAGAAACAGTTGAAATTTCTAAGGTACATAATGGGGAAAGAGGGCATGGAAAATTTGATACTCACATGTCAGATTGAAGGCAAGGGAGACAGAGGAAAACAACACATAACCTACCTAGCAAGCTTGAGGAAATGGACAGCTGAGAAAGGTTGAGAAGAGATAACAAAAAGACAATATTAAGAGCTAGAAAGGTCAGGAAGTTGTGAAGAGCCATGATTGCCACTGTCCTGAAGAAAAGAAGGTGATCTTCTGTAAATAAAAACTTTATTACTTTCTTGCAGAAGATAAATAATTTTGCTTCTCTTTGTTTTTCTGGATCTTTGTAAAATTCAAAATTCATAAAGCATGGCAGGAGGAGTCAGATACTTCCTGGAGTGATAGAATGAGCTGACTAAACCATGTTAGGAGGAATCAAATACTTTCTCTAGTGATAGAATGAGTACACTAAAGCATGGCAGAATGAGTCATATACTTCCAGAAGTAATAGTATGAGCTGACTAAAGTATGTTAGGAAGAGTCAGATAGACTTCTTGGAGTGATAGAATGAACCGAATAAAGCATGGCAGGAGGAATCAGATACTTTATAGAGTGATAGAATGAGGAAACTATTTTTTCAGCATTTTTAGGAATTGATTGTATATATGATTTCCACTCGAGGTCTGAGGTAAAGTTAAGACCTGTTTTAAGTATGGAGCCTCATTGAAAGTGCCACTGTTCATCATGAGTTGAAAACTCATTGTCAAGAACAATTTTTTATATATCTGACTCTTGGAAAAGCAAATGAGACCCAAAAATGGAATAATACAACCATATCTTGACTGGAGCTCCTCACTTTTCAGCCTTGATAGAATTGAATATTTTTTATGCATTCTTGATGGCAAAGACTTATTCTCCATTCTACAGATTCTAGCAATAGAATAGTGATGGGCTTACAATGTTGCAAGCCCATCACTATTCAACCACTATTTCCATGGCGGATGTTCAAATGAGCACCATTCTTTAGTTCCACCAGTTCAGAACTTCACGGCTAGTTCCAGAAAGTCGAATTGCCATCCTTTCCTCTGTATACCAAATGTGAGAAGAAAGTTCCAATCATACAACTTTTTCTTCAAGAACTGCTACTTTGTGGAACAGAGTCCCATGTGGATGCTACCCTGAATGCTACAATCCTAAGATCTTCAAGTTAAGAGTCAATCATTATCTATGCTCCTTATCCTTACAATCTTCATTTCCTACCAACTCCTCTTTCATTCTTTCATTTATATCACACACTTAATTTAACAGTAACCTTCTACCTTGAGTGATTTTTGAGCCTTATACTGGCTGAATTCTAGTATCAAAAAATCTTTAGGCTACCCCATTTCTTATATCATTTTGCATTTGCTGTACTTAATAATAAAGGAATTTTATATTTCTATAAAATATGAAAATAAAATGAAATAAAAAATATGCTGTTAAAAAATGTTTCCATGCCAAAATCCATGAGACTGCACAATTACACAATGCACTATTATGAATTATATTCACCCAGAAGAACACCATCCCAGTCAACTGTCATCCTTTTCATTTAATTGGAAGACATTTTTCATTCACCTCGTATGCAATTCCAGTTTAAATGTCATGTCAAATTTATTCCACATGATGAGTTTCTTTTCTTTCCTTTCATTTTTCACAGACCAATGAATTGATCAGCTGAATGATCTTCAATCAAAGCTCAACAGAATTGAACCTCGTCTTTTCTCACTGTTAAATTTAGCTTAATGTTTCTCTATGACTTGGCTCCAAGTTACTTTGATAAAAAAAAGAAAAAGATTTCTCAGCTTGAATTATGCCTTTCTGCAAAATCTTTTAGAAAGTTTTGACTGTAGCAAACTATATATATGAACTACAATTTATTATGTTTTTAATAATTTCCCCCCAAGCAAGGTAATAACATCACTAGGACACAAGAGGTTACAGAGTGTGAAAGAATAAGAAAAAGCAAACATTATTAAGGAGCAAGAACAATAAAAGAAAAAGAATCAAGAAGACAGTAGATAATGATTGACATTGAATTTTAATTTTTGGTGATCAAATTGGCTGTAAACCATTAGAGACTTCCACTGGTGAGAAGTCTGGGAAAATAAACTGTTAGCAAAGAACTTATGGTCACATCTAGACAATTCAACTTTAAAATGATGAAACCAATTTTGTGCTGCACTTAAATTCTAGATACCATACAGCAAAGTTTATCAGGACAATTACAGTTAAAGTTGTTGAGGGCTTGCAATGCTTGGTCAGCACTGAAGCCTCAAACATACAAAATTTATCATTTACAAGCAACAATTCAAAACAAAGACAAAACTCAGTTTAACCAAATTTAAAATAAAATTTATTCAAAAATTTCAGTATGTATTGACCGTGTGTGATTTGGTTGTGTATGGTATTAGTATTCAAGTATATAGGTAAAAGTGGTTTTCACAGTTGTGCACATGGTGAAGAGTTCAAAATGTCTTTTTAATTACATTTGTGAGACAGTAAGTAGAAAGAAAAGTGTCAGTGAAACAGTACTTAACTGGTGTGTCTAATATGGGGTGTTCCCAGTTCTTGACCTGGTTACCATGGTGATGTCATGAATCATTGAGTTCTTCTTTGGCTATGGTTGTTGAAGGAATGGAAAAAAGGGATGAGTGACTGGTTTCCTTCCATCTGCTGACATGAAGTTCAGTAGCTAGCAGATTTCTCCCTTCTGAATCAAAAATTTCTATGCTATTTATATGTTTATGATGACTGTCAATGATGTAGTGTGTGGATGTAGTTGTAAGCTAAAGTTTGCACCTACTTGAGAATTGTGGCGAGGAAAATGAGTGGAGGAAAAGAACATATTTTATGACCAATCGTTTTTTAGGTCTGCTACAAAGTATTTATCTATAATAGTAAATTATACTTCATTGTTCGAACTGCTGTCCTCATCTTTATTTGGTGCTCCATCTGCATGAATTTAAATGTGCTACTAGGTTGGCATCTCAGTTCCACACTTTCACTGTCAAAACAGTTAAATATGACCGCCTATTCTACTCCAACAGCTTCTTCTCTCACACTTCCTGACAGTGGAACTCCCTTCCTCTTACTTGCTTCCCTCATAGCTATAATCTTCAAATATTCAAATGTAATGTCAATCGACATCTTCTGATGCCTTGATCTTGATCCCCATCCTTTTCTTTATCTTTTCCTCAACCCAACCCCCCTCTTTACTCTTACTTTCACTCTCTTTAATCCCCTGTGTGCTAGTGGCTAGTGGCCTTGCTTGGCGATGAAATGCTTGAAAAGAAACCATATTCATATTTCGGCCATTGTACGCTCTGGCCATTTTGAGATATGTTGGAATATCGAATCAAACCATGACAGAATGTTATAGTTCCATGTGCCATGCCTTTGTCTGACTATCTCAGTTTCAGTTATTCCCCTTTAATAACTCAATTCTCCAAGATTTTGCTCACCTCTGCTGAATAGGGTGTCACACAGGTCATATTTTTGAAGAGGTTGAAAATCAGGTATGAATGAAAACAAAGGTATGGTATCTAAATCTTTGTACCAGGTATTTTACAGTAACTTCTTTGTCTCACCATTTTGGTGTAACTTTGTACAAAAAAGAATGAAGATCATTTATTTGATATGATCAGAATTATGCCCAGTACTGCAATTTTTGATTATAGTAGGTGTACTAGTATTGATCAGATGGGGGAGTCGCATTATACACAAGCTATAGGAAAAAGATCAGGTTTTTCACAAAAGGGGGGCTTGCACAATACATAAAGTAGGCTTATACCTGAGTACATATACTGTATTTGACTTTTCAAATGATATCAACTGAGGGTCAGTTTCATGTGTTATCATTAATACTGAAACTCTGAAAGATGCCTCAGATTTTTGAGTATTTTTTTAAAAAAATCAACTTGTAAAAATATAATTCTATTTTGGAAACAAAATATCTGGAAGCCTAAAATCTATTCATTATATGTGAAAATGTAATTATAATACACACCTACATGTATGTGGTTATTTGGTAAAAAAAAGGCCGGGTGGTAATAGCACTCAGTTGTCTAATATACCATGTATAGGAAGGGAACTGTCACAGCCTGCAATATAGTGTGGCCTCAAGGTTGCCCACCAGAGCTGCTTGGAGAGACACTCTTCCATATGCGACATGGCACTGCAAGAACCCCGATATTATGCAATGGTTGATCAGAGCAGCCTCTCAAAACACTATACAAGAGTTTGAGCTCCAGTCGGGAACAGCAACCAGAAAACTGCAAACCCGGCACCCTCAGAATGAAGAGACATTGCCACCATTCACACATATCAGAGAAAAATTAATGACAGCACCACTATTTAGGCCTGAGAAAAGGAAAGGAGCTGGGAACCCTTTCTTAAACAGAAAATAAGGAAGAAGCCTCTACTCCTGTTCAAACCAGCTTCCCCACTGTGATGAGATGTGACACAAGGTAAGGTTTAATTTTTGGAACCTGAGCATGTACAAGATCTTGCTCTTCATGTAGCTACAAAAAGGAAGAAACTTAGGCTATGTAGGAGTCTGGCTCAAGATAAAGTGGGTACCATAGTTAGACATTAAAGAAAACAGAAGTATGCTATTTAGACTATTTACCATTCATTTGCTCAGACTATCATTCTCATCTTTGTTGCTATATTTATCACAACGATTCGGCCATTGTATGCTTCGGCCTTCTTCCGACGGTTGGAATGTCCTAAAGGGTTCAGTTTGACATTTTTTTGCTTGCTGGGGTAGACTGTTCTAGTTCCACATGCCATTTCTAATGGATGTCAGTTATCAGTTATCTCCAGTTAATTCCCCTCTGCAAGTTCTCCACCGCCTTAACCAGGTATTGAACTCACACTCTTTGGGTCCTGTCACTAACTAATGCCTTTATCCACTGTGCCATATGTCCTTGAGGACATCTGTGTATGAATAACTGGGTATTATAAACCTAATGTCTTCAGCAACCATTTTTACCAGTGCTTATATTGCAATTTTTGCTTTTATCATTGCATGATTTTTGTTTTTTTTAACAGAGCTCATATTGCAATTTTGTTGTTATTATTGATTTTTCTTTGGCACTCCTTATTACAACAGCTGAAACACTGTGATAAATATGGCAACACAGATGAGAATGATAGTCCATGCAATGTAAATAGTGTACATAATACCTCATCTCTGAAAAATAGACATATGCTATTTAAGTCTTCATATCAGATATTTTACGGTAAGTGTTTTTTTATATCACCCTTTTGGGGTAGCCTTGTACAAATAAGAATGAAAACAACTTATTTGCTAAAAATATGTCCAGAATGATGCACAGTATTCTGAAACATGCATCAGATTTGAGTTTTTCTTTAAAATCAACTAGTAAAAATATAATTCTATTTTTTTCTATAAACAAAAAAATCTGGAAGCCTAAAATCTATTCATTATATGTGAAAATGCAAATACACAACTACATGAACTGGTTTTTCTCATTATTATGGGGTAGCTTTGTAAAAAACGAATGAAGACCAATTATTTGCTATAAAACATATCCAGGATGTTGCCCAGTACTGCAATATTTGACTATGGTAGACCTACTAGTATTACTTCAAAATTGGAGATGCATTATACAGAAGCAAAAAAAAAAAAAGAAGGTTTTTAACAAAAAAATTCAGGGTTTGCACCTTACATGAAGTTGGCCTATACACAAGTATATACTGTACATTTAATGATAAATATATTAGATCTAGGTTTATCAGTTTTGGCAAAACCATCTCCAATTTCACTATTTACAAATTTTAGAGGTATTTTTAAACTAATTTGAAATAAACCGATATAACAATGAGAAGAAAGTCAATTCAAAATTTATTAGCATTTGGCTTCCCAAATGGAATCCAATTTTCAGCTTGTTGCCTAGTTTGTAAAATTTGTCAGGATCTTCATTGAGTGATTCCATATTTTTTTCCTGAGTATGATCTGGAAGGATTTTGCCACTATTTTAAATAATCCCTTTTGTTTGAGCTATATTTTATGAAACCAGAATGTTCACCTGTTAAACAAAAATCACTTTGTCTTGATATTTTATTTTCTACAAAGTAAAAGATCTTGGGGAATATCTACTAAGTGTTGCAGTGTCATAATTTTTTTTTCCAGCAGTGGTTTATGCAGATGACACAGTGTTGATAGCAGACACAGAATGGAAAAAACAGGAACTCCTACAGAAGGTAGGAAATGAAAGTAAAAAGAAAGGACTAAATGTCAAAAATAAGATGGAAGAATGTATGATTGTCAGAAAAAGAAACAGACCAAGATGCAAATTACAAATTGGATATTCCAAAATTAAGCAAGTGCAAAAATTAAATATCTAGAAAACAATGGTTGTATCCTACCAGTTCACACTGGTTCATGCAAACTGATTCTTAAAATTATAAAAGCTTAGTGAACTGTTTGTTGGATTATCCAAAAATAATCTTATATATTAATAGCCAATGGTCTAGGTAAAATGTTAGTTATGGCATGCTCATGCATGCATTTAGTGAAACTCTAATAGCCACACACTCCCTACCACAACAATAAAAAGCAGTCAGTGGAGGGGGGAATAAAACGATAGCTGTGTAGAAAAAATAGGCAAAAGTGAGAGATCTTTGGGACTGCAGGAATTCAGTTCAAATGTGACTAAGAAAACATAACATAGCAGATGACACTAGAATAAAAAAAGCATCATACTTCTGAACAAAAATATGATGACAACAGAATTTCAATCTGGAAGTATGTTAATAAATAAATGTTTTCTATTAAATTATCAAAATGGTTTAATTCTTTTTGCTACTATAAAGTGATTTGTTTCCATTCTCAGACTGAAAGGAAAATAAGCAGAATAGGTTTCGAAAGATTACCTGCCTTTATAGAACCAGTTACTGGAAAATGGAATGCATTATTGCTAGGAAGTGTCTTAAAGAGAATAAGAAATGCAGCACTAAAATCTGAAGATACATTGGGATAGTGAAAGGTACTTTCCAAAAGCTAAGCAAAGTATTAAGAAACATGAAAATTTCATTAGAAACAAAAAAAAGATTACTGAACTGTTATATAATATTGGTTCTCCTATACAACAATGTTGGACAATCTCCTCACAGATGAAGAAAAGACTTGAAGCAATAGAAATGTTCTACAGAAGCATACTGAGAATACTACAAACTGAACATGTGACCAATGACAAAGTCTTGAAAGAAAATGGAAACAAAAAAGACACTTAAACTTAACATCCCAAAAAGAAAGTTGAAATTGGGGGGGGGGGGTAAATAATGAGGAAAGAAGGCTCTGAAAGTTTCACCCTCACTGGGCATATTGAAGTCAAGAGGGGTAGAGGGAAGAAGCACATAGCCTACCTAACAAGCTTGTGTGAATGGTTAGCAGGACAGGGATTAGGAGAAATAGAAAAATGACAAACTTTACTAAGGGCTGCAAATGATAAGAAGTTGTGGAGAGCCATGATTGGTCAGATGCTGAAAGTACACAGCAAATAGAAAAAGAAGGAGTATATCCATATTTAGCACATTTTCATCTTGAAAAATATGTTGCACAAAATGCTGAAATTAATTGTCAGAAATATACTGCTTGTAGATATAGACAGTGTGATTATGGGAATCAACACTGTATATTGTCAGTCTCATGTCTCAGCCTCAAGATTACATTGAGGCATGAAACTGACAGTCACTATGTAGTGTTGATTCCTATGTTCCCACTGTATCTATAGAACAAAAATAACAAAGACAGTATTGCAACAAAAAAAAATGATTGACCTGTTTAATTCTGGAAGGTAATGTATTTAAGGCAAGCAGTTTTTGTAATTAGAGTGCTTGATATCAAGAAATAGAACATTAAATGTAATAAATGAAATTAAATGTTCACCTATCTTGTGTCTATTTCTGGAAGATAACGTTTTTAAGGTGAGCAGTATTTGTATTTAGAGTGCTTGATATCAAGAGATAGAGCATTAAGAGTAATAAATATATATGTATTAAAAAGGTTCTTTGATCTTA
Source organism: Acanthosepion esculentum (assembly GCA_964036315.1). NCBI lineage: Eukaryota > Metazoa > Mollusca > Cephalopoda > Sepiida > Sepiidae > Acanthosepion > Acanthosepion esculentum. Next base: position 74,717,170 of record OZ038486.1, read on the forward strand.
TGACTAAGGTGAGTGAACAAATTTAATTTTTTTTATTTAGAATTATACAACTGCGTGTGCGTGTGTGCTAAAAACAACAGAAAAGAAAAAGCATTGAAGGCTTTTCCCTCATGAGACTAGCCAAAAAATAAACCTTATATAACTTATTCTAATAATGAAAACCTTTCGTGAACAGAAAAGAAGCACTCAATATATTGGTTATCAGAGCTTTGTTTAGCTGTGTGGTAGCTAGAGTACAATCCCTATTTAATATTAATGGTCAAAGGAAGTATGTTCAGTCATATGAAAAGGGTTACTGTTTCTTTCCGTTAAAAGGAAAGCAAATAGATTACTCTTGTTTCTCAGAAAATTTCAAATCTTGTTTTCTTCTCTTATAATGAGGCCATTAAATTTTCTGTGCAGAGCAGAATTAGTCAATATAAAATAAGTGTCAAACAGAGAGTTATACAAAAACCAAAACACTAAAAACATAATGAAAGTGCAATTATTGCATCAACGAATGACAATACAAGGCAATAGGCTATCCTTCCTAAGCAAAAGCACTAGAATAGATGTCTGGGTCAAAATGGCCTACACTCTTAAATATCAATATATGAATCTGCCTGCTTTTGTTGTAAAAGCGACTTGGTGGCTACAATGGTAGCAAGTTTGCTTCCATCGTCTGAATTTGCCTGCTTTTGTTTTAAAAGTAGCTTGGTGGTTATAATGGTAGCAAGTTTGCTTCAAATTTTCTGAATTTGCCTGCTTTTGTTTTAAAAGTAGCTTGGTGGCTATAATGGTAGCAAGTCTGCTTCCATTGTCTGAATTTGCCTGCTTTTGTTTTAAAAGTAGCTTGGTGGTTATAATGGGAGCAAGTTTGCTTCCATTGTCTGAATTTGCCTGCTTTTGTTTTAAAAGTAGCTTGGTGGCTCTAATGGTAGAAAGTTTGCTTCCATTGTCTGAATTTGCCTGCTTTTGTTTTAAAAGTAGCTTGGTGGTTATAATTGTAGCAAGTTTGCTTCCATTGTCTGAATTTGCCTGCTTTTGTTCCAAAAGTAGCTTGGTGGTTATAATGGTAGTAAGTTTGCTTCCATTATCTGAATTTGCCTGCTTTTGTTTCAAAAGTAGCTTGGTGGTTATAATGGTAGCAAGTTTGCTTCCATTGTCTGAATTTGCCTGCTTTAGTTCCAAAAGTAGCTTGGTGGTTATAATGGTAGCAAGTTTGCTTCCATTGTCTGAATTTGCCTGCTTTTGTTCCAAAAGTAGCTTGGTGGCTATAATGGTAGTAAGTTTGCTTCCATTGTCTGAATTTGCCTGCTTTTGTTCCAAAAGTAGCTTGGTGGTTATAATGGTAGCAAGTTTGCTTCCATTGTCTGAATTTGCCTGCTTTTGTTCCAAAAGTAGCTTGGTGGCTCTAATGGTAGCAAGTTTGCTTCCATTGTCAGAATTTGGCTGCTTTTGTTTTAAAAGTAGCTTGGTGGTTATAATGGTAGCAAGTTTGCTTCCATTGTCTGAATTTGCCTGCTTTTGTTTCAAAAGTAGCTTGGGGGTTATAATGGTAGTAAGTTTGCTTCCATTGTCTGAATTTGCCTGCTTTTGTTTTAAAAGTAGCTTGGGGGTTATAATGGTAGCAAGTTTGCTTCCATTGTCTGAATTTGCCTGCTTTTGTTTTAAAAGTAGCTTGGTAGCTATAATGGTAGCAAGTTTGCTTCCAGTTTTTGAATTTGCCTGCTTTGTTGCAAAAGTGGCTTGGTGGCTATAATGATAACAATTTCGGTGGGGTATACAGGGCCTAGTATTGAGAAATGTAAGAAAGGCAGACATTTTAAATACATAAAGAACAGATGAAACATGAAACAAACCCGTTATTCAACTTAAATATAATCTAAATTTTTATCTCACTCTTTGATTGGATGCCTTCCTGATATGGATACCTGGGGTCATCGCATCCTCTGACCCCCTTCTGCACACTACTGGTAGCAAGTCCACCTGCGATATCTGAAAAACCTACTTTTATTGTAAAAGTGGTTTGCTGGCTACAATGATAGTAAGTTTACCTCCAGTATTTGAATCAGTCTGCTTTTGTTATAAAAGTGGCTTGATGGCTACAATAGTAGCAAGTACACCCTTAATGTCTAAACCTGCCTGCCTTTGATGTAAAAGCAGCTTGATGGTTACAATGGTAGCAAATTTACCACCACTGTTATTAATCAGTATATGAGTTTAAGTAAAAGCTAGGATTTAAATATTATTTCCATATTTAGTGTGGGACACCGAGTGAGAATCAAACCTGATAAAGTATAAGTGAACTACAAGGTGAGCTTATTAACCATTTCTCTGTGATGTAACACCTTTTCCTTTTTGAAAATTTACCTTAGACTGGTACAAGACTATCATTATAGGGCACCCAGAACCCATAGTATGAATGTTCTATTAGATTAGATTTTTTTAATCAATTCACTCCAATCAAGGCAAGAATTCCATTAAGACAACAAGGGGCTACTGGGGGTGAAAGAGAATGAAAAGATTTTAGGGAACAAGGAATAAATCTCTACTTCTGTTCAAAAGACCAGGGAGAGGCAAACCTATCTACTCCTATTAGCTTGCTAACTATTATTCTATCAGAAGTGTATACATATGTGTATTGATATTAACTTTGCTTAGCATAGTTAGGCACAAGGTCACGTGTGAGAAAATTGGACTCTCTACCAGAGTAGTTCCCAAATTTTTTCTTTTCTGGGCTGCATTTTTCAGAATTAAAATTTGTCTGTGCCTCACCAAATTTTATGTGATAAAAAGTACATTTTAAAAATAAAAAACAGAGAGAGGGTTAAAGGGAGATAACCACGGATTCAAAGTCAAAACATTATCATTGATAACTCTCTCTTCCAATTTGCAGATACTAGTTAGCATATTTTTAATACTTGATATAATGCAAAAATATCACAAAGATAAAATTGGTCAATAACTATTTGTAACTATTTATACTGGGACTCATGCATGCCATTACAAGTAATCCATAATAATATTTTAAATTTTGAAATCATATTTATTTTTGGCATATGTTTTTTTTTCAACTGTTTCAAAATCTTTTATTGTCTTTCAATCCTTCCACCTCACTTTCTCTTCCGCCACACCTATAAGGCACACTGCACTGTTTGGGAATGACAGCACTACCATAATAATATTTTCTGAGACTAAATTACTCATTTATGCCAATGTATAAGTAATTTAACAAAAAATGTTCTTAATATAATCATTCTTAATGATAATAGACATTCTTAATAAAACTTGCTAAAATACTATTTAAAAAAATAAAACAACCAATGCATTCCTTGACTTGTCTTAAAAACAAAGATGTATTTCAATAATTAAAGATTATAAATGCATAATAATATAATAAAAATTATAGTACAATAAACAAAAAAATATTTAAGAATAAATGGATAATTAAAATAATCAAGACTTCTCTTTTAAAATACGACATTGCTTTCTTTGAGCAATAGAAAAACACATCTGTTCACTAGTCTATGGCCCTTGTAAAAAAATTTCAGATATAACTATAATATATCTGTAAAAAGACAATATGAATAAGGAAAGCTGATCTTAGCTGACATGTTTTGTTCTCTGACAAACTTTATAAAGGCATTTGCTTTGACAAAGTCAGAAGACAAAATGCATTGGCTAAGATAAGTTTTCCTTTTCCATGAAAAGTGCTCAGATGAACTACATTCCTTAGTTTCACCTTCATGGCTAAGACCCATGGCCACACAGTGTAGAGATCTACCCTCATTCCCTTCATATTCCATTCATGTGATGTAAGTTCTATTCAAGCAGCTTCTTCCCACAAATTGCTGCTTTGAGGAACTAACTCCCAAGAGGATGTTTCCCTGATTACTACAACCTGTACAAGTCTAAGGTTAACAGTTATTTTTCCCATGTATCCATATAATTTGTACCTCTTACTCTATAACTCTCTACTTTGAGTGGCATTTGGGCCTTATACTGGGTGAATACTATTGTAAAAAAAAAATCCTAATGATTTTGTGTGAATGAATGAAACAGTGGGGATAAAGTGGGATAATAAAGAGTGAAAAGTTTTTTAGAGTGACATGTGGCAGGAAGTCGGGAAGAGACATAATTATCCACATCGTGAAAGAGAGACAGTACATAAAAGAAGAAAAATGGAGATATAAGGATATTTTTTTTATGTATTCATTGTGAAGATAAATAATATGAGACTTTGGATACCTTTTATTTTTCTTTTTGTTCATTTGCTGGTCTGTCATCATCATCATCATTATCATAGTCATGTTTTTATGTTGAGGCTGGACCAGGATTATTCTTGCACAAAGCAAGGTGGTTTCGTGCCTGACAGAGGATCTCAGTTTACCTCAGCATATTGAGATTTGTCATAATAATGTGAGGCAAGGTTTCACAAGGTTGGATGCTCTTCCTGATCCCCAACTCAGGCACTCACAGAAGTTTAAGTACACTGTTTTTTTTTTTATCGAAGCCCCAATTCTATGAAGGTGCCATTCAAAGCTTAAGACCTTCATCTTAGCCTTATATATATATATATCTATATCTATATTTATATTTATATATAGAAAGAGCCTTATATATATATATATATATATATATATATATATATATATATATATTTAAAATTGAAGAAAGAAAGAAAGAAAGAAAGAAAAGGTGATGATATTTACAAGGCTCAGATTTTTCTGGCACAAAACTAAATCCAAATCAAAATCCAGACCCTTCTCATTCCTGTTGAAGGAACCTCTCCCTGTCTTCAAGGGTGTAGCTGTACTTACCCCATTTGGCCAATTTAACTTATAGTTGGGGATGGATGGGTGTTGACTGAAAAGTTCATCCGCCCTTTTACACCATTTGTTTTTTGTGTTGCTGGGGTTCCACTCCCCCTTCTCACCAGACCAGATTCTGGTGGGGGAGCCGGTTTAGTCACCAACAACTTGACCACTCAGGTTTGGAATTCAGAATTGTCCTTCCTCTAGGCTGGTTGCCACCCAAGCTTATAGGACTCAGCTGCAGGGAGAAGATATTGTACCTTTGCAAAGGGTATTTGCACAAAAGTGAATACAATAAAGTTTACTGGAATTTGAAGTTACTGCAAGACCATAATAGTAGAAAAAACAAAGAAAGGAATAGAGAGGGTGAAAATTAGTTGAATGAGAGGAATGAAGAAGACTGATAGAAAGAAAGTGACAAGTGGGTGGAAAGAAGTAAAAAGAGTAGGTTGAAAGGAAGAGGGTAGAAGAATGACAAGTGGTTTAATAAAGGAGGGAAGGGAGAAGTAAAAGAGAAGACAGTGTGAGAAGAATAGAAGGTGGAAAGCAATACCAAGAAAGATAAAAAATAAAGTGATTGAAAATACAAGTGAGTGGACTAGAAAAAAGAAAAAAGAAAGAAAAATAACGAAAGAAAGGAAAAAGAAAAAGAAAGCAGAAAAGAAAGAAATAAAGCAAGGAAAAAGAAAGAAGAGATTAGAATAGAAAAGAATAATAATAATAATAATAATAGATAGAGGAGGAAAAAATGCAAAATGTAAGAGAGGAAGGAGGAGAAGAAAGAGCAAAAGTAAGATGAGAGGAAGATTTATTTTCTACAATAATGTTCATCTGAAACAAGGCCCAAGAGCCACTTGAGGTAGAGGGTTACAGAGTAAGAGATATAAAACGCAGTAGCAGTTAACATATAGCAGTTAACCCTAGACTTGAACAGGTTAAGATTGTATTAATTGGGGAAGCATTCAGTTCACAAAGTAGCAGTTCATTGGAAAAAGCTGTTTGAGTGGAAGTTACATCTCTTTAATGGAATACAAAGGGAATGGGGGCGATTCACTACAATGTGTGTGGGGCATGGTGGGTCTCAGCTGTGAAGGTTAGAACTGTTGGAATGTCGTTCGTCTGAACATTCTCTCCATGGAAATAGCAATAGAGACAAAGAGAACCAACATAAATGGCAAATGATTAATTAGAAAATTATAAAGAGAGTAAAGAAAGGGAACAAAAGGAAGAAAATAGGTTCAGTAAATAAGAAATAATGAAAGATCATGCAAATACAACAATGTAAATATCTGGGAAGTATTTAAATAGGGGACAGAAAGTGTGACACTGAAATCTGAGAGCACATTGAGATAGTGAAAGATGCCTTCCAAAAGCTAAGCACAGTATTAAGAATCACAAAAAATTTGTTAGAAACAAAGAAAAGAGTACTGAACTGTCATGTAATGTCAGTCCTCCTATATGGCAGTGAATGTTATGGGCACCTCGAGGTGGTGTAATGACTAGCAAGCTTGTCGGCTAGAACAATTACGGCCGTGTAGTGAATTTGATCCTCACTGGGTGTCCCATATGTTCGGCCTTGTGCCATAGCTAGAGTTGGAAAATAACTATGGCAGTGAATGTTGGACAATCACTGCATCAATGAACAAGAGGCTTAAACTAACACAAATGTAGTTCTGCAGAAGGATGCTGAGAACTACAGCAGGATGCTGAGAACCATAAACTGAACATGTGAGTAATGACAAAGCTCTACAGACAATGGCAACAAAAAGGACACTCATACTTAACATCAGAAAGAGTTAAAATTTCTAGAACACATAATGAGGAAAGAGAACTTGGAAATTTTGGTACTCACAAGACAAATTGAAGGTAAGTGGGGCAGAAGAAAACAACACATAACCTACCTAGAAAGCTTAAGTATATGGATGACAGGACTGGGATTAGGAGAGATAACAAAAAGATAAAATTTATTTAATAAGAGCTACAAAGGGTAGGAAATAGTGGAGAGAAATGATCGCTTACATCCTGACGGTGTATAGAAGAAAGGACAGAGAAAGAATTTGTCACAATTCTGAATCTTATTCCATAAGTGTGGATAGCTGACAAAGAAAATGATGATAACGCATATTGGTTGTTACCAATATGCAACTCTTTTGTATATGAGAAAAGAGAGTGCTGCTGAAAAAAGCTAAGGTTTTCTATGCATTTTGCACCCAAACTAATCCATATCCTAACTTACATAAAGATGGTTGACAGCTGAAAAAAGTTGGTGGAATTACTGAACAAAAGAAGATGATGCAAAAAAAAAAAAAGAAAAAAAAAGTCAAGTCAATATCGTTAATACTGATGAAAAGGATTATATGCCACAAAACCTCAAATGACAAAGGAGTGGTGATGATGATAAAGAAAAGAGGAAAAAAAAAAAACTGACCAATCAGGATGGGAGTTTAAACAAGAAAATGGGCCAATCATATGATGGAACAGTAAAAACGTGTTCCTAAAGGGTTATTAAGATCTAATGTAAGAAAATCTGTGAAATAACAAACTAGGATGAACCAGAAGCCTCACCCTGCAAAAAAAAAAAAAGGGGGAAAGAATACAAGAAAAAATTGATGGGGGTAAAAGCCGACATGTATGTATAATATATATGATTAAGGTATATTTGGGCAGCAAACTTTCTTTTAAACATCTTTCATTAATTATGACAGACAAGGAAAATTTTATTAAAGTATAAAACTAAATAAAAAATTATTCAAATTTTCCTTGTCTGTCATAATTAACGAAAGATGTATACATGTATATCATCATTGGTGGAACTCATTGCTAAGTATTGGGGTGCTCATCAAAATTTCCTGTGCAAAATGAGTCCTATGTTGGATTTGAAGTGACGTTTGTCACTACTACATGGTAGGGTATGAGGGTTCAGGGGATGGAGAGTTCTGGCTTTTCTTTGGGCTCTCTTTGTCTTTTCTATTTGCCTTTTGGTGTTACCATATTGTAGTGGAGGAACTTGTGTGTCTCAAGGAACCTGAATGCAATGCTGCCGGGAGATCTGACTCCTGGTAGAGCCATCCATAGTGGTAAGGATTCAGGGAAGAGACCAGACTAAGCATGATCCGATGCCAGGTGACGTTCTGCATACGAGAACAGGTCAGGAGCCTGATGCAAGCTGCTATGAACTTGCTTGTCAAGCTCAGGTTTGCCGCAGTAGATGGAGTGGTAACCCATGGAGCGTCTCAAACAATTTGCAGCCAAAGCTTTCCTATTCAAGAACTTTTCTTCTTTTCAATCCTGATTTTGCCACCAACGTTGATAGACTGAACACTTTACCCAAATGCCAGACATCCACCTAACCAAACAAATCTTCTCCCCAGAGCTCACGTCTAGCAAGAGACCATGTAGAACCCCATATAGTTGATTCAAGGATCAGCTCAAATACACCTTGCTGAGGAGAGAAATCAATCTCATCCATTGGAAGATGGAAGCTGCAGAAAGAACCAATTGGAGAAGAACAATCTACAATATATAGTCCACTTCAAATGTATTGGAATGGCAAGGACAGTTCCTTTGTTTTTGTAGTTCACTGAAGACATTTAATTTAAGATCAAAAGATGAATATGAGAAAAGTGTTCAGAATTTCAACTTTCATTTCCTGGTATTTACATTTAGATGTGTCAAACAGTATAGGATATGCTACCTTTTGTTTGATACCACCCATTTTTTAAGTGAGCAAAACTACTGGAACATGTGACTGACAGGTGTTTCTTGTTGCCCGGGTGTTGCCTTTTAGATTGATCGTTTAAACATTAAATAACACTGAATGACTACTCTTGGTTTTTTTCTCTGAGTGTCTGAGTTGGGTGACAGGAAGAGCATCCAGCCTTGTAAAACCTTACCTCAAATTATTATGACAACAGGCACATGTTGAAAGGTAAAGTGAGATCTGTCAGGGTGGACCCACTTTGCTTTGTAAGAGATTAATCTTGGTACGGCCTAAAAAAAAAACACAGCTATGATGATGATGTTGATGATGATGATGTTGATGATGATGATGGACCAGCAAATGAACTGAAAAAAAAGATATCCAAAGTCTCACATTATTTATCTTTAAAATGAATATATATAAAAAAAATGTCCTTATTTTATGTCTTTCTTTTTCTTCTTTTATGTACTTTCTTTCAGGATGTGGACAATCATGGCTCTTCACAACTTCCTGCCACATGTAGCTCTAAAGAACCTTTCATTCTTTATTATCCCACTTTATCCCCACTCTGTCATTCATTCACACAAAAATGTTAGGTAGGTTACTGGCTGTCTGCTTTGTAAATTAAATAAAGTGTTTAATTTGAAATTCCCAGTAGGTTACCCAAATCGGCATACACCTGATGAAGGCTGGAGGGCATAATAACTGAAATGTTGTGATAACAATATCTAAGATGAGGACAATAGTCTACATGTAGATAATGTAAATAACACTATATGTAAGTTTGTTAAAAGTTTGGATACTATGCAGATGAAATAAAAAGGGGAGGTAGAATGAGAGAGGGAGAAAGAGAAAGAGAGAAAGAAAATGAACAGAGGCAGAAAGAAAGAAAAATAGAAAAAGACAGAGAAAAAAGATACAGAGATAAAGATTGTAAGAAAGAAAGTGAAAGTAAGATATATAGAGAGAAAAGGACAGGAATAAAGATAGTGAGAAAGAAACAGGCAGGAAGAAATAGAGACAGAAAAAGTGGCAGAGAGAAAGAGACAGAAAGAAAGATAGAGGCAGAATGAAATAGAAATAGAAAATACTGTCAGAGAAAGATAAAGACAAAAAGAAATAAGCACTAAGAAATGATAGAGAGAGGAGGAAATAGTCATGAAGAAAGTGATGGAGAGAAAGAGAGACAGAAAGAAATAGGCAAAGAGAAAAAGAGATACAAGCACAGTTGGAATATAATTTAAAGTTCTAAATTTTGATTTTTATTGAAAATTCTATTCTTGTTCTTCTTTGTGCAGTGTCCCTTTGGGATGTTGGCGATCATGGCCCTCTACAATCTCCTGTCTTTGTAGCTCTTAATAAATTTTGTCTTTTTGTTATCTTTCCTAAACCTTACTCAACCGTCCATTTACTCAAACCTTCTCGGAAGTCTATACTTTGTTTTCCTCTGTCCTGCTTGACTTCAATCTGCTCTGTGGGTATCAAATTTTCTAAGATCTCTTTCCTAATTATGTATGCTAACAATTTCAGCTATCTCTTTCTGATGTTAAGTATAAGTATTATTTTTGTTTCCATGTTCTCTAAAACTTTCTTGATGCTCACATGTTCAGTCCCTGGTATTCTGAGTATCTTTCTTTACAACCACATTTTTGTTGCTTCAAATCTGTTTTTCATCTGTATTGTACAGCTTTCTCTTCCATATAGGAAGACTGCTATCACATAACAGTTCATTATTTCCTGCGAATGGTGAACGAAAAAGAAGACATTTTGGAAACAAAAGTCACCTTTGATATATAGTTACATTTTGAATCAAATATATTCTGAATTCTTGATATATAGTTACATTTTGAATCAAATATATTCTGAATAACAGTAGAGAAAAAAAATCAAGTTTCAATATTTTACCTCTATATATCTACAAGAGCTAGCTTAAATGCCGCCTGATAGGGCAGCTTTTAAGCTAGTATTTACATTAGTCGGTCTATTGTCCTCATCTTTGTCACCATTTTTGTCACAACGTTTCGCCCGTTGTACGCTCCGGCCTTCTTCAGGTGGTTGGAATTTCGAACCGAACCCTTTATTTCGATCACTGGGGTAGACTGTTCTAGTTCCACGAGCCATGTTTGATGGATGTCAGTTATCAGTTATCTCCTGTTAATTTTCCCTCTGAAAGTTCTCCACTGCCTGAACCGGGTATTGAACTCACACTCTTTGGGTCTGTCACTGGATCTAACCAACGCCTTTATCCACTGTGCCATGTGTCCTTGAGGAAGGCCGGAGCATACAACGGCCGAAACGTTGTGACAAAAATGGCGACAAAGATGAGGACAATAGTCCGACTAATGTAAATACTGTACATAATACCTCATCTCAGAAATATAGACAGCTTTTAAGCTAGTATACTATATTTTCTGCCATACAAAGAAGATGCTCAAAATGTCACCCTGCATCTTACACCCTGATAGATTAAAACTTAAACACTTGCTTTTTGATGCATTAGCACATATAACTCAATCAGAAAATAATGACATAATCAAGATGTTGATGTTCCACACTACTTCAAACAAAAGGTTAGGAAGGAAACCCTCATCAATACTGGAAAGAACAACGACAACTTCTGGATTTGATAAACCTATTTTCCTGAAAAATTGTTTTTTCACAGAAAGATTTTATAAATTTCAATCAACAGTGGCACTGGCTGCTCAGTCAATGAATGCTGAATGTTTCTTTATAAGGAAATAATAAATGTTGTCATTACCATTTTTCTGATGACGCCAGAAGGAAACCTATAAATGATTAAATTCTTGGGCACATAATGAAGAAGGTGGGTTTGGAAAACATAACCCTCATAGGCTATATTGAAGGCAATAGTGATAGGAGAAGGCACTTTACTGTTGAGCTTGTGTCAATGGATGATGGAAGGGAGTAGCAGGGTTGGAAAAGAAAGAAACACTGTTCAGGGCCACAAGACATAAAAGTTGTGACAAGCTATCATCCTTCCCGGTTCAGATAGGACGCACTGTATAGAAGAAGAAGAAAGTTTTTTGTTTTTTTTTGCATTTCATATATACTTATTTTCATATTTAATTATATGTTTATATACTTATATATATATATATACTTATATACTAATATACTTACATGTTTATATACTTATATATATATATATATATATATATATATATATATATACTTATATACTAATATACTTATATGTTTATATATATATATATATATATATATATATATATATATATATATATATGTTTATATACTTATATATCATATTTTCATATGTACTTATTTTCTGGAATAAGACTGATAGACTTTTATAGAAAAGTTTTAGAAGCTAATGTTTTAGCAAACAAAATGATACAACAAATGCTACAACTCAGTTAAATAGCATTTGTCAAAGATTGAGGCCAAGAGGAAAAATTTAGTCTTCTGTTTAGTTCTCAGTTTAAGTCCCCCAAAAAATGTGGGGTTGATTCTACCATCAATAACAACATGGATAGTACGAACAAACCATCAGCTGAATATTATTAGTTTTTTGCTTTTTAATCAATTTCACCCCAAGCAAGGCAGTACAGCCACTGAAACATAGCATCAGCATCACTAGTGATCACTCTAAACACCATGATGTTGACTGGATGTATCATCGAACTCTTTCTGAATCCTCTGCACTGTCATCAGATTGACACCCACCCAAACACCCTGAAATGTTCATATTGGAGCTTCCGGCATTAATGCCAAGCAGTACAGCATGGCATTTCCAAATTTTTGGTGGACTGAATTGTGTCATGGCACTCTTTTTTTCACAGACGGTGCCCAACGGACCCTACTTTTCTGTGCAGTCAACAAAATCAAAAACAAATAATGTGCACACCCAAAATTAAAAATATAAAAGCCAACAATTTACCCATTGCATCCTGTATATATGCATGTGTGTGTATATGTATGTATGTATGTATGTGTGTATGTATGTATGTTACGGTCAAATCACGCTGAACACAGCGGTTCCCGTTCGATCACCGAAGTTAAGCATTGTAGAGCCAGGTCAGTACTTAGATGGGGGACCGCTTGGGAACACCTGGTACTGTAAGCAGTGTGGCTGTGTGGCTGAGTGGTCTAAGGCGTTGCTTTAGAATCACGAGGCACCGAGTTCGAATCCTGGCTGGAATTAATTTCAGCAGCTATCGGACTCCAAGCACAGGGCACCTTTGGCAAGTGTCTGTTCCATAGCCACGGGTCCACCAAAACCTTGTGAGTGAATTTGGGAGAGGAAACTGTGTGGAAGACCTTGTTGGCCAAAGCTAGCACGATATCACGAAAACACCGTGATTGCGAGTTGAGGTGGCCAGCCTTGTTCATTTATGATCACGCTGGGTTCGCACCAACACTCTAAAACTGTTAATTGGTTCTGCACACGCCAATAACAGTATAAACTGCAGGTGGGCTCTGTGGGCATTTCCCAGTTGGGAAATTGCAAAAATGCCTGTGCAAATGTTGCCATATGCGCTAGCTAGCTGTCCATTGCAACGGGTGTCCTCGATATCGAGTGGCCAATTATTATGTATGTATGTATGTATGTATGTGTTTATGTCTCTCTCTTCTTCCACAAGCAAAAAGTGTGATAGAAGAAACTGTTAGCATAGAACTTATGGTTATATCTGTCCATTTCAAGTGTAAAATATATATATATATATCTATGTGCCTATGTATATATATCTGATGTTATGTATAAGTGTTCTTTTTGTTTCCATTTTCATAAAAAATTTCCTTGTTATTCACATATTCACTTCTGCGAATTCTCATCATTTCTTTTGCTTCATCTGTGAAAATATTGTCCAGCATTCGAATGGATTTTTCCTGTTTCTTAATACTTTGCTTAGTTTTGGGAAGGCATCCTTCACTACTGAAATGCACCTTCAGATTATTTCTGTCATCTGTTAAAATACATCTGAAATATTTAAATTTTTACTTGATTTTGATGTCTCCAATTTGCAGTTTACATCTTGAACTGTTCCTGTTGCTGACAACTATACATTCTGTTCTTCTTACAAATGATCTTTCTTTCTTCTCACTTTTCCTTCACTACATTCTGTAGGTGTTCTAGTAGTTTCCTTTCAGTTACCAACACAAAAACCTAAAGTGCTCAATGCTTCTAGAAATTAAAACAAGCTATTTAGATAAATTATGCACTGCTTTCCTCGGTCCTTCTTACCTTCAATATGTCCTGTGAGTATAACATTTTCTAAGCCATCTTTTCTCAGTTAGAAATTTCAAATGTCTCTTACAGAAGTTAAGTATAGGTGTCTATTTTGCTTGCATTTTCTATACAATTTTGTCACTTCTCACATGTTCAGTCCATGGTATTCTCTGCATTCTTCTATAGAACCACATTTCTGTTGTTTTAAGTTTCTTCTTAGTCTATTAGGATATTGTCTAGCATTCACTGTCATATAGGAAGACTGATATTGCAAAACAGTTCAGTAGTCTTTTCTTTTTTTCTAATGAAATTTTCTTGTTTCTTAATACTTTGCTTATTTTTTGGAAAGCATCTTTTACTATGCCAATGTACCTTCAGATTTTGGTGTCACACTTTCCATCTTTTGTTAAAATGATTCCCAGATATTAAATTGATGTACATGCTTGATTTTTGTAATTTGCATATTGGACTGTTCCTTTTGCTGATAATCACACATTCTATCTTCTTGCAATTGATGTTTAACTATTTTTTTTAATCATCTCAGCCCAAGCAAGGCAATAAAGCCACTAGGATGCAAGGGGTTACTGAGTGTTAGAGAATATGAGAAAAACTACTATTAAGGCAATATGGCAGTAAAAGAACAAGAATTAAGAAGACAGAAGATAACAATTGACATTGCATTTAAATTTTAGAAGATCAAAGTTGACTGGGAAGAAAGAAGCCAAGACAGAGTTCCACAAGCAAGAAGTGCGATAGAAGAAACTGTTAGCATAGAACTTATGGTTACATCTGTCCATTTCAACTGTAAAATGATGAAACTTTGCCACCAATCTAGTATTGCACTTAAATTCATAAAGTCTAGGTACCATAGTGGAAAGATTATCAAAACATGAGAGTATTTATAGAAAAGCACAGGGAATTTAAATTACAGTGGTGGGGTAGGGACTGAAGCTGAGATGTCAGGTCAAGACCAATAACATTGCAGATTCTTCTTCAGATTGTATCAAGAATCTCTAAATATATAGCAGGAGCACCAGACCATATGCAGCAGTAATATTCAAGGCAAGAATGAATAGTAAACTTAAAAATATGTAAGAAAAATTGTCTAGCATGATATAGTGAACTAACTTTCTTAGCTGCAGATTTAGCAATTGATTTAATATACTCTTCCCACTTCATGTCAGCCAACATTGTACATCTGAGAATGTTTAGTTATTTCATCTTGCTTTCTTTTACTAACTTCTTTAGGGGTTTGTATAATTTCTTTTCTGTGTCTGCTATCAACACTGTATCATCTGCGATTCTTTTGTTGTTAAGATTATTGCTGCCAATATTAATGAATAATAAAAAATTATAGGATTAAAGTTTTATGGGGTGAAATATTTGGCTCAAGTTACTTTAAATTTCAGCCATACTTTTTCTGGTGTAATATATCATCACAAGAGATTACACTAATCAACAATCTGCCTATTCACGAGTCAGCAACTGCTGACATATAACGATTTGGTTACCTTATTATCATTGGCTTTATTCCAAGCAGATATCTGTGATTCTGTGTTCACCTTTCATTTACATCTCTGCAACCATTCGGCATGAAGGCACCATGACTCAAAGCATCTCAACCTTTGTCCTGGTGACTAACCAGTGTCTAGAAATGGCTCCAAACATCTGAATTCCTTAATAATGTCCACAGCAACTGATGGAAGATTATGCAAAAATAAAGCAAGGCAAAATGGAGAGGAAATACACACTCACAAATATATATATATATATATTATGACAAGAAAGATTAATAAGATTAATACATCTTTGTATGTCATCTTGATATTTACATATTTGTTGTCTTAATTTTAAAGGTAATATTAGCTATTTCCGTACAAGGAAACATTTTGCATTTATTGAACAAACATCTGCTACAACTTTCAATTGAAATTCATAAAATCTTTCTCTTCAAACAATTTTGCTGTTATGTATGGGATATGCTTATATTTGAATTAATTTGAATTCTAGCATTCCAGAAGAATGCCGGGTTACAGCCAACAAAATCTTGTCTACCATACTGATGACATCTAGTTCTTGATAATGAATTTTATAAAAAGAAACTAAAAACATGAATTTCAGTCAATATATCTAAGATTTTGATTCAGATATATAGCATTTTTTCAAAAGTTAGAAAAATACATTAAAAAACAGACACACTTTGTTGGTTATATATATATATATATATATATATATATATATATATATATATCAATTATTTTATTATTAAATATTGTTTGCGAGAGTGATTCTTGCCATATAATTAAATTCATTATTTGTTTTTCGTATGAATGATTTACGTTATATAAATTGAACACGCACTACATAATTGATATTAAAATAACCGATCCTACGTGCGAATTCCTGATAATAACTGTGACATTACTCTAATTATTGAACAATTAAGTTCATGCCACCTTTACTACAAAAAATAGCCTACTTCTACAGTACAAGAACGCAAAATTTTAAAATTTAAAAAAAAAATTCAACCTTAGCGTCGTGACTGCACGCTCCCAAATTATTCTTACAGTTAACAATATCACATTTCTAAAAACACCTCTTTCGGTCTACACTATCTTTCAATGTCTCATTATTACCTGGATTAAAAAAAAAAACGGAATTTATAAACAAGGATCATACCATTCATTAACGGATTCGAGGTTGATTGTATTTTATTATTAAATATTGTTTGCGAGAGTGATTCTTGCCATATAATTAACTTCATTATTTGTTTTTCGTATGAATGATTTACATTATATATATATATATATATATATATATATATATATATATACAGGTAGTAATCTGTTGGTATAATCCAGGTGAGTCCTATTAACACAACATAGAATTTGAAATATGTTAAAACTGACTCACAAAAGAGTGCTCCATGTTTATTTTCATTAAACAGAGCAAATTTTCTTTTACAATTGGAATTAACATACCTCTAGTAAAGTAAAAGTTTAATATTTTACTAAAGGTATCTTAATTCCAATTGTAAAGAAAGTACATATATATATATATATATATATATATATATATTATTTATTTATTTTATGGGTTTTGGAAATTAATTACATATTTTCACCACTATAAATTATGAGTCAACCAGCAAAGGTTGAATGGCAGGAACTGTTCCTAAAATTAGTTCATCTCATCTATCCAACAGTGTGTTTGCTTATTGTTCATTTTAGAGTTTAATTGCGAAACCCTGCAAAGAAGGAGCATTTGTTTTTTCATTAACCATCTCTGGAAAACTGAACACAATGTTCCACAAGCTGCAGCAGTCTTTTAACCAGTAATGTTAACCTAGCATTTCTGTATTGAATTGTTCCAGGTGATGAAAAATGAAAAGACTGTGCTTAATCCAAAATGACAGACTGTTAGCAACACCAAAACTAGGACGCCATTCGCAGAAATCCTTGTTTTGAGTTTGGTGGAATATGAAAAGTGTCATCTCTTGCAAGCTACTGGAACATGGAAGAATCATGACTACAAAATATTTATTACAAGCAACTTCCTGTCATGAGTATGATGATAAACTACATCTATGTCCAGGGTAAGACGATACACTAAGTCCAACAGCAAGGCTTCTGATCAGGAGGTTTTGAGGAGTGTGGGACCATCTTTTAATTGTTGATTCTCTCAGGACCGCCCTGACCCAGGGTGGTAGCGCTTGTTAGGGTCCCAGCTATGGGCAAATAGTTAACCCCTAAAATGGACTAAAAACATCATGAAAGTGTAAAAATAGGTTTTAATACCAGCAATAAATCTTTTGAGGAAAAATTATTACCAGCAATACATTATTACCAGCAATTTATTTTTGAAGAAAAAAAAATATTACCACCAATACATTTAAAAAAAAAATATTACCAGCAATAAAAAATCTTGTTTTCATTAAATGACCTATTGAAGTTGATATGCCATAAAACAAATCAAACCAAACCATCAATACATTTTACCAGCAATAGATTTTTGGGAAAAAAATATTACCAGCATTAAATAACCATTGAGGTTGATATGTCATAAAACAAAACAAACCAAACCAAATCAAACAAGCAGCTTGATTGGGTAAATGAATCATTATGTCAAAAGTGTCCTACTTTGGTAAACAGAAAAGGTGTTATTCTCCAACATGACAATGCAAGGATACACTCTTTGAAATAAACTCAAGAAAAAATAAGATCTTTAGGGTGGGAGGTTTTTCCACATCTTCCATACTTATCAAATTTTGCCTCTACAAATTTTCATTTGTTTCAGTGACTAGAACATTTTATAGGTGGAAGGACATTCAGAAACAAAGAAATGGAAGTCATTCAAACTTTCTTTAAATATGGAATCAAAAATTTACTTGTCATTGGACTGTCATCATTGACAATGAACGTCATTTGATTTAAATAAATTTAACTTACATTCATTTACATATCCTCTCTAGTAAAAGTATGTATTTATTTAACTCCACAAATGCCTTTCAACTTAAGACTATTTTTCTTTACAAAGAATGATTGGATCCATGTCAATGCACCAGAGATTTTGTACAAAAGCATGTCTAACGGCATACAATAACCCTGAGTGGGGGAAACTTGCAAAGAGAGATTTTTTAGTTCCTCATGAGAACCAAACACAATGTTCCACCATCTGCAGCAGTGCTTTCAATCAGAAATGTCAACCTTTCATTTTTGCATCACATTATTACAGGTGATGAAAAATGGATTTTGCATCCATTGAAGTCTTTGCCTTGTGTCTGGCAGAATATGAAAGGTGTCATCCATGACAAGCTAACTTGGAAGAATCATCACTACAAAATATTTATTGTAAGCAACTTGATTGGATAACTGCAACTTTTATCCACTGGGCAATGTGTCCAGACATATGTGTTCAAGAAGCATGGCCCATTGGATAAAAGCATTGGTTTGATCCAGTGACTTGGTCCAAAGAATTACTACTGCAATGGTGAATAAAAACTTGAAGAGTTGAGTTAAGGGAGATAACTGAGAAACGCCATGAATATGCCAACAAAGATGAGGACAGCAGTCTGAACAATGTAAATAGTGTAAATAATTACAATACCTCATAGGACAGAAAGTGTGACATTGAAATCTGAAGGTGCTTAGGAAAGTGAAAGATGCCTTCCAAAAGCTAAGAAAAATATTATAGATCAGAAAAAATTTCATTAAAAGCAAAGAAAAGAGTACTGAACTGTTATGCACTATCAATCTTCCTATATGGGAGTGGATGCTGGACAATCTCCTCACAGATGAAGAAGAGACTTGAAGCTGCAGAAATGTGGTTCTGCAGAAGGATGCTGAGAATACCTTGGATTGAATGTGTAAGTAATGACAAAGTTCTAGAGAGAATGGAAACAAAAAGGATACATGCTTAACATCAGGAAGAGATAGTTGAAATTTTTAAGGCATATAATGAGGAAAGAGGGCTTGGAAAATTTGATATTCACAGGACAGATCGATGGCAAGAGAGACAAAGGAAAATGATGATTAATCTACATGGCGAGCTTGAGAGAATGGATGTTTGAGCAGGGATTGGGAGAGATGATTTAAAAGCAAAATTTATTGAGAACTACAAAGGGCAGGAAGTTGTGGAGAGCCATGATCGCTGTCCTAAAGGGATACTGCGTATATAAGAAGATAAAAATTTGTCTTCCTGTTGTGCTGCAGTCATTGAAAATGAAGATGATTGCTTTTTTGATAAGTAATATTTAAATAAATCTAATTTACATTTGTTTTTATATTCTTTTTGGTAAAGCACATTTTTTTCCTAATACCCTAGATATCGATAGACATGTATAGATAGATAGATATGTAAGATATGTATAGATAGATAGATATGTAAGTATTTATATGAAATAGTTTTGATGGTATATAAAGTGAAAGAATTAGACCTATATATGTAGGAATATAGCAAATACATGACTTTAATCTCTTTAAAGGTTTCTTTTCTTTCAGAACAATACCTGACTGCTTGTATGAATGCTTATCATTTTCTCACAAAAAATGCTGAAATTATCTCCCTTTAAATTATCTCCCTTTAAACCTCAGTCTGTTATTTCTTCAGTTCTTTGCCATTCTTTTCATAATGCTAAACTTCCATCCTTCCATCAATTCATCCATCTGCCTTTGAGTCAAGAGGCATCTTTTTATCATTATGCTCAACATATTGCTGCTAGCCCAGTAACTGGTCATCAAAATAAACACTTCCTATTGAAAATCTTTTGTGATTTGGTATGGCCAACCAATTAGATACAAAACCCAAATTTTCCTTTCCTCTCCCAAAAAGCAAGACACTTGAATTGACTGCTTATATCCCTTATGTCTTGTGGGCACTTCTGTTCTTCTTTCTTACCAACTTATTAGGCTCTTTTGGCAAAGGTATATAAGGAAAAATTGAAAGATTTACCTCGGGAATAGCAGTGGTGTTTCTTTCTTAAATTCCTTGATTGTAAGTAATTCTAGTTACAAACTGTTAATCACTGCTGATATAAAACAGAAATTACTTCTTACTACAATAGCTTCTACAAAACAGAATCTGCAATGTTATCAGTCAAGACCAAGTATCTGTTTCAACTACATTCTTACTGCTGTAACAGCTTCACTGTGCCTTTTCTATAAATATTTTCATAGCAATTGTTCTGATAAGCTTTGATACCATGATGTCATGAATTTAAGCACAGTATTAGATTGGCAGCTAGGTCTCATCATTTTACTGTTGAACTGGATGTAACTGTAAGACCTATGCTAAAAGATTTTTCTCTCATACTTCTTGATTGTAGGACTCTCTTCCTGCTTTTTTCTTTCCTGACAAATATGATTTTGAAAACTTTAAATGCAATACCAATCATCTCCAGCTGTCTCCTTGAATCCAGTTCTTTTTATTGTCTCCTCAATAATGTTCTCTCAGTTTCTTTCAGTCTCAGTAACCCCTTGCATTTGCAGTGATTCATAAATAAGAAACAGGAATTGCATCCACCACCTTGTTAGAATAGAAAGGAAGTAGAATTCCCATAATGCACTTGAAACAGTTTTGGCACAGAAAAAACAAAGTCTCTTTGACTGCCAACTGTTGAACCAGAAAGACATGTTTTCATAAATGAGCTCACAAGAAAGTTTATCTCTTTATACAGATAAGCCTGAAACAGTTTCTTTTTTATATTAATACTTACCAATATATATAATGGTGGACTCTCCCGTTGTATTCAATGTATGAGGGTCAAGCAGCTCAGTTCCTAGGAACCGACAGTCAGACACCAGCACATATAATAATGGTGAAGGCTTTGTGCAGAACCAACCACACTTTTTGAAGAGCTGAATACAGAGACCTGGTGCACTACGTTCCACAGGGTCCCCAAACATCCTGCCACAGGTTTTGAATTCAGAGTTGTCTTTCTCCTAGACTAGTTGTCATCCAAGTCTAGAACCCAGTCTGGAGGGAGAAGAGGATGATTAATACCTTTCACAAGGGTATTAGCATGTAAATGAATGTAATGGATTCAACTGGAACTCGGCTCTCTGATTCCTCAATCCGAGCCACTATCCCCTACTCCACCATGTCTTCCAATATATATATATATATATATATATATATATATATATATACATATATATATAGCTTCCATTTCTGAAACATGGTTATCACTGTGTAGCGGTAAAACCATATTTTAAATCTATTAATTTATAATATATACATATATATATATATATATATTTAGTTTACGAAAAACTAGGTAATCCGTATGGGTAGACCCAAGGAGGATAAAATCCAGAGAGCTCAATGTAAATCAGAGCTAATAGTTTAAATAAAAACAGACCACTTTAAGGTTCCATATTTCGTTTCAACCTTTGGAAATAAAATCTGATGATCCGCTGTCCTTTAAAAGGGCTGTGGTGAAATAATTTAATATATGGAACCTTAAAGTGGTCTGTTTTTATTTAAACTATATATATATATATATATATATATATATATATATATATATATGTATATGTGTGTGTGTGTGTGTGTGTGTATGTGTGTGTGTGTGTGAATGTGTGTGTGTGCGCGTGTGTGTGTGTGTGTGTGTGTGTGTGTGTGTGTGTGTTCTGGAGGAAAGATGTATGACAAAGTGGAGAAATGTTTTGTGTGACGTGTTTCATCCCTTATCTCCACTGTACTAAGTTTGCTTATGTCGATGCAACTGCACATGTACGAATGAATGAGAGACGCTGGGAATTATAAATTTTGAAAATATTTGTGAAGAATATTATTAAAAAAATACAAAAAACATAACCAAAAACATATTACTAAATAAAAAAAGAAACTTTTCAAAAATATTTTCAAAATTTAAAATTCCCGGCGTCTCTCATTCCTGCACATGTATAGTTGCTTCAACATAAACAAACCTAGTCTGATGAAGACCTAAGGGATGAAACGCATCACACAAAAGCTTTTCTCACTTTGCCACACATCGTTCCTTCAAAACTGTTCTTTATATATAAAAATTTATATATCATTATCCCATATATGTGTTTTGTAAATAATATGAACCAATCGTGTAAGCAAATGTATGTTTAATCAAAGTTTCAATTGTTTTAATAAATATGTTATGTCTCGTTATATTCAAATCAAAAACTGTTCATATTTTATTTCATGTTTTCATGTAATATTGTGCACTAATATTAATTTCAGATGTTATTCATGGATGATATAATCACAGATAAAAATAACAAAAACCAAGAAGAAGGCATTAAAATATAAAGTTACATTTATATAATTTCCTTGCACAATTCTTCCACCTTGCATTTCATTATGTACTAATAATGGCTGCCTGAAGCCATAATGATTTGATTTCTGTTTGGTAGCTATGTGTTATCTATATAAAAGAAGAAACCATTTATATTTATATTTGGATTATTATTATTGCCCTCTTCCTGAAGGGACACAGAATATAAAAGAAGAAGCCCTTGTTTTGAGGTTCTCTTTTGATTATTATACAATTCTATTATTAATCTCAAATAGTTTCTTCATTATTTTGTTGTTGTTGTTTTACAGAATGTTTTCAATCTTCTGCTGTTAAAATCAAAATGAATATGTATCACATAAAAAATCCTGCCTGACTATAAAATGATTTGGCATCAGCTACAAAAGATAATGTTTAAAAGGCTATGCCTGCAAAAAGAACAAAAAACAGTGTGTCAAAAAAAGAATGTTTTTTTTATTAACACTGCTATTACTTTGAAGTATTGGTCATTTTTATTTACAAAATTATGAAAATATCTGAACCAAGTACAATGCAATATTTATTATTTACCATTTTATAAAAAAAAAAATTTGAAAAAAAATCTTTTTATTTAAAAATGTATACAAACCTACAAATTTTCAATGAATTCTGTTCTTTGGAATGGTTGGCAATACATTGGCGAATTGCCAATCGATTCCAACTTTTTTTTTTTTTTATAAGCTTATCACCCCAAGCAAGGCTGGAAGCCACTAGCACGCAAGGGGTTACAGAAGGTTTGGAGGAAGAGCAGATAGGAGTGGTAAAGGAGAGGATGTGGAGAAAGATAGTGGATCGATCAAGGCAAGGGGGGTTACAGAAGATTTGGAGTGAGAGCAGATAGGAATGAAAGGTGAAAGGATGTGGAGAAGGGAAGTGGATAGATCAAGGCAACTGGAGATGTCGATTGACGTTACACTTAAATAGTTGGAGGTTGTATTTGTCAGGGAAACAGGAATAAGGAAGGGAGTTCCACAGGTGAGATGTGCAAGACATGAAGCTATTGGAGTAGAAGAGACGTCTACATCTAACAGTTTCAACGGTGAAGGGGTGGGAACGGGATGCCAGCCTCGTAGGATGTTTAAATTCATGAGGCCGAGGAACCAGTGAAAGCAGCTCATCGGAGCAATTACCGTGAAAGTATTTGTAAAAGACAGAGCGAGAAAATGGTAAATAATAAAAGTTTCATTATAGTTGGTTCACATTTTTTTATAATTTAGTAAATTTTTATAGATTTATGAATAAAAAAATTGTTTTCATATTTATTTCTTTATAAAATGATGAATAATAAATATTGCATTCTATTATTTGGTTCACATTTTTAGAATGCTGTAAATATAAAATTATTCTTGCAAATGAACAATATAATAAATGAA
The DNA here is from genome assembly GCA_964036315.1 of Acanthosepion esculentum. Lineage (NCBI taxonomy): Eukaryota > Metazoa > Mollusca > Cephalopoda > Sepiida > Sepiidae > Acanthosepion > Acanthosepion esculentum. The sequence continues at coordinate 74,741,054 of OZ038486.1, forward strand.
TAGTGTTTAATATTTCTGTTGTAAATTCTCAAGAATAAAAAGAAAATGTATAAATTCACTTTCATATGTTTGGATTTTATTAAAATTCTAATTATCATGTTTTAAAATAATAAAGATTGCCAAGGTAACACAAAATAATAGTGGTATCAAGGGAAAAAAAGCATTATTTTGACACACTGTCTTATTGTGGACATGATAGTTAAATTTTTTCCTGTCATGATTGAGTTTCATCAGAATTTACTAATTACTTGAACAAAACAAAGAATTGATCAAGTAAAAACATTGTGATAAGAAAAAGAAAATGATGAACTTGTGAAAATTTATATTAAAAATGTATAATAAGAAAAATACTTAAACTCAGAATTACAAAATTGCTTAAAAGTAAAACTGTCTATTCTTTATGATTCCCTTTTTTGTCATGATTTGGACTCAATTTTTAAAAAATAAGTACAAAATAAAACATTTTTATTAAATATGTTGCTTCCAATCCAATTAGGAATGATTGTAAAATACTTTCCCCTCCCCAATTTATCAACAGAAGTACACAAATGCATGCTGGAAAATAGGTCAGTTTTTGGAGTCATCTGACCTTGCCTTGAAGTTACAATGCTGCATTAGTTCATCCAAATTTGCTTGTGGCAACTCCAATACTTAGTTTGTGAACTTTTTGCCATATTATTATTAGTTTGCCTTATTAATGTTAATTTGCCTTGCATATATTGTTTGCTTGCTTTATATTATTTTTTGCTCTTTTTTTTCTTTTCTTTTTCTTGCTATTGCTTATTACAAACATTGTCAATTCTATTTGTTGGGCAGTTGTGATATTTATTTACATTTAACCATGGCCACTCACTCTAGAAAATAACAGAAAGTACAAGAAGAATGTAAATAAAGAAGTGAATGGAAGATTTAAAAAATATTAGTCAATAAATATAAATGTTCAATCCTTTATGTAAGAAATTCAGATAATTTAAAACTATTAAATTTTATTACGATGAGATGTAAATACAGAGAAGAAATTAGATGAAAGAAATACTCGTCAAAATTGACAATACTTAATTTTGTAGTGATTGTTCATAAAAAACTTTAATAATCTATATAAATTAAAATTTGGTGAAATGACCAAATTATACACATTTAAATTATAGCAAATACATTATTAACATTTATTCTATTAATTATTAATTAATTAATTAATTTCTGACAAAATAAGACCTCTTTATATTGAATATTATTAAGATATCCCTACTGAGTGGATAACAGTTTAAAATTGAATCTACTTATAATTCACAGACAAAGAAAAAGATTATACAGCATTTAAAATATATATTCAGTTATTAATCTCCAAAATTTCAGCATTTAAGCATGTATATTTATTAGGATATTAGAAAAGATTCTACTCAACTATATTTTTATTCCCCCAAGTCACTCCTGAAATAATCTTAGCTGATATCATGAAAAAATATTTGTCTTTTGTCATTTCCTTTTACTATTTATTATGTCATGGTGAATATTGAAGATTAAATTAAATTAGAGTTGCACTGCATATTGGATATTAATGGTCTTATAGCAGAGTTTCTTAGGGGGATCCCAAATGCTTCCGCAAAACAGACACGATCACTTCAATTTTCGTCAAGTTTCTTTTTACTCACTATATTTTCGATGTAGAGGCAAGGGGTAATAGTAGACATCAGTTCTTGGAGGAAGTGAAAAGGAGGAGGAGAAATAGAAAATTGATATGTACAGGTCAGTCAGCTATATATCCCCTTTTCAGGTGTAGCTTTTCTTGCTAAATCTGTGAGAGGAAGGCTCTTGACTTCTCTACTGCCACAACTCATTTTTATGTTTTTCAGTCTCATATCAAAACTTTGGAAAACTGTCTGGATTCCATGCCTCCAGAATTCAAACCGCCCCAACTAAGTTTGGGCCATCAGAGTTCAACCAGTATGGTGGTGTCTGGAATTACGTTCACTGCAATTATCATTTTGACATTTTCTGTATAGACTATGCAATTTGTAAGAATACTATAGATTAATGCATACAGCATTACACAATTTTGAGAAAATAATCATAGAATCATCATACAATTTGCATGTTTTTAATCATTTCACCTCAAGCAAGGAAATAAAGCCACTCAGATACAAGGGGTTATTGAATGTGAAAGAATAAGCAAAAAAGAAAAACATAATTAAGGAAAGAACAGGAATTTATAAGACAAAAGATAATGATTTCTAAGATGAAAGAAAGCGATTTCTAAAAATCAACACAAGTCTAAATATGCAAATAAGGCTGTGCTTAAAAGAGAATGGTTGCTGGGTTTAATGACTTGTTGGACTTAATGTTAATTTTAAGGAAGTACAACTCCAACAAGTGATATGTCAACTGAAACAATGGAAAGCATGGGTAAAACTTCCTTTGAGAAAATAAATATGAATGTTACAATAATAATTGCCACAGATCGTTTCTTTATTTGTTCAGATTACAGTGTTATATAAGAGGGAAAACATTATATCCAGTGATGGCATCCTACCGGTTAATACAAACCAATTATTCTTATTATAAAAACTTAGCAAATCAGTTGTTGGATGATCCAAAAATGATCTCATATATCAATAACTGATGGTCTAGGTAAAATGTTAATTATGTTACACAAGTGAAACTTTAATAGACAGATGCCCCCTCTACCACAGCAATAAACAGCAGTCAGCAAGGAAGAAAAAAAAAAAGAAAATGTAAAAGACATAGATAATGGTATCTGTGTAGAGATCTTTGGGACTACAGCGATTCAGTTCGAATGTGGCTAAGAAACCAAAAAACAACTGATGACACTAAAGTCAAAATGCTTCAGACTTCTGAACAGAAATATCATGAGAACAGGATTTCAATTTGGAAATATCTTAATAAATAAAAAATCTTTCTATTAAATTATGAAAATGGTTTAATTCTTTTTGCTACTATAAAGATTTTTTTCCATTCTCAGATTGAAAAGAAAATAAGCAGAATAGGTTCCTAAAGATTACCTTCCTTCATAAAAATGGTTCTTGGAAATTTAGGAGGCCATTATTGGCTATATATCCCAGTTCAGTATTCTTCATTTCTAATGTTATTTTTCTTATTTACTTACTTGTCTTCTGAAAAGAATCTTTCACTATTCAGATGTACATTCACATTTTTGTATTAAACATTTTCTGTTATTATACTTCCAGGATAGTTGATTTGTTTTTCTTTTGTATATGTTTAATTTTGACATGCCAGACATGCAACTCACATCTTGAGCCATCCATTTTGCTTATCATAATGCTTTTCATTTTATTATAATTAATAGTCAGTCTGTAGCATGAAGAAAAACTTTAAAAATCCATATAAATTAAGATTTGGTAAAATGAACAAATTATACAGATTTGAATTATAGAGGAGACATTATTAGAACACATTCCATTAAATAATCAATTTGAGACAAAATGAGAATGTCTTTCTATTGAAAAATTATTAATAAGATATAATATCCCAACTGAGTGGATACCAACTTAGAAATAGAATTTAATTAACTTATAACTTATGGAGAAAGAAAAATTTACACAACATTTAAAATATATATCAAATTATTTATCATTAAAGCTTTTAAACATGTATAGCTATTAATTTATTAGAAATTTCATCCTCTTTAAGTCACACACATACAAATAGAGATGAATATTTTTCTTTTAAATATTCACACAAATTTTATATCTATTACTATATACACATGCCAGGTGTAAATAAAGGACAACATATCAAGTAGGTAGTCTTGTGATTGGTACAAAATAATAATAACTCCCTTTACCTACTCCTTTCAAATTTGTGTGAGCTGAGAAAAATTTTCTTTGGACCAATGAAAACCTTGTTTTCACTGGAATTAGCCCTTGCACCTAGAAAAAGAAAGAAAAGAAAATAGTGAGCCTATGCAAAATCCTTTTCGATAAAAAATAAGATAAATTAAATCAAGAACAAAGGAGTGTCTGAAGTCATGCGAAAAGTTTAATTTCTGTTGTGTCCAACGATCAGATTTTCGCCAGTATCAGATAACTCGCTAATTATATTACCAGTCTCAAACAAACACTTGGCACTTCAAAGAACTTTATTTTAACAATCCAAGAAAGCTAAGTATTTCAAACTATCTCTTTTCATCTACTTTTCAAAGTATGCAACCGTATATGCCTTCTGTGAACAACTCTCTTACTTTTGTTTTAAACATTTTTGAATATTATTTTGTGTCAGATCATTTAATCTGTTGTATGAACATTTTCTCTTCAATATGATTCATTGAAACTACAGATTTTAAAATTTTCTGATTTATTTTCCTGAAATGAACTACTGACACAACTTCAAGCATGTAAATTTGCAAATAAATTCCTTATTTTGTTTTGTAAATAAAAAAACATGTTTTTCCTCATCATCATCTGCCGTCATTAACCTTCCTGGCATAGGTAAACCAAATGTTTTAACCCTGACACCCTATGCCACTATAGTCTGTGTGATAGTCTGAGTGGAAGTAACGTTTTAATATATAAAAGCTAGTCAGAACACAGCAGCTGATTGCCTGTCTTGACCAGCGAATGTAGTTACTATAGATGTATGTGATTTGCTGTAAATAGTTCTATGACAAGTGACAGATTAAGTGACATAGAACTGCTATCAGTTATGAGTTTGTGAACTGAGAGAATTGACTTTTTTTAATCAGTTTTACCCCATGCAAGGCAGAAAAGCCACTAAGACACAAGAGGTTTGTAACAAAAGACATGACTTGCCTTGGAATTTGAAATGAGCACGAATGTGTCTTGCCTGCAAAGTGATGACAAAAAAGAAATATGGCCGCTATTGAAGACACAATTTATGCGCACATATCTCATCCAAAACAAGACGATATTTGCACACATGCAAATTTTGGCCATCTTGGAATAGCATAAAAAGCAGGGTCCCAGCAGCACCAAAGACAGAAGTCATTCAGCGGACTGTGTGTGTTACAGATGAACATACGGATTGACAGACTGACAAAGAGGAAGTTGAAGTAGGCACGGCTGAGTTGGTGTCTGTTTCACAACTACTCAGTGTAACGGCTGAGAAAGGGAGCCACGCCATCCATTTCCTTGAGGTGACTGAAGAAGGAGGAAAAACAGCCGGCCTGCCAGCGAGCATCGCACTGCACCTTTGACCCCCCTCATCCTCATTTATTTTTTTTCTACAAGGTTACAGGGTGTGGAAGAATTAGGAACAGAAATATTAATAATGAGCGGGAAGAGAAAAGAGTAATCAGGTTGACACCAGATAGTGATTGACATTGTATTTAAATTTTTGAAGATTAAAGTTGGCTGGAAAGCATGGAACTGGCAGGGAGTTCCACAAACAAGAAGTGTGAGAAAAGGAAATGTTAGCAAAGAATTAATGGTTACATCTATCCAACTTAACTGTAAATTGATGAGATCTTGATGTCAGTCAATTACTGCGCTTAAATTCATAAAGTCAAGTTGCCATAGTAAAGAGCTCATCTGAACAATTACCATGAAAGTATTTATAGAAAAGGCACAGGGAGGCAACCTCAAGGTGACTGAACCAGAGTTGCCAGATCAGGACAGATAATATTGCTGATTCTTCTTTGGATTTTCTCAAGGAGTTCAAGGTAAATAGCAGGGGCACCGGACCATATGTGACTAAGCATAGGTGAATGGTAGACTTTCAGATATGTAAGATAGATTCTGGAGAGAAATAATGTCTCGCACAACACAGTGAACCAACGTTCTTAGTAGCTGACCTAACAATGGATTCAATATAGTCTTTCCACTTCATGTCAGCTGAGAACATTAGCCTGAGAAGGCGCAATGAATCACTTTCCTGGGGGTTAGCATCAGCCATGCTGGTGGAAGGCAGATAGGTGTCTCTCAGATGATTAATGGAGAGAAATTGAAATTTGGTGGTACTAAAATTAACAAGCCATCTTTTGCCCCAGTTAACAATGGACTTAGATTGTTTTGTTTTTGAACTGATAACCACTGTGATAATCACAGAATTTAACTACGTTAAATCTATGGTCATTATTTGTGAATGATCACAACTCTTTGGGAAAATTTATTGATGTAGTTTAGGGTCAATTTTTATCTATCCTACATATCCTCATAATCTGCACTTCCTTCTTTTACATCCATACAACAACCTCATTCAGTAACACTCTAGTTTGAATGCCTCTTGGGCTTTATATTTGCTGAGAATTTATAAAAAATAGCTTTTATTTAATAATGCGTTTAAAAAGTAATTTCTGAAAATTTTATAAGCCAGCAAGAGGAAGCATAAAAAATAAAAATTTCACTTTCTCCATCCAAGCATGGTGATTGCAAGAAATGTAACTGCTATTTTGTTTCCCAGTATACAGGGGTAAATGAAAAATCACTCCCTATTTTATGTATGAGGGACTCTCCTGTGTAACTATAATTTTTACAGGATGGAAGAGTCTATCATACATAAAATAGGGAGTTTCTTTTCAGTCACCCTGTAGATTAAAAATCATAATTCAGGACAATGTTATGTAATTGAATGACAAAGTGGAAAATTCTGTATATAATGTGTTGAAACGTTTCTCTGTAAAATTCTTTCTTGGCAGTTTTAATCTCATCACAATGTGGGATACTGAAAAAGAAAAACTATAAAAACAAAAATGTTGGATACTGAAAAAAAAACTATAAAAAAAATGTGGGTTACTGAAAAACAAAATCTATAAAAACAAAAATATGGGTTGCTGAAAAATAAAAACTGTAAAAACAAAAATATGGGATACTGAAAAACAAAATCTCTAAAAACAAAAATGTGGGATACTGAAAAACAAAAACAGTAAAAAAAATATGATTTTCTGAAAAACGAAAAACTATAACAACAAAAATGTGGGATACTGAATAACAAAAACTATAAAAACAAAAATGTGGGATACTGAATAGCAAAAACTATAACAACAAAAATGTGGGATACTGAATAACAAAATCTATAAAAACAAAAATATGGGATGCTGAAAAACAAAAACGATAAAAAAAAAATATGGGATACTGAAAAATAAAAACTATAAAAACAAAAATATGTGATACTGAAAAACAAAATCTCTAAAAACAAAAATGTGGGATACTGAAAAACAAATACTATAAAAACAAATATTTTGGATACTGTAAAACAAAAACTATAAAAACAAAAATGTGGGATACTGAAAAACAAATACTATAAAAACAAATATTTTGGATACTGTAAAACAAAAACTATAAAAACAAAAATGTGGGATATTGAAAAACAAAAATGTGGGATACTGAAAAACAAAATCTCTAAAAACAAAGATGTGTGATACTGAAAAACAAAAACAGTAAAAAAAAATATGATTTTCTGAAAAACGAAAAACTATAACAACAAAAATGTGGGATACTGAATAACAAAAACTATAAAAACAAAAATGTGGGATACTGAATAACAAAAACTATAACAACAAAAATGTGGGATACTGAATAACAAAAACTATAACAACAAAAATGTGGGATACTGAATAACAAAAACTATAACAACAAAAATGTGGGATACTGAATAACAAAAACTATAACAACAAAAATGTGGGATACTGAATAACAAAAACTATAAAAACAAAAATGTGGGATACTGAATAACAAAAACTATAACAACAAAAATGTGGGATACTGAATAACAAAAACTATAACAACAAAAATGTGGGATACTGAATAACAAAAACTATAACAACAAAAATGTGGGATACTGAATAACAAAAACTATAACAACAAAAATGTGGGATACTGAATAACAAAAACTATAAAAACAAAAATGTGGGATACTGAATAACAAAAACTATAACAACAAAAATGTGGGATACTGAATAACAAAAACTATAACAACAAAAATGTGGGATACTGAATAACAAAAACTATAACAACAAAAATGTGGGATACTGAATAACAAAAACTATAACAACAAAAATGTGGGATACTGAATAACAAAAACTATAAAAACAAAAATGTGGGATACTGAATAACAAAAACTATAACAACAAAAATGTGGGATACTGAATAACAAAAACTATAACAACAAAAATGTGGGATACTGAATAACAAAAACTATAACAACAAAAATGTGGGATACTGAATAACAAAAACTATAACAACAAAAATGTGGGATACTGAATAACAAAATCTATAAAAACAAAAATATGGGATGCTGAAAAACAAAAACGATAAAAAAAATTGGTTATACTGAAAAACAAAAACTATAAAAAAAAATATGGGATACTAAAAAATAAAAACTGTAAAAACAAAAATATGGGATACTGAAAAACAAAATCTCTAAAAACAAAAATGTGGGATACTGAAAAACAAATACTATAAAAACAAATATTTTGGATACTGTAAAACAAAAACTATAACAACAAAAATATGGGATACTGAAAAACAAAATCTATAAAAAAAATGTGTTATACTGAAAAACAAAATCTCTAAAAACAAATATGGGATACTGAATAACAAAAACTATAAAAACAAAAGCAGAGCAAAAAAGAATGAAATTGGCTAAACTGTGTGTCTAGACACATTTGATAAAATAGAATTAAAGCTAAATAATTTTAAATTTAGTATTTGCCCTAGGTACTAAATTATAACTAATGCTTGCCTTTATATCTCACTCTCCCTTTTACACAAATACAATTCCATCAATAAAAATATTGCTTTCATCTGATGAAGACCTTCTAAATGATGAAATGTGTTATACAGATCTTTTGCTACTTGGTCATTCAATTGACTGATTTTATAAATCTAGATTTTATAAAGTTGAATGTCAAATATTTCCTTAAAAGAAAATGTCTAATATCACCATGAATAGTTGTAAACTTCTTCTACGTGCTGTGTCTCTTCAGGATATATGCGATCATGGCTCTCTACAACTTCCTGTCCTTTGTACTTCTTAATGAGGTTTGGCCTCTTGCTATCCTAATCCCTGTTCTACTAACCATTTACACAAGCTCATTAGGAAGGTTATTCACTGTTTTCTTTTGTCTCTTTTTTTTATATATCATGTGAATGCCTCTTTCTGATTCAAAGTATAAATGCCTTTTTTGTTTCCATTTTCTCCAAAACTTCCTCATTGCTCACATGTTTAGGCCATGTAATTCTCAGCATCCTTCTGTAGAACCACACTTTTGCTACTTCATGTCTCTTCTTCATCTGTGAGGAGATTGTTAAGCATTCATTGTCATATTACATAACAGTTCAGAACTCTTTTCTTTGTTCCTAACAAAACTTCCCTGTTTCTTAATATTTTGCTTAGCTTTTACAAGGCATCTTTTGCTATTCTAATGCACCTTCAGATTTCGGTGTCACATTTTCTATCCTCTGTTAAAACACTTCCTATATATTTAAATTTTTGTACTTGCTTGATTTTGGTGTCTCCAATTCATAGATTCCTAGTGCTGACAACCATACATTCAATCTTCTTACAATTGATGGTTAGTCCTTTCTTCTCACTTTCTTTTACTACCTTCCATAAGAGTTCTTGTAGTTTCCTTTCTGTCTCATCTATCAGCACTGTGTCATCTTTATACCTTATGTTAAGATTGTGACTGCCACTCCTAATCTAATTCTCTCAGGTCACTTGCTGCAAAGGTAGAAATCTGGTGAGAAGACGTATCATTGTAACATTCTGTTCTATTTTTGTGTATCATTTGTGGACAGGACTTGCAAATATTTTAGAAGGAAAATAGTTTAGTTTATGACCTAAACTGCTGCTCCATTATCTACAAAGATCCACAGTTGAATTCAGATATTTTTTTTAATGTTCTGATGGTGACTGATAATGACTATGAAATGATAAAAATCCAGTACACATGACTACATTCAGATAGACATGATATTTCAAGTGACAAGAGAAGTGTCAAAACTGATCATTATGATAAGATTTTATTTCATGATAAACACAGGGAGATGACATTGCATTTAGGAGAAGTCCATTAATCAAATATTTTGAACATAAACTCTGTGGCAATTCCTGAGTTAGGAACAACATAAATCTTCTTTTTATAACTCTAGATATCATCCTATTGAAGCAAAATCTTTAATGCCATCGTTTGGTAAAAGATATCTTTAGTTCAATACTCCTTAACAAAATAGAAATTATTGTCTAAAGTGCCGTGGGTGATCACCCATGGGTGAATTGTCTGAAATCAAAGAGCTCCACAGCATGTTTCCCAGTCTGTTGTTTTTTTGAACCATTGTACTAAGTTTGAGGAGTCCATTATTTTTTTGTCACTGCTCAAAGTTGGGGAACCAGTTCTATTCTTTGAGACAACATGTGAGGTGGGTTTTAGACCCTCAGGTTTTGAATACCATGTTGCCCTTCTCCTAGACTGGTTGCCATCTAAGGCCAGTTTGTCCTGTTATTTACCCATAGATTGAGGAAGAAGAGATGGATTCAAACCTTTCCCAAGTGTATTTGCATGTAAGTAGATCTAATGAACTTGACTGGAATTCAAACTTGGCTCTCTGATTCCTCAATTTGAGCCACAATCCATTGCTACACCATGCCTCCAAACTTAGAAACACTACAACAAAAATTAGATATTTTTTCAAGTCACAGCATAAAACATGGAAGATGTGTTAGTTGCAATCTCTTTGGAAGGACTGCTAAAAACCTTCCCTACCAAAACAGTATTACTCAATTATTACTCCTAATCAAGTACTCATTACCTGTATTTTCTCCACTGTATGAGAGATGAAGAGTGAATTCAGAAACTGTGTGCTGGCTTGTTTTATTTTCCCACTAGTGCAGGGGTTTTCACATGACACTATATAAAAGGTAATCTTCTTCAGTGATTTGGTGTCAAAAAATCAAACTCCCTCTCCTAGGTAACCTAACCAGGAACGATCATCTCCTGGTCAGCTTCCCAACATTTTTTATTTGAATCTGTAATATTTAGCCTTAGCTTATATTGATTTGATTCATTTTGGAAGACTGAAGTTGTTGGTCATTTCCAGCAATACAAAATGGAAGCTTGCATTTTGTAAAATCATATATTATTTGTGAAGGGAATGCATACATTTTTATTCAGCCATTTTTACTGTCTTGAGCAAAGACAGAAAACAAAACAAAACAGTGGAACAAAAGGTGCAAGAGACAAAAAGAAAAATAACATTTCTCAGTCAGTAAAGCTGAAATAATTCAATTTTTAAATGAACTGATTTTTTTTCAATGCAAAAACACAGAACAATATTTCAGTGCCTGAGTTGAAGAGCAAAGGATTGAAAAGGTTTAAATAGAAACAGAAAAACTAAAACTATAATAAAAATAAACAAATAATAATAAACAAATAAATATAATAAAAATAAACCAAAAAAAACAAAAAACTTAGAAACAAAACAGAGAACAAAAACCAATCTTTTAAAAAGTGCAATAGAAATTTTTCTATTCTCACATTCTCTCTATTTTTGTTTCTGTTCTTCAATGTCTGTCTGTTTTTCTCTCTCACTCTCTCTGTCTTTCTCTCTCTCTCACTCTCTCTGTTTCTCTCTCTCTCTCTCTCTCTCTATATATATATATATATATATATATATAGTTGTATATTTAGGCAGCAATCCTTCTTTTATGCAAGTTTCATTAAAAACGACAGACAAGGTACTACGGTTAAGTTTTTTTATTTAATTTTTCTTGTGTACGAACAAGAGCTTTCTTTGCTGGACAAATGGTGTGTAAGAACTGTCCAAATGTTTTATTTTTCCGAGCGCTTTCGGCTATATCTTTAGCCATTATCAAGGATGATTTGATTTTTCAGACTTAGTTGAGTGTGTGCATTATGTATATGTCTTAGTGTGTAGTAACTATGAACAAAGCCACAACGTGCTAACCATATTCGGAAATTAAAAACACCACTACTATTTACATTGTTTGGATTGTTATCCTCATATTTACTGCCATATTCATGACATTTTGTTTATTGTATACTCCTTTCTTCTTCTTCTTGTAAATTTATAAATAAAAAATTGTTTTCATATTTATTTCTTTATAAATTAGTAAATGATAAATATTGCACTGTATTAGCTTTTAGAATAGTGTAAGTATAAAATTATTCTTGTTAATATACAATCTAATAAATAAATAAGGTTTAATATTTTTTGTTGTAAATTATCAAGAACCAAAGAAATGTATTAATTCACTTCATCATGTGTTTAAGTTTCATTCTGATTCTAATCATCGTTTTTTTAAAAAAAACATTAGCCAAGTGTGACGGTAGGTAAGACAGTGGTGTCAGATGAAAAACTGTCACTTTAATCCTACATCTGATTGTGGCCATGTTTATCCATGTTTGCCAAAAAACCTATTAATTCACAATTTTAGACCAAGTTAATTCTTGGTACTAAATCATTTTATTTTAATCAAATGCTTTTTGTTTCTCCAAAAGCCCTCTAGAAAAACCATACATGTGATATGCTAATAAAATCCAAATTGCTTAGTTTGTCTCTAACTGACACCAGTTATACAGCCTGTCTGAAGTTATTATGCAAATCAAATAAACCTCAATAACTCAGAAAGATCCAAGTTTTAAAACTCATCTATTTCCACCCTCAGTACAATATTTAACTAAATTTTCTACCATTTTTAATGGTTCGTTTTTGAGATATTTGGAATTTATGAAAATAAAATAACTGAAGTTATTATGCAGATTAAACTAATATTAGCTTAAGACCTCTGAAATCTAATAAAAACTATTTTTCTTTTTGTTCATAATATATTTTGAAACACAGGTAAAGGGAAGGATCTAACAACTGCTGAAAAACAGAAAATAACAAAGTTAGGTGAGAAAATGTCCACATTGGAGATATCAAAGGAGCTTTGCAGAGATCATAGAATGATAAAGAAGGCTGTTGAAAATGTAACTAAGTTAAGAATTCTAAGCAAAGGAAAAGGTGAGATGAACGTAAACTCAAGCAAGTTATAGTGAAACAACCACTTTTGACCAGCACTCAGATCTATGAAAAGGCTGGAATTGAGGGTGTCAAGAAGGACAAAAGGTGGAGAATACTTTGTGAATTAGGATCTGTAAAAAAGACCCCTAGGCAAACTCCTCTCACTAAAGCAAATATTTTAAAGCATCAAAATTGGGCCAAGAAATACATGAAAATTGACTTTTCTAAAATTTGGTCATGCCTTTAGATAAATTTAGGCAACAAGGAGGCAGTAGTGTTGTGATATGGGCTGGAATTGTCAACCAAACCATTACTGGATTATTGAAAGTCGATGAAAGAGTTAAACTGAACAGTGCCAACTATTGCGATTTTATGAACAAGACTTTCTTTGCATAGTATATGTACCAGTCTCGAAGTTTCAAAGTGAAGTGTGCATTTATGCACGACAATGCTCCTTCTCATGTATCTAAGCTTACCCATGAATTCTTTGAGCATAAAAGATATACAGGAGAGAAGATAATGGAATGACCACCATCAAGTTCTGATTTGGATCCAATCGGAAATTTATGGTCAATTATGAAGATGAAATTATGTGAAGGTGGCAAACAATATAACAGCAAAGCAGACCTATGGGAAGCAATTAAACCTACCATGTTGGAAATTGAACATGCTGAAGTAAAAAAAAAAATAACAAAATCAATGGATGATAGATTGTTGGCTGTTATTAAGAAGAAGGGTCAATATATTAAAATGTAAAGTATTCAAAGACTTATCACGTGTTTGTTATTTGTTCTGTTATAGCTGTTAATAAATTTTTGATGATTTTATTACCTTTATATTGAAGTAAAATGTGATTATTTGGTTTTGCCTAATAACTTCATGTGGCATTTTTTTTTAGAATACATCAAATAACTTCAATAACTTCAATAAAACATATTGATACTACCTACAATTTTAACTCAGGCTTTGTTTTGACATCTAAGTTGATTGTTTAAAATTTGACAATTTTTTTCAAACCAAATTTGAAGTTTGTATGATTTGCTTAATAATTTCAGACAGGGTGTAAATTCACTTACTAGTAAAATCCACTCTAGTAGTAACTCCTACACTATAACTATCCCAATTTTCAGAGCTCCTGACATGAAATGGATTGGCTTTTATAGCCAGGAAGAAGAGACTAAGTAGCATTCAACAGTGTTTTGTAGTATGTGTTGCTACATTTTCAAACTATTTTTTTGTTTTCTTCAATAACAACCTGAATTCACTCTTCAGTATTGTGCATTGTGAATAGTAGCCACTCGAAAAGAAATAACGACACTTTCTCCAATATCAAGTGAAAATGTTGCAACAGAGTGTAAAATTACAGAAAAAGAAAGCAAAATTGAAAACAACAGAATTAACAGCAGAAAAGAAAGAAACGTGAAATTGCTTGAAACAAAAATGTAAAAAAAGGTTGTTCAATGCAAGTGTTTTGCTACCATGCACATCTCAAAAAGAGACAGAGACGAAATCTGTGGGCAAATCAATAACCTCGGTAATAATAGAGAAACAGAAATTGGGTGGAAAGTAAAGATTGTTTGTTTTTTTTACACATTTTACCACTGGCCAAACCTCAAAGAAATATCAGTGTACAAAACGGAGAAGAATTAATCAAATAAACAAAATTAAATAAACAAATAACAATGGGTTGCTATTGCTGGAAACCAATTAAACTCGCTAGAAGCAAAACTTTGTTTAATGACTGACTGCATTAATACTACAGGACATGCCAAAGAGAAGACCATCAAAAGAGGCTGACAGATAGGGTGATTAAAATGGACAAAAAGATTTTTTAATGACAAAACTGTGAAATATAAGATTTACTAATATAAGAAGCAACAAGCAGGCCAAGGTAAAAAAAAAATGTTTTTTTACCGAAATCTCCTGGTAACGATAATGGTAACATTAGCTGTTTCCTTATAAGGAACTACTTATGCATCCAAACTTTTAATAAGTGAGATAAAATATAAAACTGCAATTTATTTAAATTTTCACAATAAAGTTTTTTGTATGTAAAGGTATGTGCAAATTTATTTTGAATATCTGACATGGAAAATGTTTTGCAAATGTCACAAGAGTAAATGAAGAATACACATATTGACTTAGAGCAACTAGCACGGTGAATCTTTTGATCTCTAGCAACTTCGCTTTGAATGAATAAAATCTGTCAAATCTTTTACATACCTAGGAAGTGAAATAATTTCCACTGAAAATGATGTGAAATTTCATATAGCTAAAGCCTAGTTTGCCTTGAATAAAATGGATGTAATCTGGATAGCTGATCTACCAGACAACCTTGGAGATTCTTTGAAGCCACTGTACAGTTGGTTTTAATGTATAGTGCTTGGACATTAACTAAAGCCCTTGAGGTTTTGAGCTTGCTGGAACCTACACTCAGATGCAGAGAACAATGACTTGGAGACAATGTCCAACTAAATCGCAGCTCTGTCAACCCATCCCTGATATTTTTACAATCTGACGTGAATGCAGAATGTGCTTTGTAGGACACTGCTGGTGGGAAAAATAAGAACTGGTGAGTGATCTACTCTCTGGACACTTAGCCATGAAGCAAGATGGGATGGTTGCCCAGCAACCACCTACATTGACCAGCTAGGTTATGACACAGAATGTCACTAAGAACAAAGAAAAGCATACTGAAGTGTTATCTACTATCTAATTATGTAAATCACAGTGTATGTGGAACAATCTTGATGCAACAATGATGTTTCTACTGACATGTTGAGAATACCTTAGTTAGAGCATGTGAGAAATAAGAAAGTTTTAAAGAAAATATGAACTCCAAGAAAACTGCTTTTTGCAATCAGGAAAAGATGTTGTGTTTCATGTTGTCACTGGCTTCAGGCCCTAGTGCCCCTTTATAGATTGTATCAAAGAAAGTTTCTTTTTCTTATTCATTTTATTAGAGGAGAGGAAGCTAAGTGGTAGCATTAGTTCTTGGAGGCAGCGGGTGGAACTTCAAGAGAGTACATGATGCCATCCCTCCATGTGTGGTCTTAGCATTTCTCTTGAATCTGGATGTGAGAAGCATATCAATGCTTCAAAATTCATGTGGCCCTCTGCCAACTTTGTGTTGTTTTGGTCTTATATCCAAAACTAAGACAAAGGCAATTCATCACTGTCAGAATGCTCATGAGGTATTCTGACCAATTGCTGACCTGCTAGAATTGCTAGGATAGCCTAGTCTAACCAATCAGAGAGAGTTGAACCTTCTGGGATGCATAATGAAGAAAGAGGGTTTGGAGTATTTAATACTCATAGGATAAAACGAAAGTGATAGAGAAAGGAAGAAACAGCAAGTAACCTATTTAACAAGTTGGTGTGGATGGATGGCAAAACAAGAACAAAACATGGCAAAGGGTCAAATATTACTTTGAGCAAAAATTTTTTAACAAAAATAGGAATTACAAGGAAACTGATATTTACAATTGGAAAGAGTTGAACTTTCTGGGTCACTAAAAGAGGAAAGAAGGCTTGGAAAATTTAACTCTCACAGGATGTCTGAATGTAAGAGAATTAGCAGGAAACAGCAAGTAAACTTTTTTTTAATCTGTTTGAGGGATTGAGACAAAGAGGGATGTTAGTTTGGTTGATTTTGTTTTGTTACATATTAACCTCTATGGGTTATTTAACCTTTAACACTTGACAGTATTCACTACTTTTCTTCCCACTGCATTGTTTTTATGGCTCTTCTACTGCACAACTTAATTTCAGTCATGGTTATTTTCTGTTGTTAAAGCAGAATATGATAATACAACTGCAAAATTCAAAGATGTTATCATTTATTCATCAGAGTCACTTGCAATGGCAGGATAAACTTTTTACATTGCAAACAAAATCACCGCCAGAATGCTAAAGGATAATGCCAAAATCGAAATATTTTGAACACAATTTTATAGCGTCAACTAAATATATTTTGAATGCAATTGTATACCTTCAACTAAATATATTTTGAATGCAATTGTATACCTTCATCTAAATATATTTTGAATGCAATTGTATACCTTCAACTAAATATATTTTGAATGCAATTGTATACCTTCAACTAAATATATTTTGAATGCAATTGTATACCTTCAACTAAATATGTTTTGAATGCAATTGCATGCCTTCATCTAAATATATTTTGCACACAATTGCATGCCTTCAGCTAAATATATTTTGAACAAAATTGCATGCCTTCAGCTAAATATATTTTGAACAAAATTGCATGCCTTCAACTAAATATATTTTGAATAAAATTGCAAGGCTTCAACTAAATATATTTTGAATGCAATTGTATGCCTTCATCTAAATATATTTTAAATGCAATTGTATACCTTCAACTAAATATGTTTTGTATGCAATTGCATGCCTTCATCTAAATATATTTTGCACACAATTGCATGCCTTCATCTAAATATATTTTGCACACAATTGCATGCCTTCAGCTAAATATATTTTGAACAAAATTGCATGCCTGCAGCTAAATATATTTTGAACAAAATTGCATGCCTACAACTAAATATATTTTGAAGAAAATTGCATGCCTTCAGCTAAATATATTTTGAACAAAATTGCACGCCTTCAACTAAATATATTTTGAACACTATTGCATACCTTCAACTAAATATATTTTGAATGCAATTGTATGCCTTCATCTAAATATATTTCGAAAGCAATTGTATACCTTCATCTAAATATATTTCGAATGCAATTGTATACCTTCATCTAAATATATTTTGAACACTATTGCATACCTTCAACTAAATATATTTTGAACACTATTGCATACCTTCAACTAAATATATTTTGAATGCAATTGTATACCTTCATCTAAATATATTTTGAATGCAATTGCATGCCTTCAACTAAATATATTTTGAATGCAATTGCATGCCTTCATCTAAATATATTTTGCACACAATTGCATGCCTTCAGCTAAATATATTTTGAACAAAATTGCATGCCTTCAGCTAAATATATTTTGAACAAAATTGCATGCCTTCAACTAAATATATTTTGAACAAAATTGCATGCCTTCAACTAAATATATTTTGAACACTATTGCATACCTTCAACTAAATATATTTTGAATGCAATTGTATGCCTTCATTTAAATATATTTCGAAAGCAATTGTATACCTTCATCTAAATATATTTCGAATGCAATTGTATACCTTCATCTAAATATATTTTGAATGCAATTGCATGCCTTCATCTACATATATTTTGAATGCAATTGCATGCCTTCATCTAAATATATTTTGAATGCAATTAAATATATTTTGAACACAATTGCATGCCTTCATCTAAATATATTTTGAACACAATTGCATGCCTTCATCTAAGTATATTTTGAATGCAATTGTATGCCTTTAACTAAATATATTGTGGATTCCTTCAACTAAATATATTTTATATACTATTGTATGCCTTCAACTACAGATAAAATGCATTGTTGGTAATTCTACTATAAAATTTATTGCTGATCATTTTGCTTTAAAAATGTATTGTTGATAATTTTGCTATAAATATGTATTGTTGGTAATTTTTTATATAAAATTATATTGCTGGTATTTTTACTATCAAAATGTACATTTTATATTTTCATAGCATTTTTTCTTGTTTGGGGTTCACTATTTGCCCATAGCTGGGATCCTAACATGTGCTACCACTCCAGGTCAGGATGGACCTGGGATAACAGCAATTAAGAGGTGGTTCCGCATTCCTTAAAACCTCCAGTTCCCAATCTGAGCCCATGCTGCCAGATGTAGTTTATCGTCATACCCTGGACTACAGAGGGATGGTAAGGGGTTAGAAATTACTAAGAACAACAAAAAACAGGGAAGTTGGGGAGAGTCATAATTGTCTGGCTCTCCAAAAGACATAGTGCATAAAAGACTTCAGTAAATCAAATCTTGTGTTGCCGAATATTCTTTTCATGCCATGTCACTTTAGGATGTTGCCGATGATGGCTCCCCACAATTTCTCATCCTTTAAAGCTCTTAGTAAATTTATTTTTTTTATATCTCTTCTAAATGCTGTTCTGTGAGCCATTTGCACAAGCTTGTTAGGTAGGTTATTCATTGTTTTCCACTGTCCCACTTGCCTTCAGTATGTCCTGTGACTATCAAATTTTCTACACCCTCTTTCCTCATTATATGCACTAGAAATTTCAACTGCTTCTTTCTAATATCATGTATGTGTACTTTTTGTTTCTATTTTCTCTAAAACTTCCTCATTGCTCACATGTTCAGTTCATGGTATTCACAGTATCCTTCTGTAGAACCACATTACTGTTACTTTAAATCTCTTCTTCATCTGTGAGGGGATTGTCCAGCATTTACTGCTGTATAGAAGAACTGATGTTACATAACAGTTCAGTACTCTTTTCTTTGTTTCTAACAAGTTTTTTCTGTTTCTTAATACTTTGTTTATCTTTGGGGGGCGGAGGTAACTTTTGCTATCCCAATGAGCCTTCATATTTCAGTGTTGCACTTTCTGTCCTCTGTTATAACACATCCCAGATATTGGGAGTACTTGTTTGATTTTGGTATCTCCAATTTTCTCTAAAACTTATTCATTACTCACATATTCAGTCGATGGTATTCTCAGCATCCTTCTGTAGAACCACATTTCTATTGCTTCAAGTCTCTTCTTCATCTATGAGGAGATTGTCCAGCATTCACTGCAATACTAGGGGACTGATATTGCATAACAATTCAGTACTCTTATTTATTTCTAATGAAATTTTCCTGTTTCTTAATATTTTGCTTAGATTTTCGAAGGCATTTTCACTATATGTTGTGGTAGGATCCACCTAATCTGCATAGGTGACTACCAACTATATAAATAATGGTTGGTACCGGAAGACGAGGAGGAGGAATCACGAGATCCAACTAAAGACTCTGATTGACTGCGACTAGTCAACACATTCTCCAGGAACGTCTTCCCAGAAATATACAGAAATACTATATGTACTTATTGTGTACACTTTCTTGTTATAATACATTCTTGTTCTAAGTACATTTTGTGTTGCATTATTATTCCATGCAATAGGCGAGATTCAACAATGAGTCAAGACTCAACACTATATCATCGCGCCTTCAGATTTTCGTGTTGCACTTTTCACCATCTGTTAAAATGCTTCCCAGATATTTGAATTTTTGTACTAGCTTGATTTTGGTATCCGCAATTTCTAATTTACATGTTGAGACGTTCCTTTAAACATTCTTTCATCTTGTAATTGAGGTCTAGTCCTTTCTTCTCACTTTCCTTTTGTAGGAGATCCAGGGTTTTCTTTCCACATCTGCATATTTTATATTGTTAAGATTGTAGCTACCAATAATGAATCCTTGGATTGCTTCACTGTAAGGTTTGAAGAAGACCGGTGAGAAAACATATCCTCATATTATTCTCCTTTCTATTTTTATATATTTACTGAATTCATTTTCTATCCATATGCAGGTGATTTGCTTCCAATATAAATTCTAAAATTTGTTCATGATATAAATTCTTCTCAAATATGTCATGTGACAGTTCCATCAGTTCTTTGTGACATGTTTTTTTATCAAACACATTTGCATTTTCAATTATGTTACAGCCAGAAAAACTAAAGTAAAAGAAATAGCAAAATTATGGTACAACTACTTAGAACTCTACGGTACTTCCACTCCAAGTATGCATCGTTGTTTTTCAATTATTCAATCATGTTGGAGACAAGAAGAAAATCAATGCAATTTAGAACTGAGCAAGAATCCCATTAGAGATCTCGACCCTTAGAAATCTATCTAGATTGAAACGCTTATAATGCTATTCTTGATCTCATAGTAGACGATACCTGTCATTGTGGTGAAGAGAAAGTTCAAGAAAACTTAGCATGTGACATACCAAGTTATATAACTACTGTGTACCTCCAAGAAAAGGCAGCATTAACACATTGACTGCCAGCACATAAGTAGTATAGTCATGTGGTGGGGGGGGGGGCACTATTTTTTATTTTTTAAAAGTATTTAATAAAAGAATCTGTTAGATAGCAATTCATTTTTTTAGTGCTAATATTGTTGAGAAAACATCAACTATTTTGTAACCTTATTAAAGTGCATATAACATTTATATACTAATGCCATTTTTATATATTTCTACCAATTCCTGTTCAACTCCCTTATACTGATATATACACACACACACACTCACACACACACTCACACACACACACACACACACACACACACATATATATATATATATATATATATTTTTTGTCATCCACAGATAGACTGTTTCGCTGTTTCACAGCTCATCAGTGTGGCTAGACGTCCAGTTGCCTCTAGCTAGGATCGAAACCTGACTGAATTGGCATCAGTCGGAACTTCTCCCACTAAGCTGTTGGCTCACGGCAGGGATGAAGGTGAATTTTAGCGTGTTTATTTTTAGATTTAGATAAACACACAGTGACTGACAGTGACTCAATTCTGCCGAAGAGTCGTGCTATATTAGCTTAAATAGTCACTGTTTACAAACTCACACCTCAAACCAGAGGGCTCAACCGAAATTAATTTTTCAGGAGCCAATATTTTTGTCATCCACAGACAGACTGTTTTGCTGTTTCACAGCTCATCAGTGTGGCTAGACGTCTGGTTGCCTCTAGCTAGGATCGAAACCCGACTGAATCCATTACATTCAATTATGTGCTAATACACTTGAGAAAGGTATAAGTCCTCCTCTTCTCCCTCCAGCTATGGGTAAATAGCAAGACAGACTGGGTTCTAGACCCTTGGGTGGCAACTGGTCTATCAGAAGGACAACTCTGAATTCAAAACCTGAAGCGGGTCGTTTGGGGACTTTGTGGCACGTAGAGCACCAGGTCTCTGTATTCAGCCCTTCAAAAAGTGTGGTTGGTTCTGCACAAAGCCTTCACCACTATAATCAAATCATATGTGCTGGTGTCTGGGCTGTCGGTTCCTAGGAATTGAGCTGCTTGACCCTCATACGTCGAATACGATGAGAGATCCCACCATATATATGTATAATATTTCCATTTTTCAGACTGTTGTCTTCATCTTTATTGTCATATCCACAATGTTCCGGCCGTTGTATACTTCCGCTTTCTTCAAGTTATACATGTTGAATTTCATACCAAACACTTTATTTAGTCCATGGGGGTGGATTGTTCTAGTTCCATGTACCATCCCATTTCTGGATGTCCCCAAGGACACATTGCCCAATGGATAAAAGTGTTGATTGAAGTAATCCAAAAGTGACTTTACCCAAAGAGTTGTGAGTTCAATATCTGATCACAGCTGACATGAACAAAAACTTGGAGAGTTGAGTTACTAAAAGGAATTAACTGGAACTGAGACATCCAGAAAAGGTATGGCGTGCGGAACTAGAAGTATCCACCCCCATGGACTAAATGGCGGGTTCAATTTGAAATTCCAATGTATATCACTTGAACAAGGCGGCAATGTCATGGATATAACAATAAAAATGAGGACAACAATCTGAACAATGTAAATATTGTATATATATATATATATATATATATATATATATATATATATATATATAAAGAAATATAATCTTAAGGTGTGCTATATTTATGGGATAAAGTGCTCAATATCAGAGACAGAGTGTGTGTAAATATAAAAGTGACAGTCTGTTTCATGCTAGACGCAATCGTCAGGCCTGATGATTGCGTCTAACATGAAACAGACTGTCACCTCTAAGTGTTGACTTCAATGTTCACTTTTATATATATATATATATCCAGGTAAGATGAGATGTGTTAACTTGCATTGAAACCTGACTGCAATTGTATAGCATTTTTAGATATGTTTATGATGTAATATCCTAAAATAAAGTGTATATATATATATATATATATATATATATATATATATGTACGTATATGTATATGTCATTTTGGAAAAATTAGATGCTTCACGACAAATAAAGAAGCATTATTATGTGCCATAAATGTGATTTATTTTTATTTTATAATCACAGCAATATCACCATACTAGCAGCATGGCCTGACGTTGCCCGTGCTTGATTCAAAAATCGAACGTTTAGCTAGTTTCCTCTTACTTTTCAACGAATATGTGTAAACTGATTTGCAGTACAAACGGTAGTTACGCTCCCCAAGCGTTTCATGTGACAAACATACTGCCTCCGTTGAGATTGACTGGAAAGCCTCAAAGAGGCTTCTACCTCAGTTTCCTCCTCCCGCTTTCTCTTTGCTGCAGAGGCTCTTTTAGAACGCCAGCTAAGGTTGCCTTGCCATGGTATTTTGGCATGCTTAGCAAAGCTGTCGAGTCGGTCATCGCCACGGCACTCAGAAGAGTGCAAAGCAGAGGTTGAAGTAAACGCCAGCCGCTTCTCCTCTGAGGAGGCGCACTCAATGGAATCCTGCTCCCATTTCCCCTTAGCCGGTGAGGCTTTTTTAGAACGCCTGCTAAGGTTGCCTCGCCTGGGTGGTTTTGCAGCCTTTGCAGAGCTGCCGGGTTGGTCATCGCCACGGCACGCAGAAGAGTCCAAAGCAGAGGTTGAAGTAGACGCTATATGATCATCTGTAACTGGAGTTATTATGTGCTCCTCCGCAGTCGCCTGTTCTGCATTTGTAACGTTAACGGTGTTAGAGGTCTTCAGTTGCTGACGTGTGGATGTTCGTCGTGTAGGAGCCATTTGAAGGGTTGTAGAAATGCTGTGTAAGAATGCGAATAGAAGTTGATGCCGAAGTTGAAGCGGTGCAACCTCTTTGTATACAAAAACTAAACATGCAGTGGAGAGGTATGGAAAAAGCTTCTCCTAGCTATGGGCCATGCTTTCTGGCAACACGAAAATGTCACTGTAGGAAGAGGTTACGCAACCAAAACGTTGAAGCGTTGAAGGTTAAAAAGTAGTGAAACACTGAGGTGTACTGGGCCATGTAGTAAAGGTAGAAGAGAAGTAACTTGCGACAGCAGTTAACTGTCTAATAGCAAAACTGAACTACGAAAAGGTAGAAATAGGTATGGAACGCTAAGATGGACTGGGCTGCGCAGTAGAGGCAGCACACGGAGATAAAATGGGTAATGCAAACGTTTAAGCAAATAGGTAACTTGCGGTAGCAGGAAGCTGTCAATTAATCCAAGGACAGATGCGTTAATGGCGATCGAATCAAGACATGAGGGCGGATGCAGCCGCGCTGAAGGTATTTAAAGGGAGCGTGACTTGTCATTGGTTGGTGTAGCCTGGACAATGGCCATGACTTAGACCAATGAATGACCTCATGCAAAATGAAAGATGCTAGCGCGCATGCACGCACGCGCATGATTTGGCAAGCACAAGGCTTGGCCGTAAACGGGGTCAAGCTGCCTGCTGCATATGCAGCTTGGCTCTAACGCACATGATGACAGCGATGAGAATGCAAGGAGCTACAATGAAGCATTTGCTCGTTTGGTTTGTGTGACAATGAAAAGCCGCTAACCGTTTGCCGGCATTAGCTTTGAAATGGATTGGGAGGAAGCCCTGCTGTTTTAGCGCAAAAACTCCTCGTCAGGTCTGGGATGCGGCCTGGGCTAGGGGAAAAGGTTTAAAGAATTGGAAAATGGACTGCTGAGGGCGGAACCATTTTCACTCAGCATGTATGCGGGTTTTTTTCAGTAAAGACACGAATAAAGGAAGTGCTTATTTTGGTAAGATGCGACGATTAAAGAAAGTGTTGACAAAGTCCAATATGTCATTTGTGGCTCAAAGTCAGACCTGGTAGCAGGGATAAAAAAGCCGAATGTCAATGGCTCTGCACCCATTCCAGAATTTGAGGTTAAATGTTTTCTTCCACTCCACTGCACGCACTGACCTGTTTCTTCCCGTGCATAGCGTGACCTTAAATTAATCTGCATTTAGGAAATACCCAACCGGAAAAAAAATTTAAAGGGTTGATCGATTGTCGATTTGCACTCTGTTTGGGGGGCACTCAGAGTTGGAACTTCACATGGTGACTCCTAATAGCCTCCTCATAAATCTGGTCTGTTTTCGCTAAAAAACCGACATGCAGTTCAGGCGCAATCTGGGCGTATCGGTTTTTGGCTTTTATCGATTTTCCACGCTGTTTAGGGGTCCGTGGTCATGAAACTTCTGGACAACACTTCTAATGGTAGACTTTAAGAAGGTGTCAAATTTGGTTGAAATGCGATCATTCCTTCTGTAAGCAGATTTTTTCGATTATCGATTTTTTCGGAACCTGAGTCCGAACTCAATAATCGGGCTCTGTCATGTTCTTACGACAGGCATTTGCAAACTTGTGGTGAAAACCGCATCGAAATCGGGTGAGAAATGTGGCCTTGGCGAGGTAACAACGCCCACGACAGACACACAGACAGACAACATGAGAAATATAGATAGTAGATATATTAGTGATTTTCTAAGCCTAGCTTAGATGCGGCACATGCCGAAAGTATGGAGCACCCAGTGAGGATCGAACTCACTACTCAGTTGTAATTGTTCTAGCGAGACAAACTTGCTAACCATTACACCACCTGGAGGTGCCCAATCTCCATATATATTAGGAAAAATATTAGTGACCATATATTAGTGGCAAAATTAAATCTGCCAATATTCCAAACATTGTAGTTGAATCAATAATTCTTTTTCCTTGAGCATTGCTTTTTTATACTTATTTTTTTATGTGCCACATTCCTTCAGGATATAGGCGATCATGGCTCTCCACAACATCCTATCTCATCTTGTCTCAGCATTTTTTCCTTTTGCTAACCCCATTCTGCCATCCATTCACACAAGCTCGTCAGGTAAGTGGCACTCTGACTTCTATCTCTTTTGCCTTCAGTATTCCCCATAAGGTTTAACTTTTCCAAGCTTTCCTTCCTCATTATGTGTCCGAGGAATTTCATTTGACTTTTCCTGAACTTGATTATAAATGTTCTTTCTGTTGTAGTTTTCTTTAAAACTTTCTTTGTTTAATCGTTTCAGCCATTGAATTTTCAATATCACATTTGTGCTGCTTCTAGTTTTTTCCTCATCTGTGGGGAGATTATCCAGCATTCACTGCCATATAAGAGGATGGATATCACATAGTAATCCAGCCTTCTTATTTATGAAGTATTCCAGTAAAACTTAAGAGAAGCAGAGTGCCATATACATTTTACCAAAATTTCATAGGAAGCCCTCAGACATGGCTTTACATAGAAATATACATCAAGTGTCTCCAACATTTGACGAAGCAACTTAAAATGAAAATATAATGGTCACAAGTATCATGACATATATTGAAATGCCTTGCCACCAATATATGGTGACATGACAGTCAATATATTAATGGTGAAGTACAAATTTTAACAAAGCTGTTTTAGGATACTGATAATTCCTCAGATAATTAAAACCTAAAATAAAATAAATAAAAATGTGATTTATTAATACATACAAAGTTAATTCCCTTGTAACTATAGAAACCAATACCATCTCAATAAAGTGTAATGTCTGCAGCGACGAGCAGTCAAAGAAATTTCTACCATGGATTGCTACAGACAATACGTTTTTAATCAAGTCATTTACTTTTACTCAGAATTGTCCAGGATTCCACAACATCAACATGATACATTACACCCAACCAAACCCAGGAACAGAATTTGTTGTAGTTTTAAGTTCACCAATGTTTATACAGTGATATTAACTGTAACTCAGTTGATAGAAAAGAAGATAAAATACAAATAAAAAAATAGTTTACTGTCACTATTTAGAAATAAATTACATATATTGTAGGGATGTAGAGGGCTTTTATCTCTCATTTTGTAGAATGAATTTATAAGTCATGTGATGGCTCGTAAGTGATGACAGCTTGTGGGCTGGCAAACATGAGTTGCTGCATAGACAACAGGTAAGACAGATGTGATAGCTCATGACATTAAGGAGAATGGATGAAAACCATGTGGTCAAAGCAAGGAACATAAAAGACATCACTTTATGTGGTAGTATTCCTCTGGAAATATTACAAGATGCTCTTGGATTTTTGTTCGTTCTGACTACTTGCTTTATTCATATGGATTACAGTTTCTCGGTGTAATGTTTGGTATATACATATTTGTATATAATTTCTTGTATGACATATTTGTATGTAAAGTCATTTTGAGCACAATTATTTTATTTCAGTAATTCTGCTCATTGCTTCTGTTGTGTTGATGTTTGAGTATGTGGGTTATCTCACTTGACTTTGCTAAAATACCGTCTCTAGGATACGCTCTTTAAGCTTATAAAAAGGCATGCATTTTTCTCTGTAGTCTTTTTTCTCTTTCACAGCTTCTGGCTATAAGATGTCGTCACATGTGGAGAAAAAAAGTGTCCCCCACTGGGGAACATTCATTTTCATGGTTTTCTCTCTTGACTTTCATCCTCTCTCACACATGCTTGTTATACACACACACACACACACACACACACACACACACACACACACACACACACACACACACACACACACACACACACATACACACACACACATACACACATACATACACACACACACAAAGAAAGAAACAAGCACATTCCTATTATAGCTAGTTTCATGTTTATTCCTTTTTGTTACATGTAATTCTTTAAATTGTTTTGTGTGACTCATTCTTATTTGGACTTGCATTGAATCTGCCAATATTGTTTGTGGGATAAATTTTCTAGGAACACGTAAATATTTATTCTTCAAAGTATTTATTCCTACAACATAATTATGACCATATATTGACCCAGTCATACTAGCAATCTTGTGGCAAGTATATAATGAATGTACAAATGTCTAATATGGGAATTGGAGAGTGGAGATAACCAAGTCAATTATTCCCTCTTTTAAAATAACCCCATTAATAGTATGAAAAGTTTGCTTGAATTGTTACGGTAACTCAATTAGTATTTGTGATTGATCTCTCAACGTGTATAGGAGTGAACAAAACTGGAATACTGCTGCTTAGAAAGTAAAAATAATCTACTGTCTTTTGGACAGTGCTGAGCTGTTTCTAAGAGCCAATAGCTTAAAAAAATGTGAGAGATCCTAATAGATGATAGCTGGTGAGGAGGAGGAAGAACCAACCATACGAACGCAGGTGTCAGCTGACGGAAAAGGCAGTTTCTGTTGATTTGGTATTATATTTGTCGATGGAGCTTCAGAACTAGCTTGACCCAGCAAAAATTGATTAGATGAGAAATAAGTATTTTTCATAGTGAATTTTGATTGGCCTGAGTGATAGTATTTGGATCTATATTTTCCCCTATTTTTCTTTCTTTGCAAAAAGGAATAATGCATTTTTTTGTAACATTTTTTATTATTTTATTTTTTCTCACTTCGTCCACAAGTAGATGTTTGATCTTTAATGGTGAAAAAAAAAGCAGAGAAAATTGAATGCAGTTTTTGCATAACTGGTCAGCCTATACTGGGGTTTCACTTACAGTTCTGTGATGACAACAGAACATCCAGGAAAGACGAATTCTTGGAAATGTAACTATTCATTGAGTGGCAAGAAGAATAGGACTAAAACAAATTTTCCTTAAACTTTTCTGTTAATTTCCCCAACTACGAATCACTCCTTTCATTGTAAAGAAAGAAAGAAAAAAAACTATTTCTCAAACTTCCAAATGCAGTAAAACCTCAATCAAAAAATAAATTCACTCCAACAAATATCTCAATTTCTAAGTAAGAGATTACTGAAATATCCATTTGAATTTGATAAAAGAGAACATATTACCAATCCCAGTTTTTTTAATCCCATTAAATGAAGGGGAAAAATGACTCTCCCATAAAACTGGGCTAGGTTAAAGAAAAAAATCTTTCAGAAAGAGAAAATAAAAAGTTTCTTTTCTTTCTTTCATTTTTTTTTTTTTTAAATATTTGTCTCCGAATAAACAGCTATTTAGATCTCCTCTTCCTAGAGAGTGATAATGATGAAATATATCCCCAAGCCTCTAAAACAGTAAGTGTAATAAACCAATCAAAAGAAGAGGACACTGGAGTATAGTCATGCAGAAATTGAATTTGGAGAGTTACATTCAAAAATGGCATACATATAGATGATATGTAAATTTGCCTTGTGTGAAGGAGATGGCATTCCTTTCAATTTTAATCTACCATTTACTCAGCTTTAAAAGAAACATTGAAGGCCTTGCCACAAGAACAATTTAAATTTTGAGTGTCTGAAATTGGTGTATTAATTCCGGAAATGTTTTAGGATGACAAATTTTCTGGCGCATTCAAAATAATGCTGATGGAAACTCAGCTCCTTAAGAAAATGTGGGATATATATATAAGAGATTCCAATTGGATCTTTTCACATTATTTACTAAAGATAGAAAAACAATTTGACATGCTTTATTGCAACTCAAAAGTAAATGTGGAAGTAACAAAGAGGACCAATTTCAACATATATAAAATGTATGGCTTATTCAGAAGATGTGTCTATGTTACAAATAAATATAATTGACAGAGAAACTCGAGATATCTACAGATCTGTCAGACCTCCAAAAATCTAAAAACCAGGATTAAAGCATTAGTTAACTTAAATATTTCACAGTGGTACCTTGATTTTATGAATTTAGGCATAGTACTAAATTGGTGGCAAATGTCTTATCATTATACAGTTGAAATGGCTAGATGTAACCATAAGTTCTATGTGAACAGTTCCTTCTATCACACTTCTTGCTTGTGGAACTCTATTCCAGATTTTTGCTTCCTAGTCAACTTTGATCTTCAAAAATATAAATGCAATGTCAATCATTATCTTCTGTCTTCTTAATTCTTGTTCTTGGAATATCATTTCTAAAGTTGTAGTCTAATTTTTTTTTTTAAGCATTTCACCCCAAGCAAGGCGGGAAGCAACTAGCATGCAAGAGGTTACAGAGAGTTGGAGCGAAAGCAAATAGGAGTGATAGAGGAAAGGATGAAGAGAAGGATAGGGGATAGATCAAGGCATCTGGAGACGTTGATTGACATTATATTTGAATAGTTGAAGATTATAGCTATCAGGGAAACAGGAAAAGGGGAGGGAGTTCCACAGGTGAGAAGTTCGAGACATGAAGCTATTGGAGTAGAAGAGACGGCTACATTTAACAGTTTTGACAGTGAAAGGATGAGAGTGATATACCAGCTTAGTTGAACGCTTAAATTCATGAAGTCTGGGAACCAGCAAAAGCAGCTCATTGGAGCAGTTACCGTGAAAGTATTTGTAAAAAAAACAGAGGAAGGCAACTACATGACTGTGAGAGAGCGACTGCAGAGATGCCAGATCAGGGCCAATTACATTGCATATCCGTCTCTGGATTTTATAAAAAATTAACTAACAATCTTTGTCCTTATATTTGCTGCTTGCTTTCACTTCCTAGTCTTCTTCTGAGTTGGGTTAAAGCAGAGTGACAAAGGTCCTCCAAGCAACAGACAAAAAAACCTTGGCTTATCCCAGTCAAATGTGGTGATATCTCCCTTAATATCTAAAGTTTTAAGTTGGTTGATGGACTTGTGAGCTCAATCCCTTTCCTGGGCAGTATATTTTATTTTTCTCTTTAACCAGAGTAATCTGACAAATTTTTAAATAGGTAACAGAACAGGGAATGGGTTGAATGGCAAAAAAGCAAATTTTACTGCATGCTACAAAGGATAGGAAGTTATGGAGAGTCATGATCACCCACATTCTGAAGAGACATGGCACAAAGAAGTAGAACCATATTTTACTAATAATAACATGTTCCAAAAATTACTGTAATATTAATGGTAATATTAGCTATTTCCCTACAAGGAAACATTTTGGCATTTATTGTCCAAGCAGCCAGTACTGCTTTCTGTTGGAATTTATAAAATATTTCTCTTAAAAATATTTTTCGGGGAAAACAGGTTTCTCAAGTCAGTAGCTGTTTAGTATTGCTGCTGTTGGTAGTCCTCAAGTGATGTGATTTCTGTAATTTGGTACAGTTGCTTTTTAATTAGTAGTGTCTGTACACAAAGTTCAAAGAGGGATGATCTTTGCCAAGATGCTCAGGGTTCACTCACTCAAAGCATTTCTTCAGCATTGATCTTACAAAATAGTTACATAGAGCTGACAGTTTAGATATTTCTGAACGGGTTTGGTGCTATGCATATTATCCTTATGAACGTCTTGAACTGATGTGGCTATTTAAAAACATGACTCGATAGATGAAAAGGCTACAAAATCAACTTGGAATTATGCACTTGTTGGGGCGCACTCCCCTTCACAACCACAATAGACTGATCCTATTATTATAAATAGAACAGTAGTTCTAGAGACTGTGAGGAGTGTAGCAGTGTAGTGCAGTGCAGAGTGAGACTTCTGTAGTGATCAGTTACACTTCCGTTTCTCGACCGGAAGATACCGTTGGACTCTATTACTATTACTTATTGTTACTACTAACCTACGTTCGTTCTACTACTAATCTCTCTGAATATACCAGTATTTTCCCTATGACTGTGTTTGTTCGTTATTACCATATACTCACGTGGAAACACTCAACATCTCAACAGCACTTAATATTGTTTTTGGTTGGCATTCAAACATTTTGGCACCAACTTGATCGACAGCACCAACTTTATTTACAAATTTGTTGATCAATTAAATTCAGTTTCATGAACATATTCAAAAATTTCATGAATTGACCATTTCACAGACCATCTTGGTTTCTCAAAAATCTTCATGCTGGAAGATGTCACATCACTTTTTCACTCTTGTGTGTGATAAGCACTTCTCCCTGAATGTTCGCATCATACACTCATAGACTTTCTTTGTTTTCTTGAAAATTCCAACACATTCTGCTTACATGGTTCAGTCAATTATCAGAAACAAATTCAAAAACTAAGTGCAAGGATTTTGCAAATTGGTATTTTTTTTCAATATGAAAGAATATTCTTACCAGCTACAGTTACAAAAAACACTCAGATTTTATAAAAACAATGACTTCTTTGTTACCCACCACTTTTTATGCAACAATACATCTTAATCTATTCAAGACAATTCACATCTATTTAATTCCCACACCTCTTTTGTTTTTTCATATCTATCTATCATAGTCTGTCTGTCTAGTTCTGTTCATATCTAAATCTGTTCACATTGATCTGTCTATTCTGGTCTGTTCATATCTATCTATGTTTGTTCATGTCTATCTATCTATTTATTGAAGGAGGCAATGGATAGCAGTTCAGATTGAGGAATCAGAGAGCCGAGTTTGAGTTCCATTCGGATCCATTACATTTACTTATGTGCCAATACACTTGGGTAAGATATGAATCCTCTTCTTCTCCTCCCAGCTATGGGTAAATAGCAACACAGACTGGATTCTATAGCCTTGGGTGGCAACTGGTCTAGGAGAAAGTAACACTGAATTCAAAACTGACCTGGAGAGAGTTGGGCTCTGTCAGGCTATCTTGCTCAAGAAACACCACTTCTACTGCAGCTGCAGTACATGTGCTGCCCCTACACTACTGATGGGTCATGAGATGCATGATCTATCACAGTCTGTTCATGTCCATATATTGCAATCTCTTTACATCTATCAATCTACCGCAGTCTCTTTATATCTATATGCCACAGTCTCTTCACATCTATATGCCAAAGTCTCTTCATATCTAATTCTGTTCATATTATACTCTGTTCATATTTACCTGCCTAACTCTGTTAATATCTATCTATTTGAATATCTGTCTAATTCTGTTCATATCTATCCATTATCACTTTAATTTACTGGTAAAAACAATAAAAAACAAGCAGCAATAAAAGCTTAACATAATAAATAAAAAAGCAAATGGAAAAAATAATAAATATGGTTTTAAGTTTTTGTCACAAGAGATTCATAGGAACACATAATTCTTGTCAGAAAACACTTAACTAAAACATTTTATATTCTATAAGCACTTCATTATGTCATCGAGTTTTGTATATTGTTTACCTGTTAATTAAAATGTCACAGTATTTATTATTATCACAGATATGATGGTTTCAATAACGTCTTTTCAATGATTCATAGTATACATCGCCAATTTGCTGAGAGAAAGAATAATATCAGAAGGTAAATCATCACTTAGGTAAACAGAGACATAGTGAGAGACAGTATAATAGAGTTAGCTTAACCATGGGTATTTATCTAGAAACAGAAAGTAAGAGCAGCTTAAAGTAAAGTGATCTCTGAAAATTTGAATCAACCGACAACAAAGAAAAAGGCAAGAAAGGTTTTTAAATGTAAAATATTTTTATTTGTTTTTTTTACAACTAAATTTTTCTCATTGAGTATGATGTTAATGTTCTTGTGTTAAAGTTCCTTAAGAAATGTGATTTCTTCATCTGTATGCGTGAAAAAGAGAGGCAATAGAGAATGTGAGGAGGAAAGTGTAAGTGTCACTTAGCTTGGTGAGGGAAAGTGTAAATATTACATAGTTTGATAAGGAATAATGTATGTAGCTTGGTGAGGGAGAGTGTAAATGTCATGTAGCTTGGTGAGGAAGAATGAACATGTCATATAGCTTGGTGAGGAAGAGTGTACGTGTAATGTAGGTTGGTGAGGAAGAGTGTAAATATCACATAGTGTGGCAAGGAAGAATGTATGTAGCATAGTGAAGAATAGTGCATGTGTCGTGTAGGTTGATGAGAAAGAGTGTATGTGATATGTAGCTTGGTGAGGAAGAGTGTAAATATCATGTACATGGTAAGGAAGAATGTATGTAGTTTGGTGAGGAAGGGTGTATGTGTCACGTAGCTCAGTGAGGATGATGGGTGAATGAGTAAAGGAATTGAGCTGTGGTGTCATGAATCTGTTGTAATATGTTGCAGCTCCTCCTTACTGGTTTTGTCCATCTAGAGGCATTGCTTATATACCCTTCAAAGGGATCACAAAGCATATATTTTATTGTCAGCAGGAATGTGACCCATTGATTGAATAATGTCAAATATTTATTTTCAAAGGGTTAATTTATTAAACAGAAGGATGCATGGATTCTTTCATTTAGAAACTATTTTTTGCCATTTGAGATTGACTGTCTTGGTGTTTATTTCTGTCTTTGCTCCACAGGTCCATGCAATGCTAGGAAAAATGTTTTTGTCTTAGACATTCATAAATTATTGAAATATCATATTCTACATATCACAG
Organism: Acanthosepion esculentum; assembly: GCA_964036315.1. Classification (NCBI taxonomy): domain Eukaryota; kingdom Metazoa; phylum Mollusca; class Cephalopoda; order Sepiida; family Sepiidae; genus Acanthosepion; species Acanthosepion esculentum. The sequence goes on from OZ038486.1 coordinate 74,775,175, forward strand.
CTCAATAGAGGCAGGCATGTTTTACTCTGCTCTCCAAAGACATCTAACGATTTTGGCTCAGGTTAGTAGTTTGATAGTTTTGTTTCCTGAAGAAAAGCATGATTTGTATTTCCTGAAATAAAGACATGCAGGTTGATTATATTGTGTGAAAATATTCTAAAAGCTGGTATTTAAGAAAACATGCCTTAGCACAAAAAAAAGAAGGAAAATATGTTTGAATTTTTAACTTTATGGATAATGAAACATTATTGAATTGTTTCATTTTTTTTTATGTGCCATGTCCTTTCAGGATGTAGGCGATCATGGCTCTCCACTTCTCTCTATCCCTTGCAGCTCTCAACAAGTTCCTTCCCTTGGCCACCTCCTCCAGACCATGTTTAAGCCTGCTAAGTATGTCATACATTATTTTCCATTGTCTCTCTTTCCCTCTATTTGACAAGTAAGTATCAGATTCTCCAGGCCCTCCTTCCTCATTACATGACCCAGAAACTTCAGCTGCCTCTTCCTGATGTTACGTATAAGCCTCCTTGTTTGCATCCTCTTTAAGACCTCATCATTGCTCACGTGCTCAGCCCATGATATCCTCAGCATCCTTTTGTAGAACCACATCTCCATTGATTTGAGTCTCTTCTTCATCTCTGAGGAGACTGTCCAACATTTGCTGCCATAAAGGATGACAGATGTCACATAACAGCTCAGTACACTTTCTTTCGTTACCAAAGAAATCCTCCTGTTTCGCAATACTCTGCCCAGCTTTTGGGATGCATCCTTTGGCCATCACAATGTGTCTACGGATCTCAGTGTTGCACTTCCTGTCCTCTGTCAAAATGCTTCCTAGATATTGAAACTTCCACACCTGCTTGATTCTAGTGTTCCCGATGTTTCAGGATCATCCTTTTACTGATGACCATGCATTCTGTCTTGTAGTCTATGCTTATTGAATAAAGGCTCTGTTGTGATAATTAATGATTAAATAGAAAATATGCAAAGTTTTGTTGAAAAGCAGATATGAATGAAAATAGAAGCGATATTATGCAATTAACAACAAAATTTTAATTGATAAAGTAAACTGAATCTTCTATGCACTGTCTCTTCATAACATAGTTCTCCACAATGTCCTGTCCTTGTAGCTCTTAATAAATATTGTCTTTTTGTTATCTCTCTTAAATTTTGTTCCTTCATCCATTCAATCAAGCTCACTAGTTAGGCTATGTGTTGTTTTCTTCTGTCCCTCTTGCCTTCAATCTGCTCTGTGGCTATCAAATTCTACAATTTCCTCATTATGTGCCTTAGAAATTTCAACTGTCTCCACTTAATGTTAAGTAGAACTTCACTTTTTGTATACATTTTCTCTAAAACTGTCATTCCTCATATGTTCAGTTCATGGTATTCACAGTATCCTTCTGTAGCGCCACATTTCTGTTACTTCAAGTCTCTTCTTCATCTGTGAGGAGATTGTCCAGCATTCACTGCCATATAGGAGGACTGATATTACATAACAATCCAGTACTCTTTTCTTTGTTTATAACAAAACATTTTTCTGTTTGTTAATGCATTGCTTAGCTTTTGGAAGGCAACTTTTGTTATCCCAATGAGTCTTCAGATATCAGTGTCAAATTTTCCATCCACTGTTAAAGCACTTTCCAAATACTGGTAGTACTTGTTTGATTTTGATATCTCTGGTTTGTTATTTGCATATTGGGCTGTTAGTTTTGCTGACAACCATGCAGTCTCTCATCTGGCAATTGATGTTTAGTCCTTTCTTCCTGCTTTCCTTCATTTCTTTTCTGAAAGCTGATATCAAAACTGTGTTATCTTCATATCTAATTCTAATATTGTAATAGCAGGACAAAAAAAGGAAATTATGCCTGAATTTTTAATTTTTAGCCATAATAAAACATTATTGAGTTGTTTAGACTGAATAAAGATTCTGTAGTGATAATTAATAATTAAATAGAAAATATGTAGAGTTTTGTTGAAAAGGAGATACGAATGAAATTAGAAGCAATATTAAGCAATTAACAACAAAATTTGTATTGCCTCAGCAAATTAAATAGAATAAAATTAAATAGAATAAAATGATGTGAATGAACAGGGGTGTGCCTTTGTATAGATGACCTTTTTTCATACATACATATGTGCAAAATTCCTATGAACTTATATTTCTTACATTTTGAGAAGAATTCTTTGTTGGTTTGATTGAATTATTAGATGCAATAATGGCGGGTATTTGAGGAAGCCTATGGCATTGTATGAGGAGTACTTTCGGTGTTGCATTCAATGCAACATTATATTTGCTAGCGATGTGTCTATGGTATCCTGTGGGTAAATGGAAAAAAGAGAGTAAGGATTTACTCCCTTTTGTTCTATACTGCTTTTGGCAATTCTGTCTAGTGGTCATTAGCAGAAGTTATTTTGCAGACAAGTGAACCAATCAAACAGTTCCTTTTTTTTTTTTAGTTATAATTTTATGTATGCATGCTGCTATCAGTAAATAAGAAAGAAATCAGAAGATTGAAAATTTTGATTTCACAAGCCTCACTGGTATTGCCAATATATTTATATACAAAGGTCTCATATAAAACTATTACATTTTCAGTCCAGTTTGATCACAGTGTGCCTGGATATTTTAAATTAAGTATAAATTGACAAAAGGGATAGTTCTTAAGATATCTGCTGGTCTATTACAAAGATATTTTGCTGACTTTTCTTAATAAGAAAATAGGTGAAATAAGCATAGCATTGATGATTCATTAATAATAATATGAATGGCTAAGGGTTTATAAGCATGGTTTTGTAGGTCCTAGCTGTAAAAGTCTAGATTGGTAGAACTAAGCTATGTAATACTCTGGCCTGGGTATGATGATAAACTACATTTGGTAGCATGACCTCTAATTGGGAGGTTTTGAAGAGTGTGGAACTACCTCTTAATTGCTGTTGTTCCCAGGTTCACACTGACCTAGGATTGTAGCACCTGTTAGGGTCCCAGCTATGGAAATATTAGTTAACTCTGCAAACTGAGGTCAAACGTATTGGCAACACATTTTAATAGTAAAAAACTTACCAGCAATACATTTTTTTTCAAAGAAATTACTAATGCTCCCAAGAAAATTAAAATTCAGCATTAAATGACTTATAAGGAGTTGATATGCCACTAAACAAATAAACACTATAGCACTTCTGAACATTTGCCCTGGAAATAGCAATAGAGTATCAATAGGCTTGTGATCGTAATTCACTAAATAATCAAGAGAGAAAATAAACTAATGAATGCTTACATTTCCATACAAGCCAGTCTTTAGGGACAGTCTCATTATTTACTATCTAAATGTTTATAAAACTGACATGAAATGAACATTCTGTGAGATCTGGAACCAAGAAAGTGTTTTTATTCAGGCCTGATCAGACAGTGTCTCCAACTTTGCTTATTGTTGGACTTACATATTGTAGTTTTTCTTATTTTTTATCAAGCCTTAAAAGTTCTAAATGTTTCAGTTCCATTTGTTTTCCATAGACATTGCCATTATCATTAGATAAATCTGCTTCTAAGCCTTTTTCAACCTCTACAGGTTTTTCTCGATTTAGAATTTTCATCTTCAAAATTATTTATTATTTCTGATACAAGCCCAAAGCTTGTGAATATCCTTTAGCACTACATTAACATTCCCTCTTACTTTGTAGATTCTTCTTTCCATTTTTGGGTTCCTTACATTTCATGGTCAATAGCTAAAAAAATATATATATATATATATTCCAATTCCAAAATTTTATTTACTTCAAGCAAATGCCCAACAACTTTGATTAGTTATCATAAATGGCCACTCTTCTAGATCATTTTCCATGAATGCAACTGTCCTCCAGGGCTCTATCCTTGGACCTACTTTGTTCCTAATTTCTATTGATGACCTTCCTGATGGCATCAATTCTCAACTCAGTATCTATGCTGATAACACAACTATTTACTCTTGTCTCAATAGTAAATCTGATCAATAAGGTCAGACTGGCAGCTGTTCTAAAAAAATCACCCACGTGTCATGTCTTTTGTAACTCTTAATAAATTTTCCCTTTTTTGTTATATCTCTTAATCCCGGTTCTACCAACAATTTATGCATGTTCAATGGGAAGTTTATGTACAGGGTGTTTCACAAATTTGAAACAAAATAACCAGAAACAAATCAAGGACAACATATATATATATATTGACAGGTAACATTTTAGAATCTGCAACCATTTAGCCTCAAACATGAACCAAAAATGTCAAAAGGAGCCCTAGAGTACATTCTCCAGATGTCTGCCATTCCTTTGAAGGCACTGTTGAATGCAGTGTACAAAATTGTTGATAACATGTGCACATTCTTTCTGGTCAGGAACCCATTGCCCTACAATCTTCCCAAGTGCCATGAGCTTCAAAGCTCTTGACCAACTTGAAAATCTAACTCCTGTTTGGAAATGTGTTGAAATTTAACTTCTTTCTGTAGCTTGCTTGAACAGTCTTGAAAGACTTAATTTCATAATATGTCTACTCACAAAAGATCTTGTGCTCTATTGTCCAAGGCATGGTTTTGCAATATTGAATATGTCAACATGTTAACTATTTCACAGCAATAAACTGAAAAGAGAAAGAAAATAAAGTCAACAGGGAGGAGCTGAGAGTCTGCTGCTTTGTTTCAACAATTGTGAAACACTCTGTACCGTTTTATTCTGTCCCTCTTGCTTTTAATATGCCTGGTGAGTGTCAAATTTTCTAAGCCCTCTGTCTTGAATTTTCAACTCTCTTTTTCTGATGTTATGTGTAAGTGACCATTTTGTTTCCATTTTCTCTAAAACTTTATCATTGCTCACATGTTCAGTCCATGGTATTCTCAGCATCCTTCTGTAGAATCACATTTGTTTCCTCAAGTCTTTTTTCTGTGATACAGTTAAGTATTCTTTTCTTTGTTTCTAATGAGATTTTCCAGTAATACTTTGATTAGCTTTTGGGAGGAATCTCTCACTGTCCCAATGCGCCTTTGGATTTTGGTGACGCATTCTTTGTGCTTGTTGGGGCGCACCCCCCTTCACAACCACAATAGACTGATCCTATTATTATAAATAGAAAAGTAGTTCTAGAGACTGTGAGTAGTGTAGCAGTGTAGTGCAGTGCAGAGTGAGACTTCTGTAGTGATCAGTTACACTTCCGTTTCTCGACCGGAAGATACCGTTGGACTTTATTACTATTACTTATTGTTACTACTAACCTACGTTCGTTCTACTACTAATCTCTCTGATGTAAATACCTCTCTGAATATACCAGTATTTTTCCCTATGACTGTGTTTGTTCGTTATTACCATATACTCACATGGAAACACTCAACATCTCAACAGTGCTCTGTTAAAATACTTCCTAGATATTTAAATTTTGGCATTTGCTTGGTTTTGATATTTCAAATTTGTAATTTACATATCAGGATCTTTTGCTGAGAACCATTTATTCTGTTTTCTTACAATTGATGGTTAGTCCTTTTTATTCTCACTAAAGGCACCAGTATTTTTTTTAATCAATTTATTTATATCAATACTGATATCATTGAACTTGTTGGTTTCTTTGTTAGTCCAGCACAAAGAGTCATGGTAAATGTTTGTAATTATTTGAATTGAGAAAAATTTAATTTCATTTTTTCAAGCAAATTCTTGGTCTAATCCAAAAATTAAAATTTTTAGAGTTTTCTTTAATTTCCTGTTCCAAATGAAAAAGTTTTAAAGAAACTTTTAAGAAATTAAAAAAATAAAAGATACTTGATACATTTTAAAAATTTAGAAAAAAATTCAAAACAGAACTTTAAGATTTTTCTTTGTCTTTTTTGTCTTGAGAGCAACTGGATGAGAAATTTGCTATCAGATTAAAGATTAATTTTTCTCCTTCATATTTTCTTTCAGCATTTTCATAAGTTGTTGGTTCTTATTGCTCGGAAATTTAATCTTTTGAAAACAAAGAGCTGATTGCAGATTCTTTAAAAATAACATTTTTTTTTAGTTTCCTGTTAAAATTCAAACCTTACGTTTTTAAAAATACGTTTTCCAATTTCAATTATTTTTTAAATTTAAATAATTCAAATTTTATAAAACAAGAATTCCTACAGAACAGACAGGAGATAAATTATCTATATGATACATATATATATATATATATATATATATATATATATATATATATATATATCTAGCCAGAGGCAACCGGACGTCTAGCCACACTGATGAGCTGTGATACAGCGAAACAGTCTGTCTGTGGATGACAATATATATGCTCCTGAAAAATTTATTTCGGTTGAGCTCTCTGGGGAGGATGTGTGGGTTTGTAAACAGTGACTAATACGGCAAATAATGCAAGACTCTTCGGTAAATCGAATCGAGTTCTCTCAGTCACTGTGTGTTTATCTAAAAATAAATACGCTTAAATTCACCTTCTTCTTTGCCGTGCACCAACGGCTTCAGGGTAAAATTTCCGACTGATGCGAATTCAGCCGGTTTTCGGTTCTAGCCAGAGGCAACCGGACGTCTAGCCACACTGATGAGCTGTGATACAGCAAAACAGTCTGTGGATGACAATATATATATATATATATATATATATATATATATATATATATATATACATATATTTAATCCTGTAACTTTTTATGGGTTTTACACTAGAACTTTTTTATTTCTTACCTTTGTCTTCTAAATGGGGCTGTATTAAAACTAGTAGCATAAAGGGATCTAAAGTTAGAAAAAATGCACATAAATACTAAGTCATAAATTATTTGCTAGTATCGTGACAAAGCTTACAAAACAGGTAAATTAACTTCTATCAACAGACCTAGAAAAATATGAGTCAAATGACTAACGAGATATTTTGGTATATTTAATGCCCTTGATAACCTGAAAGGACAAATAATTAAGATGTGACTCTCGGGATATGTAAAAATTACTATTGCCAGATTGTAGGATTCTTATTTTACTAGACTGCTTGAAAGGAGTTAATTTGGAGCCCACAAAAATGCAGTGCCTTTGTTAATCTGGCATTACTTTTTAAGAAATTCCTTTTTAAAATGATATTTACACTGTACAAGACTCTAGAGTCACTCAAGGCAGAGTTTTAGAGAGTAAGATAAACAGTTTATTTTGATATATGGGGGAAGATAATGGTTAACCCTAGACTAGAACAGATTAAGATTGTAGTGATCAGAGAAGCATCTTCTTGGTAGTCGGTTTCCACAAAGTGGTGGTTCATGGAAAGAAGCTGCTTGAATGGGACTTACATCTCACCAACAGAGTATGAAGAAAATGGAGGTGGTTTGCTACAATGTGCACAGCATGGCAGATTTTAGCTGTGAAGGTTTGAACTGATGGAACTAATGAATGAAGTTCGTCTGAACACTTTCCATGGGAATAGTGATAGAGCCGTGAGAGAGATTCCTGTCTGTGAGAAAGGGGGATTGCAGAGTGGAAAATAATTTATCATCTACAAAGACACAGAGACTCTCTTGCACTATATCAAGAGTGGAAAGTGAAGAGTGGGCAGCCAGCTTCCACCAGGTAGCAGGACTCTATTTTCAGCCTAATATGGCTCTTGTAAAGATGGAAGATAGCAGGAAGAGTCAGCTACTTACTGGAGTGGTAGAGGAAAACAGTCATTTTTCCAGCATCTTTAGTGATAGATCATATGTATCTACTTTATGTTTGGGTTGAGTTTAAGTCCTAATAGGGGCTCAAGGCAGGTTCATTATGATTGGTGATAGTTCTAGATTCAATTGTGGAAGATGGAATGTAACTAGTTTGGTTTTTGAGGCATTGAATACAACCAGTTAGTTTTTTGCCCCACTGAGCTGTTAGAGCTCAGTCAGAGGAGAGATCAGCTGCCAATCTCTGGGACTTCCAACAAAGTAATAACTCAGTCTAAAATAACTATCCATCCATCATTCATTCAGTTTCTAAACAGCAAAAATGTTCAAATGTATAGTAGAACACCTAGGCTTGAAGATTAACTTTAAAATAGTATTGAACTTGGGGACACATGGCCCAGTACAAAAAACATTGGTTGAATTATCCAAAAAGTGATTTTTTATTTATTTATTTTTTTTTAAGCTATCACCCCAAGCAAGGCTGGAAGCCACTAGCACGCAAGGGGTTACAGAAGGTTTGGAGGAAGAGCAGATAGGAGTGGTAAGGAGAGGATGTGGAGAAAGATAGTGGATTGATCAAGGCAAGGGGGTTACAGAAGATTTGGAGCGAGAGCAGATAGGAATGAAAGGTGAAAGGATGTGGAGAAGGGAAGTGCATAGATCAAAGCAACTGGAGATGTCGATTGACGTTACACTTAAATAGTTGGAGATTGTATTTGTCAGGGAAACAGGAATAAGGAAGGGAGTTCCACAGGTGAGATGTGCGAGACATGAAGCTATTGGAGTAGAAGAGACGTCTACATCTAACAGTTTCAACGGTGAAGGGGTGGGAATGGGATGCCAGCCTTGTAGGACGTTTAAATTCATGAGGCCTAGGAACCAGCGAAAGCAGCTCATCGGAGCAATTACCGTGAAAGTGTCATGAGTTCAATAACTGGCCACAGCAGAGGGAACAAAAACTTGGAGATCTGAGTTACTAGCGAGAATTAACTGAAACTGAGATATAAAAGGAATGGCATGCAGAATTAGAACAATCTGCCACCAGGGACTAAATAAAGGGTTTCGTTTGAAATTTCAACATATATCACCTGAAGAAGGTCAGAGCATACAACTACCGAAACGTTGGGAATATAGCAATAATAATGGGGACAACAATCTGAAACATACTGTAAATAAATTAGCTATGGATACAAAAGTACATATATATATATATATATATTTATATATATATATGAGTGTGTGTATGTATATATATATATTATATGTACTATATATGGTTGTATATATAGATGTGTATAAATATATATTATATATATATTATATAATATATATGTGTGTGCATATATGTAATATATATGTGCATATATATATATCTATAATGTATATTATATATGTGTATATATATATATATATATATATTATATAATATGTGTATATATGTAAGATATATATATATATGTATATATCATATATATGTGTGCATATATATATATATATAAATATAATATATATTATATATATGAGTATATATATAAATATAATATATATATTATATATATGTGTGTATATATGTATGTTATATATATATATATATATATTTAAAAATTGTGTATTTAGGCAGCAATCCTTCTTTCATATGAGAGATATGGTGCTTTGATTAAGTTTTTGATATAATTTTTCATGTGATCTTGTAATTTTTTCTTTTCAGTAGATAAATTATATGAAAATATATATAGGTGTGTGTGTGTATATATATATATATGTGTCTGTGTGTGTATATATAAATACATATATATATATATATATATATATATATATATATATATATATATAGGGTGTATCAAAAATATGTTTACAAATATATATATATATATATATATATATATATATATATATATATATAGGGTAGGTCTGTCTTGAAATTGAAATATAGAATATATTGAAAAATTCTAGAAAATCTCTATATTCATTTTTGAACATTTATTTCTTTTTTATTGAAAAAATAAATATTTCACCCCTCCTACCAACCAACAATGATTCAGGCTCCACAGACCAATTATGTTACCAGGTGGCATATAGACAAGTCCTATTACTCAATTATTACTCCTAATCAAGTACTCATTACCTGTATAAAAGACACTATTTCACAGAATGAATCAGAATATAATCTCTCCAAAATTGGAGACAAAAGAATTGTCTAAGGACATCTAGGAGAAAATTGTATACCTGCACAAGACTGGAATGGGCTACAAGATGATTGGCAAGCAGCTAGGTGAGAAGCTGGATCTCCATGCAAGATCTCCCAATGTGGAGTGAGCCTGATGATGAGAAACTGAGGAAACAACCCAGAACTATGCAGTAGGATCTTGTTGATGATCTCAAGGCAGCTGGGACCACAGTCACCAAGATGACCATTAGTAATACACTATGTCATAGAAAACTGAAATCATGTAGTGCCAACAAGTGTTAATAGATGGCAGAAAATAACACAAAAATCCAAAGAATCGTTGGAAATGGGAAAGATACTTTCCAAAGGAAAGAGAAAAAAATTGTTAGAAACAAAGAAAAGAATGTTGAAATGTTATGTAATATCACTCTTCCTATATAACAGTAAATGCTGTTGAATTTTTTTTAAAGATGAAGATGAGAGTTGCAGCAATAAATATGTGGTTCCCCAGAAGGATATTAAGAATACCACAGAGGAAACATATTAGCAATAAGGAAGTTTAAAGGAAAACAGAACCAGAAAGAAAACTTTTACTTAGACTCAAAAAGTGACAACTGAAATTTCTAAGACTTTGCAAAAGTTACATTAGACCAAAAATGAAAATATCATTGTTAGATCATATAAACAAATGCAAACACAAAGGACATATAGAATAAGAAAGAGGCAGAGATAGAAAGTAAAAAAAAGGGGCTATATAATGCCCTGATATTTCTAACAGAGCAATTGAATACATTGTTGGTCATTTTGTGGAATTTTCCACGACAGCCAGTTAACCCTTTCTGGGAAATGCACTCTTCCTGTTGTATTTTTCACCACCGTCACACTTACAAAATATACAACGAGCATTCATTGGTCAATCACCTTCAATCTAGCTCGCTGATTGGTCAGTTTTGACCAATCAAATCACCTACATGCGACAGGTCTGTTTTCGCGCCAACTAAGTCTGAGCCTGTCATGTGGTACAACAGATTATAAAATCCAAACACGAGTAATTCTCTTTCTCTCTTGTTCTCTTTTTACTCACTTGTGCGTCTTACCTCTGCTGCTAAAATGTGACCCTTAAAGAACTCCAGTCTTGACTAATGCAGTCAGACGTAAAAGAACTTTACAACATTTCATGCAAGTACAACCTCTGAACTCTTACTAACTTGTCCAATAGACAATCTCTAACATGCAACATACTCATTCCTCTAAACTACAGTTTAATAATTAATCTAATCATATGAGCTCAAGTAAAAATATTTCCTAATCAAAGAGACACAACTCTGTCAAACCTTTCAGTTCACATGCATGTACATCAAATACTTAATAAATTCAATTGTTATGTTTTGAATCATTATTTTTGTCTTTTATTAATTGTTGCGGATGGAAGATCATTGAACACGCACAATTTTAAGCCTTCTGATCATTCAAACCTTCGGATATCTTTTAACATCTTCACTCAATCCCAACAATATAATAATAAAAGATAGTATACAACAGTGACCTTTTAATTATAGGATAAAGAGCAATACTCAGCATTGAACATTTATTTGATAATTTTCCCCTGAGAGGTATCTCCTAGAATACTTCATGTTTTTATTGTATTAAGTGAGAAAATGAAACCCTTTTGAATCTAAATCACAAACCAGCTGGGGCCATATTTGTTCTTCTCTGCTTTCAGCTGCTATTCTCTGTGGAATTTCTCTCTCTCTGTCTCCTTAATCTTTTCCCAAATCCTATGAACCCTTTTCCATGTTTCTCTTTCTCTGTCCTTTGGTTCCTTTTCCAAATCTGTTTTGTGGTCCTTTCTCTAACTATAGCTGTGATGTTTTTGGCTTTTTATTCCTTTGTCTTGTCAATACCAATTAACATTAAATTCCCCAGTCACCTACCTTATGGCGCCTCTCCAAATCCAAAATTAAAGATTTCAATTATTTATATATCAGTTATATCTAATTATATATAGTTATAACTAAGTAAATAATTATTAGTTATAACTAATTATATATATTATATATCAGTTATGACTCTGAGTAAATAATTATAAACTCCCTAACATTCATATATAAAAAAAAATACATCTAAAAATGAGAAACAGCAAGACGTGGAAACATCAAAATGAGTATTATTTATTATCTGGGTTTATGTGGTGTTGGAAACCAGAGATAGTAGTACTGAGTAAAATTGTGAGTTTGTGGACAGAGATAGATCAAATATGGATAAATAATAAGTAAAGTGTATACAGTCTTTCTCAAATTTTTTTTTATAGATGTGTGCAATGAGTGTCCAGGTAATTTAGTTGAAAAATGCAAGAAGTATCTGGGGTCTTCTTATTTCAAATTTTTGTTGACTTCTAAAAGATAAACATTATGATTATAGCCTGAAAAAGTAAAATGAGCTGAAATTTTCATTGACGTACATATTGACGGCCTGTCCGTGTTGACTGCTTATCCGATAGTGAGAATGTCACATGTTTGTGTGTGTAAAGTTGAAAAGTGGGTTGATTCTCATTGTTTTAGAAAGAGTGAATTAATGATAATTATAATTATTATAATTATGTTTGATGCTATAATTAATTTATATGTATTTACAAGACACAGTGACAGTATTGAGGAGACGCAAACTTAATCAGACAGGAAATCAATGCTTCAGAGTCCAAAATGTGAATGACGAATGCACATCGTATGCAGGTAGACTTGGCACAGAACTTATATTTCTTTCAACTTAAAAAAATAAGAAATTCAAGTCGCATATTTCAACCCATCAGAAAACTGCCCGCCTAAAAGACTGGTTACCCATAAGATCCAGCACTTGTTTCAACAAAGTGTATATGAAGGAAAGCAGGATTAACTTGAGAATCCTTTTTTTAAACAACTGCTACTGGAAGCCACGTCGGTCATTTCTTTGATACATTTTCAAGTAACCAGCACGTAGGACCTGATTTTTCTCAACTGGTAGAAACATTCTTTTCTCTTATATACACAACTACAGAAATACTATACACTGCTTTCATATATATATATATATATATATATATATATATATATATATATATATATATATATATATATATATTATATAAACTGAGGCTATACTGAGTGATATGTGTATAAGGATGATGGGATCCCAGCTGTTATCCTAAAGAAATGTGTTCCCGTGCTGGTTCCAGTTCTCTCCAAGCTCTACAATTGTTGACTCACTGCTTCCTGCTTTCCTGCTTGTTGGATGTCCTCCTCTGTAGTTCCTGTTTTTAAGAAATCTTTGTGTTTGCTCATAATCATCCTGTTCAAAAATGTGCGTCTCTCACCTGAGGTCTCCTGGTTGAAATCCGGCATCGATGCATTCATTCCACCAAGGAAATACCAAGTTAAACCGCATTCCTCTCTTTGGTTCTCACATGCATGCTCAGATGCTATAGACCACAGGAATCACTTCTTCCAGTTGTACCAGAGCAACACATCCAATTGAAGCAGATGTCTCTTTGTCTTTGTTCGTAACAAGTACAAGTGTGTCCTCAAAGAAGTGAAGTTACTGCTTGCTGATAGAATGAACCAACATATAGCATCTCGCAAGAGTGTGCTGAACAACAGCAAGTCCTCAATCCCTCCTTTATTCAATCAATTTGAAGTCTTGTCATCTACAGCAGATAAGGTGGAATGCTTTGCTTGGAAATTCTCTTCCAACTCAACATTCATTTGGTGTGCCCACACCTGATTTCCACACTATATATTGTTAATGAAAAATTTAAAAAGATGTTGAAATTATTTTGTCATGTCATTATGCGATTTTTTTTCTGGTGGCATTAAATTGTATTTTAGCATTTTTTTTCTTCAAGTGTACAAAAGAGTTAACCTTTATCACTATGTATGTAACTTCATTTGCTGTACAAAGTTTATCCTGCCACTGAAGGTGACTGATCCATGAACAATAGTGTGTTTGAATTTCATAGATGTGTTGTCATATCCTGTTATGGCAACAGAAAACAATTTTGGGTGAAATTAACAATAAGGATACTGCATCTGAAAAAGAATGCAGTAGAAAGGGAAGTAATATTAATCTTGGAGAATGCTAAAGGTTAAAACCTGTTTTCGTATAGTCTGAGGTCATGAACCCTAAAAGATTTTGTTTTTCTGACAATAGTGTTGCTAGAATTTCAGAAAAAATATGTTCATGTGTTACCATTATACTGGGTGTGGCAGAAATATCTCCTACATATATCTCCTAGAAATACTTCCCACATATTGGTAAGACATTAGCTAAATGGAAGTGCTATTGCCACTAAGGTCTTACTTATAAGGGAAGTATATGTAGGAGGTATTTATAATACACCCTGTATTACCAAAATTTTAATTCCCTAAAAAAAAAAAGCCATTAGTCAGATCCAGTGACAGGACCCAAAGAGTGTGAGTTCAATACCTGGTTAAGGTGGTGGAGAACTTGGAGAGAGGAATTAACCAATACAGTTTAGCAACCTTAGTCATTGAGGCTCCTGCTATGTGAGCTCCAACAATTTGTCCATTTCAGAACTTAGAGCAGTCACACATTTAGCTTAAAGTTTACTAAATTCTAAAAATAAATAAGCCAAAGACAGTAAATTAGATAAATAAACGTATTTACAATAGATATAACCTGCAATTACAAAGTCTTTGAAATATAGGAGTGGAATTTGCACCTGTTCCAATTATTTTGTCCAACCCCTGTATATATATATTAATGTCCTTGACTTGTGTTTTTGAACTAGTAGGTCTACTTTGCACTTTGGTATATTATCTGTGGCAATTTCTCCATTAAAAAAAAAACAAGAAAGAAAGAAACCAACTCTACCAGTGTAAAGAGGGTTAACATCAACTTGTGTAAAGGGGTTTCAAACCTTAATAAAGGCTATCAGTGGCAATTCCCTCCCATCACCACAAAAAAAAAATTAGCAACAACAAAGAAAGAAAGGAAGAAAGAAAGAAAGAAGTCAACTCTACCAGTGGAAAGAAGGTCAACCTCAACTTGTTGAAAGGGGTTCCAAACTTTAATGAAGCATATCTCTGGCAATTTCTCAAAAAAAAAAAGAAAGAAAGAAAGAAAGAAACCAACTCAGCCAGTGAAAAGTAGGTTGATGTCAACCTGTTGGAAGGGGTTCCAAACTTTAACAAATTACCAGTAAAAAGAAGGATCAGACTGTTAATGAGAAGATGCAGTTGTTACTTGCAACAAATTCTCTTGTTGAGCTCTTCATGGGATTTGGTAACCTACTGTTAGTAACACTTGGTAGAAAAAAAAGCAAAAGCCCTCTCATTAATAATGAAAAACAATACAGAGTGAAATGTAATATTAGTTAAAACAACAATCCCCTCCAAAGCAGAAAATAGAAAATGTCCCTTTGCCATATCTCCTACTCACCATTCTGCAATCCATTTATGCAAGCTCATTGAGTAGGTGGCCTGCTTCATTCCCATGTGATGTTTATCCTGTGAGTGTCAAATTTTCCAAGTGCCAAATTTTCCTCATTATGTCACCAAGAAATTTCAGTTCCCTCTTTCTAATTCCATGTATAATTGTTTTTGTTTCCATTTTCCTCTAGACTTGTTTGTTGCTGTTTCACTCCATCCATCATATTCTCAGTATCCTTCTGTAGAGCCAAAAATAATGATTGTAATTATAAGCACTTTTTTGCTTGTATTTTCCTGAAAACTTCCTTGTTGCTCCTGTTTCACTCCATCCATGGTATTCTCAGTATCCTTCTGTAGAGCCTGATTGCTGATTGTAATTATAAGCACATTTTTGTTTGTATTTTCCTGAAAACTTCTTTGTCACTCCTGTTTCACTCCATCCATGGTATTCTCAGTATCCTTCTGTAGAGCCTGATTGCTGATTGTATTTATAAGCACATTTTCGTTTGTATTTTCCTGAAAACTTCTATGTCACTCCTGTTTCACTCCATCCATGGTATTCTCAGTATCCTTCTGTAGAGTCTGATTGCTGATTGTATTTATAAGCACATTTTCGTTTGTATTTTCCTGAAAACTTCTATGTCACTCCTGTTTCACTCCATCCATGGTATTCTCAGTATCCTTCTGTAGAGCCTGATTGCTGATTGTAATTATAAGCACCTTTTCGTTTGTATTTTCCTGAAATTTTCCTTGTCACTCCTGTTCAATCCAAGATATTTTTATGATCATTCTTTAGAACCACATTTTTAGTGCTTCAAGTCTCTTCTTCATCTGTATCACACATTTTTTTGTTTCTTATGAAATTTTCTTGTTTCCTAGTATGTTGCTTAGGTTTTTGAAAGGCATCTTTTGCTATTCCAATGTACATTAAGATTTTGGTGTTGGATTTTTCATGTAACTTATTTTTATTTTTTTCCAACATGTTCAGATAGGGGTATAGTTTAAGTGCATTGCAATGAATGCCACTTTCCATGGATATGCGTTTGTGCTGACATAACCATTAAATAATTATAATAACCATGATGATGATGTTGATGATAATAATGAAACCTGGATTTTACACTCATTTCACCTAATCCAGAAGTGAAACCTTTGTAAAGTAGCTTAATGACATTTTTTTCTTCAAAGACATCCAAAAACCATGCCAAATTTCTTAAAAAGAGAACTCCTCAAAGAATAATGCAGTAAGTGATGTATATTTATAGAGATCTAGAGTTTAGCCTTTTTCTGAATTAGAAAAAAAAGCCATTCTGTTTGCAAATTTCAATTCCTATAATTCTAAAAGATTTGAGGAATTTGTGACAAACATTTTCTAAACATATTATTTAAAGACTGCCAGTTGCAGCTTTGATATATCCCCCAATTTTTCCAGCATCGGAAACATTTTCAGGGCTCGTGCAGAAGCTAAATGTTATTATTTAAAAGTGGTTTCGGCAATTACAACAAACAGTATTTCACCATTCAATACATGAAAAACAATAAAAATAGACAAAAAATTCCTTTGTTTCATACACAGATAAAAAGTTGAAATAAAAAAAAAATGTAATGAGAAGACAGTGAAGCAATTATGAAGAAATATCAGGATATTTTTTTTAATCATTTCACCCCACACAAGGCATTAAAGCAACTAAAAGGCAAGGGATTACTGAGTCTGAAAGAAACTAAGAAAACATGATTGAAGACAGAGAGAACATCAAAACACCAGAATTCATGGAGACAGAAAATGAGGATTGACATTGTATTTAAATTTTTGAAGTTTGTAGTTAACAGGAAAGCAAGAAAACAGAAGAGAGAAAACCAAGAGAAGAAACCATTAGAATAGAACTTATACCTACATTTAGCTATTTTAACAGTAAAATGATGTGACACATCTACCAATCTAGTACTACGTTGATGTTCCAATGAAAAAAGTTCATCGTAACAATTGACATGTAAATATTTATGGACAAGGCAGAGGGAAATTTCATTATAGTGGCAGGCAAAGTGGCTGGAGCCAAGATGCCAGATCAGGACTGATGACATTGCAGAATCTTCTTTGGATTCTGTCAAGTATCTTGTGGTAAACATACACCAGCACAGTTGCAAAAGAGGCCCCAAGTCACGTGTGGACATATTTGTCAAAACTAATTACATTCGGGTTTTCTCTGTTAGAAACAGGGCAGCTTGGCATATCTTGTTATAGACCTCTCTGCAGCTTGCCCAGATCTGTCTATTTGTTAGCTGTCTCATGCCAATAAAAGCAATAGAAAAGTCAGCAGTTAACAAGACTGTGTCTTGTAAAGGTATTCCCTTGGGCATATTATTCGTAAATATGCATGCCACCTGCCATGCTGTGGTTTCTGAAGCAGTGTTGTTTTAACTAGGTGGGAGACATTATGTTGGTAAAGGTCCCACACACCCTGGAAGGCACCAGACCAGGTATCGCAGTAATATTCAATGCATGGATGAATGGTAGATTTATAAAGGGGCAAGATTGATTCTTGTAAGAAAAATTTTCAAGCACGATACAGGGAACCAAATTTCCTAGCTTCAGACCTAATAATTGATTCTGTATAATTGTTCCACTTCATGTCAATGGAAAACATTAGCCTGAGAAGGTGCAGTTACTCCACAGGAGGTTAGCATCAGCCATTCTGATGGAATACAGAAAAGGTTCTCTTATAAAACTAAAAGAGAGCAGTTTACTTTTGAAACATAGTTTATAGATATACTTTGTTCTAACTTTCTTTGTTAGAATTCTTATTTCATTTTAAGCAAAGCAAAGAATTAAGAAACACAAAAATGTCATTAGAAACAAAGAAAAGGGCACTGAACTCTTATGTAATATTGGTCCTCCTTATTGCCAGTGAATGATGGACAATCACCTCATAGATGAAGAATAGAGATGAAGCAACAAAAATGTGGTTCTACAGGAGGATGCTGAGAATAGCATGGATTGAAAATGTGAGCAACAATGAAGAGAAAATGGAAACAAAAAGGGAAATTATACTTGACATCAGAAAGAGATAGTTGAAATATCTAAGGCAGGGAATGAGGGAAGAGGGCTTGAAAAATTTGATACTCACAGGACAGATTGAAGGCAAGAGGGCCAGAGGTAAAAACTTCATAACCTTCCTAACAGGCTTGTGTAAATAGGTGGCAGAATGGTTTAGAAGAGATAAAAAATTTATTAAGAGCTACAAAAGACAGGAAATTTTGGAGAATCATGAAAGGACACAGCATAAAGAAGAGAAAGAAAATATTTGGAATATCCCTACAGTGTTATTTTTGATTCAAGAAAACTTGTTGTCTTTTCTTTTTCTTGCTTGCTTTTTTCTTTTCTTCTGTGGAAAATTTTATTTACATATAGTAGTTAATATAGTTAGAAATTATTTTGTGAGCAACAAGGAAATTTTAAATCAAAATGGAAACAAAAAGGACACATTTGCATGTAACATATAGAGCCTTAAGTTGCTAGCAAAATGGTTATATTAAAAATACATGAAATAAATCTGAATTAAAGTTGCATGCAGAATCTATACTATGCTATATTTTATTATTCAAGTCAGTTTTTTCACAACAAAAATGGTATTAACTGACTAATATTGGTAGAATTTTCAGGATATACTTATATTTCTATAACCAATATACCTTGTGAATTTCAGCTTATAATATCTGTTAGTACTGGCCATATTTTGATTCTATAGAAGGATGTTGAGAATACCATAGACTGAACATGTGAGTAATGAGGAAGTTTTAAGGAAAATAGAAATGAAATATACACTTTGAATCCAAAAGAGAGAGTTGAAATTTCTTGGACACATAATGAGGAAAGAGGGAAAATTAGACACTCACAGGATATAGTAAATGCAAGAAGGACTGAGGGGAAACAGTAACTAACATAACTAACAAGCTTGTGGCAGGAGAGGGAATTGGAGAGATAGTAAAAAGACAAATCTTGCTAATACACCTAAAGGATGGAAAATTGTGGAGAGCAATGATCATCCATATTCTGGTATGACATAACACATAGAGGAAGAAGATTAGACATATTTATGAGAAACTGTTAGGTTGTGTGAGATTTCATTATTAGTGTAAGTGTTGTTAATAATCTTGTAAATACATGTATATAACAGTAAAGTTATTAATATTTACTTCTTAAATTTAGATAAAGAGGAACATGATATTTCAAAATTTTTGAGTTGAACAAAGATAAAAAAAAAATATTGAACAGGGATCAATGAATAATCAAATATAAATTGATAACTAACTGCTTTCTTTGTCGCCAAAGATGAGGACAATAGTCCGACTAATGTAAATACTGTACATAATACCTCATCTCAGAAATATAGACAGACTCTAACTGCTTTCTTTTAATCATCTAAGAGAACCTTTTTAGACTTCTATCAACATGGCTGATGTTAACCTCCAGGACAGTAACTCATAGTACTTTCTCAGTCTAACATGTTCCACAGACATAAATTGCTTCTGCTATATATATTGAGATTCTTAACAAAACCAAAAGAAGAATGTTATCATACCTGATCTGTCATCTTGGCTTCAGTCAGTTTCTCATAACACAGCTTCCCTGTGCTATTTCTATAAATATTTTCAGGGTAACCGTTCTGCTGAACTTTTCTCTTTGTTACCTTGACTTCACAAATTTAAGAATAGTACTAGATTGGCAGTTAGGTCTCTGTAGTTTAAATGAGTCTCTATTACTTGGGCATTGTTCGTACAATTCAAGATACCTCTGGTTCAATCTGCCGTTCTTGCCTTCTGCAAACTTCAAAACATAAACCTGTTCTCCCCTTCTCACTGCTTCAGCCCCCCTTTATCAGGCCAACACCATGGCCAACCAACCAATCAGCGTTCTTTGCTTTTATTCTCAGTTACCCCGGCAAATAGCCTCTTCCAGTCTGACCAATCAGCACATGACTTGCTATTGGTCAAAGTATGCCAAACTGTACAAAAAACCCTCATTATTACACATGCTGCTTGAATAGCTAGACATGAGAGTAATGCCATTTTCAAGGAGCAAAACTGCCGATGTCATGTGCTACATGATGAGGTAAAACCCTTATTTTACTTTGCACCAAGCCACTCTGGCTTGCTTGCTTCTACGTGACTGTTCACCACAGTCTCATAATTTCATTGTTGAAATTGCTAGAGTTATTAAGAAAATTGACTAAATACATGAAAGCAACCAAAGTACAACCTATAAGGTAAACATGTAATCTTTGCAAAGTGGCACAGGAAAAATGATTCCTACACAGTAATTGTTAGTGGTGAATATAGTACTGATGGCTGGGTTCGACATATGTCATAATGAATATTTCACAAGTTGGTGATAGTTACCAAACTTAGGTCATCATGAAATAAAAGAAAATAGCGATATGATTGTCAGCACTCACTGGCATCTGAGCATCGGGATTGTCATCTTTCCCTATTTCCTTTCTCTCCATTTAGTTATCATTGGTGGAGATGGCTGTAAATCAAAGAGAGTTTGACACATGAATTTGATTTTGGGAAACAACTCTACATGACAGAGAATCACACACACTTTGCCAGAATCTCCTCTTTCGCGGCTCAGAGGGGACTGAGACAGGCAAAATCTGCCATCTCTGGTTGCATCGGGCTGTCAGATGCTTGGTCTGTGAAGATCCACTTTGGTTACGCTAGCCTGACTAGTGCTGCCTATTCCACCAGTTTGGCAGTTGAGGTTGTGTAGATCTTTGCCTATTCTAGTGTTGGGGGTCTTCCAGGGTTGATTGTGTTCAATCTGGTCTCAACCTTACCACCATGAATGGCCATACAAGAGTTTACATCTGATATATACATTTATTAAGCTTACCTAATTATGGCTACTTTAGTGGTTTTGGAAGTTATAACTGAGTTCCAGGGACAACAATGGCAGGTAAAATATTGTCTTCATTAGGTACATTTCTCAGAAAAAAAGGACTATTGATAACATGTTTATAGCTGTTTTTAGTCTTCGGTGCTGGTGCTCGATTATTCTATTTGTTTAGGGGTGGTATGAGGTTGTAATGATCAGGAAACATTTCATATATTGTGAACCAGCCATTCAAGGCTGTTTGCATAAATTCAGGAATTGTAACTGAAGCTAGTATGCTGTCTTCTTGTTCCATGTTGAGAGTGTATGTAAGGATTTGGAGTGGATAAAAGAGAAATGCTTACTAAACACTTTTTGCTCCTTTGCTTGTTTTTTTTACAGGCCAGATGCCGAAGGTTGTTGCTGATATCTTTTAGGTACAGTGGAGTATTTCCTTCACCAGCATTGAATTATCAGCAATGTGGATGATAGTTGTATTTTTTGTGGTCGCCACATGGTATGGTTGCAGGTGTTTTTTTTTTGTACATCAGGGAATTCCGAAGTGATGTTTTTTTTGTTTTTTTTGCATCATTATCACCAAAAGTGTGGTTGGTTTCTTTTGCATGTAGCTTTTTCCAAATGGTGTGGTGAATAGGATGTTTTTTTGTATGTTGGGGGTCACCAAATGCTGTGGGGAATAGTATGTTTTTTTTGTACATTGCTGGTCACCAAATGATATTGGAGTAGTGAAGAGACTGAATTTAGAGTTCTGGCATGAAGTTCGTTTTTATAAATTAAAAAATATTATTAAGAATAATGCCCCTACAATCTCTTTACCAAGGTACCCAGACTCTATGAATTTAAATGCAGTACTAGACTGGCAATGAGGTAGATGTAACCATAATTCTATACTAACAGTTTTTTTACTCACACCTCTTGCTTGTGGAACTCTCTTCTGGCTCCATGCTTTCCAGACAACTTTAATCTTCAAAAATTTAAATGCAATGTCAATAACTATCTACTGTCTTCCTGATTACTTTTCTATTGCTCTTGCTCTTTAGTAATGTTCCTGTTTTCTAATTTTTCCACAATCAGTAACCCCTTATGTCATAGTGGATTTACTGTCTTGCTTAGGGTGAATTAGATTAAAAAAAATATCTGGGTATGTTGTATCTTCACTTTTAAGCCATGTTTAAAATCTTAGCCACCATATAATCTCACACATGTAGACTAAGCTTGTATTGTTTCAAACACAGTTGAAAGATGGTCAGCTCAGTCTGTCAATCCTGGAATTACCTGACATTTTCTGTTATTTTTTTACCTCTACAAGAGTCGGATTGGATCAAAAATGATGCAATGCTGTCATATCTGGAGATATTCTATCTTCCCAGGTGTAATAGAGTTCAAAATCTTATGTGGTCTTGTAAAGGAAAATTTATTTTACACTCTGCAGCTTATTTCCCACAGATGCTTCATTCCAAGATTGTCAGAATTTTCATGGCAAATTTTCAGATGAGGTCAATTCTTTATTTACACCAGTTTTGAATATTGACCTTATTTTTTGTTACTTTTATTGAAACTGCAATATTTAGACTTATCCATCCCACAGTGTTTTTCAGGTTTATGTCGACATGGGAGACACACTGTAATTTTGAGAAATCATTTTCATTACAAGTGTTGTTAAGACTTTTGATTTCATTCTTTCTGTTACATCTGCTTTTACTGCAGCTGTTCTATTCTATTGGCTTTTTCTTGAATAAAATCTCCATGGAAAACGTACGCATTTTTTTTTCCCGTAAAGCAAAACTAGAGAATTGAAAGATGTATGCATTAGCTCTGGAGATGAATGTAGTTAAGCCAATATGGATTTCAATGCAGGGTAGATTTTTTTATTTACCAAGAAAAGGAGAGGATAACATGTGTATAAAATGTAGAAACATTTGTGCTATCCGTGTTTCTGAGTGTCCTTCTATAATGCATTGAGCTGATCATTATATTTAAAATAATTTTTTCTCTTGACCCTGTTTTCCAGTTTTTCCTTATGGAATAAAGAGAGCTTGACTTCAACAACATCATTGAAAAATATTTTAAATTTTTACTATGATGTTCACCCTGTACAAGGCCCAAGAGCCACACAAGATAGGGGGTTAGAGAGTAAGACACACAGTTTATCGGGAAATGCAGGGAAGATAACAGTTAATCTTAGATTTCAACAGGTTAAGATTTTAATGATTTGGAAAGCATCCTCTTGGGAGTCAGTTCTACAAAACAGTGGTTCATGGAAAGAAGCTGCTAGATATGAAGACCATCACAAGTATTGACCAAAATATTATTGTAAGGTTTAATATTATTTCTATTGGTAGGTTTAGTTTATTAATATTTTAATCTGGTCAGTGCTCCTCTTTGATAAGGGTGACTGCTTTTTCCTTTTGAAAGTGCTTTATATCTGGAGATACTTGACAAAATTCAAAGAAGGGTTTGTAATGAAATTGATCCTGACCTGGTGTCTTGACTTAGGTGAATTAATATATGTATTGCCTAATTTAGATACTTGGTGTGTGTCTGTGTATATATATATACACAGACACACACCAAGTATGACAGACAAGGTACTATGGTTAAGCTTTTCATTTAATTTTTCTTGTGTTCAAACAAGAGCTTTCTTTTCTGGACAAAGAGTGTGTAACAAACTGTCCAAATGTTTTATATTTCTGAGCGGTTTTGGCTATACCTTTAGCCAATATCAAGGATGATTCGATTTTTCAGCTTAATTGAGTGTGTGCATTATGTGTATGTCTTAGTGTATGGTAGGGATGTTTTTATTTTCCGAATATGGTTAGCACATTGTGTATTTGTTTGTAGTTAATATTGTTAAGAGTTGGCTTTTTCTTTTTTATTATTAAAGCTTGAATTATTTTTCATCTTTTTTACGGTGGATGCAGTTAATATATTTGTGTTTTCTACTAGTATGTTTCTAATGGAGTCTGGTAAGTTTGTGCGTGTGTTTAAATGGGTTCTAATGGAGCTGTGATCAGATAGGTGTAATGTAAGATGTCTACATTCAAAAAAGGGGTTCAGTTTAGGGATGTATTTTTCAATGAATTTTGACATCTGTTAAATGCATTTTCATTGAAGTTTTTTTTTAAAATTTTATTGTTAATGGCAAAATATTATTTTGGCATTTTTTCTATTTGTATACTAAAAGATTTTTTGAGGATGTTTACGTTAGAATACGTTTTATTTAACTACAATTTTAAAATATTTTCACTCTTAATTTTAATAGACTATATTTCTTTTTAAAAACAAGTAAATGTAATAGAATTACTTACAGTATATAAAATTATATTTTCATATCAAATATAAGTATGTATATTACCAGGTCGCATTTTTAAATTTTATTTTTAAATATTATTTAAGGAAAATCTTTGATAATGATGGCAAAAAATAGCTATTTCATTTCTATGATTCAGTAAATTTTTAATTTTATAAACTTAGTAATATTTAGTTTCTAATGTATGCACAAAGGACATGGGTCATTTAATGACCTACATATTCTAGATTTTCTTATTAACTTCCATTTTACTGTAGGTGTTTTATTGGATTCTTTTAGGTGCCAGAAGTACTTTAAGAGAGATGTTTGATTTCTATATATATTTAACCTAAATGAACTTTGATGTTGGTTGAATCTTTTTTTGAACTCATGGCTTGTGCATCCTATATAGATTTTTATGTTTTCAGAATTTTCAATAGAAGAGATATTGCATTGGTATACTAATGATTCCGTGCAACATTTATTTTGTAGAGGACAGTTGTGAGGGTTTCTACAGTTACATAATTTTTGTTTATCTTCATCTGTTTTTATTTTTATTATTTTATTGTCTAACATTTTTTGGTTCTGGTATAAGTGTTTATTTAAGATATTAGCATTATGTTTGTTAATAATCTTTTCTAAGTTTTCAGTAGAGCTGTAACTTAATTTTAGTGCATTTTTATTGAAAATAGTACTTAGTTTACTTTCATTATATATATATATATATATATAAAACTCATGAAATGATATTGGAAAGTTCCTGAACTAAACTAGGTCTAAAATAAATCCACTGTTACTCCAAAAAATATTATGGAGATTGTTCAGCAAGTGTTCGCATGGAAGAATTCACACATTTCTTTCCACATTTTGTGACATATTGCTTGTGATTGATCACCCTGAGTGCTCATAATCTTAAACCGACAGACAGCCTTAGAACAAAATCAGTCAAAAAGCCTGTTTTCAACCTAAATAATGTTTGCCAGAAATCTGACAAAGCATTTGAAGCATCTTGGTAAAAGAATTGCTAAGTTTTAGGCAAGATTTTATACAGGCATATTCTTTGGATTCACCATTGACAAGACTGTAAAGCGCTTAATACAAAATTAAAATCCTTGCATGAACACAGTGAACACAGGCAGATAACATGAAACCTGTTTGCAAATAAACCTATTATATAAAATAAATTTTGTGCTTCTTCTTGAAATATTCTATGGATAAATATGCCTTTGGGCTGGAATACCTCCAAGAATTGTGAGTAATCCTATTGCTGCTACCCTCCAAAAGATAAGAGTTCATTAAGTCCTTGTTTTGAAATTTATACAAGAACAGGAACATTGGATAGATATGCAAAACATGGAAAGCAGTCATTTTTTTCATATTACATACCTGCACACCAAATGTTTCCATAAACAAAATGAACAGTTTAGCATTTTCTGAAATGAATATCTTAACATAAACTTATATTATTAAACTGAAACTACATCCAGCAGCAAGGACTCTGACTGGGAGTTTTGACGAGCATGGAATCACCTCCTGATTGCTGTTGTTCTCAGGTCCACCCTGAAACAAAGTTATAGCACCTATTCGGCTTTCAACTATGGGCAAATAGTGAATACCCAATCAAAACACCATGAAAGTATAAAAATACATTTTTTATTGTAAAAATACCTACAGTACATTTTTATATAAAACAATACATTTTTAAATCAAAATAACCAGTAATATATTTTATAGTGATTTTCCAAGTGTAGCTCAGATGTGGCACAAGGCCGAAAGTATGGGGCAATCAGTGAGGATTGAACTCACTACTCAGTCATAATTGTTCTAGCGAGACAAGCTTGCTAACCATTACACCACCTCGAGGTGACGCCGGGAATGTATTTTATATGTAGTTGAAAGTGTACATTTGCGTTAAAAATATATTTAGTTGATAACATAAAATTGTGTTCAGATTATTTAGTTTGGCATCAAATAACCCATAGACGTTGATATGATGCCAAACAAAACCAAACATTCAACCAAATATTACACTGAAATTCACAATAAGAAGTGAAACAGCACAATACTCATACACAAATACAGAAATTCATACAAACATATATGTTTGAGTTCATATATATATATATATATATATATTAATACATGTTTCATTAAATAATATAGATAAGTGTTGTCTATATATTTTATGTAAGTTTTTTTCATATAGTCTGATAAGCTTAATAACATTATCATTAAACAATGAAAGAAAATCACAATATTGATACATATTTTTTTTTTTAATCCAATCTAAGCTTTCGGCTTACATAAGCTATTATCAAAGATGACAATTACACAATATATTTAAGCAATACACGAACAAGAAATTGATGATAGTCTTGTTTGTTTACATGGATGATTTCCAAGCAACGATAAACACGTGCATATAAAACGCTGAAAGCGAAAATCGCACAACAGCTCATGACGTCACACATGACCACGCGAGAGTGAATCCGATGAGTATTGAGTATGGAAAGCCGTTGGTATGAACCAATGACTTCTGTTACTAATTATAGGTATTTAAGGATATTTTTGGAGATTTCATAGTTTATTTTGTTCAGGTTAGGTTTCAACTGTTTTATGTATATAGCTTCAAGAATTTTTAGTTTTTGTTTATTGTTTTCATGTTTGTATAGTTGTGTTTTCGATGAGGTTTTCCGGAATTGTGTATGCGGCCAGGCATGTTGTTTTAAATGCCTAAAAATGTTAGAGTTATCATTCAAATGTAGTGTCAAGCGTTGTGAAAGTGAGTTTGTGGTGTGACCAACATAGATTGTATCTCCAACGAACTAAATAATATCTATATATATATATATAATATATATATATATATATATATATATATAGATATAGATATAGATATAGATAGATAGATAGATATGGGCTGATATATGAGGGACTTTAAAAGAGTACTCAGTTTGACCCACTTCTCAAAATTTTAAATGACCAAACATGAGAATTTTAGTAGAAAGAAATTCTTAGTTGGAGCAAGAAATTTTAAATACCTCTCATATTAAGTTGGATAATTTTCCTTTTTTGCAATAATTGATTTTAGTATGAAATAAACTGTCACCTATACTGGGTGTTGACTTCAATGTACACTTTTACATACACTCTATGCCAGACATTCAACACTTTAACCTATGAAGATAGCATACCTTAAAGCTATATTTTATGATATATATATATGTATATATATATATATGTATATATATATATATATATATGTATTATTTTAAAATATTTTCTTTTCATACAGTATTTTTATGGATACAACTTACTTGAGTAAATGCTCTGTTTTTAATTAAACAGTATTAATTACAGCAAAGTTCAAATTATTCAGGCCAGTAAATGCAATTAATGCCATTTAATTAAAGATAGAGTATTTACTCAAATAAGCTGTATCCATGAAAATAACGTACAAACAGAAATTTGAGGGGGATTTAATCCATTGCATATAATATGTGGTCATTGTTTACATTAGGTTACGTTTCAGAGTAGAAATGAATTATTGAGAAAGGTCCTTGAATTTGTGTGTTTATAAGCAGTAATTTGAACTTTGCTAAACCGGAAGTCATTAGTGGTTGAATCAGTTAACAGACCTCAGGACAAATGATGGTTTCCATATGGGACACAATTCAAATTCCTGCCAGTAAGCATATATTTTCTATGAGATTTGTCAAATATTCAGGTTGGTATATGTAATTAATACTGTTTAATTAAAAAAAAGACCATTTACTCAAATAAGTTCTATACATAAAAATAACGTATAAACAGAAAATATATTAAAATATTTGTCGGATTTAATCCATTACATAATATATATATATATATATATATATATATTATTTATTTTATTTAGCTCTACTCTCTATTGAGACATATATATGCACACATGTACATTTTATATATATGTATATATATGTATATATATATATATATATATATATATATATATATATATATATATATATATGTATATATATATGTTACGCATGTCTGATTGAATAAATTACAAATATTATTTTCATCATAAGCTTTTCCTATTAATGATTATTTTTCCATATATTACAATTAAATAAT
>OZ038486.1:74808708-74953708 GCA_964036315.1 Acanthosepion esculentum
TATGCTCTCCTCAGGTGGAATGGTAAATAATAAAATTCATACTAAAAATTACATGTATAAATCGAAAGTCAGTGGGGTGGGACTGATGTATTAAAAAAAAAAATTACTGTGAGGTACATACTCATCCAGGTTCATACAAATTGAGTGTGTTTTGTTAGTGTTTCTACACTTAGACATAATCTCATATCTTTCATTTAAAATCTTGTCTTTGTTTGGATATGTCATAATAGAAGGGCCTAACTATTCTCAAGGTACTCCACTTAATGTTTGGGCTTCTGTGCCACTTATCTTTAAAATTCCATGCAGGGTTTGATAGTTTGGTGTGATGTCTATGCTTCTCCATTTTGAACAAAGATCTATGATTGTAGATCTGTGATCAGCCAAAAGTAGAACCACAATTCTGTTATCAAGTCTCCACCTCATCTTTGAGGAGATCATCCAGAACTCACTGCCTTACAGGACGACATATAACGTAACAGTTTAGTACTCTTGTTTCTAGAAAAATTCTTCTGTTTCTTAGTAATCTGCTTAACTTTCGGAATGCATCTTTGGCTATCCCAATACACCTTCGAATTTCAGTGTCACACACTTGAGGCTAGTAGACAAACTAAAATACTGTTGAAAATTAATGGAGTGCCTACACAAATATGGGTACCCACTAGAAATAACATTTGAAGTAATAATATATATATATATATATATGATGTACTCTCCTGTCAATTTTGTCATATGAGAATCTGACAACCACATTCAGTTTTTATGTTTGTGTTGTATGTGACACTTCAGTCCTGCTAGTGACCTGCACACAAGTGCACATATTGTGCAACAGCGAGGATCTCAGGACATAGCTACAGGAATATTTGCTGATGCTTTTCGTCGTTGTCTTTTGCCTCTTAGCCAGTCAATATGACTGATTCTGAAATTTCTGATAGAACTCTGACACAAATATCTCCAGTTATTTCTATCCAGGGAAAATCATTTGAAGTTAGTATGAGGCACATTGAGAGCTGAGAGGTTACTCTTTAGCTTGTCTTTATACCTGAGCCATAACTGCCCAACATTCCTTTGTCTACTGTCAAGCTGAATATGCATGAGGACCTTAGGTATTCTGTTGTCACACATCCTTGTAACATGACCAGCACAACAAAGTTGTGACTGCATCAGGAAAATCTTAATTAAGGTTGGTTGATTTTGTTTAAAAACATATGGGTTATTTAATGCTGGAATCTAAATATTTTGTATATAATTTTATGCTTTCAACTAAATATAAAGATATTTTGTACATAATTTTATACTTTCAGGGTAAAGGTATTTTATTTAGATATATAGTTTGTATATCATAAAATGTATTGTTGGTAATTTTACTATAAAAATGTATTTTTATGTTTTTTACTGTTGCATTGATTGTCATTTTTCTATAAAAATGTATTATTGCTCATTTTATTATGAAAATGTACTGTTGATTTTTGTTTGCGGATTCACTATTTGACTATGGCTAGGACTCTAACAGGTGCTACCACCCAGGGTATGGGTGGACGTGAGAACTCCAGCAGTTATGTGGTTGTTCCATTCTCCTCAAAACATTCAAACTCCTGATCAAAGGCCTTGCTACATACCTAGGATGACTCAATTAAGTCTCAAGAAGTTATTATATATATATATATGTATATATATATATATATATATATATATATATATATATATATATAATCGTGTGTAACAGCAAATCATGTGACAGTATGGCTAATTGTTCATCCCACAAAATGTTTAATATCTTAAAAAAACACTAAACTAATTGAGTTTTTTTTCTTCTAGGTTTTCAGATAAGACATTTAGCCATCTTGACACCATTTGTCGTAAGAATCACTGAAAAACCCTTTGAGTTGTTCAGCTAGAAAGACAACAGGTTAAAATCGTTTTGTCAGTCCCATTATGTCTTCCCAAATGAACAATGGTGAGAGGAAAAAGATCATTCAGGCCTTCAGTAATGGTACCAACATTCATACTCTGACTTCCATCTTCAAAGTCCATTCAACAACCATCAAGAGAATGGTGAATAAGTTTTAAAAAGAGGGAACAGTAAATAGTAAAACTGAATCAGGCGGTCACAACAGCAAGAGGGATCATCATTTCAACTTAGAACTAAATACATTCTTATTGTTCACAGTAGAGAGTCCAATAGTGTTATAAAAACTTCGGAGAATTCCAGTAAGATAGCTTTCATCATTTCTAAGATAAAACAGTTCAAAACTTAATCTAACAATTGGACAATTTTTCTGTTACATGATTTGGATAATTTTTTTGTTACACCCAGTATATTTATATATACTTATATATATATATATATATATATATATATATATATATATATATATATATATATATATATACTTATATATATATATATACTTATATATATATATATATATATATATATATATATATATATATCCAGATTGGACTAGGTACATGCTGGAATGGGAGATGTTATTGACTAGTAGTTAGAATTCTTTTTAAATCTCATTATTTATACATCTAAACTATATATATATATATATATATATATATATATATATATATATATATATATATATATATATATATATATATATATATATAGTTTAGATGTATAAATAATGACATTTAAAAAGAATTCTAACTACTAGTCATTAACATCTCCCATTCCAGCATGTACCTAGTCCAATCTGGATTGCATTCTACAAAACCTCTCACTGGCTATTAAAATACATTATATCCTTTATTCATTTATTTATTTATTGTTTTTCCTTTCTTTTCTTTTTTACTGTGCTTTAAATATATTGTACATAAAAACAAATTGTGTCAAAGCAAAATAAAACTGCATACAAAAGCATTACAAAAGTCTTATTCAGCCATCAGAATTCCCTCTATTTGCATGACCTTAACCCAATTTTCATATCAATTTTATATACCATCATAAAAGAATAATTCTGCTTTCAATTCAATGAATATTTCAAGGTATTTTTTTAAATATATTTTGAATCAGCTGATCAAAGTGTGAGAGTTGCCGGAAACAAAAGGTGACAGATTTGGAGAATTTGCTGTATGAGGAAGAATTTCCCACCCTGACTTTACGCACATTTGCTGCTGAGCATTTGCAAGGTGAAAATGCATTGACAAGAAAGATTTTTTCTATTCTAGCATACATACATTTATAGCCATGTTTTCTTGTTCAAGCAGGTCCAGGATTAATCTTGCACAAAGCAAGTGGGGTTTTGCCTGACAAAGGATTTGTCAATGATTTCAGGTGAGGTTTTATAAGGCCAGATGCACCTCCTAACACCCAACTCAGGCATACATGGTAGTCAAAGTACTCTGAGTATTTTTAGCAAGGCACAGTTTTTAGGAAGGTTGCCATTCATGTCTTAAGATGCGATCCTATATATATATATATATATATATATATATATATATATATATATATATATATATATATATATATTTATTTATTTATTATAATTTTATCATATAGACAAAACCATTTTACTCACAACAAAGATGCAACTTGGTTTCAGTGCATTTTAACTGCACATCTACAGGTGAGGGTCGAAAATGATTTTTCTTCTCAAAAAATGGAAAATAGGAAGTGATGTTTTACATCTGGGCTTGCCTACAAACCGGATCGTTCATAACCATTTTCGACCCTCACCCGTAGATGTGCAGTTAAAATGCACTGAAACCAAGTTGCATCTTTGTTGTGAGTAAAATGGTTTTGTCTATATGATAAAATTATAATAAATAAATAATTATCGCTCTACTACCTGTATCGAGCTCTTTTTTGAATTAACGCTGCGAACGTTGGAATTTATACATTACTTTCGTTCTCATCGCATCGGATATATACATATATATATATATATTTTAAAGACATTTATGATATGTTTAACGTTCTTTTTATAGATACAAGTATTTAAGCAAATACTCTGTTTTATAATAAACAGTATTAAATAACATTTACCAGCCTGAATTTCCGAGAAATTTTTGATAGAAAATTTCCGTTCTCTGACAGGAATCGAACCTGTATCCTATACGGAAATGTCATTTAGCGTGACGTGCCTTAACTGTTCGGCCACGAAGAAGCATCCTGTTAGCAAGGTCGATTTTATTATCTTTAAACTTAAATCTTCCATGAATCTCTTCTATTCATATCTGCTCTAGCGTATCAAATGTAAACAAATGACGTCATATATTTTTGAATTGGACAATGTCCAACAATTTATTTTAAAGACATTTATGTTATGTTTAACGTTCTTTTTATAGATACAAGTATTTAAGCAAATGCTCTGTTTTATAATAAACAGTATTAAATAACATTTACATTTTAAAATTTTCTATGAAAATTTCTATTGGCCAACACTTTTTCAGAAGGAATCATTGCCTTGATTTGGAACAATACAGAAAATGATATTCACCAGAACTAAATAGTAGAAAGAGAAGCAAAGTTTAATTACAGAACATGACTAAAACAATTTATTAGTAAAATAATTACCGAATAAAATATAGCTGTTCCAATGAATATAAAAGAGAAACATATTACTCACACCCTCCAAATAACTTGAGTACACTGGTGAACACTTTTTGCTTGCATAGGCTCGGTTGCTATGTTTTAATAGGCACTGCTTCTAGAATATTCAAATGAAGAGCAGAACAAACTCTATACAAGATGGAAAAACAGTCATCAGTATACTGATGTAAGCAATCAGGATTATCTAAAAGGATGAGTCATGCACTGCTTGGGTTGTCCGAAAAGATCGACTGGAGTTACCTGCTCTTATACTAGCAGGAACATGCTGGCCGATATGGGTTTCCAATCTCTGATTGGTCCATCCTATGAAAGCAGCATCACACTGACATTTAAAATTGTATATTACAGAACTACTTTGTAAACAGGGCAGACCATCCTTAACAAAAGAGGGGGACAAAAAAAAAAGAAATTAAATAAACACACAAGTCACACATTGCCTACATCTCAGTAACAGTTCTATGAAACTCACCATTTGTCTGTACCTACGTTGATTATTGACTAAAGAAAATTGAAATCTTGGACCATATTTCTTCCAAAATGAACATTGGACAATTGCTGATGAAATTTCCTCCTTATCTGTGAAGGATTATTTGTAATTTAAAATGGAAAAGTTGATCAATAATATATATATATATATATATATATATATATATGTGTGTATATATAAAAGTGAACTTGGAAGTCAACCCTTAGAGGGGGCAGTCTATTTCATGCTAGACGCAATCATCAGGCCACAAATGCTGTTATTTTTCTCGGATATTTATAAAAAAATATCAGCACTCATATATATAGCCAAGAAAATAACAGCACTCATGGCCTGGCGATTGCAGCTAGCATGAAACAGACTGTCGCCTCTAAATGATGCTTCTTTCACTATTTCTTGGATCATTTATATTTAAGATCTTAACTATATTTTTACCATATATATATATATATATATATATATATATACATATGGTAAAATATATATATATATATATATATATGTATATATATATATATATACATATATATATATATATATATATATAAAAGTGGACATGGAAGTCAGCACTTAGAGGTGACATGGAAGTCAGCACTTAGAGTTGCCTGACGATTGCTCTAGCATGAAACAGACTGTTGCCTCTAAGTGCTGACTTCCATGTCCACTTTTATATTTACACACGCTCTATCTCTGATATTGAGCACTTTATCCCATAAATATAGCACACTTTAAGACTATATTTCTTCATATATATATATATATATATATATATATAAAGCATCCATTAAAACTATATTTTTATCATATATATATATATATATATATATATATATATATATATATATATATTATATCCAGGTAAAATGAGAACAAATAGAGTATGATTCCACTCTATGAAACATTTTATTAAAAAGAGGGCTCAATGCATAGAAGAGTTAAATATTTTTTATTTTAGGATACTAAAATGTTAAAAATCTCTACACAATTACAACTATGTTTCAACATCCTAAATGTGTCTCTTCAGGCGATGTTAAACTACTGGTGAGTGAAAGATTAATTTAATTTCAAAAAGCAGAATACTTTAAAATGTAAACCAATTGAATGTGACCAACACTAAATTCAAAATATATGTTCATTAAAACTATATTTTTATCATATATATATATATATATATATAGCATATATTAAAACTATATTTCTATCATATATATATTAGAATGCATTTAAACACACACACAAGCCTACCAGACACCATTTGAAATATACTAGTAGAGAACACAAACATAATAACCTCATCCACTTGTAAAAAATGATTTAAAATAATGGAAGCCATAATAATAAAAAAGACAAAGCCAACTCTTAACAACTCATAACAATATCAACTACGAACTTGGCCACAACATGCTAACCGTGTTCAGAAAATAAAACACCTCTACAACACACTAAAAGCATGCACATAATGCACACTCAATTAAACTGAAAAAATAAAATCTCCCTTGATAATAGCTAAAAGTATAGCCAAAAGCGATCAGAACGGTAAAACATTTGGACAGTTTCTACACACTCTGTGTCCAAAAGAAAACAAGATATATATATATATATATATATATATATATATATATATATATATATATATATATATATATATTTATATTTATACACAGTTTTATATATAATAAAAGCACCTTTTTTTAAAATAATGAAGGATGTTGCCTAATCACAATATATATATATATATATATATATATATATATATATATATTAGTACAATTTCTCATGTGATCTAATAATTTCTTTCATTTCAGATGATAAATTATATAAAAACTGTTGGAATGTTCTTTTTACCTGAGTGCTTTTTGCTATACATTTAGCCATTTTCAAGGATTAAATATTTTAACTGTTAAATAATAATTAAATATATATATATATATATATATATATATATATGTATATATAGCAAACATTAAAACTATATTTTATCATATATATATATATATATATATATATATATATATATATATATATATAGCATTCATTAAAACTATATTTTTATCATATATATATAGCATACATTAAAACTATATTTTTTCATATATATCTATATATATATATATTGCATACATTTTTATTATATATATATATATATATATATATATATATATATATATATATATAGATAGATAGATAGATAGATATAGATATAGCATACCTTAAAACTATATTTTTATCATATATGTATATGTTATATATATGTATATTATATAATACCAAAGCTTCTTTAAAGAAGGCTTCAGATCAGTCACGCCTAAAAGATGTAAAAATTTGCACGTAAATAAATGAATCAATATTCACAAAAATAGGATATAAGGAGGAGTATAATATAGAATTTCAAGAAATTCCTCTCCAAAAGAAATCTTTAATCTTAAAAAGAATGTTTATGAATCTGTATTGAAGGAGGAGGGGCATAAAACCAATTTGAATTTTAGACCTCAGCTGGAAAACCAACTGATGGGGTAAAAGCGTAAGAAACTGAAAAGTCATCTGGTTCAGGCTTCCTTTTAATATGCAGGTTAAAACCAATATAGGGAAAGTGTTTTTCCGTTTATCAAATAAGCACTTTCCTAAGTCTACAGAACTCTCAAGGGTGTTTAATAAAAACACTATGAAGCTGATTTACATTTGTACACAAAACTTGGAAAAATCATTATAAGACACAATGCTACCATTTTGTGTCATATTAAAAGAATGGGTGAAGAATGTGAAGATAAAAAGCTATGTAACTGCAGAGTAAAAGACAATAGTCTATTGGAAGATGCATGTTGCATGGAAAGCATTGTATATCAGACAGAAGTCAAAGATGTATGTAATGTGAAAAAGATATACACTGGTTGTGCAGAGAGCTATTAAAAAAACGGTCATACAATCATACTTCTTCATTTAGGCTACACAGCCATAGACATAGTTGGCTGATTGGGCTTGTCAGTCAAAGTAAAAGTATGGAAGAAGCCCTCAAATCAAGTGGAAGATCTTAAAAATCAAAACAAATAGAATGTATGGCAATTGTTGCAAACTATGCCAAGAAGAAAAGCTAAAGATAGCCACATACCATGACCATTCTGAATTGTTGAATTCAAGGACGGAAATTATATCAAAATGTAGACACATGAAAATACCTCATAGTTCTATATGAACCTGGATAAAGGCAATTAACACAATTTTTAAAATTTTTTCCTCCTCCCCTCTTCTCCTGCCCACTTCCAGTATAAATAAGATAGTTCATGTGTGCCAAAAAAAAAGAAGTCCAATTACCCTTCTGATGAGATCATAAGATCAAAAACTAGGTTGGAAAGGTACTGTTTGATATTACCATATTTATTATGATATATATATATATATATATATATATATATATATATGATAAATATATATATATGGGGAGAGAGAGAGACAAAAGAGGATTAATATAAAATATAAAATTTATCACTTAGCTCCATAGATGAACCCTTTTTGCAATTCTTCAACCCACTCATCAGGAGGTTTCAGCAACTTATTGCTGGATTTCTCATTTTCATTATCTTTACACTAAATTTGATTTAACTATATGAATAAAGATAAAAGCAAATGTTATCTTTATTCATATTGTCTTTTTATAGATATATTTTTAGTTATATTATTTTATATATATATATATATATATATATATATATATATATATAGCAGAAAAAAACAAGTTCAACACAGAGGTAACAAATTAAAGCCAAATTTCTACAATTATTAGAATGCATATATCTCTAACTACACACCAATTTTTTATCTCGCCAATTCACACAAGCACCACACTCTACTCAAAACAATTTTAAAACAAACACAAATATACCAAAGTGCTGGCCATTACCAATGTAACTCTTGCTGGCCACAGATGTTTACCACTACATCCGTGTGTTTCCCTTATAGGGGCTATAAGAAAAGCAGGACAACAGCAGGCACAGAGAGCAAAGAAAGAGACTTCACACATGCATGCTAAACATTGAGGCTACCTGGAGCACGGCTGACTGCCTGTCTGTCTATTAGGCTGTGAAAATGACTTCCTGTGAGCATAGAAAGAGAAACGGACTTCACTATCAATGCTACAAGACCAAACTCATAGTAAGCAGCAGTCAGCCAGATTAAGCATACACCTTTTTCATGCTTTCATTCCACTTCTCGTACACTCTTTGACTTATATATGTATGAGATGATGATATATACTTTTAAATATCAAGAACAATATTGGGGAAAAATGTATGACTAAGTGGATAAAGTTTTCATATGATGTGTTTCATCTGATGAAGTCCTAAAGAAAGAAACACATCACACAAAAATCCTCCCACTTTGTCATATATCTTTCGCCAATATATATCTATTGTTGTAATGAAATGTCCCACACTCCCAATCGCCTATGTGGAATGACTATATCACTAGCTATATATAGTGAGCACAGTATATACCAGGTGGCTTGCTTCGGGAATTAGTTGGAGATTCATTTCCAGATGTGCTGGTCAAACTCTCTGCTTTCAGTCAGGGAGGAATCCAAATGAGGCTATGCCAAAGGACAGAGTCTCATCTGAGGTGGTAGACAGCTACCTGACATCGTTTTTTACGGGGTCTACAGGGAATTTTGGCTTGAGTTTTGACCCACATTAAAAAACGGCTTTGTGCCACATCCTGCCTTGCGGGGAGATAAGGTAAATAACCTTGCTTCAGGAATTACTAGCCTGCCACCCGATCCTCTGTCTTTTAGTAGTGTATTCTCTTTTACAATAAACCTCTCTTTCTTTCATCTATGCCCATGTTGATGTTCCTTCACTCAAGTACCATCTTTGTCTGTTTGGTACCTCTTTAAGGATACAACATGTATATAACTGGATCATGCATGCTGTTTCAATATGTTTCCAGAAAGAAGTAGAAAAGTATCTTAGAAATTCAGATTGCATTCATTTAAAAGTTTTATTTATTCTTACCAGAAAATGTGTGTTGTTCCCTATGTATCGAGAGCAAATTTTATCAGTTTGATTTCTACATTTTTTATTTTTATCTCTGGCTGAATTCTGGCAATTGAATTCATATGAATAATAGATGTTACCTCCAAAATACTGGAAACTTAAATTAATGTAATATTTCAGTAAATTTAAATGTAACTAAAATAGCCCATTTCTTTTGATCTATTCATAAAAAAAAACATGTTTGGCAAATATTTATATATTGTAGTCTCAATTCAAGAATGAAAGAATCAAATTCATCCTCAGTTCCTTTACCCTTACCTAAAACAGGGAAGTAATCAACATTCACTCAGCTTATTTACTAAATCTGTCAAATCCTCTGATTAGTTGTCTTTACACTCTCCTCCTCTCTCATGTGTTTCTGATTTGTTTCATAAGGTGTAAAAAAAAAACCTGTCTTCTTAATGCAAGAGAAGATAAAAAAAATTTAAGAAAAGTGTATCACTCCTCATTTTACTTGTTTATGCTGTTTACTTACCCACAATTTGTAATGCTTTCTATCAGTAAAAAGTATTTAATCTAAAGATTTTCAGTTAACGATCTACTATTTTCCTTTCTCTGAAAAGTCAGAAAAGATTCTTTCTCTGCTGTCTTTTTCTTTTTCTCTTTTCCTCAGCAACACTTTTTGTGCATGTCTTCTGCGGTGTTTCTATCCTTGCACACTTCTTTGTTCTTCATCTTGTTTGCATTTCTTTCTGCCTTTGCTTAACATACTATATTCTATAACATTACTTGGTTTTATCATTTCTTTTTAATCGTTTCACCCCAGGCAAGGCAATAAAGCCACTAGGACACAAGGGGTTACCAAATCTTAGAGAATACGAGAAAAACTACTATTAAGCAGAGAGGACAAGAAAAGGACAAGAATTAAGAACAAGAATTGATCTGTTGTCTTTTTTTGATTAATTTCTCAACACATCAGAACGTCCACAAAAAGGTGACTTCATCCTCATATTCTATTTTTTTATGCTGCCTGCTAACCCACGTTTCATACTCTGTTCCTTCCATCAGTATTTAATCTGACACTGTAGAATTCCCCTGGGCAAATTGTCTTCTACTTTTCTTCAGTAATCTTTAGATGTGTTACGTTGTGTAATGAAGTATATCAACTCCTTAATGTTTTTGTGTGAAAACTTCTTTTCACAGAATATGAGTCAGCTATCATCTCAGGTGGATGAGGGCCTACTATCACATCACGTTACAACACCAGTACAATCATAGAATTTAAGCAACATCAAGCCTGGTCAGTACCTAGATGGGTGACTGTTTCGTAATACTGGGTACTGTAAGCTTGGATGTGCAGGTGGGATAATGGATAACAGCTTGGAATCTTTAATCAGAGTGCTGGGTTCCAACTGCCGTTAGGGTTTGTTATATTAATTTATGTGCGAATACCCTTGGGAAAGGTATGAAGCCACCTCCAGCTATGGGTTAATTAGTAAGATGCGCATCACCAAAACATTATTACCTAAAAAAAAAAATTCTCACAATTTAAAAATATTTTCTGGCTTTAAATAACCTACAATGGGTTGATAAGCCGTAGAAAATGAATCAATCAATATTAGTTAAGATCATTTTATAAAATTTTAATATTAACTGAAATAGCAGTTACATATGGATCAATACTTCTGTTTAGGACCAGGTTGGCACTCATGGTACTCTTCACTTCTCCTGCCCCTTGAGCCAAGATCAAAGTGTAGTATCTGCATTTGGGTGACCAAATTACATTTTGTCTCTCACTTGAGTTTCTGTCTTCGAACAGAACGGAACAAATAAATGAGGGTTACCTGGTCCTGGTGATTTCAACCTTGCAGAAGTACCTTCCTCATTGCACCAAAGGTATCAAGTCACCTCTTCTCCACACAGCTATGAGTTTAATTAGTAAAACTTGTATCACTAAACCATTATTATCTAAAAAAAAATCTAAAAATATTTTCTGGCTTTAAATAATCCGCAATAGGTTGACAAGCCACAGAAAAAGAAAAATTAAATGAAGAATCAATTTTTCATTAATTTCTCAATCTATAAAACATTAAAAAAAAAATGGCAGCTCTTTGCTTGTTTTCTGTGTTTTATGATGCCTGTTCCCCCACAGTTTATATTTCCTCCTTCTGTTAGTGAAAAGTATTTAATCTAAGATTGTTCAGTTAGCACTTCTATTTTCTTTCTTCGGGTAAGTAAGAAAATATTTTTCTCTCCTCTTTTCCCTTTCTCTTTTCTTACCTTTGAATTACACATATTTAAATAGAGAAATAAAAAAACATCACGTTTGTAGTTCTGTAAGATAAATAAAACCTTTAGTTCGATCCTTCTTCC
Source organism: Acanthosepion esculentum (assembly GCA_964036315.1). Taxonomy (NCBI): domain Eukaryota; kingdom Metazoa; phylum Mollusca; class Cephalopoda; order Sepiida; family Sepiidae; genus Acanthosepion; species Acanthosepion esculentum. Next base: position 74,821,112 of record OZ038486.1, read on the forward strand.
ACCTTTGCATGTAGAATTTTCCTAGGCCAAACTGTCTTCTGCTTCTTTTCACTAATCTTTAAGGCATCTTACGTTGTGTAAAGAAGTATATCAACTCCTTAATGTTTTTGTGTGGAAACATCTGTCAGAGAATATGAGAGTCAGCTGTCATCTTGAATGAATGAATGAATGAATGAATGAATGAAGCAAGAAGAGAGATCTTGTAATTTAACAAGAATAAAACAACATTTATTGACAGAAGAAATAAACTCTTATAATGAATACCAACTGCCTTAGCTGTGATTTGAACTTTGTGCTGTAATTAGCTTTTTCCCCTCCTCCAACTCAGTAGATTCCAATAAGCAGCTGGAGGCTTGTCAAACCTGCATATCAAAATGAACACAAATATTTAGCTTGATATAAACCTTGGAAATTCCTACTGAGGAAGTTCACCGACCTTGTGGGCTGCATTATACCTCTCTATTGTATCTTTGTCTTAGGACAGAGTGCAAAAAAAAAAATAATTGCTGGAGGCAGGGGATTCTAGACTCACAGCAGCACCTCCCTCATTAAACCAAAGAGAGAGGGTCAGTGGAAAATTGATGTCAGTGTAACATTTGTTGTGAGAACCTTTCAATTTTTAGCTTAAGCCCAGGTGTATGTTCTTGGGATTTCCAATTTAAACTGGCCTTGTGCCACATCCCAGCACTTGAGATGGGGATCGGGTATATTTTGCTAACCTCGTGAGCTGTTTTATACCCCTCAGAAATCAGAAAAATCATTAAGGAATTCCTGGTCATGGGGATTCCAACCCTGATGCAGTACATCTCTTATTGTACCAAAGAGTTCAGCGGAATATATCGATAGCATCGTGACAGTGGTCATGTGTATTGAGTAATTTTTGGTTTTCTCTAATGTGCACATGCATGGACACTCCACTTTAAAGAAAAGTGGGGGAGTAAATAAAATTTTGCCAGCTTACTGACTGGCAGGCTGCAATTTACCTCTGGGCCATATCTCTGTCTTTGGACAGATCACAGTAAAACATTAAGGGATGTCTGGTCTCTGGAAATTCCAACCCTGTGGCAGGACTTCCCTCTTTGCACCAAAGAGATTTAGTAGTATATTGATGTCAGCACAGTGATTTGTTTGCTTTTTTATTTTTTAGTTAATGCTAAACACTACATTCTTGTCTTCATTCAAAACTTCTTTCAGTCAGTTATGTGCCATGCGTGATACATCTTTCAATACATGACTGACAATGTAGATTTTTTTCCCATTGTAGGTTGCCATTTCTTTCTGTGGTAGACAGGGTTGCCATCCAAGGCTTTAGAACCCAATCTGTCCTGCTATTTACCCATAGCTGAGGGGAGAAGAAGAGGATTTATACCTTTCCCAAGAGTATTAGCACATAAGTGAATGTAATGGATTCGACTGGAATTTGAACTTGGCTCCCCGATTCGTCGATCCGAGCCACTATCTATTACTCTACCGTGCCTCTTCCAAAACTTCTTTAGACTTCGATTTTCATTTTGCTCTTTTCAAAATCCAGGTGTTTCAGTACTATCTTCATATTATTAAGTTCAAGTTGCCCTGGAAGTCAGTTCGTGGCTGTCAAGATTCTGTAAGCTGGTTTTGTTTTTGTCCAAATATGATTTATTACATTATGATTTTTGTGTAAGATAACTCTCATGTTGAAAAGTCAAGCTGTTCATAATCAGATGCTTTCTAGAAAAAATGGCATAATGAATTCGCTTGTACTTGTTAATAATATCAAACAATTCTGACATCTCCAAAATGATTGGCTGAAATAAGTTCAGCCAGAGAACTTCTGCTAAGCTTCACTGGAAGTTGGAAGCACCTTGCTGTTGTAACTGTCTGTATATTTTGTTTATTCTACTATTGATTATTAAACCATGATTCAGCACTCTGAAGAACTCTGTTTTTTGTTTTTTTTATTGATCCTCACTGCAATCTTTGTGCGTCTCTGTACATTTCAGCCTATTCTCTTTATTTCTTTTTTGTGGAAATGGTTTCTTGTCTGCTACACATCCTTGAAGGCCATTTCTAATCAAGCTTCTTTGAACTATACTACAATGTACTTTGTGTTCATCTGAATTTCACAGATGCTGAGCAAGGGCTTTGCTCTATTTTTTCTGTCTCTTAATGAAGTGACTTTGAAGAAAAACTGCTTATCAGATATCAATAGCTGTTTAGGCTATCGACTTGTAGGTTTATTAATCACCTTCCTAGATTCTTGACATTTCTTAACACTAATGTGAACACTGTATCTTGAGAAACTAGTTAGTTGCCATGCGTGAATGAATTGTCTTGTTAGTGTGCAAAATTAGGACTTTATATCAAACTGAAATATTTGCAGTGTGGCTTATTTTTCAGTACTAGTAACCTATCTGGGTTTTTTTTTTTCACATAAATTCTTACTAATATTTTAATTTTATTTTTAGATATATCAAAATAACATGACTTCACTTCTAAATCATCTAATTATGGAAAATTGTCTAGTAGCATATCTCAGAATTTTTACTTTTGGTCAAAACTCCCTATTAAGAAGAACTTGCTGGTCTTAACATGAACGGATTCATTCACTTTCAAATGAAATGTAATGTTTTTGTTTTAATTTGATATTTTTTCTTTTGATCTCTGCAAACTCTTCCTACCTTTGCTTGAATGTGTATTTATATATATATATATTTCCGGTAACATATAACATGATTACGCTACAAGATAATTGGCAAATGTTTGTTTAAAAAAATTTTGACTAAAAATATTGACCCTGAAGATGAACAATGATGTTCGAAAGCGCTAGGTCATTGTATGGACAATACTTATTTCGAAATCATTTTCAAATAAAAAGTCTCATTAGAGAATATGAGAAAATTCAAAAGAAAATATGCAAGACTATGTTGTCTTTAACATTCAATACTACATGTTTAAAAGAAAAGTTGCTGCCAAATTACACACACACACACACACATATATATATATATATATATATATATATATATATATATTTGTACTGATAATGTATTTGTTAACAGCATTTAATGCTTGTAACAAGTGCGCACGCATGTCCTCAAAGAAGCAAAGTTACTATTTGCTGATAGAATGAAATGATGTATAGCATCTTGCAAGTTCAGTTCTAGCAATTATTAGCAACTCTGCATGATTGTGATGAACAACAGCAAGTCCTCAATCCCTCCTTTATTCAATCAATTTGAAGTCTTGACATCTACAGCAGATAAGGTTGAATGCTTTGCTTCGAATTTATCTCCCAACTCATCACTTGAATCATTTAGAGTACCCACACTTGAATTTCCCCTAGAACAGTGGTTCTACTGAGTGATATGCACATAACCCTATCACTGGTCTTGGACATCATTTCTAAATTAGACCCCTATAAGGAAATTGGATGTGACGAGATCCCAGCCGTCATTCTAAAGAAATGTGCTCCTGAGTTGGCTCCAGTTCTCTCCAAACTCTACAACTATTGCCTCACTGCTTCCTGCTTTCCAGCTTGGAAGTCCTTCTCTGTAGTTCCTGTTTTTAACAACTCTGGATAACCTTCTGATCATCTGTCACCCTACTAGTCTCCTACCATTTTTGGCAAAGTTTTCAAGGCATTAATCAATGTTGAAGTAGTTAATCATCTTAACTGTTACAACCTACTCTCTGACAAACAATATGGCTTCCGTTTTGCCAGGTCTCCCACTGACATGCTTATAGGCATCACTGAATATGTATATCAAGCTCTTGATAATAACGGTGAAGCTTGAGTTGTGGCTCTAGATATCTCAAAGTTATTTCACAGGGTTTGGTTTGCTTGTCTTCTATGTAAGCTACAAGGCTTACAGGATGATTGTTTGATTTCATCCAATCATTCTGATCAAATTGTGAAATGAAGGTCATTCTGAATGGCCAGATATTTTCTCACAAATGCAGGTGTCCCCCCAACGCTCTATCCTGGGTCCTACATCATTTCTGATCTTCACCAATTATCTTCCTGATGTCATCAGTTCCCAAATAGGCATTTATGCAGATGACACTACCATTTAATCCTACCTCAGTAGCAAATCTGTCAGAGCTGACAAAGTTAACCTGGCTGCTGCTTTTGAAAAGGACTTTCAATCAGTGGCTAACTGGGGTAGAAAATGGCTTGTAAATCTTAATGCTTCCAAAACTAAACTGCTCTCATTTAACCATCACAGAAATGCTCAATAGCAGGACAGCATCTCACTGTGCCTTCCTGGATTCAATAGCTGTATCTACTGCAAGGAAAGTTGGTTCATTGTATCATGCCAGATGGTTTTTCTTGCCAGAGTCCATCTTACACATTTACAAATCTACCATTTGGCCATGCGTTGACTACTGTTGCCATATCTGCTCTGGTGCCCCTGCTATTCCTTGACACAAATTTAACCCTGCTACTAGATTGGCATCTAGGTCCCACCCATTTACTATTGAAATAATCACATGTACCTGCTATATCTACTTCAACAATTTCTTTTCTTGCACTTCCTGATAGTGGAACTCCCTTCTGTATACTTGTTCTCCTGATAATTACAATCTTGACAAATTTAAATGCAACATCAACCACCATCTTTTGTCATCTTGAACCCCATTCATCTTTTATCCTTTCCTCAATCCTCTCTATACCCAGTCTTTTCTCTCACTTTCACTCTCTGTAAACCCCTGTGTACTAGTGGCGTTTCTACCTTGCTTAGGTTGAAATGGTTAAAAAAATGAATTATATAGAGAAGCAGAATACATTTCACATCGAAGTGAAAATGAATAATTCAGAAATCTAATGATTTAAATATAAGCCAATATTTCACCACATATATATATATATATATATATTTAAGGCAAATGTTATTAAAGACAGCAGGCATTTTGTGTTGAATAATTTTATTGATCAATTTTTTCAAATTATTAATAATCTGTTGAAACTTGACTAATGCATGGAATAATAATGCAACACAAAATGTACTTAGAAGAAAATGTATTGAAACAAGAAAGTGTACACAATATTTACATATAGTCTTTTGTATATTCCTGGGAAGACCGTTCCTGGAGAATGTGTTGACTGAGTCGCAGTCGGGCAGAGTCTCTGGTTGAATCTCTTGATTCGTTCCCCTCTCTTCCCGGTACCAACCATATTTATATGGTCAGTACTCCACTATGCAAATTAGGTGGATCCTACCACAACATAATCCATCTGAGGTAAGGAGGAAATTCTGTCAGAAATTGGTTCAAAGTTCATTTCAATAACATTAATCGATACAAAATGCCTGTTGCCTTTAATAAAATTTGCCTTAAAGAACACTTTCTGATTAAATAAACACACACACAATATATATATATATATATATATATATATGTGTGTGTGTGTGTGTGTATGTGTGTGTGTGTGTTAAAAACTTTCTTGTATCTTAAAACACATTGTATTTTACATCTATGAAATTCTGTCTGAATTTCTAGGATGAAGATTTATCATTATTATTTATACTATTTATATTCAGACTAGTGTTCTCATCTTTGTTGTTGTTATCACAATGTTTCACTCATTGTACCTAGTTGATAAAAACATTGATTTGTGAATTTGATGATAGTGTTTGTGAGTTCAATCCCTAGGCTAGGAAGTGTGTTCTTGTACTCTGTGGAAATGGTGAGCAATAACTGAATAGAACTAAATGAAAATAAGAACTAGACAATATCCCTCTAGACATGAGTAGTGGAACAGTCTACCCCCATAAATCAAATAAATGAACACTTCAGAATTTCCCTGTAGGTTATCCAGATCAATATAAACTTTTTGTTGAGACAGCTGCTTAGTGACATCAATTCAGAGTCTAACAAAATCATTCAGTCGTCAGTCAGCTAGCTTTCATGAGTCAAACTGAGCAATTGCTTTTTTTTAGCTCTAATGGGGCCTTGCGCTATGTTGGGCAGTTCACAAGCCCTAGGTGCCATTTTCCCATTAGATAAAATGTCCACACTAGAAACAAAGAAGATGATAAATCTGGCCTGCTTGAATTATTGAAACTATTGCTGGCTTGCAGTCCTCATGTTGGGAAATACCCATGACTCACTGTTTACCATTTTGAGAACTCTGTCTTCACTAGTAGCATAGAAGATAAATCCAGTCTACTTGAAACCCCATTAGGGAAATATAAATATGATCACACCACATGCCCTCGCTGTTTTCCCATTGGTATACATATGGCTTCCCCAGGAACATAGGAGAAACTTCTGGCAGAAACTCCAATGGGAATTAATACAAGATGCTATGTCTCTTTTTACATTCACACTGCTTGTTGTTGCATACATGTGTTATAGTTTCTTTGCATAGGATAAGTTTAAATGTTTTTACATAATTTTCTGTATGACATAGCAGTCTAAGTCATACATAACACTCTAGGAACAAAGCGTGTTTGTCATTCCTCTTCTTTTTGTTATTCTGTTCTGTCTGTGTATTATGGTGGGTTATATTATGGAAATAAGAATACCCATAATGTGGAAAAAATCCAGCTGAAAACATTAATTTCTCAAATATCCCTCCCATTAACTGTTGACGCTGATGTAATATTGACCCTCATTATTGGTAATGGGGTTGCTTGGAAAAAGAGAATATTTCTAGTTACATTTCCCCATTATAGGCATTAGTATATCCGTAATATATCAACAGCTTAATACAATAGACAGAACAGAATAGCTGAAAGAAAGGAATGGCAAACATGCATTATTCTCAAATATTTTTTATATTACTAAGAAATACAAGAAATTATATACAAATATATTTTACCTGTTTTTGTTTGTCCTACACAGAGAAATTATAACATGAATACAACAAGCAGTGTGAAAGTGTGAGAAGCAAGAGAATCTTACTTGTAATATTTCCTGAAGAGTAAATGGCTAGGCTGGTGGTATCTTCTATGTTTTTCATGGTACCATGTGAATTCCTCTGATCCTGTGGCCTTGTGATGACATCTAGTATCCTGGTCGTCTACATCAACAACTGGGGTTTGTCACCCCATGAACTGATGTCACTCACCAGTCATAAACCTGACCCTTATGAATTCATCTTTACTGAAGGAAGATAATCGCTCTTCACATCATCACAAATGAAAAATGGTTTTATTTTATTTAATTTTAGAGACATGACAATGTCCTGATGATTAAACATAGGTCCAGATACATAATATCAGAAATAAAATACATCTCCCCTACAAGGGATTCCATTTCTCTCTTTGTGTTCCCTCTGTATAGCCATGTCTATCGCTTTTGATCAGTGATAGTTTTTATCTGCCTCTTAAAATCATTATTTACATTATTTGGACTGTTGTCCTCATCTTCATTGCCATATTCACAATGTTTCAGCCATTGTACACTCTGGCCTTCTTCAGGTGATTGGAATTGTGAACCGAACTCTTTATTCCATCCACCAGTACAGAGTGTTTTAGTTCCACATGTCATACCTCTTCCAGATGTCTCAGTTATCTCCCTTTAACTCAACTCTCCAAGTGTGGTTCACCACTGCTGTAGCCTGGCATTGAACTCACAACTCTTTCGGTCTAGTCACTGGATCTAACCAATGGGTTATGGGATATGGGATATGTGCCGTTGTGAATATGTCAATGAAGACGAGGATAACAGTCCGAATAATATAATGTAAATAATCATAATACCTCATCTCAGAGATATAGACAGATACATACTTAAACTCTTTGTTAAGCTTTTTCTTTTTCCATATTTATTTTCTTGTGTTTTTCTCTCCTTACTCCTTTATTATTTTGTAATTTCTTGCTAAGCTCTTATAGACATTTTTATAATATTTTCATATCATTGTTTTATTTATCCAATTATAATTTGGCCATTTGAAGCTGATGCATCTTCATGCTTTGTCTTGTTTTACAATATATGGATTTGCCGTCAGTGTAATGGATAACGGTTAAAAACGAGTAATCAGAGGGCTGAGATCAACTTCCAAGTTCGTTACATTCACTTACACCTAAATACCCTTGAGAAAAGTATGAATCCATCTCTATCCCCAGCTATGGGTTAAAGAGTAGGAATTGTATATAAAAAAAATCATTGTTATTCTTAAAAAAAAAAAAGAAATTATTAATGCAATATTCTTTTTTTTTTTTGCTTTTTCTTACAGTGTTGTTCACTCTGTACAATGCCCTGGGGTCACTTGAGGTAAAGGGTTTCAGAACAAGAGATACAACTTCTGTGGATATTCATGGAAGATTACGGTTAAACTTTGACTCGAAAAGTTTAAAATTGTAGTGATCAGGAAAGCAGCCTGTTGGGAGTTGGCTCTGTAAGTCAGTGGTTATCTGAATAAGCAAGGTTATATGAAGGGAATGAGGATTATTTGCTACAGTGTGTGGCATGGCATGTGAAGGTTAGGACTGGTGGAACTAAGGAGTGTCGTTCATCTGAATACTCACCAATGAAATAGTGATAGAGCAGTGAGAGGCTTTAACCATCTTATCTGTGAGAAAGGGGTTACAGAGTGGAAAATAATTTGTAGGAAAAGCTTTTGGACTCTATCGAGAGAGAAAAGTGGAGACTGGGTAGCACCCACCCACATATGTCAGCAGTACTCTATTTCTGGCCTGATCTGATAAAAAAGAAGAACTAAGAACATGTGCTTCTGGTGAAAATAATTGTCTAGAATCTTAGTTCAGAGTCCAAAGAAAAAAAACTCTGATATGAGTAAAGTAAAATAACTAAGCAATGTGCTCAATACCCCAAGTCGAGCAAACTAAGTAAGTCAACCTGAAGAGCCAGACAAACCTACCTACCTACGCAGATCATCAGAGTGCCCTGAAGATCCATGTAGGTGAAACCTTGGTAGGTTTGTCTGGTTCTTCAGGTTGACTTACTAAATATATATATATATATATATATATATATATATATATATAAAATTTATTTGAAAAATTATAACATAAATATGGTATCTTATCAAGTGATCATGTTGAATGTCGTTCAACACCATCACTTGATAAGACACCAGAAGTGTTGAAACAAAACGGCTATATTTGTAGTGATTTTATAACATATTTATGTTATAATTTTCGAATAAATTACATTTGCTCTCCTCTGTATTGAACACTCTTTTAAGAATAGTATTTTTTGGTTATTGGAATTTATTCCATATACACCAATCCTATACTTGTATGTGTATATATATATATATATATATATATATATATATATATATATATATATATATTCTAACATATTTCATTAAATAATATAGACAAGTGTCTACTTATTTTTATACTGATCCTTTCCAGTTGTCTAATTAGTTTGTTGATGTTAAGATGAAATTTATCAAGGAAGACACTGTATTTTTTTTTAATCAAAGTACTTTCAAACTTTTCTAAGATCATCTTCTGCAGTAAATTACAAAGACAAACTTTTTGTAACTGTGCATTCTGTTGTGATGGTGATTTTTAAAAACATGTGCAAATGCACCCTCTTATAGTTATTTAAAAATTTATCCATTGTCGTTATGGAATCTTTTTCAGTATGCCCGGAAATTGGTAGAAATGCAAAATGGAATTAAATGTTATATGCACTTTAATATGTTGTTGCTATATTTGTAATAAATTTTGTTGATTGTTGGTTGGTCAGTTTTGATATAGAGGGCCTTGAGAATTTAAAGTTTTTGTTTATTATTTTCGTGGGGTAGTATATTGGTGTTATTTTCTTGTATTGTGAAGGTGGACAGGAATGTGATTTTAGATGTTGTGCATTAGAACTTGTATCCAACAAATGAAGTGTAAGACATCTTGATAATGTTGTGTGTGTCAAGCCAACATATGTACTTACATTTTTATCAGAGATACAATCTCCCAAAGGACATTTAAACTGGTAAACAATATTGTTTTTTTTTCAAAAACACCAGTTGACAGTGAAGTGTTATTGTGCATGATTAAGTTATATTAAATTTAGTATAATATATAATTAGTTTTATTATTCATATATATATATATATATATATATATATATATATATATATATACACACACACTCATATATATGTATATATATATATATATATATATATATATATACACACACACTCATATATATACATATATATACACACACACACATATATATATATATATTATTACTATAAACAATATTTTTAGTGAGTATACATTTCTGAGTGTTGAAATCCTTATTTTTTATATTATTAAATTAATATCAACCAGCCTAGATCAAGTAGTCCTACTAAAGTAAAATGTGCTTCCAAACAGTAATCAAACCTGTGTTCCCTTTTTCCATCAGGGAAATCACTCTTATAGTGGAAGTGTACCTTAGGTAAATGGCATCCACAAGACAGATCAGAGCAAATTACTTTCCTTCAGTTCTTGCCTAACAGGGCTAATAGGAATTTATTCTTTATCTTTGTCAATTCCCTCAGTATTTCAACTTGGTCTTTTCCTTGTCATTTAGGCTTTTGCTGCTTCTGCATTCGTTTTTCAATTTGTTTCTTGCTTCCTTTTTATGTTTTGTGGTTCCAATACACTGACAGTTAAAAAGGACTGCAACATCCAGAAGGAAAATACCAGACTGGATATAGTATGTATATAATCTACATATGTAGTAGATATTTTCAAAGACTTTGGCTATCTTGTGAGGTAGTAACACTTATACTAGTATACTGCTGCTGTTTCAGCTTTAGGTACTAATGCATCTAGTATCATGAAATAATTATTATAATAAGTGTTTGATTGTGAAAGGAAAGGAATAATGAGTATTAGGTCTTTTAATTAACATGTATTTATTTAATATAGAAGGTATCTCACAGTGTTGTTGGAAAATTAGAGAAAAATCCAATTTCATTTGCGGATCATCAAGATGGTGATTAGGTGTAAAGGTAGTACCAGGAGTTGCCTGATTTCTTGGGTTGATTTGACCTATGTCACAGAATATAGTCATCGCTTAGGCCTGATTCACCTGTCATCGGGGTGGCTCAATTTGTAGTAGGATGTATTTGGTTGCTGAGGGATTGGTGTAGCTGATAGGCCTGCGAGGGAATGCCTATAGCAAGTCGGGTATGCTGAGGTGATAGCAGTGGTGATGAGAATTAGGTGAAAGTTGTAGGCTGGTGTTTCTACAAAATGGGGTTGCAGTAATGCACTACAAGGGAATGTCGGTAGCAAGTTGGGTAAGCTGAGGTGACAGTGGTGGCAACAAGGAAGGCTTGTAGCTGGGTTGCGGTGATATTGAGATGATGTAAATCTCGGTAGTTTGGTGTCAGGAGCCTGGCAATATTGAAGCTGGATAGTTGGCCGCATTCTGTGGGTGATGTTACAAATTACGTTGATGTGTTGGAGCTGGTCTCTGCTGTATGTGTGATATTATAAATCCTGTTGGTGAGTGTTGAGAGCCTGTGGGGTCAAAGCTGCTCACTGTTGGTCTCTGTGTGTGAAGAGTTGGGTGATTAGTTAAGTCTGGTAGTGGTAACGGTTGAGTTGAGAGGAGCAGTCATGTCAGTGATAGTGGCAGTGCCCTGCATGTTGGCATGTGGCCTGATGGCCACCAGCTGCAGGTGGTCATTGCAAGGGGCCTGCTTTTAAGCAGATCTGGCACTCCCCAGGAGCATCTTCTTCTCTGGCATGAACATTCACAATTCACTAACATCTCTTTCATTGCAAAGGCTTGCCTATGTGCAGAAAGCACCTTTTTTATTTTTTTCTCTGCCTTCATGGCGTTCACATCCAGCCTGCATGCAGAATAGATCAGGAAGAGATGTAATTGCAAGGGAGTGTAACATAATTGAATTACAGGCATTTAAGATGCTGAGTGGTCATTTTGGAAAATTGCTGCACATTCTGGATAACATGATGGTGCTTCACAACATTGGTCAAATGAACATTCCAGTAGACTTCTTTTTCTTTCTATGTGCTGTGTCCTTTTAGGACGTAGGCGATCATGGCCCTACACCTCTCTCTATCCCTTGCAGCTCTCAACAAGTTCTTTCTCTATGGCACCTCCCCCAGACTACGTTCAGTCATCCACTTGCTTAAAGCCACTAGATATGTCATGCACTGCTTTCCCTTGTATCTCTTTCCCTCTATTTGACCCATGAGTATCAGATTCTCCAGGCCCTCCTTCCTCATTATGTGTCCCAGGAACTTCAGCTGCCTCTTCCTGATGTTAAGTATAAGCCTTCTCCTTGTTTGTAACCTCACTAAGACCTCATCGTTGCTCACATGCTTGGTCCACGATATCCTTAGCATCCTTTGTAGAACCACATCGCCTTGAGTATCTTCTTTATCTTTGAGGAAATTGTCCATTATTCACTGCCGTAAAGAAGGACAGATGTCACATAACAGCTCAGTATTCTTTTCTTCATTACCAAAGAAATCCTCCTGTCTCGCAATACTCTGCCCAGCTTTTGGAATGCACCCTTGGCCATCCCAATACATCTATGGATCTCAGTGTCACATTTACTGTTCTGTCAGAATGCTTCCCAGGTATTTAAACAGCCGAGTCTGCTTGATTGTAGTGTTCCTGACCTGCAAATCACATTTCAGGCTCATCCTTTTACTGATAACCATGCATTCTGTTTTCTTGTAGTTTATACTTAGTCCCTTCTTCAGACTCTCCATTGCTACCTTCTGTAGAAAATTTTGTAATTTCTTTTCCATGTCTGGTATCCAGTACTGTGTCATCTGCATATCTTATGTTGTTAAAATTATGGCTGCCAATGCTAAATCCTGGTAGGGTTTCCAATTCTCTCAGAATTGCCTTGCTGTATAGGTTGAACAGGTCAGGTGAGAAGACACATCCTTGCCTTATGCCCCTTTGTATTTTTGTATATTTGCTGAACTTGTTCTCTATATGCATGCATGCTGTTTGCCGCCAGTATAGGTTCTTGATTATTCTGATATCTTTCCCGAATATATCAGCAGATCCTTGTGGCATACAACTCAGATAATGCCAATAGACTAGGTTCTGGAAACCCTTGTAATATGGGCAATCACTCATATTTCAAACTTGGCCATACTAAACTTAAGATACCTGAGATCATATACCTATATATATCAAATCATTACAAAGTCTGTTTCCAAACATAAACACTAATGAACTCACTGATGAGGAAATTTTCTTTTCTTTATGTGATGTGTCTCCTTGTAGCTCTTAATAAACTTTGTCTTTCTGTTATTTCTCCTAAGCCCTGTTCTACCATCCATTTACTCAATATCACTAAGTATGTTATGCACTGATTTCCTCTGTCCCTCTTGCCCTATCTATGTCCCATAAGCATCAAATTTTCCAAGCCCCACTTCCTCATTATATACCCCAGAAACCTCAACTGTCTCTCCTGATGTTAAGTATTAGTTTCCTTTTCATTTTTACCAAAATTTTGTCACCCATGTTCGATCCATAATATCCTCAGTATCCTTTTGTAGAACTACATTTCTATTGCTTGAAGTCTCCTCCATATTTGAGGAGATCATCCAGCAGTCACTGCCATACAGGAGGACAGATATCATGTATTAAGGCTGAACTTTTAAAAATAGGTTAGTTTCTCCCTGAATGCAATTTCTCTATTTTATAAAAAAAATCTGCAATCAGAAATTCATCCCCTAAAAGAGGGGTTTATCTTGCGTCAATGTATTATGAAAACAGAAAGGTAACCTACAAGACACTGAAATATATGTATCTCAATTGGATCCATTATGGTCAAAGTATAAAATTAACTAGCCTTTTTTTTTTATGAAAGTCAACTCCTCACAATCCATCTTGGTTTTCTTTTTGGTATACAATGATGGTACATATATCAAGTAAATTCAAGAAATTGCTTAACTCTATAATAGGAAACTCAATCTTTTCCCAGTCTCTGCTTTGTCCATTTATAAACAGAAATATAAAGAGATGGGCACTGATCATTTAAGCCTTCTTTACCACATCCCAAATGACTCTGCCAATGGAATACAATGGTCCCACTTTCCCTCTTGAGATCAATGTAGTGCTGATAAGGGAGTGGGGAGATATGCTGATGAAATAGATGTTCATAGTTCGAATAAGGATGATCTTGAACAGAAAACCAGCATCCTCTACTGTGTTCCAAAATATAGGAATCAAACAGAAACTATGATCTGGAATTGGGATGAGAACTGATAGAACACACCTTGAATCCATCATAAAACGTATGGAATTAATAAATACCAAACATGGATCATTTACAACATATTTAGTGAAATTTATAGAAGAAAAGGAAACTGAAGACAGAATAGGCTGCACTAGAGGTAGTTTTGAGCAACACTACATATTGCTACAAAATCAAAACATCAGTCTGAAAACTCATATTCTTAAATAACCTAATCATGTTCAGACTTTTATGTGGATGACATGCATGGCACCAAACTCATTCAGAAATATCTAAACTGACACCTATGTCTAAGATCAATGCTTAAAAATGGTTTTGAGTGAGTGAGGACTGAAGGTCTTGGCAAAGACCATCCTTCTTTGAATGTTGTGAACTGAATAACGAACAAAAAATATACCAAATAATAGAAACCACATCACTTGAGGACTACCAACAACAGCAACAACTATGGATAGCACATGTAATTTAAAGAGAAGATCATGATATAATCAAGATGTTGACATTTCACACTACTTCAAATAAATGGTAAGGAAGGAAACCTTCATCAATACTGGAAAAGGCAATAACAGCTACTGGAGTTGAGAAACCTATTTTCCTGAAAAATAGTTTTAAGAGAAAGATTTTATGCATTTCAACCAAATGCAGTAGTGGCCACTCATTCAATGAATACCAAATGTTTCCTTGTAGGGAAACAGTTAATATTACCATTACCAATACTGTTGCATTGTAAGAGCAGCAGACCACAAGGCATCCACAAGATAGATAAGAGAAAATGCTACCCTTGGAGTGGCATTAAGGACCACTGGGAATTGTTTACTTGCAGCAGGATTCCTGTTCTGAGACACAGCACTTGTGGTGTTGCAAGAGAGTCAACTGGAAGATCAAATGACTCTCCTTTATTCTGTGATGAGAGCAGGTTCTTGCTTAATGCAAATAAAGGACATCTTCCCTATTACACCATTGTCCATCCCCTGACATCATAGTGTGGGGTGTTATAAATTACAACTCTCACTTGCCTTTTATTTTTGGTGTATGTTCAGAATATTATTCAATCCATTCTGCTGTCAATCCTACAAAAGGGAAAGCAATGTGATTTTCCAGCAAGATAATGCCTGCCCACATGCTACTCTGCAAGATGTTTAGAAATGTCCTTGGGAGGAATGATTATTGCATCTGTCCTGCAATGAAAATGTATTAGATGACACCTGAATTGTTCAGTTAGCTCACCTCCAACTCTTGTTCTACTGCATCATCAGGTGAAAGAGACATAGAATATTGCAATTCAGGATGGTTTTTGGCATTTGTAGGATTGTATGTATGCAAGACAGTATGCTAAGAGGACAAGTCTGTGTTAAAGTCCAAAGAGGATAAAGATCAGGGTACAATAATGGCAATTCCTCATCTCTAGCTGAAATATTATGACTAAAAAACAAGATGAGGACATTAGTCTGAATAGATCAGTGTAAAATAGTGACAATTCCTCATCTTTAAAATAGTTGAAATAAATTTTATTATAGCAACAAAGATGAGGACACTAATAAATAAGTATATAAAAATTTTAATTTCTCATCTTTTAAATACAAACAAAATGACTCCTACTTGTAAAAGAAAATCAATGATATTTCGGTTTTTGTTTGATCTTGATCAAAGACATTCATATAGTACTCATTTCTATGCTTGACCTGCTGAAGGTGTTATGAAGAGTATAATATTTGCAATAATTCTTTCAATCATTTATTCTAATGTTTGCTTTCCAAACTCCTACTGAATCATCATAAAGGCCATGAATCTGCATTCTTTGAAACTAATGGCTTTAAAATAATACTTTCTCTACTTTTGTCAATGTGAGACATTACATTTAAATAATGACCATTACTCAGATTTTTCTCATTATCATACAAAAAGAATTCACTGCTAAATTGGAAATAAGAATGTGCCCAATAGAGAGGGCCCTGAGAATTTTAGATTAAATTTGTTTTAAATATGTTTTAGATATATATGTCTAGTTAATTTCATATAATTCTTTTTGTTTATTTTTTATTTTTGTTTTGAAATATCCCACATTGTGATAATAGAGGAGCTGCCAAGAAATGTGAAATGTTCTACGAACCTGGACATAAATTAACTGTGGATGATGGATGATTTAGTAATTAAAACACTTTTGATACATTTTCATCTTAGTAAATTGCTTTCTCTTTTTTATTAGAGTAGAATTTTTTGAATCAAAATTATGGTCAGAGTTATCATAGTGAATAACTAATGCATTGAGTATGTTGATTTGTAAGAGAAACCTTCATATAATCTTTTATTTAAATTCCTTGAGGTTTCTCCTATGTATTCCTTGTGGTAATTATTATAAGTGATAGTGTTTTCTTCTTTTATGTGTTGCATTCCTTGAGAATGTAGGCAGCTATGACTCTCCACAGCGTCCTATTGGAATATGTATATTGCATATAAATTCAGCAGTGTTTACTTTGTTTCTAGCAAAATTTTCTCGTTTCTTAATACTTTGTTTAGTTTTAGGATGGCAGCTTTTGCAATACTATATGTGTGTTCAGATTCTACTGTCACATTTTCTATTAACTGTTGAAACACTTCCCAATAGTTAAATTTCTGTACTTTGTAAAACAAATTTTATTTAAATATTTCACCCCAGAGCAAGGCAGGAGAGCCATTAGCATGAAGGAAGTTACAGAGAGTGAAAGTGAGGGAATAGACTATGTATAGGGGGAGATTGAGGAAAGGATAAAAGAAGAATGGGGATAAAGGCAGCAGAAGATGGTGATTAACATTGTGTTTAAATTTTTGGAGTTTGTAGTTATCAGGGAAAGAATTAAGAGGGAGGGAGTTCCACTGTCAGGAAGGGCGAGAAAAGAAATTACTGGAGTAGAAGTGGTGGCTGCATTTAACTATTTCAACAGTAAAAGAGTGGGACCTAGATGCCAATCTAGTAGCACACTTAAATTCATGTAGTGAGGGCATCAGCAAAGATAGCTCATCAGAATAGTTACCATGAAAATATTTGTAGAAAAGACAGAGGGAAGCCACATCATGTTTATGAGAGAGTGACTGAAGCTGAGATGTCAAGTTGGACCAATTACATTGCAGATACTTCTTTTAATTTTGTTGAGAACCTCAAGATGAACAGCAGGGTCACCAGACCCAATATGGCAACAATATTCAGTGAATGGATGAATGGTAGATTTGTATAAATGTAAGATGGACTCTGATGAGAAAAACCTTCTTGCACGACACATTGTTATAATCTTCCTAAAGCAGATCTGATTCATGTTAAACAAATTTCCACCATTGGCTTGATGTGAACACTCCAAAACCCAAGACCAAACTAAAAATTCTATCAAACATACATCGGCTCCGCACACACCTTCCGCTTTTCTTACAGACCCCCCAAAAAACATACAATCCAATTTTTTACTCAATATTACCCACTCCTGCCTAAAGAAGCAAAATAGGAATTGGAGCCGATCTGAGCTTATGAAAGGACTTAAAAGCCCATCAAAGAGACATCTTTGGCAGTAAGTCGGCACAACAGCCAAAGTTCACACGCTCGTCAGAACGCCATCTACACACCCAAAGACAACTGGCCTCCCATCTCCAAGGACAACTCACCAAAGCCCGTCACCGCATTAAGTCATGACTCACCCTCCCTCTACTACCATAAGCCACTGTGGACAGCTTTACTTATCTCTTTCTTTCAATGAAAGACTTTAACACCAGTTCACCATTCATTGTATTTTTTGTTAATACAATTATTTATTTCTTAAACCTATGTTGTTTCTTGTTTCTGCCAACATACATTTAATATAAGAACATTGAACCAACATTCCTAGCAGAAGATGTAGCAACTGATTCAATGTAGTTGTTCCACCTCAAGTCATTGGAAAATGTGAGGCCAAGAAGGCACAGGGAGATACTTGATTTTAATATTCGAATTGGTTGCTCACATCTTGGGCTCTTCCTTCTTACTGAACCATGCAGTCTGCCTTTTTACAATTGATGGTTAGTCCTTTCTTTCTATTTTCCTTTACTACAATGTCTAAAAGTTATTGCAGTTCTTTTTCTGTGTCTACAATGAATCTTATTTGGTTCAGATTGTGGTCACCAATAATAAATCCTGGTAGGACTGCTAGTTCTCTTAGGATTGCATCACTTTAAAGGTTAAATAAATACACTAAGAAGATGCACTATTCATCAGATGATAAGTTTAGTTATGTGCCAACATATGTTTAATATAAGAACATTGAACCAACATTCCTAGCAGAAGATGTAGCTACTGATTCAAGTAGTTTTTCTGGTGGAGTTTGCATTCATTTGCACATGTAACTACTAAGGTCTTCTGGTATATTGTCATGGTTGTATATTTAAAATAATGATGTAGCTGTTTAATAAAATCTTTACTTGCTGGTATCTTAAACATTGTTAATGTCCGCTCTAGATTTTGGAGTTATTATTATAGAAATCATTTCTTTGAGATTTTACACTAAGAAGAGCAGTTTCTTGCCAGTTGTCATAAATAATTAAATAATTTTTGTAGCCACATTAATTGATAAATTTGCTCATTCTTCTTACATGTACATTGTGGCTGTTGTTTGTCAGCAGGACCATTGGTACATTGAGCTTCATTTCATTTGTTCTTCAGACTGCATACGAAGATGCCAAAGTAAACAATTTGCATTATTTATATGTGGACTAATATCCTCATCTTTGTACTTATTATCAGCTGTTGAGCCCTTCAGCCCACATCAGGTGTTTGTTTATCCAGGTAATCTTCAGGGAATTTAAAAATTAACCCTTTATTTAATCTACTGAGATAGATTGTTCTTGTTCTGCATATCATGTCTATAGGTATTTTGTCTAATTTTTCTTATTGTTAATGTTGAGTTATTGCTAACCCCATTTCCACTGAGTCTAAATATACACTGCCCAGCCTAGAGATTGAACTCACAGTTACTATGCCAATGATAGCCTAGTGGATTAAAGTGTTACTTAAGGAATTTGGTACACTTTTCTTCCCCTAACCTATGGGTTGAATAGTAGGACAGCCTGAAATCTCTAGTCTTAGGTGGCAGCGAGTCTAGGACTAACCTAAAAAGTCATAGTAATTCACAGATAATGACAAAAACAATCTGTAGAGAGCCATGATCACCTACATAGATATGGCATTAAAAAGAGAAAGATTCTATCACATTCCGTTATGTCAATGCTTATAACTTTCTTGTTAATCTTTGCTTTTATATGTTTTGTATAAAAGTATAAAATTGCTCTGAGCTTGGTATATATCTTGAACAGTAATCTAGTGTAGTTTATTTTGCTAGTATCCAGTTGCATTAATGGAAAAATATGATATAACTGCCTGAGGCAGCAAATGTATCACAGTTATTGAGAAGTAGGCAGAGGAATAAAAAAAGAGAGTGGTGTAAATTTATACAATTTGGTAGAATAGGACAGTCAGAAATTAGGTAAAGATTAAGGATGATGTAGAAGCTTTGGGTGATAAAAACTTGTTCAAATGATTGTCTCTCTTTTATATGAATGTCTCTGTTTCCTGATTTCAAAATCAGCAAATGTAGAACTAGATGCCTTGATTCATAGGCTTCATTTATGACAATATCACATTGAATCAGTGGTTCTTGTACAACTACATATGTTAAGCAAATGGGTGACCACTTGGGAATAACAGGTACAGTAAGCATGGATATGCAGGTGGGGTAATCGATAATAGCACAAATTTGGAGAATGGAGAGCCAAGTTCCACTTATGCATAAATACCCTTGTGAAATGTATGAATCCACCTCTTCTCTCCCTAGCTATGGGTTAATTAGTGAAACTTGTCTCAGTAAATCATTAATATCCTCCAAAAATTCTCACTATCTAAAAATATTTTCTGGCTTTAAACAAACTGATCTAAATACTATAAGTGGAAATTTAGACTTAAATTTTCAAGACTTTGTAGTTACCAAATAGTATTTCCAAGTGAGAATTTTTGTGTCTGCATTTATAAATATTCGTACTTATTGCATTTATAAAAGTCTTCTTAGGTTTTCTGAATTTCTCAAATAATGCATTTGGAAATGATTCAATTGCTTTTTAGCATTTTTAATTTTTTTAATAATTCTACTCATTACTGTATAATGAAAGTTGTCTTGAATGGCCATCCACTACAGACTCACCATCAATGTGGCAAAGACCAAAGTCTTGTTCGAATTATGACAAGGACATCAACCACTACCTGGAGTCAAAATCACTATCAACGGACTGAACCTGGAGAATGTTGAACAATTTCTATACTTGGTAGTGTCTACTGAAAAAAATCATTGATAACCTGTTATGGTAATTAACCCATGCATGCATAGACTTTCCCAGCTATAAATAGGAACAGGTACTGCTTTTTGGAGAGGGAAGTTTCCGGCAGTCAGCTCTGACAGTCGGACTGAACATTCTTGCTGTAACACTCTTGTTTGTATATGTTTGTATTACTGTTTTCTGTTAATATATTTGTGTAACTCAGTTCCTCTCTTGCATCTTTATTTCTGGCCTTAACATGGCCAAAACATAACCAAATCAAGGCCAGCCATGCAACATATGGAAAGCTATTCAAAAGTGTTTTCAGTAATCCTGGGCTAACATGAACCTTGGTCTACTGAGCTGTTGTAATCTTAACTCTTCTGTCTGCCTTTGAGACCTGAGAGACATCCACAAACTTGAAAGATTCCATGAAATGAAACTGTCGGATCCGTGGCAGGACTGGATCGCAAACAACAAATTTCTCCTCCGCACATGTGCATTGTTTGTTTTTGATTTTGTTGGCTGCAAAGTATATAGTAGATTCAGTTGGGTGTCATCTGTGAGAAAACAAGCACCATGACACAATTCACTCCACAGGAAATTTGGAACGATATGATGTACTGCTTTGCATTCATGCTGGAAGCTCCAATACGAACATTTCAGTGTGTTTACGTGTCAATCTGAGGACAGTGCAGAGGATTTGGAAATTGTTGGAGGATATATCCAGTCAACATCATGGTGTTTGGAGTGATCACTAGTGATGGTGATGTTATACCTCCATTCATCTTCCCACAGGCCCTCAAAGTCAACATGAAGGCCTACATCAAGTACCTTGAGGAGGTTGTGCTGACCTGGGTCAAGAGGATGGCTGCTGGAAGAACCTATGTCTTGCAAAAAGACTATGCAACATGCCACACAAGCAGGAGAATCCAATCATAGCTGTCAGACAATTTCTGCGACTACATCAGCCCTTGTATCTGGCCACTTAACTCTTCAGGTTGCAAAGCCCTTGATTATTATGGGTGGGTGTGGCAAGCAAGAGATCACCAAAACATCTTGTAACACCAAAGATGAACTGAAGGCAAGGATTATGGCAGCATTGACCAAATGAATCAAAGAGACTGTCCAGAAAATTTCCAAGAGATTCCAAAGTTGTTTAGAGGCCATGGTTGAAGCAAATAATGATTTTATTAAATGAATTTACTCTTTAGTTTTTCAAGTTAATTTTGTGCAGTTAGGTAAATATATCTTTTAAAGTGAGATGTCAGTGTTATTTTGATTTTTGCATAATTTAGATGACAATTTATCCATTGCACCTTCTGTGTGTATGCCAATTCAGTCAGTTTTCGATCCTAGCTAGAGGCAACCAGATGTCTAGCCACACTGAAGAGTTGTGATACAGCAAAACAGTCTGTCTGTGGATGACAATATATATATATATATATATATATATATATATATATAGCCCAAACAAGGCTATATATATATATATATATATGTATATATATAGCAATCAGAGGAGGACTGATTCAATGTGATATGGTCAGAAGATATATATATATATATATATATATATATATATATATATATATATCTTCTGACCATTGCTAAAGTTAAGCAACATTGAGTCTAGTCAGTACCTAGATAGGTGACTGCTTGAGAATACCAGGTGGTGTAAGCTTGGATGTACCGTTGGTATAAGGGATAATGGCTTGGAATTGGAGAGACAAATTCCATTTAAGTTTGTTACAATCACTTATATGAACAAATACCATTAGGAAAAGCATGTATCCATCTCTTCTTCCTTCAGCTATGGGTAAAATAGTAGGATACTGGGGCCTATAGCCTTGGGTGGTAACCAGTCTAAGAAAAAAAAACTCTGAATCCAAATCAGCTTGAGGAGGGTTGGCAGATCAGATTCTTACAGGAGTCAACAACCAACATACAGCTAGGAGACGGAAAACTCCTATTCAAAAAATTCTGCAATTGTAGTATCATCTTAAATGTGACATAGAGTGCACCAGTACAGGTGGTGGTGCTATGATGAACCTTACTTTCTTGACAGCAAAGCTGGGCCAACATGTGTTCAATTGTTGGAATTGCCACAGATATTGGATGACTCAGAGGTTACCTCAGTATCTGGACTCTGAAGGACAGGAAGGTCAAAGACTATTCTGTACGGCCAGAGTTGAGTTACATGCTAAAATTCTTTCACATTTGTGAACTGCTCAAATGATTTTTTCTTGTGGCTTATCAACAGTTTGTGGTTTAATTAAATCTGAAATATATTTTGAACCATAAGAATAATTTGATTTTTTGTGTGAGGGCATATTGTATTAAAAATTCTTTGAGAATAACAATGCATTTTCCAGATGCAAGTCCTACTATTTAACCCATAGCTTGCTTGGGGGAGAATATAGATTCATACCTTTCCCAAGAGTATTTGCATGTAAGTGAATGTCAAATTTTAATACTGAAAGTCTGATTTTGCAAGTATTTATATTATTTATTCCTGTAGTAGGAAAACTCATGAATTCACCCAACACAAATGTCACATGCCTTGACACCTATCCACACAAATGTCACATGCCTTGAGACCTATCCACACAAATGTCACATGCCTTGAGACCTATCCACATGAATGTCACATGCCTTGAGACCTATACCCACAAATGTCGCATACTTTGAGATCCATACATACAAATGTCGTATGCTTTATGACCTATACATATACAATTTTTCTAAATCAACCAATAAAATAAATGCCTTGTGATGTTTTGGTAAAAGGAGATTTCTTACTTTGTGCTGATGCAAATTATTTCTGATGAGATGAGTGAATTGCAGCAAACTATTTATTCAGTACAAAAACTACTGCTACTTTTACAACTAGTGAGGACTATTTACTACTAATTAAGACAGTAGACACTAAGTAGCCACAATGGTGCTTTATAGCAATAGGTATTGAATTAGGGTACCTGCAAAATGTACTTACTTAAAGAAAACGAAAAAATATTTAAATAATTTGCAACTCACTGATGATATTGGGACATCTTCATTTGTACTCAGCTAAAAAAAAAAAGAATATTTTTAATGGGATGTAACTTTAAATGCTAATTATGGAGTCAAAATTAAACACTTTCTCTACCTGCAGCAGAATTCATAACTCACATGACTTAAGAATTTCAGTAAGTGAGCATTTTTATCGGCCAATGTAGTCCCATAAGTGGCACAGGCTTGCTGGGGGATGAGTGATTTTATTGAGTCACCATTTCTAGATTGAATACCAACTAAGGCTAGAGAAACCAGTTTGTCTTGCTAGTTAGCTAGAGGGAGAAGAGAAGGATTCATACCTTTCACAAGTGTATTTGCGTGTAAGTGAATGTAACAATGTGTTAAACTACATGTACATTCTCGTAAATGAAATATGGTAATTACAGAGTAGTATCAATTTATATATTTATTTATTTGGATAGAAGTATAAATTCTTGATGACAAAAAAAAGAGCTCTCTTTTGCACATAATACATAGAACATAGTATGATTATACTATGTTCTATAAAAAATTTCTCAGAGTTAACCTGTAGAAAAAGACAATATTTATAAATGTAAAAGACAATAGGAACACTGTGATATTAGCCAACACGTTTCGTCCAATGTGGACATTTTCAAGACAAAAATGAAATGAATTTATTAAAACAAAGTAACTATTAATAACAAAACAAAATTCTAAATTCTCCCAGTTGCTAAGAACATTTTGTTTTGTTATTAATAGTTACTTTGTTTTAATAAATTCATTTAATTTTTGTCTTGAAAAAGTCCACATTGGACGAAACACTTCGGCTAATATTACAGTGTTCCTATTGTCTTTTACATTTATAAATATGATCTATGTATTAATGAAAAAGAGAGCTCTTTTTTGTCATCAAGAATTTATACTTCAAGGGTGCAAGGGTGCACATTTAAGGATAATTTATTTTCCATCATAACCTCCTATCCAAGGGTAACATCTTACACTGTGTTTAGTAAGGCATAAAATTTTATCTATACAATATTCATCTCTGATCAAAATTTATCAAAGACTAAAAACCATACAACCCAGGAATTGCAAATTCCTGTTCAAGTATAAAAGCCCGGAAGCATGTTTATACATTCTTCCAATTGAAAGTAGTGATTACACACCCACCCCACAAATATGCAATGAGATACAAATAAATGTGTACATGGGTAAAATAGAAATGAGAGTAAGATAAAGCTGATAAACACAATATACTCCTGTCAGAGGCAGGGGAAAACAAAATCTGAAACCAGCAACAAAACTAAGTAAAATCAAATAAAGCAGGCATAAACTTGCATATTGGAAACTTTATCTAAACAGAATCGGTTGACAGTTTTTGATATGGAAACACTGAAGTCTCTACAGAAACATTAAAGCTATGAAACCTTTTCATGGCAAAAGGATATGGAATTTGTCAAACATATATATATATATATATATATATATAATTATTTCACCCCAAGCATGATGGAACCCAACTTTCCTTGCAGTAGATGCAGTTATTGATTCAATGTAGCCACTCCACTTCAAGTCAGTTCAAAACATGAACCAAGAAGTTTCAGTGTGTTGCTATCCAAGAGTCTAGCCTCAGCCATGCTGATGGCAGTCAGAAAAGTTTATGTTTGCTTGTAAAGGAATCTATTGGTACTTCCTTTGTAAAAAGCTATACCTTGGATGACTTTAAAGAAATGTACAGTTCTTTTTCATATTGTACAGTTCTTATAGTTTTTTGTTTTTTTTTACATTACGGTTCTTTTTATTACTTCAAACATTATTTTTAGTGGGCACCTGTCTTTGAGTAGATGTTCCATTCATTTTAAACAGTGTTTATTTTGTCTACCAGCCTGCACACTTGAGAAAACTCATTAAAGGAAATGTGCCCTTTGACAGGATTCCAACCTGCGTCTCACTTTGTAGAAGAAACTACCATCTGATCTGGCATGTTTTGATCACTTGGCTATGGGCGCTTCACAATCAAGCAAGGTTTTATTTGCCTTTAAAGTACACTTTATTCATTTAGATTTCCTCAAATGTCATAACTGCTCAGATTCGGTTAGGTGTTATACGTAATACATGCTTGAACAATCAAGTCTCTTTTGATTAGGCAGAAGGTTTTCCTTCAGTAGGTTGCTGTTTCTTTCTACATTAAACTGGTTGCCAAACAAGGCTATAAGACCCAGTCTGTTCTGCAGTTCAACTTATATCTGGGCAAGAAGAGATGCATTCATACCTTTTGCAAGGGTATTTGCATTTAAGTGAATGTAATGAAGCATGCCACCACAACACACATTCTGACATTACAGTTCTTAAATTTAGTGCAGTTCTTTCTATATTTTGTTTATGTTATGTATATTTTGTTTATGTTAAGTATATTTTGTTTATGTTATGTATATTTTGTTTGTGTTATGTATATTTTGTTTATGTTATGTATATTTTGTTTATGTTATGTATATTTTGTTTGTGTTATGTATATTTTGTTTATGTTATGTATATTGATTATGATGATAATGATTGTAAGTACTTCCAGTCCCACTAAAGAATGCTGGGATCAAGATGGGCCCAGTAGTCAGTTTGAATAATAAAGTTAAGTTTACCATGTCTTGTGTCATTTTTGTGTTGAGAATAACAATTTGGTGGACAGTAGATATTTCCACCCTAAGCCTAGTGGAACAGCCAACAAGTACAATTTTGCTTAGTATGTTATGAGCAAAAGAAGTATTTGAAAACATTTGTTGGTTATTGTCCTTGATGAGTTTATTAATACATTGACTGCCAAAGGTTAATCACAAAATTGAACATCAAATGCCAACTTTATAATAGCCAACTTAGGCAATAAAAAATGAGTTTATTTATAGCTTCAATTAAAGTCTTAAAACATTGTTTTCACACTAAAGTATCACTGCTGATTTCTGACTCAGGAATATGAGGCTCACCCTGGCAAGGAGGTTCCCAACTAGTGTCTAGTTGTCAGACAAAAATAAAGTGGGTTGTAACTTAATACATTTTCCCAGGGATTCACGGTGTACTGATGGATATTTATTGATCGCAGTATCCACACCAGAATCAGCAGCCAATCAGGACTCACAGAATAGGCTTGCCTGGGTATCAGAATGGAATCTTCCAGGCTGCCATATAAACCACCCACCAACTTGACCAGAGAAATAGTTTAGTCAGTCAGACTCAACTTCCATTACAGTCTTGTACTGACTGTTGCTATTATCAAATTCTACACTTGCTCAGTAAGACTTAACTTCTTTTACAGTTGAGTATTATTGTTTGCCACTACCAAACTTTACACTGACAAATGAGAAAAAAATCTGGTAAAAGATATGCAAAAATTGCATTATTTATTAGATGTTCTCCAGTCAGATATATTAATGAGCATATGCAAAATTTTCATACTGCCTGCATACTAGTATATATACATATGAATTTATTGTATACATATGGCAGTAAATGCTGGATAATCTCCTCACAGATTAAGAAGAGACTTGAAACAACAGATATGTGGTTCTAAAGAAAGATGCTGAGAATACCATGGACCAAACATGTGAGCAACAACAAAGTTCTAGAGATAATGGCAAATAGGGCAGTTATGCTTACCATCAGGAAGGACACTTAAAATTACTAGAGCATATGAGGAAAAAGAGCTTGGAAAATTTGGTACTCACAGGACAGAGTGAAGGTAAAAGAGAGAGAAAAAGTTCTCCTATATGGCAGTGAATGCTAAATCATCTCAATAGAGATGAAGAGGAAGATGGAGGCAGAAAAATGCATTAATTTTCACTTTTATACCACCTACAGTAGTATAACAAAAATCCTTAAAGATGGCTAAGAGTTTAAACCAAAATCCTCCATAATCAACAAAACCTTGGCCAATTTTTACAATCATTAATCAAGAAAAGAGATCACATACTAAGCAAATAGCTGAAGCAGAGACTAGAGGTAACAGAAATGTGGTTCTACAGAAGGATGCTAAGAATATCATGAACTGGATACATGAGCAATATCCAAGTTTTAGGGAAAATAGAAACAAAAAGGACACTTATGCACAGCAAAAGAAAAAGTGTTTTAATTTCTAGGGCACAAAATGAGAGGAAAGAGGGCTTCGAAAGTTCGATACTGATAAGATATGTTGAAGGCAAGAGGGACAGAGGAAAGCAGTGCATAACCTGCCTAATGAGTCTGTGAAAATGGTTGGTAGAACAGGGATTAGGAGAGATAGCAAAAAGACAAACCTTACAAAGGGCTACAAAGTCCAGGAAGTTGTGGAGACCCATTATCGCCCACATCCTGAAGGAAAACAGCACATCAAAGAAGAAGAATATTTAGCATTAGAAATGGATGGTTGAAATTCCTAGGGCACATAATGAGGAAAGTGGGCTTAGAAAATTTGACACTCACAGGACATATTGAAGGCAAGAGGGACAGAGGAAAGCAGTGCATAACCTGCCTAATGAACTTGGTTGGCAGAATAAGGATTAGGAGATATATCAAAAATACAAATTTTACTAACGGCTACAAGAAATTGTGGCAATCCATGATCACCTATGTCCTGAATGGTCATGACACATACAAAAAAAAAAAAGAATATCTTCTCTGTGCCGGGTCCTTTCAGAATATGGGCGTTCATGGCTCTCCATAATTTCCTGTCCTATTTAACAGAGGTAATATAGCTAAATAAAACTGAAAATATTTTTTTAAATTATTATGAAGATTTCATTAACAGAAAAGCAATTTTCTTGTAAGGTAAAAGTTATGTCTCACTCTACTTTGTGAGAGAGGTGATATCTTCTTCTATGCCATGCATCACTTCACCACTTATGCAACCATGGCTCTTCACAATTTCCTTTATTTATTGTTGCACAATATACTGTAAATTTGCATCATGAATACCACATCAGATGTAAATGATTAGAACATCATTAGAGGTTGTTCTGGACGAGCCTGTTTAGCTTGATGCAATATGACAACGCTATAAACTATATATTAATAAATATAGAATTAATATAAAAAAAAAATTTTTTCACTTCACTGAGCAGTATTTCCATTATGCTGACATATTGGAGTTTTTGTTGTCATATATGTGACAACTTTTCGAAGTACTATTCAGCAGAATAGTCCAAAATTCCGTGCAGAAGTGTAGTCACAAATCTATGTGACCACAAAAAACTCTGAAGTCAGCAAGACAGAAATATTGTTTAGTTAAGTGAAAAAACTTTTTCATACTAATTCTATTATCACTCTATCTTTATCTCTGATATTGAGTACAAAGCCTGCTTGCCTTAAATGCCTTTCTATCCTAAAACCACTGAAAAATTGGCAATTGTCTCTCAAATTAACAAAAATTAGACATATTTTCCTCATACTGCGCATGAAACTCTGAGTCGTGTTACCAGTGAGGAAAAACACACATACATACACACACACACACATATATATATATATATATATATATATATATATATATGTTAAAATACTAAATAGAAATATTTTTAATTAATAATAAAAAATATATAATAATATAACTTAACAATTTCTATATAAACCATAAAAAATTTTTTAATTTAATTCAAAGAAAAATTTAATTTCAAAGAAAAAATGAAAAACTTAAAGAAAAATCTACAGCTGAAAAAATGAAAGACATAAACAAAATCAAATGTTCATGAATGTGCATGTGGACAAAACGGAGTAAAAAAGCAGATTGAAAATGATGCAGAACAAATTGAAAATTAATTGGAAATACCATTTGAAACCACAACCCCTGAAGACTGGGAATTTTATCAAGAAACTTCAAAGTTGGGATAAAATTGACATTTAAATCTTAAGTAAGCTTTTCATATAATATCATATATATATATATATATATATATATATATATATATATATATATAAATTGTGTGTGTATGTATGTATGACTTTATGTATGTATGAAGCAAAAAAACTATACGTTTAAGATATTTTTCTTTGTTGTCACTTTCATTTTTGGATAAAATAACACTAAATTTAATATGTTTTTGTAACAACATTTCAAGACAAAGTTATTCTCTTTTTTTCATTGTTAATTTCATTTTTGTTGAGAGTCTTTTAACTTTAGCTTCTTAAAACTGTTCAGTTTTGATATTCACTCATGCATATACAAATAGAAACACATATGCAGACAGGTGCTACAGCATTGACTATAGGTCAACTAACACATTTTCTTGCTTTTGTCTACTTGATACATACAGAAGAACAAGTGGCCAATGTATTCTGAAAAGCCATTATATTCCCTGTCTACAAATGTGATTTAGTACAAAGGTAACTGTATTCAAGATGACAAAGGAATGAAAATGATATAAAAAAACAGATTTTTTTTTTATGGTTGTCAGCTACAAATTGGAATAAACAAGTACAAAAATTTAAATACCTGGGAAGTGTTTTAACAGAGTATGAAAAATGTGACACTGAAATCTGAAGGTGCCTTGCAATAGCCAAAAATTCCCCCCCCTCTCTCTCTCTCTCTCTCTCTCTCTCTCTCTCCATATATATATATATATATATATATATATATATATATATGTTGCACTCAGATCTTTGTAGTCTGGAATCAAAGACAGCCATTTGTTGTTAAGGAAACATTTCAGATGTTTTTGGTGGAAACCCTCAAGCCATTTTATATACCTCCAGTATGTTGTACATGTTTTACAAGATTCTTCATGGTAATGCCTCTATTTGACTAAACTCTACTTTTCAATTTGCAAAATGCAACACTTTTCTTCTTAATACATGGAATATATATATAGGTTCTATATTCTACATCGTCACTTGATAAGACACTAGAAGTGTTGAAACAAAATGGCTACTTTTGTCGTGATTTTATAACATATTTATGTTGTAATATTCAAATAAATAATCATATATATATATATATATATATATATATATATATATATATATATACATTACCATTAGTGGGTAACTTGATCTTCCTGTAATATCTTCACATTTGGCCAACTTTTGTTAAAGCAGTGCTGGCACATACACTGAATCCATCATAAAAATTCAAGATGAGGATTTAGCAA
This sequence comes from Acanthosepion esculentum, assembly GCA_964036315.1. NCBI lineage: Eukaryota > Metazoa > Mollusca > Cephalopoda > Sepiida > Sepiidae > Acanthosepion > Acanthosepion esculentum. Next base: position 74,851,682 of record OZ038486.1, read on the forward strand.
ATGCTAAGCACTTCCGATACCTCAGCATTTCGATCAGTTATACCAAAAGGAGGAAAGGAAATTGAACAAAGAATAGGCTGTGCCAGAGATATTTTTTGCCAAACACTGAAAATTGCTACAAAACAAAAACATCAACCTGAAAACTTGTGCCATGTTAAATAGTCTTGTCAAATCAAAACATTCATATAAATAGCATACATGGCACCAAACTCATTCAGAAATATCTAAACTGTCAGCTGTATATGATGACTTTCTCAGATCAATAATTGAAAATGATTTCCAGCAAATGAGGCCTGTAGGTTATAATGAAGAACATGCCTCTTTGAAACATAATGAACTGGAAACTACAGAAACACAAACAAAGAACTTTACCAAATAATAGAAACCATATCACTTGAGGACTTTCAACAGCAACAAGTAAAATGGATAGCAAATGTAACTCAAAGAGAAAATAATAACATAATTAAGATGATGCCATTCCATACTACTTCAATAAAAGGTTAGGTAAGAATTCTCCATCAATATTTGAAATAGTGATAAGTTAGTGAACTTGAGAAATTTATTTTCCTGAAAAATCGTTTTAACTTCAACTGACAATCACACTGGCTGTTCTATCAATGAATGCCAAATGTTTTCTTGCAAGGAAACGGTTGTAACCTAGAAAATGTTACTGAATGAGTAATAACCAACACAGAGGTTGGAAGTGAAATGGTAATCTTTATAACATCAACAAAATACAATACTTACCTACCAGCAGCGTGAAATAGGTAAACCACTGCTAGTGATGGACTACTTAGAAAGCATATTACCCCCACTTACAATATTGTCCAACGTATTCATGAGTATTGGGACATACCATTAGTGTTCATAGGTACAGTATATAACAGAAATGACTAATATTACCATTTTCTTTTCTTTTTTTGTCTGTATTTCTCAGAAATTGGAAAACTGCAATTGAAGAAATATTACCCTGAAAGGTCAGTGTCAATGTATCAATACAGAAAATCTTCCTTGAAATATTTGACTCAAGAAAGCTCAATGGAAAATGCATAGTTAATTGTCTAAGAACCTCAGACTAAAAGTGTAACTCATTTATTTTCTAGCAAAACTGAATGGGAAACCATTTAATATGCCGATCAGAAGGGCATGCACAGACGCATCAGAAAGCAATAAAAAAGAAATCTATTAGTTTTAAAATGCACTAGAGATTTCTAGTTCTAATAACTTACAAGAAATTATCCTTATCATTAGGGACTTAATTTCAAAATTAAAAAAGGGGATAAAATATTGAAAAGATCTGTTTACATGTACATGTATCACTTAACAAATGAAGAAAGAAATGGGTTGATTGATGCACAACGAATGGCCAAGTAATAAAAAAGAAAATTGGATGGAAGAAGATCTTAGAAAAAGCCAATTAGGTGACATCAAATACCAGATATACCAACTATCAACAAACAATTACAACTGCAGTTGCACATTTTAGAACATATGCAAACACTTTTGAAGTAGTGATCACCTGCCAGTTACATACTAGAAGTAAAAAAAGAAAACCTTATGAACGAATTTGGTGCCATGCATGGTATCCATATGTCTCAATCTAACAAGACTATTTAAGAACATGACTCAAGTTCTTAGTTAACTATCTTTCGCCCTTGCATGGAGTATTGCTGCCATTTATGGTCTGGGGCCCCTGCGTGTTGCCTCAGGGTTCTTGATAAGATCCAGAGACGGATATGCAATGTGATTGGCCCTGATCTGTCATCTCATCTGCAGTCGCTCTCTCACAGACGCGATGTTGCATCGCTCTGCCTTTTCTACAAGTACTTCCACGGTAATTGCTCCGAGGAGTTGCTTTCGCTTGTCCCTAAGCCTTGTGAATTTAAGCGTACTACGAGGCTGGCATCCCGTTCCTACCCCTTCACTGTTGAAACTGTTAGATGTAGACGTCTCTTCTACTCCAATAGCTTCATGTCTCGCACATCTCGCCTATGGAACTCCCTTCCCTATTACTGTTTCCCTGACAAATACAATCTCCAAAGGTTTAAGTGTAGCGTGAATCGTCATCTCCAATTGCCTTGATCTATCCACTTCCCTTCTCCACTTCCTTTCATCTTTCATTCCTATCTGCTCTCGCTCTATATCTTCCGTAACCCCCCTGCCTTGATCAAACCTCCGTCCTTCTCTTTCTCCACATCCCTTCCTTTACCACTCCTATCTGCTCTTCCTCCAACCCTTCTGTAACCCCATGCGTGATAGTGGCCACCAGCCTTGCTTGGGGTGATACGCTTAAAAAAAAAAAAAAAAAAAAATCTTACAGTGTTGGAAAAATCTACCCCTAGAGCAGTTAGTGATTCCAAAAGCAGACTTTGTAGACTGTTGAAAGATATACTGGGATAAGTGCTTGAGATCTCAAGGTGAGTACTTTGAAGAGGATCCAGGTGCCATTGTCCTCGGTAGGCTATTGCTTTTATTAACATTAAATGGCTTGATACTTTCCAGACTGACCTCATATATGTATTCAAGCGTTTGTGCTGAGCAGCCTCTTTTCCACGGATGCAATATTGAGAGTCTATTGTTACTCTATCATTATTTCCATGGCAAATGTACAGAAGATCTACATTCTTTAGTTCCACCAGGTCAAATGTTTACAGCCATTTTCACAGAGTTGAAACATTCTCATTTCCTGCATGACCCAAAGCTAAGGACAAAGTTCCACCCAGACAGCTTTTTCCACCAAGAACTATCACCTTGGCATTTATGTGAGTTGACATTATATATTAGACTTAAAAAAGAATAAGAATAGCCCAAACACATACCAAACATAACATTTATTCTCTTGAGAAATAATGTACAGGGAGTGATGGTTAAATTGGCATTATTTAATATTTCTAATTTTGCACATGTGCATTGTTTGTTTTTGATTTTATTGACAGTATAGTAGTGTTTGTTGGGTGTCATCTGTGAGAAAACAAGCACCATGACGCAATTCACTCCACAGGAAATTTGGAAATTGCATGCTGTACTGCTTGACATTCATGCCAGAAGTTCGAATACAAACATTTCAGAGTGTTTGAGTGTCAATCTGAGGGCAGTGCAGAAGATTTGGAAAGAGTTAGATAAGTCTGAAGCTGATTATGAAGATACGACAACTTAGAAAACTTACTCTGACCATTCTGATTAGAAATCTTGAATTTGTTGGTTAGGGATTCAGTCTCAAAATGGTGTCCTACATCAAGTGCTTTGATGGGGTAGTGCTGACCTGGGCCAAGAGGTTGGCTGCTGCAACAGGACTCTGCACCAAGCAGGAAAACCCAGTCATGGCTGTCTGACAATTTCTGTGACCACATCAGCCCTTACATCTGGTCACTTAAATACCCAGACTGCAAACCCCTTGATTATTATGTGTGGGGTGCACTTGAGGGAGAAAGCAAGAAAACTCCTTGTAACACCAAAGATGAACTGAAGGCAAGGATTATGGCCGCATTGATCAACTTAAACAAGGAGATGATCCAGAAGAGTTGCACGATTTACTGAAGTTGTCTGGAGGCCATGGTTGAAGCAAATGATGATTTTATTGAATACATTTACTTTTTAGTATTTCAAGATATTTTTGTGTAATTTTGGCAAATATATCTGTTAAAATGAGATGTCAGTGTTATTTTCATTTTTGCATAATTTAGACGACAATTTATCCATCGCATCCTGTATAACAAAAAAATTATCTTCTCTGAATGTTTTGTTTTGTTGTAGAACAATAAAAATTCTGCTTTTGAAAAGATCTGACATGTGGTATCAGAAGACAGATAATTTTTAGCTTTTACCCACATCATGGATGTAAAATAAGCTTCATAGCTCCCACTGAGCTAGCAGGAAGACAGACAATGATTGGAGTGGGTTGTGTTGACCAATCAGAAACAGACACCTGCATAGGTGCTTCCCTGAACACCAGAAATTTAACTTTTACAAGTAAGTGTCAACCATCTATCTTAACACTTTTCAATTCCTACTACCTAATCTCTCATTCATATCACACACCTCATTCATCATAATCATTTTAACAGTAAGCCTTTATCTTGAATGGCTCTCGTACCTTGTATTGGATGACTTCTATATTAAAAATGTTTAGATACTTGGAAAGACCCTCATTTCCTCCAAGTTTCAAATTTAAGGAGAACGTTCCATCCAGAGAGCTTATTCCCAAGAACTGCCAATATGTGGAACAAATTCAAGTGTAAGTACTTTCCTGAATCCCAAAATATTAACCTCTTTATGTCAAGGATGACTCATTATTTATTCCCCTTATCCTCATAATCTCCAGTTCCTACCATCTTCTCTTTCATTCATATTACACACATCATTCATCTTTACCATTTTGACAGTAACGCTCTATCTTGAAAGTCTCTTGAGCTTTTTTATTAAGTGAATTGTAATATTAAAAAAAATGTGTGCATATGCATCTATGAATTATCTTGTAGTTTGACAGGTGTATTGTTACAGCAAGATGCCTTTTCTTCTGCCAAAACTTTCTCATTGGTAGATATACCAAAAAGTAGCCAACAGATAAATTCTAACCATATTTTATCCATGAGAAAATTTACTAAAAACTGATATATAAAAAAAAGAGAAAATATTCTGAAATAAAATCAATTTTATCAATCTCACTTCATCAAAAAATAAATAATAAAACAGTGGATTAGATAGAATTTTTTTTAACTTTGAATGTTTTAATATCATAAGATATTTCTGATGCACATTTAATTTTGATCTCAACAAGAAAATTAGGTTAATCTTCAGCCTAAAGTAATGCAGTTCTTCAGCGTTCTATGTACTGAAGACAAAGCCTGAACTTAAGTAAAGTTATTGATTTTAGATGACATTTCCAATCTAGAGAATCAATTCATTTCAGTCAAAGTTACAGTGACCAGTTGTGAGGAATAGTGCTTTGGAGTTGGTCTTTTTTTTTTTACTTAGAGCAGTTTTATAATATTCATTCTTGTCAACACTCTTCCTGAATTCAAAATCAACAAAGAAAAAATATATTTGGAAGATTTCAGCTCAATGATTAGACTAGAGGATAGAGTATAAATACTTAAATGGTTTACAAAAGTAATAGAATTACATTACATCGTTCTTGTGATAAAAAGATTTTATTTTTAAAACTTATTTTCAGAGTTTGTTTAAAATGTTTTTTTGTTTAATGCCAATTTTTATGCTGTCTATGCTGTCAATAATACTCAGTGATTAATGAACAGGGCATAGAGTTTGTTACATTTCAAGATTATATTCTACAGTTTTCTTTTTTTTTTTACAATGATGTTGACCCTGTATAAAGCCCGAGGGCCACTTGAGGTAGATGATTTCAGAGTAAGAGACACAACTTATACAGGTACCTATGGAACATAATGGTTAACCCTAGACATGAACAGGCTAAGATTGTAGTGATTGTGGAAGCAACCTTTTGGGAGTCAGTTCTACAAGGCAGTGAGCTGCATGAGTAGAAGCTGCATGTGTAGAACTTACATCTCACCAAAGGAATATGAAGGCAATGAGGGTGGTTTGCTACAATGTGTATGGCATATGGTGTGTCTTGACCTTGAAGGTGAGGACTGGTGGAACTGAGGAGTCTGTAGGGGAGTCACAACTCTGAGTAAATAATTATAAACCCCTTAACATCTATAAATACAAAAATACTTGCAGAAAATGAGACATAAAAGTAACAAAACAGATATTTATTATTTGGTTGTTATGTGGTGTAACGGACACGATAGACACTAATACAAAGTAAATTTTATATAGTCTTTCTTGTATGTTTTTTTTTATATAATGTATGTAGTGAGTGTCCAAATAATTTAGTTGGAGAAGAAAAAAACAAGTGCCTGGAGTTGTCTTACCTTGAATTTTAGTTATGAGTTTTAGGGGATAAATGTTACCATTGTAGCCTGAGAGTCTAATTATTTTTTTTATTTTTAATGAACACAACAAAGTGACAGTATAATTATTTTTATTCTTAATGGACACAAAGTGGCAGTAGAAATATTTTTATTCTTAATGGACACAAAGTAACAGTATAATTTTTTTTATTTATTATATTTTAAATGGGCACAACAAAGTGACAATCTAATTATTTTTTATTTATTTATTTTTAATGGACACAACAAAGTGACAGTATAATTATTTTTATTCTTAATGAACACAAAGTGGCAGTATAATTATTTTTATTCTTAACAGACACAAAGTGACAGTATAATTACTTTTATTTATTATATTTTAAATGGGTACAACAAAGTGACAATCTAATTATTATTTATTTATTTATGGACACAACCAAGTGACATTATAATTATTTTTTATTTATTTATTTTTAATGGATATTTTTAATAGTGTAATTCATCTGAACACTTCCCATGGAAATATCAATAAAGCAGTGAGAGACTTACAACGTTTCACCTGTAAGAAAGAGATTGTAGGGTGAAAAATAATTTGTCACGTGGAGGCACTTTTGGACTCTGTTGAGAGTTGAAAGTGAAATCTGTACACTTATGCCCATATATGGCAGTAGTACTCCATTTTCAATCTGATCTGGCTTTTGTAAAGATAGAGGATAGCAGGAAGAGTCAGGTACTTGCTGGAGTGATGCAAGGAAGCGACCATTTTGACAGCATCTTTAAGAATTGATTTTATGTACAAGTTCCACTTGAGGACTGGACTGAGTTCAAAACAGTTCATTCCCAATTCTTGGCACACTTTCTCCATAAGTATAGCAAATTTTAAATAATATAATTATTAACATAACTAAGTTTCATGCTCCATGCAATTATTAGGTGTAGAGTGAAAACTGACTATTATAAAATTTAAATATTGATATTTTTAATCGACTGTTTAGATAGTGGAGCAGTCAATTTATTTATGGGGAAAAATTATATATATATAAAAATATATCAAAATATAAGTAGTTACATAAATCCAAATCCAAACATAAAAATATATAGCCACACAATAAATGTAGGCGCGTATACAAACACATAGGCACTCATGTTATGGGGCTTTCCTAAAGGAAGTTATTCATCTTGATTGGTGAAAATTCTGGGTCCAAACATTGATGGTGGAATGTGACTAGTTTGGTTTTTGCATTTCAGAATGTGACCAATGAGTTTTTCCCCCACTTAGCTAGGTCAGGGGAGATCAGCTGCCAAGCATTTCCTCATTGAGGGTTTTGGAGGTGCCCCCAAATTGTTGTATCATCAGCATAGATATTCACAAATGATTGGAGTATATTCTTAGGCTGATCATTTATGTAAAATAGGAAGATGGTTGCTCTGAGAATGAATTTTGTGGGATTCATGTATTGATTGCTTGGGGGACACTGAGAAGGACTGGCTATTAACAACTAACTTTGCTACATTTCAAGTTTATATTCTTATTTTATTAAAGAATATATTCAAGACTATAATGCAGGGGTCATAAGCCTTTTCAGAAAACGTTTGTAATTGTAAGGGTTTATGGGGAAGTGATGCTTCTTAAATTTAATGTTTCTTTGTATGACAAATTGTAGTTTAAATCTTTAAATTTCAATGTAATTATTTAAAATGAATAAATTTGGTAATTTTAACTTGCTGGGAAGAATATTTTTCTTTCAAAATACTATGGGAATGTTTTAATATAAACATTTTAAATAACCAAAAATTAGGGGCCATCCAGTGAGAATTAAATTCACCACTTAGTAGTGATAATTTCATTACATAAATACACACACATATATATATATATATATATATATATATATATATATATATATATATATATATATATAAATACATATATATATATATATATATATATATATATATATATATATATATATATATATATATATATATATATATATATATATATATTAGCTGGGGCATTGCCTGGTTGTACATGGCTGCAATTGTATAACTGCACCCTACTGTATACCCACACTCCTATCTAAAAATGTTTGCCTGCATCATCCGTTCGTATACTAGGCTACTTCTCCTCTCATCTTTTTTATGGTATGTCCTTCACAAGTGTTTGTTCTTAATAAAGGAATTCCATTGATAAAACCTTCTTTTGTTGCTCAGGGTTAAATTGTTTCAATGTTTTAGATATTCAGTAAATTTCCTAAGGCCATAATAACTTTCAAATAATATGGCATTGTTCACAAATCTAATAATCAAACAAAAACAGGGATGAAGTATAAGAGCTTGATTCAACTGCAAGTGCAAATGCATGACTGTCCCCTCCTCCTTCACATGTTTACTGTAAGGATGGGGTTAGTAAGAGGTTCTTTGCGAATTTTTCTCTTTTAATGCTTCAATAATTCTTCTGAAACAATCTTTGCCGATTTTGAACTTAGTTTGTCACAAATTTCATCCACTTAACTGAAATAATCTAAACCAAACATTCATGCAAGACAATTTGTGCATCGTATGTAATTTACATGGAAAATTTGGAAAGCATTGGATTAAAAATCAGAGAGTTATGGCTGAAAAATGGGCTTTTTGAACAGTTTTTCTGGGGTTTTTTTATTATATGTGTGAAAGTGTACAGGACTAAAACCACACTATCTTATTTCTTGCATAATGGCAAATTTTTTGTGACATGTTTGAAGAAAATTGGATAAAAAATAGGGAAGTTACTCAAGTTTTTATTTTAAGTCATATGAAAAATCTGTTTTTTTTTCAGTTTTTTTTAATTTTTTGTGTGAAACCAATGTTACAGGAAAACTATCAAAGCACTATACACAAACTTGATAACATAAGTTATGCTTTGCATTAAGTGCAAAGAAAATCAGCTCATTTAGTAAAAATTTTGTTTACATGTAACTTTGCTTTATCAATTTTTCTGCCAAACTCGGGAGGCTGGGATATTGAAAAGTTGGTCTTAGGAGTTGCGTTCGCTTGTCCCCAGGCCTCGTGAATTTAAACGCCCCACCAGGCTGGCATCCCGCTCCCACCCCTACGCCGTGGAAACTGTTAGGTGTAGACGTCTCTTCTACTCCAATAGCTTCATGTCTCGCACATCCCGCCTATGGAACTCCCTTCCCTACTACTGTTTCCCTGACAAATACAATCTCCAAAGGTTTAAGTGTAGCGTCAATCGACATCTCCAGTTGCCTTGATCTATCCGCTTCCCTTCTCCACATCCTTTCTTTTCTCATTCCTATCTGCTCTCGCTCCGGATCTTTTGTGGCCCCCTTGCCTTGATCGACCCACTGTCTTTCTCTTCTTCCTCATCCCCTCCATTGCCACTCCTATCTGCTCTTCCTCCAACCCTTCTTTAACCCCTTGCGCGATAGTGGCCTCTGGTCTTGCTTGGGGCGATATGATTTAAAAAAAAAAAAATTTAATTTAGTAAATTTGCAACATGTGTGTAGAATTTCATTGAAATCGTCTGAGAAATATGGACATTCATAAATAGCATACACACACAGACAGACACACACACAGACATCTTCTGTTTTATAGATATATATTAGCACACTCTGAGTATAGCTGGTAATAAAACAGTGCTTCGTGTATAATAACATGTGTTATATTTGAAATATATATAAGATACATATATTTGTATTTGAATTATATTTATGGGATCTATTGTAGAGTATACAAGGTCTGTCTGAAAATTAACAGGACTGGTGTCAGAAACAATTTATTTCAATTCCAAAAACAAACTACATGGTTTTCTCTTCAAAGTATCCTCCTCAAGTCTAATGCACTTTTCCATCCTTCTCTGCCACGCACTGCTGCCAGGATTCTTTCTTGGATGCCCCTCAGCTCTGTCATCAGCACCCACTTGATGTCCTCCACACCTAATGGGTCCCGTTGATGATTCCGCTGAGCCTAGGAAAAAGAAAATGTCTCACTGAGCAAGATCAGGTGAATAGGGAGGTTGTTGCAGTATGGCGAGGTTCTTCTCAGCCAGGAACTACTGGATGTTCAGAGTATTGTGAGTTGGTGCATTGTTGCCGTGAAGCAGCCACATTTTGTCCTGCCACAAAAGCATGTGAAAAAAAAAATGCAATGGTTGCAGAAAACTAAGATTACATTAATATATTCCCAAGCTATCAGATTAGATGATAACACAATCTGTTTATGCCTCTTTTGCCCATAGCTCACACACCACACCCAGTCCTGTTACATTTCAGAAAGACCTTATATATATATATATATATATATATATATATATATATATACATACACACACACACATATATATATATATATATATATATATATATTTGTATGCATTTTTAAAGAATATTTTGAACTTTGATATTTATGTGCATGTATACATGCCTACATTTGTTATGTGGCTATATATTTTTATCTTTGTATTTGGATTTATGTAAGTACTTATATTTTAATATATTTATATATATATATATATATCATTTTAATTATAATTTAATTGGAAATGAGCTGAATGAGCTTTTATATTAAAACATTCCCATAGTATTTTGAAAGAAAAATATTCTTCCCAGCAAGTTAAAATTACCAAATTTATTCATTTTAAATAATGACATTGAAATTTAAAGGTTTAAACTACAATTTGTCATACAAAGAAACATTAAATTTAAGAAGCATCACTTCCCCATAAACCCTTACAATTACAAACGTTTTCTGAAAAGGCTTATGACCCCTGCACTATAGTCTTGAATATATTCTTTAACAAAATAAGAATATAAACTTGAAATGTAGCAAAGTTAGTTGTTAATGGCCAGTCCTTCTTAGTGTCCCCCAAGCAATCAACACATGAATCCCACAAAATTCATTCTCAGAGCAACCATCTTCCTATTTTACATAAATGATCAGCCTAAGAATATACTCCAATCATTTGTGAATATCTATGCTGATAATACAAAAATTTGGGGGCACCTCCAAAACACTCAATGAGGAAATGCTTGGCAGCTGATCTCCCCTGACCTAGCTAAGTGGGGGAAAAACTCATTGGTCACATTCTGTAATGCAAAAACCAAACTAGTCACATTCCACCATCAATGTTTGGACCCAGAGTTTTCACCAATCAAGATGAATGACTTCTTTTAGGAAAGCCCCATAACATGAGTGCCTATGTGTTTGTATACGTGCCTACATTTATTGTGTGGCTATATATTTTTATGTTTGTATTTGGATTTATGTAACTACTTATATTTTGATATATTTTTATATATATATAATTTCCCCCATAAATAAATTGACTGCTCCACTATCTAAACAGTCGATTAAAAATATCAATATTTAAATTTTATAATAGTCAGTTTTCACTCTACACCTAATAATTGCATGGAGCTGGAAACTTAGTTGTGTTAATAATTATATTATTTAAAATTTGCTATACTTATGGAGAAAGTGTGCCAAGAATCGGGGATGAACAGTTTGTTGATTTAAACAATATTTCTTTTAATCATTACACCTCAGGCAAGGCAATAAAGCCACTAAGGCAGATAAGGAAAAAAATGTTCATTTATATTAATTATCAGGACATATATATATATACATGTTTGTATACATGTATGTATACATGTTTTGAGCACAAAACTGAGTAGTTATGACTTTTGTGAAAATATGAACAAATAAAATGTGCTTTAAAAAGAAATTGAGCTTTGCTTGAGTGTGAGGCTCTTCGTAGCCAGGCAATCAAATCATGTTGGATTAAATTGCAGTTATATGCCGAGAAATAAAATATAATACAGTGTGAAATAAACAGAACATCTACTCAAATATTGGTATCCACTAAATTTGGTTTATATATATTATTACACAACAAAATCCAAAATTACATCATATGTGGGATAGATCTATTTCAACAGGCAAAAACCTTGTCAGTCTTATTCGACCCCAGTATATAGACTGAGTTTGTGCTGAAATTAGAAATTTAACTGTGACAGTTGTCAAAGAAATTAATACAGAATTTATCCATTTCAATGTTTTAGTCAGATGCAATGCACGAGACAGTGGTCAGGGGGGAGTGGAAGGTATTGGCCTTAAAGGGAACAGGTTTTATCGAATTAAATCTGGATATTAACCTTATGACATTAAATTGGGGTTATATGAAAAATTAACTGTTAATTTGAAACTAAAACGGACTGAAAAGGAAGTTTAAAAAATATATATTTATATAGATAAGGCTAGGTTTAAAAATACAAATTCCTACTTTCTTCCAAAGATAAATTATACTTAAAAATAAGATATATTTAAAAAAAATTAAAAGTAAGTCATATTTAGATAGTTTATATTAAATTTAAGTAAGAATATATTTTTTTTAAATTATAATTAAGAAAAAAATTTTTTATATTAAAAAATAAAAATATATTTAAAAATAAAAATATAAGATAAATAAATTATACATTAGAAAAAATTTTTTAACTTTAAAGATAAGTTAAATCAAAAACAAGTTATATTAAAACAATCAACCATAAAAGTTATATTTAAAAAAACTTTAAAAAATATAGATAAAGAGGTATAAGTGATAAAAGGAAAGAGAGTTCTTAGAACAGGGGACAATTTAAAAGATAAAATTAATATGGTGAAAAAATGAAAATTTAGAAATAGTTATACATTCAACATTTGAAGATTTTTTAAAATTTACAGTAATAAATTAAAATCTATATTATGGAAATTTAAATTTGTTTTTATGTCGACATTTTAAAACTAATTCATTCCTTTGATTCAATAGTTTGCTTTGATTATTTGATTATATTACATTGCAGATCCTTCTTTGGATTTTGTCAAGAACCTCGAGATGAACAGCAGGGGCACCAGACCAGATATGGCAACAGTATTCAATACACGGATGAATGATATATATATATATATATATATATATATATGATAAAAATATAGTTTTTCAGTATGCTATATTTATGGGCTAAAGTGTGCAATATCAGAACTAGAGCATATGTAAATATAAAAGTGACAGTGGGGTCAACACCCAGTAGCAACACTCTGTTTCATGCTTAAAAGCAATTGTCAGGCCATGTGTGTTGTGTTTTTGTTTGACTGTTTATATATAATTGTCAGTGATGCATTATGGTTATGCCTATTGTATTATTCTAATGGTTACTTGGGTGAGGGGTAATGGTTAAGTTTCAAATTATTTTAGGGGCTATTCAGTGGAAATGATTGTGGATCTGGGTAAAGTTTTGTGGTTAATTTATAATGTTGTTTCTTAACTTTTTATTATCTATTATTGATTATTATATTGTTGGTTGTTATTATTATGTTTACTTGTGTTTATGTGTGCATTTGTATTTTGTTAATTTGTTTATTATTTACTTAATTTATTTACTTATCTATTGGTTTGGATTAATTTGTTTGACCTATTTAATTTTAGAAAAAAAATATATATAAAATTTATTAAAAAATTATAACATAAATATGTTATAAAATCACTACAAAAATAGCCATTTTGTTTCAACACTTTTGGTGCTTTATCAAGTGGTGGTGTTTAATGCAGAATATTAAGAAATATACATAATACACAACATTGATAGAGTTTCATGCTGTTTCTGCAATCTTCAGGTGCAAATACAATCTGACTGTTAATTTGCATTCTCATGGTGGTGATTTGTGTTAAAACATGTTTATTTAATTATTGCTGACTAAAATATTAGAATTAACTAATAATAATTTATATCATTTAAATTCAAAAATTCAAAAAGCAGAGAAATAGAAAAAATAAAAAAATATTTTTTTAAAATTATTTGAATTTAAATTTGGGTTCAAAAGTAAACAAAATATCAAAAAGGTAACTCTCATTTTTGAGAAAAAAATCATAGTAATATCAAATAACACAAATAATACTTGGGATGGCAATATAATATAATGATGCAATTAAAAAAGAAATTAATAGGTTGGCGCTATGTAACTAATGTGTTATATATTATATATAACACATGTATATGCCCCCAGAAAACTCAATTCTGGTCGAGCACTCCTCAGAGAAAGCTTGAATTTGTAAAGAATGACTACTACTGCTAATACTGCAAATCTCTTCTATGAATTGAGCCCTCTCAGTTATTGGCATGTTTATTCAAAGAATAAGTATGTAAAAACCCGCCTTTCTCTCTACCAGGTGCCGATAGCTCAGGGGTAAAATCTCCGACTGATGCCAGATCAGCCGGGTTTTGATCCCAGATTGAGGCAATTGGATGTCTAGGCACACTAATCCTAAGGAGCCAGGCAAACCTAAGTAGGTTTCACCTAAACAGATCTTCAGGGTAAAGCTGGAACCATTTATATATATATATATATATATATATATATATATATATATATATATATATATATATATATATATATATATATGACTGCTTTTATTATTTTATTTTGACTAGTTGTTCTTTCTGTTATTTTTTTATTGTCACATTTAGACTATTATTTGACAGTTGTTGATAAACAATGCAAATTGAAATTAAGAGGTTTCTAGTGAGATACAAACATCCTCAGGAATGTTCCTTCTCTGATGCATTTGTTTTGATAACTGGACCACAAAGATCCTGACAGAAGCTTAAATCTATCCACATAGCTTTCATTTTTTATTTTCCTTAAATATTTGATATGCTATAATTATTGTTGAATATTTACATATATTTGTTTGAAAGTATCTTTCTCATAATATAATGTAAGGCACAATGGTTGGTTAGAATCAGTTCCACCAACCTAAACACCAAGAAGGACTTGGCAATCCAATTCCTGAATGACAATCTCATCTGCAAGTAATGTAAGCAAAACTGGTGCATGCAGGATAAACTTTATTCTGCAATCTTTGCACCTTTCATTTTCTCCTATCTGCCATCTGATGGTTACACTTTTACCTGTCTCTCTTGATGCCTTCTCTAACAGCCTGTCTCCAGCTGCTACAGTCATCCACAAGCTGCTCCCACTTATCTGGAGCAATCTCTGTGAATTTCAAGATGCATTTGCAGACATTCTTAAAGTGCAATGCTTACCATAATATAACATCCTTTGGTATACAACTATCCTTCATTCAAAGAACGCAGCACAACCATCACAAAAAGATGCATGTGTAATAATACCATTCATTCCATAATGGTAGCATTAGTATTTTGTCTTGCTTTATGACATTGAGGATACGTCATAGGCAGTGGAGATGAAAGCATTCCAATTGGTTCTGGTTCATTGATTGATTTTGTTTAGCAGCATTTCAATCTCTATGGGTTATTTAATGTTGAAATCTAAATATCCTGCATGCAATGTTATGCTTTCAACTACAGATATTTTGTACATAATTTTATACTCTCAGAGTAGAGGCATTTTTTCTAGATATATAGTTTGTAGATCATAAAATGTATGGTTGGTAATTTTACTATAAAAATGTATTTTATATTTTTTCTTTTGCATTGATTGTCATTTTTCCATAAAATGTATTAGTCATTTTATTATAAAATGTACTGTTGATTTTTGCTTATTTGCCCATAGCTGGGACCCCCTAACAGGTGCTACCACACTGGGTCAGGGTGGACCTGGGAAAAACAGAAGTTAAGTGGTGTTTCCATGCTCCACAAAACCTCCAATCTCCCAGTCAGAGACCTTGCTACTATATGTAGTTTATCCAATTGGTTCTCTTGTCTAGTAGAAGTTTTCTAAGATTCACTGCCATTCAGCAGGGTACCAAAGACACCTTTTTGGCTGAACTCGATTTTGGCATTCAGGATATCAATTTCTTCATTGAGTTGTTGGGAATTGCATAGCAATGATATTGGAAGTGACCAGTGACCTCTTGCACTTCATTGTCAGTGTTGATTGATAGTAGTGCAGTAACACTTTGACACATGAATTTGGTTTTCTTTCTATTGACAAACAGTCCAAAGTCACTGCAAGCATTAGCAAATCAACTGATCAACAAGGTCCTCCTCAGTTTAAGTTATCAGAAGCACTAGATTATTATTAATATTATTTTGAATTTATTATTCTTTGACTAATCTTTCTTTATTTCCGTTGTTGGATTTTTTCTGTTAATTCACCCCAAAATATTAATTCATCCCAAAATTAAAAAAAAATTATATTTACTAAAATCCACACCAAACCCTCCGGGAGCAAGGCACTTCCATTGCAGCTGGTTGACCTTTGCAATCACCCCAAATGTGGGCGACTTAGGTGGGCTATTTATAAGTGTGGGGGGGGGTCTCCATTCATGCTCAGTCAGTCAGTTAGTTATGTGCCATGAGTGATACACGCTTAGGCAATCATGTATCTTTCAATACATGACTGATGAGGTAGATTTTTTCCCACAGTAGGTTGCCATTTCTTTCTGCAGTAGATCAGTTGCCATCCAATGCTATAGAACCTGGTCTGTCCTGCTATTTGCCCATAGCTGGGTGGGAGAGAAGAGGATTTATACCTTTCCCAAGGGTATTAGCATGTAAGTGAATGTAATGGATTCAACTGGAATTTGAACTCGGCTCTCCGATTCCTCAATCCAAGTTGCTATCCATTACTCCACTGTAAACAAGCCAAAAGCAGATTTTTTTTTAAACTGTAAAAAAATCCTTATAAGTACTTCAAATATTATCCACACTTATGAAATGTGAATAACTCCCTGATTTTTGGTAATTTTTCATTATAAGGTTTGGAATTTTATTACACAAAAAAGCTTTTCCTATAGAAGACCTGAAGGCCACTTGAGGCAGAAGGTTATGTTATGGGGTAGTTAATATGGATAGGAGGGGAAGATAACAGTTAACGGATTAAGATTGTAGTGATTGAGGAAACATCCTCTTGGGAGTCTGTTCCACAGAGCAGTGGTTCATGGGAAGAAGCTGTTTGAGTTGAATTTACTTCTCACTGATAGAATACAGAGGGAATGTAAGTGGCTTGCTACAATGTAAGTGTTATATACGGAATAAAGTGTCATTGCCAACACTTGTGTTTGAACATAGATCGTCAGTGAGCAAACACTGGTGATTCCATTATTGAATTCAGTGGATCATGTGACCATGGGAGAAACACATGAGTAGGAAGTGGCAGGATATCCATTTGATCTGCATTTCTAGTCTATCCTCTATTTCTATTTGGACTGCTATTCTCTACTCTATTCATTGTACTGTTTCTCTATTCAGATCACTATACGGATTACTATTCGAGCGAGTATTATCGAGCAAGTACTATTAGTGTGAGTGATATTTGAAGAATGGTGTAATATAGTTGTATCTTCAATTACAAAGTCTCTACTACAACGAGCATTACAAAAGTGACAACACATATTCATTGACATCGCAAAAGTAAATAGCATGGTGGTTTCTAGCCATGAAGGTTAGAACTGGCAGAACAAAGGAATGTAGTTCATCCGAGCAATTTTCCTTGGCAGTAGTGATAGAGCAGTGAGAGGCTCACCACAACTTGTCTGTGTGTGAGAGAGAGGGAGAGGTTGGAAGTACCATATACGATACACACTTGGGTGATCATCATGTTTCTTTCAATTCATGGCTGACTAGGTAGAAGGTTTTCCCACAGCAGGTTGCCATTTCTTTGTGATAGACTGGTCGCCAACCAGTGTGACCTGCTATTCAATCCATAGTTGGAAGGAGGGTGAGGAGATGGATTCATACCTTTCCCAAGGGTATTTGCGTGTAACTGAATGTAATGAACTCAACTGGAATTTGAACTCGGCTCTCTGATTTCTCATTCCGATCTGTTAACTATTACATCACAGTGTAGATCTTACTTAATGAAAGTACATGCACCAAAAACTTTATATACAAAAATATAATTTTGTCTTTGTCGCTGGCATCAACTTTATTACGTATCCAAGAATTTGATTTCTTCTTTACTGATTGTTTGCTTCATGATGATCGCATTAATGACTACATTCTCTGCTAACATGCAAATTCAGAACTAGAAGCTTCCAGTATTGCCAAAACTTGCTCCCATCATCCATTCTCTATCACCATTTGGCTTTGCAAGAGGTTGAAGGTGAAACAAAATCAGAGGGAAGAAAGTGCCAATGGCATGAATTTATTTAAGGTGGACCTCTACTTGCCATGAAGTGTCCTATGCACTTGATTTCATGACTCAGTGGCACATATGGGATGAAACAAGCAGAATCCAGTTATGAAACTGCAACAGACGGCTGCTGTCTATGTTATAATTTTGAGTAGTGTCTTCTGTAGCATGCCCATAATGTGTTACCCTCTTCATCTGCTGGTTCAACTGTTGAGATCTGTTGTAATCTTCATCTACAGGTTCAACCGTTGGGGTCTTTGGGGTTGGTTGTTTTTCAGTCTGAGTCAGAGTCTTTGACCTTACCACCAAGGGTGGCCCTACCAGGATGTTAGAACTCCTAATGGCATTGTTCTCAGAGTCATTGAATCACACAAACCCCTTCATCATGACATGGGTTGACCATCAGAGGTACGCACATAGAAACATAGACACATACATATATTTTACACAAGCCTGTCATCAAATATATGAGAATATTTTTTATTATTCTCATTGTTGAAATAATTTTGTATATATTAATTAATATATTATTAATTAATTCAAGATAATCATCAAAGAAAAGACTGCAGATTTATGATTTGGCTGAAGTAGTTGTGGTATCATCTATGAAATACTAGTTGCCATGAAGGAAAACAACTTGTTTATTTTCAATTTCATCTTTCAGTTTTCAATGGGGGATTGAAATATGTATTGACCCAGAGTATTGTGGCAATAAGCAAAAAATGTAGGATGGAATATGTTAAATAATAAAATAACAATAATGAAAATGTTTCATCTTAAAAGCAATAATAACAATAAGCTGCAGTAAGACTAGTTAAAATTAATAATAGTGAAGATTCTAAAAAGCAACAATAAGATTAAAACTTCTTTCAGAACGTAGCCAATCATGACTCTCCACAACTTTCTTCTCTTTGTAGCTCTAAGTAAGTCTTGTCTTTTTGCCATTTCTCCTAATCCCTGATCTGCCAATTGTTTACACAACCTCTTTAGGTAGGTTATACTCTCCTTCAGTATGTTTCATGAGTGTCAAATTCTCCTCACCCTCTTTCCTCATTTCCTCATCTTCACAAGAAATTTCAACTGTCTCATTATGATTTGAAGTATAAGTGTCCTTTTCGTTTTTATCTTCACTAAAAATTTTGTTGTTGCTCGCATGTTCAGTCCATAACATTCTCAGCATCCTTCTGTAGAACCATATTTCTATTGTCTCTGTCTCTTCTTCATCTGTGAAGTTGTCATGTTGATTCCAATTCCTGTGCTGATAATCATTTCACAATGCACACATCCAATAATAAAATAATAATATTGAAAATGCATCATCTAAAAAGCAACAATAATAAAATGGAGAAAAACTACTAATAAAATAATACTGAAAATGCTTTGTCTAAAAAGCAACAATACTAAAATTGATTAAAAGTAATAATAAAACAATAATATTGAAAATGCATCATCTAAAAATGGACACTAATAAAATAGAGTACAAATAGTAATAAAATAATAATATTGAAAATGCTTTATTTAAAAACAAGCAGTAATAAGTAATATTATGGGAGTAATAAAATATTAATAGTGCAAATGTTTTATCAAAACATTTTGGAAAAACTAAAGCTAGGACTTTCAAAATCTGAAAACATTTGATCATAATAACACGCGAATTTTAACAAAAATTCAGTTACCACTTGAGATAATTACCTTTAAGATATATTTAAAGATGTCAAAATATTGATGAAGACTCAATATGATTTTCTTTGTCAAGGAAGGAATCATATAATCAAAAACATCATTATTGATTTTCTGGAATGATTTGTGAGTTGTTGACTTAGAGCAATGTAAGATCTTAGTAATTAAATCGTTGATCTTTAACCTTTGCTTTCTTTGACCTCAAATAACCTCAGCTGAACTTACAAACATATTATTTGTCAGTGTATTTTCTTACTTGTGTTTACAGAGATTTAATGATTGAAGTGGTAGACGGATTAATAATCATATCAGGATGTAAAAAATAATCTATATTCCCCTATTTCTTGTTCACAAAATTTACAAAGATCGCAGCTTCATTAATTCTAAAAACAAAATGAAAATATTTGGATAATGTTATTTACTCTAAAGAATTAACAAAGCCTCAAATTCAAAAGATTTTTTTTCTCAGAATGGTTATTTAAAAACTATAAAATGGACAGTTGATAATGGACCTGGCATTATGGGTAGAATTTAATGTCATATCCTAAATGAAATAATTCTCCAATATTCCCTTGAAATAATCATTAGCTCTGATGTATATGTCACTTACTGTTTATTCATTTCCTTTTGTAAATCCCCTTTGGTTGGTGGAATATTTGAAATATGTCTTTGTAAATTTGAAAGTAAAAAAAATCAAATAAGACTCACCATAAAATAATTACACAAATAATGTTTAAGATAAAATTATTTAAAAAAAAAAATCACTGATTTCATTTTATGGATAAAAATCAATGGTTTTTAATGTTAATAACATAATGTCTCTCCAAAAAATCATTGTTTATTGATTTTTCAAAATTATGAACATTAGTCAGTTATAAAGTGAAGGAGTTTTGGGGGTCAGTCTTACATATTGATTGTCATTAGCGTTTGTTGCCATTATGCACTGACGTACCAAACGTCAGAAGATAATAATATGTAAAGGTAATGTTAAGTGTTAATGTTAAACCATGATATTGCAAAAATGCCCAAATCTATAACTGCTGCTGCTGCTGTTGCTGTTGCTGTTGTTGTTGTTGTTGTTGAAGAAGAAGAAGAAGAAGAAGAAGAAGAAGAAGAAGAAGAAGAAGAAGAAGAAGAAGAAACTCTTCAAGTTATTTGGTTTCTGATATGTAGTACAGTTCTTTTTTTTGTGATTCTGTCGTGCCAGTCTTCAAGTTTCTAGGGAAGGAAGGATGGTCCTCACTGAGGCCTACACAATTCACTCTCTCAAAATCATTTTTAACCATCAATCTGAGAAAGTAGCTTTATGCAACAAGATATATCTATATGAGTTTGGTGCTAGGTATGGCATCCATATGAAAGTCTCGATCTATATTTAAGATCATGACTGACTCAAAAGTTATTAGGTAAATGTTTTGGTTTTGTAGCAGCTTGTAGTGTTGAGAAGAACTACCCCTAGCCCAACCTATTTTATGTTTAATTTCCTTATCCCCTATACTAAATTATCCCTATGCCAAAGTATTTAAAGTGTTTAGTATTTATTAATCCTCTACCCTGAATTTTTATGAAGAATTCAGGGTACATGCCTTCAGTGTTTTCATTCCAATTCCAGATAATTCTTTCTCTTTTGAAAAGGTGTATCATGAATTCTACCTCTTGGAATATTTAGTAATGTTTTATTAAATAAGATGGGCAAGGCACATTTTGTAAGATTTTATTCAAGTTTCAAAATATTGTGTGTCTGTCATGTTTAATATAACATTCATAAAAATAGGATTGCTACTTAAATATACAACACATGCACACACTCACATGCACACACTCACATCCTCAAAAGTTTAGCTAAATTCAACCATCTATTTAATTTTTTATTGTATGTTTATTTTATTTTATTTTTGCAATTTTCATTTAAGTGTTTAAAAAAACAGAATAAAAATAGTATAGAATTTTAAACACATATACTTTGTCAGTTAAATTTAACAAAACTTGTTTGGATGAGTTCTTGTTGCCTAAATATACCTTATTATATATAAAGTGAAGAGACAACAAAATTAGTGCAAACAATGCAGTTGATTAAGTGTAACCTATGAGGTAAATAAGTAGTGCAATTGCGACAAGGCAGCAGTAATGGAACATGGACAGAATCAACTGACTGTAGAATAATTACTGGGCCAAAATATATGGGGAACTCTAATTCAAAGGTAGTAAAAGCTTTAGGATTTTCTCAGCCAAAAGTAGCAAGCTAAATGCTAGAGCATTGGCATTTGTATAAATAACATCCCCGAGTTGGTTGCTTACTTTAGGCTATGGCTGGTATCACCAAGTAAGACCTTAATATATATATATATATATATATATATATATATATATATATATATATAATTAAGTAATTCATTGAATCTGAAAGAAACCTCAACAGAATGCAGAAAGACCTGGACGGTCGTTTTGTCCTATATTTGGGACTCATCAGCAGTGCGCATCCATTACCGAGAATTGAAACCCTGTCAGTTAAGTTATCAAGCAAACATCATATCAACTGTTCCAACGGGCCTCGGGGACAAAGAGGTAGCAAATCAGACTCAATATAGCGCCGCTCACTCACATATTCCGTTGTGGAACTCAACTGAAATTCACTGTAACCATAGGACATTGGTGATAGTAGTCGTGGCTTCTGGGGGCAGTCCTATGGTTACAGTGAATTTCAGTTGAGTTCCACCATGGAATATGTGAGTGAGTGGCACTATATTTAGTCTTATTTGCTACCTCTTCATCACCAAGGCCCATTGGAACAGTTGGTATGACGTTTGCTTGATAACTTAACTGGATGCGGACTGCTGATGAGTCCCAAATATAGGATGAAATGGCCGTCCAGTGCTTTCTGCATTCTGTTGAGGTTTCTTTCAGACTCACTGAATTACTTAATTATAATTATCAAATCCTCCTAACAATTTCTATAATATATACATATATATATATTGATAATATTAGTGGTCAATATATATATATATATATATATCCTCTTGGAAATTTATGTATGTATATATATATATATATATATATATATATATATATATATATATATACATATATACATACATAAATATATATATATATATACATAAATATATATATATATATATACATACATACATAAATTTCCAAGAGGATAGAATCCAGGTAGAACTCGATGTTCAGGACAGAGTAAGAATATAATATAAAAGGTTCAAACACTAATATTCCATGGTTGTAATTAATTACATTGGAATTGTAATCACGATTAAATTCATCAGACCTATAAATTCAAAAATTTTGACATGTGAGTTACCTCACTTAGCTTTGCTAAAAACACCTGTTAGGTGATGCTATTTAAATCTATAAAAAGACAAACATATCCTCTCCTATACTTCTTGCTCCAAGAAGTAGTAGCTTGTAGATGAGAACATCCACCAGGCTTTGTTCATTTCCTTAGTTCACTATTGAACTTTCACATAGACATAAGAATTACTCACACACACATTCTTATAGCTAATTTTAATGTCTTTTCCTTTGAATTCAATTGTATACACGTAATTCCTTTTGTTAATAACATACGTTAATTGTTGTTTTAAATACCATGTTTTGAAATATTATTTTTACCCAGACTCACATGAGTCTTCCAAATATTGTTTGTGGGACAGATGTTCCAGAAGCCCATAAATATTTACTAAAAAATGCCTACACTTTGCAACAAAAGAGCTGATTCCCACAACAAACATTCAAATTAATGAAAGAACTATCAGTATTATTGTTCATTGTGATATACTTTTGTAGTTTTAAAAATTGGTGAATTTTAATTCAAGAAAAAAGAATTACTTACAGCAGGACACTTTAAGAAATCATAGAATAAAACAATCAATGATTGTCCCTTGTCCTGGGAGTTTGTATGTTTGTGCGTGCGTATGCATATTAAACATTGCTACATAATTTCTAAAAGGATATCTAAACAAATGCAGGAGCCATGTTCCTACAAAAGAAACCATGCTGCATTAACAGTTCAAAGCTTTGATTCCCAGCCTCTTGAAATTCCTGCCAATCAGTTACTGAAGAAAGCATGGCTTTGTGCCAATCAGAACACAGATATGGACTGAGGCCCAAATAAAATTATCTTAATTCAGGATGTGGTCCAAAGTTGGCATAAATAAAACCATTTCTCTATTCACAGTGCTTCTGGACTAAGTGAAGAAGGAAGTGTCTTAAGATATTCCTGATCTGGTATGATGAGGGAACCAATTGACAGATGCTGATAAAAGACATATGATAGAGGAATGTGCCCAGTTACTAAAGATTTGAATCTCAAAATTATCTTGTTTCCTTATATGCTAACTTTCACAGAGCTTACAGCCATATCACACTGAAACATTGGTTCCTGTTCCTGTTCCAAGGTTAAGCAACATTGATCCTGGTCATTACCATTTGGGAATACCAGGTGCTGTAAGTTTGGATGTGCAGGTGGTGTAATGGATAATGGCTGGAATTGTTAATTAGAGAGCTGAGTTCCAATTCTCTTTGAGGTTTGTTATATTCACTTACATGCAAATACCATTCTCTCCCAGCTATGGGTTAATTAGTAATACTTGTATCACAAAAATTCTTACAATCTAAAAATATTTTCTAGCTTTAGAGAATCTGCAAAGGTTGATAAGCTGTAAAAAATGAATCAGTCAATCAATTAAGTAAATAGATTTTATTTCTATTGGCCAAATGATGTTACAAGTAAAATACAATTATTATCAAAAGTATTTAATTTAGTAATGGCTTCTACATAGAATCAGAAAGAGTTTAAATTTCTAGGGCACATAATGAGGAAAGAGGAAATGGAGAACTTGATCCATTAGAAACCATCTCCCATGCCCATAGTTCTTCTAATAGATGGATTCATTTCGTGGATTCACATTGAATGAATCCATCTATTAGAAGAACTATATCAGTTCCCAAAATAATACATGTCTGATGATGTCCCCAATATGGAAACATTTGAAACCTCATCTGGAGTACAACAAGGTCGAAATGAGAGTCCTAATCTTTTTAATCTTTTCCTAGACTATGCCCTAACAAATCCAAAACAAATTTACTAATAAAAAAAACATTGACCATGCTTTCCCTCCCAATGCCAGTGTACTCATAGTTGGGATCAGAATATACTCTTGAAGAAAAAAAAATTCAACATCCTATAACAAGTCTTCCAAGAAATACGACTCAAGAAATCTTTCCAAAACAAAAATTATGATATAGAATTGGAAAGAAATCACCGATGGCACATACCTTGAATCCATCATAAAAATTCAGGAAATGGAATTATTAAATACTAAACACTTCAAATACCTCAATATATGGATCAGTTATAATAAATTAAGTATAGGAGAAAAAGAAATTGAACATAGAATAGGCTGCACCAGAGGTAGTTTTGTCCAACTGTAAGAGTTCTTGGATTGCAAAGGAAATATTTGTCGCAGATTACTTCCACAATGAAGAGAACAAATCACAAGTTCAAACTGGAAGGTAATTCACAGTTTTCTTTGCTACATCAACCCTGCAAATTACTACAAAACCAAAACATTAACCTGAAAACTTGAGTCATCTTCTTAAATAAGGCGTTAATATAGATGACATACATGATGCCAAATCCATTCAGAAATATCTAAATTGTTAACTGTATACAAACATTTTCTAAGATCAATGGTTAAAAATGGCTTTGAGTGAGTGAAGCCTGAGGGTCTTGGTAAAGATCCTCCTTCATGGAACATTATGAACTGGAGCTACAGAATCACAAACAAAGAACTGTACCAAATAGCAGAAACCAGATCACTTGAGGACTACTGACAGCAGCAACAGCTAAAATGGATAGCACATGTAGCTCAAAGAGAAAATGATGACATAATCAAGATATTGATGTTCTACATGACTTCAAATAAAAGAAGCCCTGATCAATATTGAAAAGATCAAAAGAAGCTACTAGACTTGAAAAAACTATTTTTCTGAAAAGTTTGTTTTAAGAGAACGATTTTATAAATTTCAGCCAAAAGCTGCAGTCAATGCTGAATGTTTCCTTATGAGGAAATTGCTAATATTCCCATTACAACAAACAGAACTGACAATGTTCATAATAAGCAATAGCAATTATTTACACTATTTACATTTAGGAAGACACGATGGAGTAATGGATAGAAGCTCAGATTGAGGAATCGGTGAGCCAAGTTCAAATTCCAGTCAAATCCATTACATTCACTTACGTGCTAATACCCTTGGTAAAGGTATTAATCCTCTTCTTCTCTAGCAGGACAGAAAGAGTTCTATAGCCTTGAATGCTAACTGGTCTACCGCAGAAAGAAATGGCAATCTACTGCGGGAAAAAATTTGCCTCAAAAAAGATACATGATTGCCTAAGTGTGTATCATGCATGGCACATAACCGACTGATTTACATTTACAGTATTTACATTATTCGGACTATTGTCCTCATCTTTGTCGCCATATTTGTCACAACGTTTCGGCCGTTGTACGCTCCGGCCTTCTTCAGGTGGTTGGAATTTCAAACCGAACCCTTTATTTTGGTTCGAAATTCCAACCACCTGAAGAAGGCCGGAGCGTACAACGGCCGAAACGTTGTGACAAATATGGCGACAAAGATGAGGACAATAGTCCGAATAATGTAAATACTGTACATAATACCTCATCTCAGAAATATAGACAGACTCTGATTTACATTTAAAGCCTACTTTTATGATCTTATAGTTTACCTCTGAGTTGCTGTGAGATCATAAAATGCCAGGTAAAATTGTGATAACAGAATATGGACACTTAGAATTTTGATGAATAAAAATGCTAGAAACTGCACCAACTAAATAGTATCTTTTATAATCAATTCACCCCAACAAAGCAATAATGCCACTAAGACACAAGGGCTTACTGTGAGTGAAATTGAATAAGAAGATTTTAGAAGAAATCGGCAACAATGGATAAACCTCTACTCCTGTTCAAAAGACCAGAGTAGAGTATGAACCGGATGATAGGCAAATCTATTTGTATATCATTATATGAATTGATACAGACTGCAATCCAATAGAATGATAGGATAAAGAGAAAATTAGAAACATTTATAAATCTAACGGGTTTCACTTTTATTAAAGCTTCATCAGAGAATGAGATATGAATAAAGAAAGAAATTCTGGTATTTTTATTTCTGTGTTGTTTGATTTTCATTGGTTAAGAGGCTTCCCATGCATTTGATTTATTAAGGAGCATTAGTAGAAGTTGTATCAATATATAAAGTGTGTCTACTTTATGCTTTTCTCATATACAACCATAGATATATTAATAACTCCTCTCTGCTTACATATCTATGTATAGAATACTTTTTCAACCTACAACTGCTGTTCTCTCCACAGATTCCTTTCTTTATTATTTGTGAATTACCACAACTTCTAGGGAAAGATAATGGCGTGGTTTCCCATTGCCTTCTCCACAGATTCCTTTTCTTTATTATCTGTGAATAGTCATACATTCTTTGTAAAGGAAGTGGAGTGGTTTCCCATTGCCTTCTCCATTGTTTTTCTTCTCTTAGGCTGTTTGTGTACCCAAAGTTAGATAGCTCAGTCTACCCTGCTATTTAACCCATAACTTGATATAGAGGAGAGGGATTCATGTTGTTTCTAAGAGCATTCGTACGAAAGTGAATGCAACAGACTAGGCCAAAAATTGAACTCATTTTCCTGCTTCTATTTTTTGCCCTAATAACCATTACAAGTGATTAATGATTGTATTCTAGAAATGAAAGCTCATCTATGCTAAGGCAAAAGCCAAATTTGCAACATTATCATTGCATGTGGTTTTCTTTAGAATTCTTCTTGTGCCAGCTGGCTGAGTTCCAGCTCTGTCTTCCTCTGTATGGTCATCTGTAACACCAATGAAGATTGGCATAGATTTGATGTGCTCCCCTGTGGATAGTGGATTTGAATTTTATGTTGAGATATATTCTTAAGCAATATCAGATGTATTCAAATTGAATAAAATTATCCTCCTGATAATATTAGTCATAATAATTTACTGATTCTTATGAAAATGTGTAAAACAGCAAAAATTGTTACACAATCTATGCATTTTAATCCATCTTGCACATTCATAAATCTATCATTTATCCATACATTGAATACTGCTGTCATATCTGGTTGGGTGCTCTGACTATATATCTTGAGATTCTTGGCAAAATCCAAAGAAGGGTCTGTAATATAATCTGATTCTGACCTAGCCTCACTGTCATGATGTGGCTCCCCACTGTCTTTTTTTTTCTACAAATATTTTCATGGCAATTCTTCTGTTGTGTTTCCTTCTTTGATTTATTAACTGGATGAAATTAAGTGTGCAACTAGATTGGCCCCTAGGTCTCATTGCTTTACTGTTGAACTAGCTAGATGTCACAGTCTGTTCTATTCTCACCTATGGGACTCCCTTCAGGTTTCTTACATCCATACCAACTACAATGGTAAAAAACTTAAATGCAACAGCAATTACCATTTTCTGTTTTCCTGAATCCTGTTCCTTTATTGTTCTTCCTTCTCACTAAAGTCTTCACATTCTTTTTCACCTTCATCTTGAGTCTTAGTGGCATTATTGCCTTGCTTGGGGTGAAATGAGTAAAGAAAAAGGATTAAAAAATATATATGCACTCTAGGAACTGAAGCAAGAACTGTCACACTGAGAAATTGTTACGAGGGTCATTCAATAAATAAGGTGAATTTTTTGGTATAAGGACTTCTAATACAGATAGAAGCTTACTCTTTTTTTATTTTATTTTGTTTTACTTCTTTTTCACATGGATTTAATTTCTTTTGCAGATTAAAAAAAACTTTGAGAGTTTTGGCGATTAACAAAGATGGCCGACCAAGAAGCATGCTCCAGGATTGAACAGCGGTCAGTTATCAAGTTTTTGGTTGCTGAAGGGTGCAAACCAGTTGAAATTCATAGGAGAATGTCAACTGTGTATGGTACCACATGTTTCAGCCAAAAAAATGTCTACAAGTGGGCTAAATTATTTAAAGAAGGACGGAGCAGTGTTGAGGATGAAGACAGGCCTGGGAGGCCTACAGAAGTGAGGTCTCCTGAGGTGATCAAATCAGCCAATGACCTCATTCAGTCTGACAGAAGGGTGACAGTGGATGACATTGCAAGGAGTTTGAGCTTATCTGTTGGGACAAATGCAGGGGTCATCAGTCAGAAGGAGTCATCTTGCATCATGACAACGCAAGGCATCACACAGCAGCCCAAACGATACAGACCATCAAGGAGCTGGGCTGGGAACTGCTCCCTCATCCCCCTTACAGCCCAGACCTTGCCCCTTCAGACTTTCACCTATTTGGTCCCTTGAAAGCGTTCACAAGAGGCACAAAGTTTAAAAGTGACGATGAAGTCAAAAGTGTTGTGAGCGACTGGCTGAGACATCAGTCCAAAGATTTTTACGCTGAGGGAATACGGAAGCTTGTGCACAGATGGGAAAAGTGTGTGACAGTACTGGGAGACTACGTTGAAAAATTAAAAAAAAGTAAGCTTCTATCTATATCAGTCCTTATACTGAAAAATTCACCTTATTTATTGAATGACCCTCGTATATTCCATGCTAATAGGAATATATACTTGACAAACACGGTGGATAAAATAAGTAACGGTTTATTGTAACAACCAGTACAATAAGAAATATGGTAACAGTTATGCGCACGGTCATTACAAGTCAATCCAGTAGTAAGTGCTACTATTGGAAGGTCGGTAGTTCTCGTGTAAGTATGAGTCGTACTCAACAGATCCCAGTTAGACTCTGTAGTCCATTGACTTACCGCTACTTATAGTTAGTTACTCATGGGGGTGACAGGTTATTCCATTATATCAGAAATGAAAAAAGAAAGATGTGGTTTCAGACTAATTTTCTTCTCTTGGCTTTTTTATTCAACTTTTCCAACATGTACTTGGAGGGGCATTATTATTAATAAATAAAAATAATAATAATAATAATAATAATAATAATAATAATAATAAATATCATAAATAAAATAAAATAAAACAAATAACATTAAAACTTTGTTTAAAATAAAATAAAAAACAAGATAATAAAAGTTCCCCCAGCATGCAACAGAAAACTTTCCAGCCTGAAAATGGATACTTGGTGCCAAAATACACTGAACTTACTCTCTTTGGTACAGACCCTCAAAGAGTCAAGATATTCATTTCCTCTCCTTGGCACCTTGCTTGTCATAAGATAAAGTGACTTTCTTCCTCTATCACATGCAACCTTGAAACACATATAACTAAAATACACACACACACACACACACACACACACAGACACACACACATCAGTCAGTTATGTGCCATGTGTGATACATGCTTAGGCGATCATGTATCTTTCGATACATGACTGACAAGGCAGATTTTTTCCTGCAGTAGGTTGCCATTTCTTTCTGCAGTAGACCAGTTGCCATCCAAGGCTACAGAACCCAGTCTGTCCTGCTATTTACCTATAGCTGGAGGGATAAGAAGAGGATTCATACCTTTCCCAAGGGTATTAGCACGTAAGTGAATGTTATGGATTCAACTGGAATTTGAACTCAGCTCTACCAATTCCTCAATCCGAGCCGATATCCATTTCTCCACCATGCCTCCTCACTGCACACACACACACTAGTACACAGAAACAAATAAAATTATATGATTTTAATTTACAATGTAATATACTTTAGTGACATTTCTTTGTATGTTTTATTCCTGTGAACACCAGGCTATCCCTGCTGGGATTATGTAAATGAGGATCACATACATAATCCCAGCAGGGATATATACCCTCCATTCTATCTCAGGTGTGGTAAAGTAAAAGAGAGAGATTAAGATAGATAAGAAGTTATTCAAAGAGAACATTACCATTTTTTGTTAATCTTATTATAAGAGTCTTTCAAAGTATATTACTAACTTTATTGATTTAAGGGACATTCATGCTAGTTTCCAAAACAGAAAGGATATAGTAAGATTTCCTCATTTTCTTTCATTTTTAATAATTCAATAATAAATTTTAAACATACCTGAACATGATTTTTTTATCAGATCAGTTAAACTCAATTAAAAAACAAAAAAACAAAAAAAATGAACATGCGAATTGAAATGAAACTTGCAAAGTATCATCCAAACAAAGTTGTTTTTAATGAAACTTCTACAAAGTATAATTTGGGAACTAATTTGGCAATAATCAGCAAATTCTCTGATCTCTTTTCTGGTTTTGTTCATTTGAAGCAAAAGTTAGCCAAAAATATCACGAAAACTGACAAGAAATAACACATCAGTGTCTTTCTTTCTCTCTTTCAGTCATCTTTGTTATTTGATGACAGACAGACAGACAGTCATGTCAGTCTAATTGACCAAGGCTAAAAGACTTGTCTTTGATCTGTGTGTATAATTCATTTTGATTTTATTGGAATGGTTCCCATTGAGTTATGCACACCATGAAAGTACTTGGCGTCCACTCGTTTGTTTACAATAATTAATTGAAAAATTGATTTAGGACAAACTGAATGATATTTTTAACCCAGTTGAATAAATTTCCAAGATTTAGCATTTCATATCATGTGAATCTTCAGAGTCTTTGAAGATTTTTTTGGCATTCTTTACTGCAATTATTCTTTGACATTTTAGAAAAATTTTATAATTTTTGAAAATTCCTATCCTTGCTATAAATTAAATGACATATGATTTTCATATATACTATATATTATTATCTGTAAGCCTAACTTCATGTCTAGTGAAAAACGTTATTTTTTCATATTCTTTTCTTTATGTGCCATATCCCTTCAGGACATAGGTGATCATGGCTTTCCACAACTCCCTATCCATTGTAGCTCTTCATAAACATTGTTCTTCTGCTATTTCTCCAAAACCCTGTTCAGCCATCCACTTATTCAAGCTCATCACATATGTCATGCATTGTCTTCCTCTGTCCTTCTACCTGTCCTGTGGATATCAGATTTTCCAAACACTCCTCCATCATTATATGCCCTTGAAACCTCAACTATCTCTTCATGATGTTAAGTATTAGTTTCTTTTTGCTTCCATTTTCTCCAAAACTTTGTCGTTTTTCAAATGATCAGACCACAGAATTGTCAGCATCCTTCTGTAGAACCTAATTTCTTTTGCTTCAAGTTTTCTTTTCATCTTTGAGGAGATTGTCCAGCACTCACTGTCATATAGAAGGACAAATACATATATAGCAGTTTAGTACTCTTTTCCTTGATTCTAGCAAAATTTCCTATTTCCCAGTTTTCTGCTTAGCTTTTAGAATGCTTGCAAGGCTATCCCAATATGCCTTTGGATCTCAGTGTCACTCTTTCTGTTCTCTGTAGTCCAAAAAGATACATCTGGCATACTTTATAGAATGCCTTTGCATAATCTATAAAACACATGTACACATCCTTCATTTATATTACTCTTTCAGCTTGTATATAATGTGGCCCCAGGTTCTAAGCAATACTAGTGGGCTTACCGTAGACAAATATTGCTGTACTGGGCATCATCCTGGACACATTTTATTGCAAATAAATTGTCTTCATTCTTTTTTGTACAAGGCTACCCAGAAATCGTGAGAAAAGCCACTTACTGTAAAGATTCTGATGCAAAGAATTAGAAACTGTACTTTTTGTTTTCATTCATGCCTGAATATGGTAGCTCCTTTACCCTGGGCCAGCCTCCTATGTAGCCTATGTTTCTTCTCTTTTGTTGCGACAAATCTCATCCACTATTTATACCACTTGAAATTAACAAATACCTTATATAAATGAAGAAATAACAGATTATTTCTTATCTCAAATTTGCATTCATCTTTGTTTAGTAAGTGTTTACATCACAGAGGTATTGCCTTTCCTACGGCAACATTTTTGTCAGTATTATTGGTACAGAATGCAACATGGGGTAATATTTCTTGTGAATTTGTATTATTGTTGGGTGATTCTTTTAGATTAGCATTTAAAGTTTTGTTTTTAATACTGGGACATTCCTTTGGTCTACCTGCCCTGCCCAGTAATTTTAAGCAAGTCTCAGGCATGTCAGGATTGGGTAATATTTCTTGTGAATTTGTAATATTGTTGGGTGATTCTTTTTGACTAGTGTTACAGTATACTAGTATCTTTGGGAAAATATTAGTCACCGTTATGTTACGGGAATCAACATGTTGGATAGTAAATATTTATGGGCTCCAGGAACATTTATCCCACAACCAATATTGGCAGAATCAATGAATCAAAAGGTAAAAATGAGTAACACAATGAATATAAAACAAATGACAATGGTTATATTAACAAAAAGAATTACATATATAGACAATTGTAAAGAAACAATAAAGGCAGACTCAACATGAGTCAGGTTAAAATAAGTAACACAAAACAATGAATATAAAAGAAATGACAATGCTCATATTAACAAAAAGAATTAAACATATAGAAAATTGTAAAGAAACAATATTGGCAGACTCAATATGAGTCAGGGTAAAAATGAGTAACACAAAACAATGAATATAAAACAAATGACAATGCTCATATTAACAAAAAGAATTAAATATATACACAATTGTAAAGAAACAATATTGGCAGAATCAATATGAGTCAGGGTAAAAATGAGTAACACAAAACAATGAATATAAAACAAATGACAATGCTCATATTAACAAAAATAATTAAATATATAGACAATTGTAAAGAAACAATATTGGCAGACTCAATATGAGTCACGGTAAAAATGAAAACACAAAACAATGAATATAAAAGAAATGACAATGGTTATATTAACAAAAATAAATTAAATATATAGACAATTGTAAAGAAACAATATTGGCAGACTCAATATGAGTCAGGGTAAAAATGAGTAAAACAAAACAATGAATATAAAAGAAATGACAATGCTCATATTAACAAAAAGAATTAAATATATAGACAATTGTAAAGAAACAATATTGGCAGAATCAATATGAGTCTGGGTAAAAATGAGTAACACAAAACAATGAATATAAAAGAAATGACAATGGTTATATTAACAAAAAGAATTAAATATATAGACAATTGTAAAGAAACAATATTGGCAGACTCAATATGAGTCAGGGTAAAAATGAGTAACACAAAACAATGAATATAAAAGAAATGACAATGGTTATATTAACAAAAAGAATTAAATATATAGACAATTGTAAAGAAACAATAGTGGCAGACTCAATATGAGTCAGGGTAAAAATGAGTAAAACAAAACAATGAATATAAAAGAAATGACAATGCTCATATTAACAAAAAGAATTAAATATATAGACAATTGTAAAGAAACAATATTGGCAGAATCAATATGAGTCAGGGTAAAAATGAGTAACACAAAACAATGAATATAAAACAAATGACAATGCTCATATTAACAAAACGAATTAAATATATAGACAATTGTAAAGAAACAATATTGGCAGACTCAATATGAGTCAGGGTAAAAATGAGTAACACAAAACAATGAATATAAAAGAAATGACAATGGTTATATTATCAAAAAGAATTAAATATATAGACAATTGTAAAGAAACAATATTGGCAGACTCAATATGAGTCAGGGTAAAAATGAGTAACACAAAACAATGAATATAAAAGAAATGACAATGCTCATATTAACAAAAAGAATTAAATATATACACAATTGTAAAGAAACAATATTGGCAGACTCAATATGAGTCAGGGTAAAAATGAGTAACCCAAAACAATGAATATAAAAGAAATGACTGGTTATATTAACAAAAAGAATTAAATATATAGACAATTGTAAAGAAACAATATTGGCAGACTCAATATGAGTCTGGGTAAAAATGAGAAACACAAAACAATGAATATAAAACAAATGACAATGCTCATATTAACAAAAAGAATTAAATATATAGACAATTGTGAAGAAACAATATTGGCAGACTCAATATGAGTCAGGGTAAAAATGAGTAACACAAAACAATTAATTATAAAGCAAATGACAATGGTTATATTAACAAAAAGAATTAAATATATAGACAATTGTAAAGAAACAATATTGGCAGACTCAATATGAGTCAGGGTAAAAATGAGTAAAACAAAACAATGAATATAAAACAAATGACAATGCTCATATTAACAAAAAGAATTAAATATATAGACAATTGTGAAGAAACAATATTGGCAGACTCAATATGAGTCAGGGTAAAAATGAACACACAAAACAATGAATATAAAAGAAATGACAATGCTCATATTAACAAAAAGAATTAAATATATACACAATTGTAAAGAAACAATATTGGCAGACTCAATATGAGTCAGGATAAAAATGAGAACACAAAACAATGAATATAAACGAAATGACAATGATCATATTAACAAAAAGAATTAAATATATACACAATTGTAAAGAAACAATATTGGCAGACTCAATATGAGTCAGGGTAAAAATGAGTAACACAAAACAATGAATATAAAAGAAATGACAATGGTTATATTAACAAAAAGAATTAAATATATAGACAATTGTAAAGAAACAATATTGGCAGACTCAATATGAGTCAGGGTAAAAATGAGTAACACAAAACAATGAATATAAAACAAATGACAATGGTTATATTAACAAAAAGAATTAAATATATAGACAATTGTAAAGAAACAATATTGGCAGACTCAATATGAGTCAGGGTAAAAATGAGTAACACAAAACAATGAATATAAAACAAATGACAATGCTCAAATTAACAAAAAGAATTAAATATATAGACAATTGTAAAGAAACAATATTGGCAGACTCAATATGAGTCAGGGTAAAAATGAGTAACACGAAACAATGAATATAAAAGAAATGACAATGGTTATATTAACAAAAAGAATTAAATATATAGACAATTGTAAAGAAACAATATTGGCAGACTCAATATGAGTCAGGGTAAAAAGTAGTAACACAAAACAATGAATATAAAAGAAATGACAATGCTCATATTAACAAAAAGAATTAAATATATACACAATTGTAAAGAAACAATATTGGCAGACTCAATATGAGTCAGGGTAAAAATGAGTAACACAAAACAATGAATATAAAAGAAATGACTGGTTATATTAACAAAAAGAATTAAATATATAGACAATTGTAAAGAAACAATATTGGCAGACTCAATATGAGTCTGGGTAAAAATGAGTAACACAAAACAATGAATATAAAAGAAATGACAATGGTTATATTAACAAAAAGAATTAAATATATAGACAATGAAACAATATTGGCAGACTCAATATGAGTCAGGGTAAAAATGAGTAACACAAAACAATGAATATAAAACAAATGACAATGCTCATATTAACAAAAATAATTAAATATATAGACAATTGTAAAGAAACAATAATGGCAGACTCAATATGAGTCAGGGTAAAAATGAGTCACACAAAACAATGAATATAAAACAAATGACAATGCTCATATTAACAAAAAGAATTAAATATATAGACAATTGTGAAGAAACAATATTGGCAGACTCAATATGAGTCAGGGTAAAAATGAGTAAAACAAAACAATGAATATAAAAGAAATGACAATGCTCATATTAACAAAAAGAATTAAATATATAGACAATTGTGAAGAAACAATATTGGCAGACTCAATATGAGTCAGGGTAAAAATGAGTAACACAAAACAATGAATAAAGGAAATGACAATGGTTATATTAACAAAAAGAATTAAATATATACACAATTGTAAAGAAACAATATTGGCAGACTCAATATGAGTCAGGGTAAAAATGAGTAACACAAAACAATGAATATAAAACAAATGACAATGGTTATATTAACAAAAAGAATTAAATATATAGACAATTGTAAAGAAACAATATTGGCAGACTCAATATGAGTCAGGGTAAAAATGAACACACAAAACAATGAATATAAAAGAAATGACAATGCTCATATTAACAAAAAGAATTAAATATATACACAATTGTAAAGAAACAATATTGGCAGACTCAATATGAGTCAGGGTAAAAATGAGTAACACAAAACAATGAATATAAAACAAATGACAATGCTCAAATTAACAAAAAGAATTAAATATATAGACAATTGTAAAGAAACAATATTGGCAGACTCAATATGAGTCAGGGTAAAAATGAGTAACACGAAACAATGAATATAAAAGAAATGACAATGGTTATATTAACAAAAAGAATTAAATATATAGACAATTGTAAAGAAACAATATTGGCAGACTCAATATGAGTCAGGGTAAAAATGAGTAAAACAAAACAATGAATATAAAAGAAATGACAATGCTCATATTAACAAAAAGAATTAAATATATAGACAATTGTAAAGAAACAATATTGGCAGACTCAATATGAGTCAGGGTTAAAAATGAGTAACACAAAACAATGAATATAAAAGAAATGGATATGCTCATATTAACAAAAAGAATTAAATATATACACAATTGTAAAGAAACAATATTGGCAGACTCAATATGAGTCAGGGTAAAAATGAGTAACACAAAACAATGAATATAAAAGAAATGACAATGCTCATATTAATAAAAAGAATTAAATATATAGACAATTGTAAAGAAAGGAAAAAACATTAAAATAAGTCATAAGAAGAATGTATTTGTTTTTTTGTGGGTGTGTGTAACAAGTGTGTTTGGACCGAAGAAGTGAATGTACCTCGTTGGCAGCATTCCTATCAACATGCAACTGCATCTGAAAGCCAGATCTCAAAAACCTAAAAGAGGTTGAATGAGAACATGATTCCCTTTTTTTAGACTTAAAAAGTTGCCCTTTTTGCAGTGCCATGTGAGGAATCGGAGAGCCAAGTTCGAATTCCAGTCAAATCCATTACATTCACTTACATGGGAAAGATATGAATCGTCTTCTTCTCCACCCAGCTATGGGTAAATAGCAGGACAGACTAGATTCTATAGTCTTGGATGGCAACTGGTCTACTGCAGAAAGAAATGGCAACCTACTGCGGGAAATAATCTACCTTGTCAATCATATATTGAAAGATGCATGATTGCCTAAGTGTGTATCACACATGGCACATAAGTGACTGATGTGGAGTAACCCACATGAGTATTGATTATTTTTTTAACAGTGGAACTTTCCTTTGGTCTACATGCCATGTCCAGTAATTGTAATCTTAATTGTTTAATGGTTAACAAGACTAGTCTGGTTAACATTAATCCTGAGTACTAAGTTCAGTCCTCACTAAAATCCTAAATAAAATATGTATACTGGGCAACAATTTTTAATTTATACAAGTTTGCCTAAAGATCAATAAAGTTCTTTGTTAAGGATTTTTTTCTATATTTCAGACCATTTTGCAAGTTTCTGATGATAATTTAAATATAAATTGTCCAACATCAAAATACTTTCAGAAACCATTATCAAAGAGATTTTGTTTTTTGTGCTGAATCAGTTTCATAGTTTTGCAATTATTGATTCTTCACGTACCAGGTTTTGTTTTAAATATCATATATTAGATTGTTGAATTGTTTTTTTGTTTTTTCTTAAATCTATTTAATATATTTAGTATGTTTTTTACCTAATTTTGATAACATTTTATTGATGTAGTTTTGTTTTTTATACTTAATGTATTTTACTTATTTTTTTTACTATTTAAAACTTATACATAACAAAAAGACACACACACACATATATATATATATATATATATATATATATATATATATATATATATATATATATACGAGGGTCATTCAATAAATAAGGTGAATTTTTTGGTATAAGGACTTCTAATACAAATAGAAGACTTACTCTTTTTTGTTTTTTTTGTTTTACTTCTTTTTCACATGGATTTAATTTCTTTTGCAGATTAAAAAAAAACTTTGAGAGTTTTGGCGATTAACAAAGATGGCCGACCAAGAAGCATGCTCCAGGATTGAACAGCGGTCAGTTATCAAGTTTTTGGTTGCTGAAGGGTGCAAACCAGTTGAAATTCATAGGAGAATGTCAACTGTGTATGGCGCCACATGTTTCAGCCAAAAAAATGTCTACAAGTGGGCTAAATTGTTTAAAGAAGGACGGAGCAGTGTTGAGGATGAAGACAGGCCTGGAAGGCCTACAGAAGTGAGGTCTCCTGAGGTGATCGAATCAGTCAATGATCTCATTCAGTCTGACAGAAGGGTGATAGTGGATGACATTGCAAGGACTTTGAGCTTATCTGTTGGGACAAATGCTGGGGTCATCAGTCAGAAGGAGTCATCTTGCATCATGACAACGCAAGGTCTCACACAGCAGCCCAAACGGTGCAGACCATCAACGAGCTGGGCTGGGACATCAGTCCAAAGATTTTTATGCTGAGGGAATACGGAAGCTTGTGCACAGATGGGAAATGTGTGTGACAGTGCTGGGAGACTACGTTGAAAAATTAAAAAAAAGTAAGCTTCTATCTGTATTAGAAGTCCTTATACTGAAAAATTCACCTTATTTATTGAATGACCCTCATATATATGGTCAGATTTTAGGAAGCCAGTCAGGTATATTTTAGGTGTGCTAAAATGTTTTCCACCTGACACTTTTCACAGTATCTGACCAAATGATAAATATCAGATTCTGGAGTAAAAAGCTTCTTGGTTGAGCTGAGAATTTTCCATTCCTGCCTAACACACACACACACACACACACACACACACACACACACACACACACACACACACACACACATTTTGATATACACGTGAGAAAATTCTTTTGTTTATTTTTGATTATTGCAGTTTCAAAGTCATGTATTTTTCCATCTGTCCTCAACTGCCAGACATCCACGGCATTTACCTCAATCAACCATGTATCTTTATTTAAAATGCCTGTTCTTACAACTCTTTTATGTCATTCTATTTGGTATGTGTGTGTAGGGGGGAGGTAGAACAAAAATTCTTTTGATCTTTTAATGTCATTGTCATATATGGCATAAGAATTTTCATAATGTTTATTTAATCCACCCAACTCCCCACATTTGGTGAAGGCAGTTGAGATGAGTGACGATGGAAAAAAGGAACACCTGATTGTGCATTTTTCCACTTAGTGATCATGACAGCAAATTTCCATTAAATGATTTCCACTCAT
This sequence comes from Acanthosepion esculentum, assembly GCA_964036315.1. Classification (NCBI taxonomy): domain Eukaryota; kingdom Metazoa; phylum Mollusca; class Cephalopoda; order Sepiida; family Sepiidae; genus Acanthosepion; species Acanthosepion esculentum. Next base: position 74,891,515 of record OZ038486.1, read on the forward strand.
TCTGAGAAAAAAAAAGAAGAAATTTGGTTGTCAGTATGTCATTTTTATGACAATGATAATCATATAGCTGCTGGTGGTGGTGGTGGTGATGTTAATGATAGTGAAAATTATGACAGCATTGTTGGTGGGGAATATTATAATGGTGCTGTTGGTGACTGAAAATTATGATAATGTAAATGGTGGTGGGCATGGGAGAGACTATTATGGTGGTGTTGGCTGAAATTACGAAGGTGATGTTGAAAATTGTGATATTGTGGAGGTAATCAAGCAATTGTGATGATGGTGATGTTGGTAAAAATGGTGATACCGGAGATTAAAATTATGATCGTGTTGTTTGTGATAGTGAAAACTGTGATTATGGTGGAGGCTAAAATTATGATGATAGTGGAGAAAATTGTGATGTGTTCTGTACCTATTACAATGACCACTGATCATAACATCAAGGTATTATTCAGTCTTAATGTTTTCTGTGATAATGGCTGAAATAATATTTAAAGAACTGAATGAAATTTAAAATTGATGATTGCAATGATAATAAAGATTTAATATTTAATGTAGAGCATTATTAAAATGTGCATAAAAAGAATTCTAATGATGACTGATGAGTGACGTAATGATGTTGAAAAAACTAATTCAGACAACAGAGATGTAATTATGTGCATTCAATACAACAGTGACTAATATAAAATAATTCTCATTATGATAATTAACATAAAAATAATTATTATTCTCAGTACTTTTTTAAAAATCGATATTCCTATCATTAATTATGCATTTGGTTATTTTTGTTTCCCTAACTATAGTAAATTAATAAAAAATATTTTTCTAGCTGAACTTTATTTACAAAAGTTGTTTTAAAATAACATTTATAATAAGAAATATTGTTAGAATAAAATCTTTGTTTAATTAAACATTTTTACATTTCAGTTATATAAACATAAGCTGATATAAAAACTAAAAGTTTCACCGACAGAGGTATATTGCTCAGAAAGGCTAACTGAGCCTTGCGTTGCCATAAGGACCTTTCTAGCCTAACTATAAGAAAAAAGGAATGTAAGTTCAATCCCTGCCAAAAAGTTTATTTTCTTTAAATATGATTTTCAATGATCTAGGCCAGTAGACATTAACATATTGTTATAATAAAACCTGACAACCACGTTGTCATAATAGAAAAACTGACAACCACATTGACATAATAAAAATGACAACCACATTGACATAATAAAAATGACAACCACATTTACATAATAAAAATGACAACCACATTGACATAATAAAAATGACAACCACATTGACATAATAAAAATGACAACTACATTTACATAATAAAAATGACAACCACATTGACATAATAAAAATGACAACCACATTGACATAATAAAAATGACAACCACATTTAAATAATAAAAATGACAACCACATTGACATAATAAAAATGACAACCACATTTAAATAATAAAAATGACAACCACATTGACATAATAAAAATGACAACCACATTGACATAATAAAAATGACAACCACATTGACATAATAAAAATGACATGTGGTTGGCAGTTTTTTATTATGATGCCAACTTATCTCATGCTTAGCATCTTCTAATACATTTTGATCTGTTCATACCAATAATGAGTTAATTTGAAGTGATACTTTTAGTATGAAAACAATGTTAAAACTTCAGTTGAAGATATAAATGAACTTGTAAAAATATTTTATTACACAATAGTGGCATTTGAAGTCAGATTTCATAATTGACCTCTGGCAGTGAACATGGTAATTTCACTGTTTATAAATAAATAGGTTGTCTGCTCATACAGGTGTACCCACTAAAATAACATTTAGAAATAGATTTAAAAAAAATATGTTATTTGCTTAAATTACTTTGATTCAGTTTCAGGTACAAAGATATATGTTATCAAATACAGATATCAAAAATCCTAATAGGAGGTATATATTTCTTTAAAAGGTGATTGAGCCTTGTCTTGCTGTAAGAATGCCTGGAGTCAAATGGTGAGGCACAACTGATTATAAAATTTATTGTTGCATGTAGTGTTTTGAATAGTGAAAAATATTTTCTTATAGCATAGGGCTTAGATCATCATATCAGGTTTTCTGCAATAAGCATATTCATATGTATATATTAGTATGAGGGCAGTCTGAAAATCTTGCATATGTTCATTAATACATCCATTTCAGTGATTTCAGAGTGCCTAAAAAATAAATTTTTGGCTCATCATTTATCAGAGATTTTTTTCTCATTTGTCAACAGGGCACATTTTGATTACCATTTCAAAGTGCTTGAGACCCAGTATTAAAAAAAGCCATTAAACCTAAAATAGGAAAATTCAAATAATGCTTTTGATGATAGAACATTGCATAAAAACTTGCTTGTTACAATTGAGAAGCTTTCTAAAGAGGAATGATCAAGTGCTTTTGTTCAATAAGACAATGCTTTTGCCTACATTGCAACTCCAGCAGATATGGCTTGGAAACAAACCCATAAGGGTCATCAGTGTCCAGATCTGAATAGTATACAGGATATTTGGTCCCACTTTAAATACAAATTATTCTACGTCAGCTAAACATTGATCAAAATAGTTGTAATATAAAGGAATAAAAATGTTATATTTCAATGAGAATTGTTGTATGGATAAGACTGAAAAGATGACCAAAAAGTTGCTTGAGAACAAGTCCCGCAAGCTCATGGCTTAGTTTGGGCAGTGTCCAGATTTAAACCCTATAAAGAATATTTGGTCTCACATTATATACAAACTAACCAGATATCATTATTAAATACTCTTCAAATATTTGAAACTATAAATTATGACTTGAAGCAATATAGACTTTATTTTCCATAAAAAGCTTGCCACAAGTAAATATGAGGTCACTCTGGTACCATGTAGCCCAATACTACCTGCTACAGAGTCAGGTCATTGGCGACTAAACCTGTTCCTCCACCAAGCTTTTCTTATGAAATGGATGACAATCAGTAAGATGAAAAACAAAACTGTCAAAGTGCAGATGAACCTAATTGTAGGGTGTTGTGGAGTTATTTCCACAATAGAACTTGTAGTCGGACTAAATGCGTCCTAAATGGGGTAAACGTACAGAAATGTTAGGAACTTGTAATAAAGTGTTACGCAGAGTAATCGAGTTGTGGTCGCTGATAACTTACTCCTCCCTCGACTACCTACTGACTCCTACTTATAATAGGTGGGAGAGTCTATTATCTAGACAAGGTGTCTTTCACTATAACATAGGGTGAGTGGCCATCTGGCACAATGGGGTAGACTGGGCTCCATAGATATGTATACAGCCAGTGTGGTGAGGGCATGACATTGTCAGGCAGAGGTTTTCCTCTTCCCCTAATCAAATCAACAGCGATGTGCCTGTGACCAAGATGAGCTTTGAAGTTAGAGGACATTGGCTGTAGTTTGACCTGTAGAGGGATGGGCTCCATTTGGTCTACTTACCCAAAACATGATATGAATGAATGAATACATCTCTGGCCTTCAATTATTCAATATATGGAGGGAACTGATCAGGTAATCAGTTGTGCAGTGATCCTATGACCACACCCAGTCATGGGACTGAGGATGATTCTTTTTCTTTCGATGCTGTGTCCCCGTAGGATGTAGATGATTATGAACTTTGTAGCTCTTAATAAATTTCATCTTTTTGTTATTTCTCTTAAACCCTGTTCCACCGTCCATTTACTAATGCTCACTAAAAATGTTATACATTTTCCTCTGTCCCTCTTGCATTCAATCTGTCCCTGTGAATATCAGATTTTTCAAGCCCTCTTTCCTAATTATTTGCTCGAGAAATTTCAACTTTCTCTTCCTGATGTTTAGTATAAATTTCCTTTTTGTTTCTATTTTCTCTAAAACTTGGTATCCATGGTATCCTCAGCATTTCAAGTCTCTTATTCATCTTTGAGGTGATTTCCCAGCATTCACTGGTCAGAGAGTGGTCTTGCCATACTCTTTTAATAAGGTGCCAAAATTAGTTATTGGCTTTGAATAGGTGTTTGTCACTGTCCCTGTTAGTCATAACAACATTGACAGGACAATGCATTAGTATGTGAGCTAATGTACTGCATTCAGGTTGGTGCAATCAATAGTGATGTGCAATGCATTTTAGGGCCTACCAGGTGAGAATTAAGAGAGATCTTCCCCAGATTGATTGCTAGGTCAATGTTTTGCAGACAGCTGACTATGCATTGGACAGCCACCACCATCTTTGCTTGAACTCTGAAATTTTATTTACTAATTATTTATTTGTTTTTTATTTTTTCCTCAATTAGGTTTGGGTTTCAGGTTTCTTCTAAAGTCTTTCCATTCTCTTTAACTCCTAATAGGCCCTTGTGTTTTGGGGGCAATTTTTTTTTAAGCAAATCGACCCAAGCAAAGCAGGAGTGCCACTAGCATGCAAGGGGTTACAGAGATTGAGAGTAAGAGTAAAGAAGAGTGTTTGGGAAAAGGATAAAGAGAATTAATTTATATTACTAATATTGATAATATTATCTTTATTATTTTTATCCTTATCTATATTTTTTTATATTCTAAATTTTTTCTTTATAACTATCTCTTGATCTTTTTTATTTATTTAATTTATTTTTATATTATTTATTTTATTTATATTATTTTATTTAATTTATTTTATTTTATTGATGTTGGATATTATTATTATTATTGTTATTAATTTAAAATTGTGATTATTATTATTATTATTATTGTTATTAATTTAAAAGTGTGAAGATTATTATTATTATTATTGTTATTAATTTAAAAGAGTGAAGATTATTATTATTATTATTGTTATTAATTTAAAAGAGTGAAGATTATTATTATTATTATTGTTATTAATTTAAAAGTGTGATTATTATTATTATTATTATTATTGTTATTAATTTAAAAGAGTGATGATTATTATTATTATTATTGTTATTAATTTAAAAGTGTGATGATTATTATAATGCAATGATGAAATTTGCTGTTTAAAATAGCATGACTATTAGACATATTACTGTAACTCTTAATTCTGATCACGCCCCCCACCCGCTCCCTTACCCTGTATATTAACTTGTTCAGCCCTTTAAGGAAAACATTTTTCTAGGTCATCTTATTTTGGCTATTGGCTCATAATTCATTTCTTCCTTCTTTCCTTTCTTTTCTTTCACTCTCTCTCCCCCTCCATCTTTCTTCCCTAAATTTAAAAAGAAATAAAAAAATTATATTGACATTTTTCTTTTTCTTTCTTCCTTTTTAATAATAAAAAAATTTTCCTTTTTTTTTTCCTCTTCTTTTTTTCTCTCTGTCTGGATGGATTGACTCCATTTCTAAAAAATCTTTGGTTTGAAGAGATAAATATAAATATATTCATGAAATAAATTATAACTGAAATGGATTTTTAAGGATTTTCTTGACTTATCATTATTATTATTATTATTATTATTATTATTATTATTATTATTATTATTATTTTATATATTTTTTTTTCGTTATTACTTTCAATGTTATATTTTAATGGATAAATGTTTAAGCAGACACTTTCTTTTCTTAAACATTGTGAATTACATCTATATGTATACATGTGAATTTGATTTGATTCTTACTAAAGAAAATGTGTCCTCCAGTAGAGTTCAAACCTGCAGAAGAACCCACCAGAAGGCACATTTTCTTTATTAAGTCTATCAAATGCACAGGCTGGGAACAGAAACTATGCACAGAAAACATCTTTTACCAAGTAAAGGATGTTTTGTGTGCATAGTTTCTGTTCCCAGGGTCCTTTAGTTACTCCTATATTTTTGTTATCTGCTGTTTTTATAGTGGCTTGGTATATGATATTGCTTTGCAGGCAATTGCCATTTAAGGAACATTCATACTTTGCTCTGCAGTTACAGATGGGTTTATTTTGTGTGGGTGATTTGTTGCTTATTTTTCTGTTGTGCTTTTTGTTATTATTTGTGTCAAGTTCTCAGTGCAAATGTACGGGATTTTTAATGTGTTTCTTTTGAATACCTTGTGAATGCTTGATGGGGTGAAGTATTTGGGGATGACTTTAATGAATATTTTTCCTACATTTGTTTTTATGTTTTTGTTGCTTAGTGGGATATGAGGATTCTTTTTCTGCTGGCTTTTTTTGTACTGTGTGGTGTGTATATGAGTGTTGCTGAAAACTCACTATCTTTTAGAGCTGCTTCCTAATCATTTTGGGTTTCATTGAAGATGCTTTCATCAGCAGAATCATCAGATAACCAATGGTTAATTGATCATAAGATTGGCTTGACTACTGTTGGCAGGTGGTTGGAAGAAATGTCTATTTAAAGTTATTTATCACTAGGTTTTCTACATGGTTGATATGTACCTCTTCTTAGGTTGAGTGTGATGTTTAGAAAATCTACTTTTAGGTTTGTTATATGTCTATGTCAAATATTATATTTTTGACAATTTTTATGATCCATCTTTTTTCAACACTTATGGACGGACACTACGGAACCACAAACAAAGTACTGTACCAGATAACTGAAAACATATCATTTTAAGACTACCAACAACAGTAACTAAAATGGATATCGCATGCAATTCTAAGAAAAAAATTGTGACATAACCAAGATGTTGATACACCACATGACTTCAGGCAAAAGGTTAGGAAGGAAACTTCTATCAATACTGGAGAGAACGATAACTTGAGAAATCTATTTTCCTGAAAAATTGTTTTAGGAGAAAGATTTTATAAATTTTAACTGACAGTAGTACTGACTGCTGAGTCAATGAATGTTGAAAGTTTCCTTATAAGGAAACAGTTAATATTACCATTACCTGAAATATTTCTTTCTCACACTTGCAATTCAAGTGCAGCTGAGACAAGCATTCACGTGTTGGACTGATCTGCACCCGCCGCCAGAAAGTTAACATTCCTTTCTTTGACTAATGATAAAATAAAAATGAATTTCTAATACCTAACATTACATTTTATTGACTATGTAGTTTGTCAAGTGAAACCTGTGGGTCTTGACGAAAACAATTATTCTTTGAAATGTGTAGAATAGTGCCGCAGAATTACAAAGAACTGTACCAAATAATAGAAACCACATCACTTGAGGATTTTCATCAACAGTAACAACTGAAATGGATATCACATATAATTCTAAGAAAAAATAATGACATAATCAAGATGTTGTTAAACCACACGACTTCAGGTAAAAAGTTATGAAGGAATCTTCCATCAATAATGGAAAGAACGATAACAGGTAATGGACTTGAGAAATCTATTTTCCTGAAAAATTGTTTGAAGAGAAATATTTTATAAATTTCAACAGAATGTAGTTCTGGCTGCTTGATCAATGAATACCAACTGTTTCCTTATAAGGAAATGGCAATATTTCCATTACAATTTACAGAAAAGAAACAAAAAGGACAAAAATGAGGGTGATGCTGTGCAAGTCTCATACACTATAATCTAATAAAATCTAAATCTCCTTAGAGATTTAATGCTATTCTGTAAGATTTGTTCAGTCTAACAACTTGTATTGAAATGTCTACTGTCAGTATGTGCATATAGATATGTGCGCTTTACACAGAGAGAAAGAGAGAGAGGGGGAGAGAGATTGTGTGGAAGTGCATGTGGACAGAGATTGGGGAAGGGTGCATTAAGAAGGAAGTTGAATCTCTCTTGGTGTTAGAAGTAGTAAGTCATGCACTTGGTCAAAAGTAACTACTTATTTGAGTGATTAGCAGGTGAATGACAAGTACAAGTGAATAATACACCAATGACTCCTGAGCCACTTAAAGTGACCGATCAAGCAAAGTAGGCGGATGCCAACAGGTAAAGTATTTATCTAGACTGTCTGCTATTATCTCCCCTAAAAAAAGAAAAAAGAAACGAAACAGAGCAAATAAGAGACAAGGTGAAGGAGGAGAAAGAGTCTGATTCAAATAAGATTCAGAAAGCAGTCTTCAGCAATGTTAGCAAGAAATGGATTATATCTGTCTATAAATGGTAATTAGTTCTGTTGAAAGTGTTGGTGGTAAGGAAGGAGTCAAAGACAAATTAATGACCAAAAACCCATGTAAAAGCATGGATTTCAATCATTGATTTTTCAGGTGTAGTATCTGCTGGATTATCAGATGTGTTGGTCACTGATGGTCCATTAACATCTTTATTTGACATGTATCTTCAGGACATGGGCAATCATGGCTCTATACCACTTACTATCCATTGTAGCTCTCAGATAGATAGGGTTACTCAAGTTTCTCTCTGCTTCTCTTGCTTTCAGTATATCCTATCAGTGTCAAATCTCCAAGCATTCTTTCCTCATTGTGTTCCAGATATTTCAGTTTTTTCTGGTCCCAAGCACAAGTATGATTTTCCTTAAAACTTCCTTGTTGCTTACATGCTCCAACCATGATATTCTCAAATTCCTTCTATAGAACCACCTATTGCTTCTATGTGTCCCAGAAATTTTAGCTCTCTCTTTCTGATTTCTGTGGAATTACACCTCTCTTGCCACAAGTCTCCTCTTTATATGTTAGGAAATTTTCCAGCATTCGCTACCATATAGGAAAATTGATATTGCATCACAGTACATCACTCTTTTATTTGATTCTAATGAAATTTTCCTGTTTCTTAAACTTTTGAAGATGGGGCCTCATTTAGAATTTCAGTGTGAAGGCCCAGTGCTGCAAGAAATGCAAGAAGCAATCTGATTGGCTGGTATAAAGACAAACCAGCTAATCTCAAGGATTCTATTATCAGGCCAACAGATTGGCTCAATTGTCTTCTTTGTCATTCAAATTTTCAGCATATAGATCAACCTTGCCATCTTCTAAGGGTTAATACTTTGTTTATATTTTGGATGACATCATTCATTATTCCCATGCACCTTCATATTTTTTTTTTTTAATCATATCACCCCAAGCAAGGCCGGAGGCCACTATCACGCAAGGAGTTAAAGAGGGGGTTGGAGGAAGAGCAGATAGGAGTGGCAAGGGAGGGGATGTGGAGAAAGAGAAAGACAGTGGGTCGATCAAGGCAAGGGGGCCAAAATAGATCCGGAGCGAGAGCAGATAGGAATGAGAAATGAAAGGATGTGGAGAAGGGAAAGAGACAGAGAGAGAGAAATCCGGGGACCCCTTCCTAGACACGAAACAAGGTTTGGGCCTCTAAACGTGTCCAATAGAGGGGGGAGGAGTGTAGACCGGGCGGTAGGAAAGCCTACCTACTCCTATTTTGGAGTCTTCTTATAATTTCTATTTAATCATTTATCTTCCTTAAGATATCCTGATGTTTTCTTCCTGGATCTGAGTAGAGAAAAATAAAGCAGTCACAAATTGACAGAGATGCATCTCGAAATAGTTACAAATCCCCTCTCTCAACTGTCTTTGCTGACTTCTTGTTCACTACCACTGACTTCACATACATTCAAAGACAGGTACACAAATCTATAAGCAGCACATCCTGGTTATTCCATCAACCATTTTCTGTTAGAATTAACTGACTGAATCTGCCCTGGTTTTTCTTTGTATCATGGAGCCATTAGCCCCATCTCCTCCACTGATCTCTTGATCACAAAGATAGCAGCTATATATAGTGCTATATCTAGATCATTTTTTTTGTGGCGAGGGGGGGGGGTGCTGGTGTTTTTCTCCTAATCCCTTTCCCGAGCAATTCCAGGCCAAATGACCTAATTGGTTGCAATTGTTTAAGTTTTTTCTGATCACTATACTTGCCTGTCCCTCTTTGCTTACCCAGGCAGTCTCCACCCAGATGATTATGCCCATCACACATGAAGCATGTAATTTTTCCTCAGTGATTGTCTATGTAGCATGATTTGTGCACTATCTGCTATGGCAGCTGCAACCAGTTCATCTGCCAATATTTCACCTTTCATGATTGCCATGGCCCAAGCTAATTTTTGATCTAGCATCATTGCCTCCTATGTGGGAAAATGCACGAGTGAGTTTCTGCCCACATAGGAGGCTGTAAAAAAGTCTATTGCAAATGCCACACTTTATTTGCTCCACATCATTCCATTCTGTGGCACTATATTGCAAATGCAAAGAATGGAAAGACCAGTTCAACTTTCTCTAATCATTCGATGGTCCTACAGATCAACTGTCAAATTTGATGGTCCTACAGATCAACTGTCAAATTCTGGGATGAGCTTGATGTTAAAAGCTTTGTTCTCCATTTGGTAGTTGTATCATGAAGTATATTGTAACAGCCCACGTACACCCTCAGCCTTTTTGAACCTAAGTGAATTTCTTCTGCATAGTTTGCCATCAACATGGTATGATCTGCATATCTTACATTGTTAAGATTGTGCTCACCAATAAACTAGCAGAACTTCTAGTTCTTCTAGGATCGCCTCACTGTAATGATTAAATAAATCCAGTGAGAAGATCCTTGTTTTGTGCCACTTTCTATTCTTGTGTACTTGCTGAAATTGTTATGCAAAAACGTCAGTCACAAAGGGAACTTGAATGGCCAACAGCCACAAGTGTGTCGCATGACACAGATTCATTCTATGAGTACAACGTTAAGACCATCTTCTTGGTTCACCACTCAATAACCCCCAGTCCCTTGCTTTTATCACCGGTCACAACTTTACAGTGAGTCCCACCCAGTAAGTAGTTATGCCCAATATCAAAGTAAGTAGGACCTCCCCATCTGAAAGATTGGTATATTTCCCTCTATTAGCTTTGTACTGTACTCAGTTAAGTATATAACAACATATATGGCTGAGTGGTTATCACATTATTGATCCAACCATGAGATCCAGGTTCAAATCTCTTCATGTTCACTGTACCATGGAGGTGACTTCTTGATAATATCAACTTTGGAGCATGTTGCATTGTGGGAAAGATAAGCAGTTGACATAATCCATGTAAGGGAAATTAGCTAGACAAAACTGCTGTGGCTTTGCTAACATAGTCACAAGTCATCATGATCAAAGGTTGCGTTTACTGGTCTTATTAAGTCATTGACCATTCTAGACTGTGTGCTCCTTTTCTGAAAATTGGTGCTCTCTCTTCAATAAGAAAGGTGGTTCACTGTGTTGTGCTAGACACTTTTTCTCTCCAGAATCAATCTTACATATTTATAAGTCGACCATGCTTCAAATATTGCTGCTGCATAGTCTGGTGCTCCTGGTATATATTTAGAGATTCTTGACAATATCCAAAGATGAATCTGCAATCTTGGTCCAGACTTGGTATCCCAGCTTAAGTCACTTTCCCACAGCTGTAATGTAGCTTCCCTCTGCCTTTTCCATAAATACTTCCGTGGTAATTGTTCTAATGAACTTTCCTCTATCGCACCTAGACTTTATGAATTATAAACATACTACTAAATTGACAACAAGGTCTCATTATTTTACAGTTGAATAGATGTAACTGTAAGTTCTTTGCTAACAGTTTCTTCTCTCACACTTCTCGCCTGTGGAACTCTTCTGGCTTCTTGATTCCTAGTCAACTTTGATCTTCAAAAATTTAGATGCAATACCAATGATTATTTACCATCTTCTTGATTCCTCTTCTTTTATTGTTCACACTCCTTAAAAATGTTTTTCTTTTGCTTATTCCTTCATACTCAGTAACCTCCTGCATCTTAGTAGCTTTATTGCCTTGCTTAGGGCAAAAAAGAAAAAGATGCCAATTGTCATGATGAAAAATAATATCTGATCATTCTTCTTTTGAAAACCAACTTCTCAGTATGAGAAGGCAAATTTTCCTGTAATTTTTTAAAATGCCATGTTCAGTCCGGATGTAGATGATGATGGCTCTCCATGGATTACTTTTCTTTATCATCTGTAATTTACCATAACTTTTGGGAAAAGATAGACAAATGATTTCCTGTTAGTGCAAGAGGCATTTCCATGTTGGCTTTGTGCGTGTTCTTGAAACACAGATGTCTGCAACTGGATGAGATAACAGATAGGACAACATGGAAAGAAGCAGCAACCATCATATAACAATATGTATTAGTCTACTTACTGAGTTTGTTGAGTATTTCTCATTGATATGAGAAATTAGTTTTCTAACTTGGGCATAAGCCAGGATATTGACAGCTGATTTTTAAGGGAAGTAAGAGATTGTTTGGTTAGTGTAATGGATATTGGCATGGGCAGAAAGTCAAATTGATGAGCTGTGTTTAAAGTGCACTAGTCTTGTAGCATTCACTTCCACACAAATGCTATGTTTCATCTTCCTCCACTTATAGGCTAAATAGCAGGTTAGACTAAACTATCTAGCTTTTGTTTGAAACCAATCTAAGAGAAAATAATGGGAAACCATACTACTATCACTCCCAAGAAAATCTGGCAATTCACAGATAATAAAGGAAAGGAAACTGGCATTCTGGATGGATATGTCATTTAAAAAATCAGAAAGAAGATGGATGCAATAAAAGTTTCTATTCATAAATCTCTGATTTAGCCTTGTGCCAGACTGTAGTGCAGTATGCCAATTACAGTTGTGCATATGGAGAATCACTACAAAGAAAAATATTAAAATGAAATTAAAAGAAAGAAAAATAGAGCCAAAATGTGGTGGGAAAAAAGAAGTGAAAAAAATGATCTGAAAGACAGGTCAGATATAAAAAATAACTCTTTGAAATATTGACTTTGTATATATTACAGTGATAAAATGACTGATAAGTGATATCTGAAAAAAAAAGCATCTAAGAGGCTATTTATGATAACCAGTTTTGAGAATGCTTATATAGAGCAAAACAGTGAAAATAAAATTTATAAAAATTTAAACATTCAACTCGTTTCACAAAGTGCCTCTTACAAAGTTATGTAAGGCTCCTCATATAGCCTCTTTTGATGATCCTATCTCTTTCTGAAATGTTTACAGACTTTTACACCAAAGTTAATTTCATGAAGCGAATTGTATGTGAGTGTACTGAGGATTAAGCTCAAATCTGCTTCATCCACCAGTGGGGGTCATGCTTACTATTACGGGCATAGTGGTGCAGTAAGATGGCCAGGGATGGTTAGCCAAGTGGGTAAGGAGTGTCCACAGTGGGACCAGCGTTGATATGAGAATAATCTCTCATGGGGAGTGGCATTGGCAGCAAAGCACAGCAGTGACCTGATTGAATGCAATACTTCAGGTAATACCATTTCCCACTGTGATGTCCCAAGATTTCTGGAAGCTAATGCCAGGGTAATAGCTTTCCATATTACCCCCCATTATACTGCTTGCATTGTCCATTTCCTCACAGATGATAGGGAATTTTCTGGCTAGTTGCAATGCCAAGGCTAAGCAGGTATTCTTTCATTTTGGAGTGAAATGAGAGTCCATGGTCCAAATAGTTGTAAGAAGGGGTCCCAAATGTGGTGGAAATTTGGATCAGACATTTCATGACTGAGCGATTGGTCAAATCTGGATTGGCAAAAGTGAATGGGAAACTGGAATATTTGTCCTCAATAGTCAGCCGATAATGGTTCCTAGAAGAGGAGGGAAGTGGCCCTTTCAAGTCAATGCTCAGTCACTCCTTAGTTTAAGTAGCTTTAATGATGGCAGAATCTGGAGAGTAAAATCTAGGCTTCAAGCAAGCACACTCAGGTCACTCTTGACATATTTTTGTATTTTTTCAATGGAGTAGTGCATATTTCTTATTTTGATGAAATATATGAACCTTGTCGTACCAGGGTGACAAAGGTGAACATGTAGCTCCCCAATTTCTTATCACCAACAGTGGCTCCACAGTGAGCACGAGAGAGTATGTCAAGCAGGGATCTTGTTTTTGCCAGGTCGGTATACAATATCATAATTGTAACACCCCAATTCCCTTTGCCACCGTTGGATTTTTGTTGTTCTTCATTTTACCAAGTCCTTTTGAATTAAACAAATAGCTTACAGCTTGCTGCCCAGTCTGAATAGTTAAACACCTCCAAGTTAAAAGGTGAGACTCTTAAATGGATGTAAATGTTTCAGGTCGGGTTTAATTGATCCTTGGATGATAAGATAGCCAAGCAGGGTGACAGTGTCACCTGCCAAAGTGCTTTTTTTCTCATTTAGGGTCAGATGGTACTTTCAAACAATCCTCATTAATTTATTTAAGTTGATATCATGTTCCTCACTCATTTTACCACAGATTGTTATGTTATCCACATTAGTGAACATAGCAGTTTGTTTATTTTCCTCTGAAAGCAAGACACTCCGTTGATAAATCCAAAAGGTATTCAGCAGAACTGATATAGAAGGCCCTCAGATTTGAAGGCAGTTTACTTTTTCTTAGCTTCCTTAATCAGTACTTGGTGGTACATGCTCTTCGGATCTAGGGGACTGAAAGTAGTGATACTTTGCCACTTTCTGTATCACATCATCTATTTGTGGAAGAGGAATGCATTCAATAATGTATACCAATTTATTGTTTGTGAGTAGTCTACCACAGTTCTTCATTTATGATTAGCTTCTAAAGTGACCAGAACTTGAGCTCTTCAAGGGGAGTCACTTGGTTCTATGACTCATTCTCATAACAATTTCTTTGTTACATTATTGTTTAATGTATGCTCCCTTTGCTTTACCATTTAATGTATGCTCCCTTTGCTTTACCATTTAATGTATGCTCCCTTTGCTTTACCATTTAATGTATGATCCCTTTGCTTTACCATTTAATGTATGTTCCCTAATTGATGTTAAGGAATGTGATTCTCATTCCTTTTCTCCCTAACACCATTCTCATTCTCCCTGTACCTATTAAGTGTTTTGTGTCAGCTCTATCAAACCTCAGTTTGTCCTACTTTCCATGACAATGTAAAATGGTGGCAGCGAGGAATTAATTCGCATTTTACAACCCTGCAAATGAGGACTGATACCAACAAATAAAAATAGTCCCACATAAGATGTTTCAGTGGCGTCTGGCATTTGGAGTGACGATAACATGGTGAAAAAAAGTAACCACATGAATGAAAATGTTGAAAGGATTCCAAAGTTATCACCACTGGGCAAGTTGGACACCAAGACTAATGCTTCAGAAGGATGGAAGCTCTGGAAACAGATGTGGAATGACTATAAAATCGTGATCAAAATGCACAAGCAAAATAAGGAATACCAAATGCTACTATTTCTTCACATATGGGATCAGATGCATTGATAGTTTACAATGGTTTTCAATTCACTTCCAGATCACTTGGACATGGTAATAGCCAAGTTTGATCAACACTTTCTCAGACAGACAGAGATGTATGAACAATATGTCTTCAACAGAAGAGACCAGGAACAAGATGAGAACATTGATTCATATCTAACTACACTTCGTAACCTAGTGAAGTCTTACAATTTTTGTGAATGTTTACATGATTCTTTGTTATGTGACAGCATAGTGCTGGGTGTAAATGGTAACCAGGTACATAAAAGAATACTATAGCTTTCAACACTAAATCTCAAACAATGTATTGACATATGCCAAAGTTGTCAGGCTGCATTGAATTCTATGAGACCTGAATGTGACAGACGAAATAAACAGAGGGGAAAAAACAAAGTTACAAACAGTAATACGGTACTAAAAAGGGATAAATAGACTGTAATTTTTGTGGCAAGACACACGAAAAATAGAAAGAATAATGTCCTGCATGGGTCCAAAAATGTAATTTTTGAAACAGTAGGAACCATTTTGAACTGAAATGTCCAAGGAAGCATGCGATGGGAAAAGCAGAGGTTATGACTAAGCATAAAATTAACCATTTTTTTTCAAATTCTTCTAGTGGTGCTGAATGTGAATATGTGTTATGTGTAAACTCAGAGAGATAGAGAGTGGCCAGATAAGATTATCTATGCAAATAGGATGCTAGAAAAAATGAAGGTTAAGTTCCAAGTGGACTGTGGAGCTACCATCAATGTAATCCCACATAAATATATGCGTAATACCAAGTTGCAACTGTCCACCATGAAACTTGGACAGAACTAGTGTTCACTGAAAAATACCGAATTGTGTTGCGCAACCCCAAAAATATGAAAAATATATTCAATGGAATTCACTGTAGTCAAGTAGAGTTTGATCCCGTGAACAGATGGACCTAATAACTGTGAACTACGATAACATTGCTAATGTTAGTTCAGTACCAGAGTGCAAGC
Organism: Acanthosepion esculentum; assembly: GCA_964036315.1. Lineage (NCBI taxonomy): Eukaryota > Metazoa > Mollusca > Cephalopoda > Sepiida > Sepiidae > Acanthosepion > Acanthosepion esculentum. Next base: position 74,907,606 of record OZ038486.1, read on the forward strand.
AGCTACTAACAAACTATGCAGATGTTTTCAATATGCAAATTAGGATCATTACCTGGGCAGGTGCATTTAAAAGTTGATGACACTGTCACACCACATACAGCTGCAGCAGGTCACATGCCAGTGGCCATGATCCCTCAAGTCAAAAAGGAACTAAAGTGACTAGGAAAACTTTGGGTGATCACTCCTGCTGATGTACTTACAGACTGGAATAGCAGGATGATCATTGCAACAAAGAGCTTGGGTAAGATTCGTATCTGTATTAATCTAAGACCTCTGAACAAGGCACTGAAGTGTGAATGATGACAGTTACCAACTATAGATGAAGTGCTTCAAAAGCTAACAAATGCAAAATACTTCACCAACTTAGATGTGGCATCAGCTTAATGGCATGTAATATTGGACAATGAATCCAGCTATGTCAATACATTGGTTGATATCGGTGGCACAGACTCCCCTTTGGAACATGTGGGAGTTCTGAAATATTTCAGAAACATCTTCACCTTGTTTTGGACAGTCTGAATGGAGTTGCATGTGTTGCCGATGACATCATTGTATTTAGTTCAGGAGAAAAACTCTCTCATAGATCAGTAGACAATGATTTGAATCTGAAATTGCTACTACAATGATGTCAAGAGAAGAAAATCAAACTGAACAAAGAAAAAGTTCAGCTCAAGAAATCTGCAATTAGCTTCATGGGGTATCTTGTAAATTATGATGACCTACTACCAGACTCTGCTAAAATTGATGCAATCACCAAGTTGTAACCACCCACTAGTGGAAGGAGTAAAGTAACTGTGTGGAACTGTGAATTACCTGGAAAGATTTCTGCTGCAACTATCCTCTGTCATGGATCCAATCTGATGACTGTCACTTAAGGATGTTCCATAGACATGGTCTTGTGTACATGATGCAGCATTCACAGAAATGAAGCAACTTGTAACAAAACCTGCAGCATGCAGCTTCTACGACCCAAGGACACCAATTTTGATTTAGTGGAATGCAAGCTCAGAAGGACTTGGTGCAGCCCTACTACAGCAAGGAAACCTGTGACATGTGTAAGTAGAGCCCTCACTGAGACAGAGCAGAGGTACGCACAAATTGAAAAAGAAATGCTTGCATTAGTATTCACATTGGATAAATTTCACCAATACGCCTATGGTAGAAGGACAGAATTTCATACTGACCACAAACCACTGGATGCCATAGTGAAGAAATCCTTTACTAAAGCACCAGAGCATCCACAGGGAATGTTACATAGTATATGTCCAGGGAAAGCACATGTACATTGCATATATGCTATCATGGTCATATTTGACAGATGAGAAGAACTATTAAACGGAGTTTGAGCATGTGAATATGGTCAGCTCCCTTCCAATCCATGCTGAAAACCTTGTGCAGATCTGCAGAGCAAGAGACCATGATGAAGTATATGAACGGCTGAAGAAAACCATATTAGGGAGTGGCTGTCTGATAAGACAAATCTTCCAGCTACACTACACCCATATTTCCATCTATGTGATGAGATGTCTGCTCACATTTCAAAGTGACCAAGTATGCATCCCTCTCAGTTTGCGAAACTTCACGCATTGCACATAGGTATTGATGGATGTCTACACTGATCCAGAAGGTTCAGGCCAAATACTATGACCATCATGCACATGATTTACCTGTGCTGATTGAAGGTGATGTTGTACGAATGCACCCATTATCCTCGCTATTCCTTTTCCAACTAGACACTTATAATATTACAAAGTGACAAAGAACATTAACACGGGCATAAAATTCAAGTAATGTGACACATTAATATTATATTTAAATTCATATTCCTGCATTCCAAAAATAATATTGGACTATAGTCAGCAGAATGTGTACCAAAATCCCATAACTTATAAATACTTTAATAAAATAGAATTTTTAAACAGCAAATCTAAATTAACAATTGGCAAGAGGATACAAGAATTTATAAAATATTTTTAATTCGATATCATAAAGTTTCCAAATTCATTTTAAAATAGTGATTTTTCTCCAAAAGCTTTATTTTGACCACTACTTTTAAAAAACGAACTATTTGCTGCAATAGATGCCACAGCTTTTTCCTCAAATTCATACTGACACTAGTTCTTAGCAGGAAAGTGCAAATGGAGAAATGATGACATAAATCCTCACTTCTAGAAAGCATAAGACCTGAAAATATCAAAGGACAAATTTAATTTTGTATTTGAAGATACAAATATTTTCTTTTTTTCTCCATGACCTGTAATGTAATTCACTTTTTAAATTTTTTGATTATAGTGTTTTTAGCATAATAATAAAAACTGGAATATTGGTCTTTGGCAGAGTAACATTAACCGACAGCTGATGACTGGAAATCTAAAATATATTTTTTACCAAATGTTACAAAGTTAAGTGTGACTTATTTTAATAAGAACAGTTTCACAAATATTCACAATCATGCAAACATGGTTTCCTTTTAAGGTACAATGTTCCAATTGAATATACCCTTTTGCAAACACATAACCCATCTTAAATCCAAAATGGTGGATGACTCTCTCTGTGTGAAAAGCCTGCCTTTTATAGCACAAGGGAATTAACTGTAAGTACATAGGTTATCTCCCTTAATTGATTCCATCAGAAATTCATCCCATTTTTTAATGGGTTGTCAATATGAGCTCTGGTAAAAATATGAAATGATAAAAGCAAAAAATTGCAATATGAGCACTGGTAAAAATGGTTGCGAAAGACATTAGATTTATAATACCCAGAAATTCATACACAGATGTCCTCAAGGACACATGGCACAGTGGATAAAGGTGTTGGTTAGATCCAGTGACAGGACCCAAAGAGTATGAGTTCAATACCTGGTTAAGGCAGTGGAGAACTTTCAGAGGGAAATTAACAGGCGATAACTGATAAACATGGCACATGGAACTAGAACAGTTTGACATTCCAATCACCTGAAGAAGGCCAGAATGTACAACGGCCAAAACGTTGTAATAAACATGGCAACAAAGATGAGGCCAAAAAATAATGTAAATAATAAAACAAACACTTTTACTTAGAATCAGAAAGAGTTGATATTTCTGGGACATATAATGAGGAATGAGGGCTTGTAGAATATAACACTCATAAGACATATCGAAGAAAAAGGGGCAGAGTGAAACAGTGAGTAATTTACCCAATGAGATTGTGCAAAAGGATCACGGAGAATGGAAGGAAGAATAAGAAGACAAACATTAAGCTGCAAAGGATAGAAAGTTGTGGAGAGCTATGATCACTTGCATCCTGATCATAAAAAAGATTTTTGTTGCTTTTTAACCTGACTGTATGGGTTGATGCACTTTTCAGTTTCTAGAGCAAATATTACAAAAAATATAAAGAAATAACTTTTTGTGAGATGAATTGATTGGTTGAAGCAACAATAACATTTCATCACTACCAAACAGACCTTAAATTTGCTTCAAACCTGATGAGCAGTCATACTTTCAATGAGGCTCTTATGAAGAATCTGATGTTATTGGTCCTGATCTGGCATCTGGGTTTCAGTCACTTTTCCATCTCCATAATGTAGCATTCCTGTGCCATTTCTATCTGTACTTTCAGATTTGATGAAATTTCCTCTGTGGAACTCTATTTTGTTTAGTTTCTTGTATATAAATTGTATTCACTGTAAATATTCATTGGAATTTCATTTTGAAATGTTATTTTATTACCTCACTTTCACCAAAAAAAATTGTACATATGGGAACTATTTAGGACTACATAGAGACCAAGAGGTATTATGGTGGCTGTAATAAAAAGGTAAGTAAGAATGTGTTGTTTTGATGTAAGGAATACTGTGGCATGTTTGCATCAATAATTGTTGCTAGCTAAGTTTAAGATAAGACAGATTGAAGACCAGCTTTCCCCTATCCCCGACCTTTGGCCTTTCTTTTTGTATTATGCAAAATAAATATTGTTTTTTTCTATGGAACCTAGACTTTATGAATCTAAGCGCAGTACTAGATTGGTAGCATATTCATCATCTTACAGGTGAAACGGTTAGATGTAGCCAAAGTTCTATGTTAACAGTTTCTTTTCTCACACTTCTTGCTTGTGGAACTCTCTTTTGACTTCCTGCTTTCCAGCCAAGTTTGATGTTCAAAAATTTAAATGCAATGTCAATTGTTATCTTCTGTCTTCCTTTCTTTTGTTGTTCTCATTCCCTACTAATGTTTTCTTTTTACTTATGTTCTTTCACAATCAGTAATCCCCTGCTTCTTAGTGTCTTTATTGCCTTCCTTGGGGACAGGGGAATGATTTTAAAAAAGTTCATTGTATCACCCCAGAAAATACCAGAATCCTCCTGCCATGCTCTATCTTTAAAAGAGTCAGATCAGGCCAAGAATAGAGTATTGCTGTAATATTTGGGCCGGTGCAGTGCAGTCCTCACTGTCCAGTCTTGACGGCATTCAACAGCATTTAAGCAGCCTGGTATGTGATGGAATATTTTCCACTCTGCAACTGACAGATGAAATGTTGCTAACCTCTCACTACACTATTACTATCGCAAATGTACTAACAAATTGCATTCTTTAGTCCTACCAGTTCAGGCCTTCGCATTTAGGACCTGCCTTGTCATATTCATGGTAGCAAATCATTCTTTTTATTCTCCTATGTTCCACCCTGACAACTTCTTCCCCCAAACTGTTACTTGGTGGGGCAGAACCCTGAGAGGGTGCTTCTCTGATCCCCACAATCTTAACTTCTTCAAGTCCCGGATCAACCAATATTTATCCTCCATATCCCCATGATCTGCACTTCCTCCATCCTTACAACAATCTCAATCAGTAACCCTCTACTTTGAGTGGCCCTTGGTCCTTGTATTGGAAGAAATTAAGTAATAACAAAAAACATTACGTCTGGCAGAAGAGTAGCATTAATAGAGTAACTTCGAAGAATCAGACTTATAACAAGGTTGAACTGCTCTGCAAGATAGATGTGTGAACACTCCTACCTCAGTAAGCACCCAAAATGATATACACATTATTACTTATAACAAAGAAATACTCTTCTACCTCAGTCAGCACCCAAAATGATATACACGTTATTACTTATATCAAAGAAATACTCTCCTACCTCATTCAGCACCCAAAATGATATACACATTATTACTTATAACAAAGAAATACACTCCTACCTCAGTCAGCACCCAAAATGATATACACGTTATTACTTATAACAAAGAAATACTCTCCTACCTCAGTAAGCACCCAAAATGATATACACGTTATTACTTATAACAAAGAAATACTCTCCTACCTCAGTCAGCACCCAAAATGATATACACATTATTACTTATAACAAAGAAATACACTCCTACCTCAGTAAGCACCCAAAATGATATACACGTTATTACTTATAACAAAGAAATACACTCCTACCTCAGTAAGCACCCAAAATGATATACACGTTATTACTTATAACAAAGAAATACATTTCTACCTCAGTCAGCACCCAAAATGATATACACATTATTACTTATAACAAAGAAATACTCTCCTACCTCAGTAAGCACCCAAAATGATATACACATTATTACTTATAACAAAGAAATACTCTTCTACCTCAGTCAGCACCCAAAATGATATACACATTATTACTTATAACAAAGAAATACTCTTCTACTTCAGTCACCACCCAAAATGATATACACGTTATTACTTATAACAAAGAAATACTCTTCTACCTCAGTCAGCACCCAAAATGATATACATGTTATTACTTATAACAAAGAAATACTCTTCTACCTCAGTCAGCACCCAAAATGATATACACGTTATTACTTATAACAAAGAAATACTCTCCTACCTCATTTAGCACCCAAAAAGAAATACACATCAGTACAGATTTCTCTTTTATTTTGTACATTACCACCAAAAAAAAAAATTTTTTTTCTCCAAGCAAAGGGGTTTCACATTGATAGCACCGTAGTTGGCAGAGTCTCTTCTAATGGATAACAGCCAAACATTAGGTGTTTACCATTTGATCAGAACATCAAAGTATCCACTTTTCTTTTGGCAAGCATGTGAGCACATCATCTGGGACCTGTTGACATCATGAGAGAATATGACCATTTTATTTGTTTGTATCTTTTTTGAAAGACCATCTCTACTGTCAAACTTTCAAAAGCAAAATAGAATCTGTTGCATTAAAGCGGAAATAAAATTTGACATTGTACCAATGCTAAAATCTTTGTGGAATGTTCTCAAATACACATTTTTTTTTTAAATTTGTGTGTCATTTTTTTTTGTTCTCAGGAGAAATAATGAAAGTTTAACATTATCAACCTCAAATATTGTTGATAATTTTCTTTTCTCTTCTTATTTAGCTGAAGGCATGGTTTGAAAATGTCTGAGAGTTTCTTGCAGTTTGTTTTTGTTAAAAATAAAAATAAGGAAACATTTCTGCTACTGGCGGTTTATTTATTAGATTTTGTTTTTGGTGTTCTTGGCAGATCCTGAAAGTTATCATGCAGTGAAGAAAGAAAGAAAGAAAGAAAGAAAGAAAGAAAGAAAGAGAAAGATGGAACTGAAAAGATATGGTAAAAAGACAGGGACAAATATGAAATTATTGAGAGAAATAAAAATGAAGCAGGAAGAAAGAATGTAGCAATTAGTGTTAGAGGGTGGGAGAGAATGCACTGGAAAAATAGGTAAAAAGAAAGATAAAGAAAGTGAAGAGATAAGTAAAAAAACAGATCAAATTTAAGCTATATACAAGAATAGAACAGACAGTCATTGAAGAAAGAAAGAAAGAAAGAAAGAAGGAAAGAAAGAAAGAAGCAAAGAGAAAGGAGGAGAGGGAGTGGATTAGGTTAAAAGAATAGGTGAAAAGAAAGATAAACAAAAAGTTAAACCATCAAGAGAAATAAAAATGAAAGAAAGAAAAAGAAAAATAACGAAGTAGAGAAAGAGAGAGGGAGAGAAAATGCACTAGGTGAAAAGAAAGATAAAGAAAGTGAAGAGATAAGTAAAAAAAACAGATCAAAATTAAGCTATATACAAGAATAAAACAGTCATTGAAGAAAGAAAGAAAGAAAGAAAGAAAGAAAGAAAGAAAGAAAGAAGCAAAGAGAAAGGAGGAGAGGGAGTGGATTAGGTTAAAAGAATTGGTGAAAAGAAAGATAAACAAAAAGTTAAACCATCAAGAGAAATAAAAATGAAAGAAAGAAAAAGAAAAATAACGAAGTAGAGAAAGAGAGAGGGAGAGAAAATGCACTAGGTGAAAAGAAAGATAAAGAAAAACTTGAAAAAACTCAAGAGAAAATACAAATGAAGGATAAAGAAAGAAATAGAAAGAAAAGCGGGAGAGAGAAAGAAATGAAAAGCAAAAGTAAAAAGCGTATAAGAGAGACTGAGAAAGAGGACTAGATATAATTTTAACAATGAAATAGATATAAAGACAGAGAAAAATTTAAAAAGGAATGAGTAAGAGTTTGTAACGAAGGAAGTAGGAAGTGGAAAGAAGCAAGAAGTGGAAAGAAAAATAAAAGCTTAAAGTTGAAAAAGCAGGATTAGAAAACAAAATGAACAAGAGAGGGAGACTGTTAGAAAAAGGAGAGAAAGAACAGAAAAGAGATAAAGAAAATGACAAAGAACAAGAGATACTGATGCCTGAAGATAGTGTCAAACAAAAAGATAAAGAAAAAAAGAAATAAAAATATGAAGAATTGTAAGAAGGATAATAAAAAAGAGAAAACAAAATTCTGAGAAAGGGGGAAGTTATTCATTTATTTATTTATTGAGAAAATAAGACCTAAAATTTTTATCATAAATTTTGAGAAATATGTTTTCTTTTTCCTTACAGCAAATTGTCACAGGAATATCATAACTCTCATTACCACCCCCACCAATAAAATAATAATTTCCCCCCCTTATTTTGATTATTTGAGGTTCTGTTTTCATTAATTTTTCACACCAGAAATTTATAGCTGATTTCACTAGGGTCTAAACAGTGCAGAATTTTCCTATTTCTCCATCGACTTTTTCAATTATCCAATGATCATTAGTTGCATTGAATTTTGTAAAAGTTCCGATTCTTTTTTGATCAAATCTTTCTTTTGAGATTTCAGAAGAATTCACAAGTCTCTGATAATAAAGGCCTCTCTATAAATTCTCATATTACACAATTAATAGACTTCTTGCTGGGTGGTGATGTTGGATATATTCCAGGTATTTTAAATTTTTTTAATATCCTTCAATTTCATCAGGTTATTATGAGCCACTCAAGGTAGAGGGTTGCAGAGTAAGAACATTTTATGGGGATATGTGGGGAAGATAATGGTTAACCTTAGATTTTAACAGGTTAAGATTGTAGTGATCAGGGAAGCATTCTCGTGGGAGTTGGTTCCACAAAGCAGAGGTTCATGGGGAAAAAGCTGCTAGAAATGAAAACCATCACACGGATTGGCCAAAATATTATAATAACAATGTTTAATATTATTTCAATTGGGAGGTCTAGTTTATTAATATTTTAATCTTGTCAGTGCTCCACTTTGATAAGGGTGACTGCTTTTTCCTTTTGACAGTGGTTTATATCTTGAGATACATGACAAAATTCAAAGAAGGATTTGTGATGTCATTGCTCCTGACCTGGCATCTCAACTTCAGTCATTTTCTCACTGATTTGACATAGCTTTCATCTGTCTTTGGATGAGCTTTTTTCTCTAGTACCTTGACTACATGAATTTAAGTGTGCTACTATATTGGCACTTAGGTCTCAGATAGGTTGACTGTTGAACTAACTAGCACTTCTATTCTAGCAGTTTCTTTTCTTGCACTTCTCACCTGAGGAATTACCTTTCGATTTCTTCCCTGCCAACTACAATCTTCAAAACATTTAAATGCAATGTGTTGTAACCTAGAAAAAGTTACTGAATGAGGAATAGCCTAAATGGAGGTTGTAAATGAAATGGTAATCTTTATAGCATCAATAAAATACAATACTCGCTAGCAGTGTGAAGTAGGTAAACCACTGCTAGTGGTGGACAACTTAGACAGCATATTACCCCCACTTACAATAGTGTCCAACGTATTTATGAGGATTGGGATAACACAATGACAGTTACCATTTTCTCTCTTCCTGAATCCTATTCCTTTATTGTCCTTTCTATTTGAAAGATAATGGTTGATCTGAGACTTGAACAGGCTAAGATTTTATTGATTGTGGAAAGCATTATCTTGGGAGCCCACTCCACAAAGCAGCAGTTTGTGGGAAGAAGCTGCTTGAGTAGAACTTACATTTCATGAATGGAATACGATGTGCATAGCACGGCAGGTCTTGCATCTCACCAATGGAACATGAAGGGAGTGAAGTGGGGGGGGGTAGCTACAATGTGGGTGTCATGGCTGGTCTTAGCTCTGAAGGCTAGAATTGGTGGAACTAAGAAGTGTAGTTCGTCTGAACACATTCCATGGAAATAATGATAGAGCAGTGAGAGGCTTGCAATGTTTCATCTGTGAGAAAGGGATTGTAGGGTTGAAAATAATTCATCACCCACAAGGATGCAGAAATGCTTTTGGACTCTATCGAGATTGGACAGTGAAGACTGTGCAGCTGCCCATATATGGCTGCAGTACTCCATTTTCTGGCCTGCTCATCTGGCTCTTGTAAAGGTAGAGGATAGCAGAAATAAATACTTACTGGAACGGTACAGGAAACTGAATATTTTTCCAGCATCTTTAGTAAATGTATGAGTTTCACAACTATTCATCATATTCGGTAAAAGTTCTGTCTGCTCTGTGATGATGGAATGTCACTAGTTTGGTTAGAAGAGAATGAGAAGACTTTAGTGAGGTGAAAAGATAATAAAAGAATGAAATTCACAAAGAGAGAAGATTGGTGATTGATGTTGCATTTAAATTTCTGAAGATTGTAGGTGGCAGTGAAGCAAGAAACTGGAAGAGAGTTTCCACAAGTGAGAAAAAAGTATTAAAACAGAATTTACAGTGACATCTAGCTATTTTAACAGTAAAACCATGAAACCTAATAGCCAATCTAGTAGTACCCTTAAATTAACACAGATAAAATATCAAGTAAAAGAGCAATATTTATTTCTGCTATTTACAGTGACATCTAGCTATTTTAACAGTAAAACCATGAAACCTAATAGCCAATCTAGTAGTACCCTTAAATTAACACAGTTAAAATATCAAGTAAGAGAGCAATATTTATTTCTGCTATTTACAGTGACATCTAGCTATTTTTAACAGTAAAACCATGAAACCTAATAGCCAATCTAGTAGTACCCTTAAATTAACACAGTTAAAATATCAAGTAAGAGAGCAATATTTATTTCTGCTATTTGCAGGAAATGGGACACAAGGCCAAAATGGGGAATAGGGATAGGACTGTCTTCATCTGTCTTAACCTTAAACATTTCAGCCACAAACACTGACCCAAACATGTCACAATATTCCTAACACCAAAACAACACATTCTTACTTACCTTTCTTACTACATCCAACATAATACCTCATGGTCTCTATGAAAATCCTAACTAGTCCCCATATGTACAATTCAAGTAGAGCTCACTAGAACAACTGCCATGGAAATATTTATAGAAAAGACAGAGAGAAGCCAAGTTAGGGTTGTTGGAAAGTGACTGAAGTCAATATGCCAGATCATGATTGATAACATTGCAGCAGCAAAACAAATATGACAACAATATTCAACGCACAGAAAAATGGTAGATTTATAAATGTGCAGGATAGATTCTGCTGAGAAAAAATCTCTGACATGACACAGTGATCCAAACTTCTTAGCAATTGATTCAATGTAATCACTCCATGTTATGTGAGATCAAGAAAATGCAATGAGTTTCTTTCCTGGAGGTTAGCATCAGCCATGATGATGGAGGGCAAAAATAGTTATGTAGTACTAGTTCAAAATGCTTTGCTGTCTAATCACTAAAAAGAAGGCTAAGTATGTTCATATGAGCAACTTTGTATTGGCCATTTGCTGCTCTTCACTGCTGATTTATTCTGTTATATGGGCAGTTTTGAAATAGTTAAATTTCTGCATATATCCAGGGAGAGTATATAATATAATAGATAATATATTGCAAGGTTCATTGGTTTACCATAGCAAAAATGATTTACTTAAAAAAACAGTAATGAATATTCTGAGGGCTAAGTTATAGATTAATTGTTTTGTGTTTTTACAGCCTATCAATATCTGGCAGGTTATTTAAAGCCAGAAAATATTTTTAGATTGTAAGAATTTTGAGGAAATAATAATGATTTATTGATACAAATTTTAATAATTAACCCATCATTGGGGTGGGAAGAAGTGGATTCATACCTGTTGTATTTTGTCTTTTACGACGTAACAGAGAGAAATAAATAAGGCAGACAAACTTGTAGGTAAATAATGAAATAGAAGGTTTACTACATGAAGGTACACTTAGCAACTGACCTCAACTCCTCTTAACTCCACAGAATTTACATAAATGAATGATTCCATTCTTTTATGTCCTATATGACAATACCTTTCCCAGGGGTATTTGCATGTAAGTGAATATAACAGTGCCGACTGGAATTGGAACTCGGATCTCCAATCACCATTTCCAAGTCATTAGCCATTTCACCAACTGCACATCCAAGCTTAAAGCACCTGGAATTAGCCATCGAGATACTGACCAGGCTTGACATTGTTTAACTTTAGCAATTGTATGGGCACTTGTGTTTCAATGTGATATGGCCGTAAACCTGTTAAGTTATAGAGAGCACCCAACAAAGAACTAATTCAAACCACAAATCAGTCTTCCAGGCAACACTACCAACAGATCAGGACCAGTGAGCACATCCTGATGCCTGTAGTAATATGTCAGTGGAATTGACCACTATTTTCATTTCGCCTACATACAAAATGAATCCACTGATTATAAGTATTGCCTCGCTTATATCCAAATGTGTATAAGATCCTACATTTAAAAAGGCCTTCTTAAATTGAATCATCAGATTGAGATGAAGATTTTCACAGCTTTTATTTACTACCCACTTGTACTGTAGTCAGTACATTTGTGAAATCTGTAGTCATTTTGCTATGAATATCATTAAAAGCTGAACCCCTGGTGCTAGTTTAATAGTACAAAACACCAGCATCTAATCATTGAAAAGAATAATGCAGACTTACAAATAGTATCTTCATCTTCTATATGCTGTATCACTTCAGGTTGTTCGCGATCATAGCCCTCCACAATTTCTTGTCCTTTGTAGCACTTTAAAATTTTGTCTTTTTGTTATCTCTCCTAAACCTTATTCCACCATCCATCTACACAAGCCCTCTATGTAGGTTATACATTGTTTTCCTCCTTCCCTCTTGCCTTCAGTATGTCCTGTGAGTATGAAATTTTCCAAGTCCTCTTTCCTCATTATGTGCCCTAGAAATTTCAACTGTCTCTCTTCCTGATGTTAAGTAAGTTTATAAGTGTTCTTTTTGTTTCCATTTTCTCTAAAACTTAGTCGTTACTCAGATATTCAGTCCCTGGTATCCTCAGCATTCTCCTACATTTCTGTTGTTTCAGTTCTCTTCTTCATCTGTGAGGAGATTGTCCACTATTCACTGCCATATAGGATAATGGATATGATATTAAAGTTCTGTGCTCTTTTCTTTGTTTCTAATGATATTTTTATCTTTCTTAATACTTTTGTCAGGCAGCTGTTAGACTTTGTGTCCTCTGGTAAAACACTTCCCATGTATCTAACTTGTTGTACCTGTTTGATTTTGGTATCCCCCAATTTATAATTTGCATGTTAGGTTGTTCTTTTTCCTAACAAATATGCATTCCATCTTCTTGCAATTGATGTTTAGTCCTTTCTTCTCGCTTTTCTTCACTACATTCTGTAGGTGTTCTTGCAGCCACCCTTCTATGTCTGCTATTTGCACTGTCATCTGCATATCATATTTTGTTAAGATTGTGGCCACCAATTATGAATCCTGGTAGTACTTCTAATTTTCTCAGAGTTGCCTCACTGTATAGGTTCAAAATGTCTGGTGAAAAGACTTATCCTTGCCTCCACCCCTTTTATATTTTTTCATATTTACTGAACTCATTTTCTATCCATATGCAGATGGTTTACTTCCAGTGTAGGTTCTGGATTATTCTAATATCCTTCCCAAATATGTTAAGGTTACCTAGGAGTTTCAACAGTTCATTGTGATGTACTTTATCAAATGCAGTTTCATAATCTATAAAACTCAGGTACACACCCTTCTACATTTATATTGCTCTTTCTGATATCATTCTGAGCAAAAAATATTACATTCCTTGTTCCAGTGTCTTTAATGAGCCTGCACTGTTCTTGTCCTATTTCTGGTCTGATTCTTCTGCATACTCTATTCATCAAGATACAGATGGATTATGACGCTGATTGTCCAATGGAGTTCACACTTGTTTCCACCTGACTCTTTGGGCAGTGTTATGAAAATGGATTTTCTTGGGTCTTCCAGTATATTGCTACTGTTGTAGAGGGTGTCATCGGTAAATTGTTGCCATTTTATATTTTTAATTTTATGAATTTGCATTGTTTGCTTTTGATTTTGTTGACTACACAGTATAGTAGGGTCAGTTGGGCACCATCTATGAGAAAAAGAGCACAATGACATAATTCACTCCACAAGAAATTTGGAAATGGCATGCTGTACTGCTTGGCATTTGAGCCAGAAGCTCCAATATGAACATTTCAGAGTGTTTGGGCATTAATTTGAGAACAGTGCAGAAGATTCGGAAAGAGTTAGATAAATCTAATGTTGATTATGAAGACAACATGGAAAACTCACTCTGAATATTTTGATAAGAAAAGAACTTCTGAATTAGTTGGTGAGGGCCTCAGACACAACATGGGGGCCTACATCAAGTGCCTTGAGGAGGTAGTACTGCCCTGTTAAGACGGTGGCTGCTGGAACACCCTATGTGTGGCAACAGGACTCTGCACCATGCTATGCAAGCAGAAGAACCCAGTCATGGCTGTCTGACAATTTTTGCATCCACATCACCCCTTACATCTGGCCACCTAACACCCAGACTGCAACACCTTTGATTATTATATGCTGGGCACAGTTGAGTGAGAGACTAACAAAACTCCTTGTAATACCAAAGATGTACTGAAAGCAGGGATTATCAAGTTAAACAAGGAGACCGTCCAGAAGAGAGATGCAGAAGATTCCAAAGTAATCTAGAGGCAGTGGTTGAAGCTAAGAGTTATTTTATTGAATAAATTTAATCTTTAGTATTTAGTATTTTTTTTTGTGTAATTTTGTTAAATATATCTGTTCAAATGAAATGTTATTATTACTGTTTTTGTGTAATTTAGACAATAATTTACACATCGCACTCTGTATATTTAATTTATTATTCATGTAATCATGTCAATCTAAGGCTGCTATCATCTCTGTTATGATCTGATTTGGTCCTGCTGCTTTGTTTCTGTACAATTTGGCCATTGCAGATTTCTCTTCAGATTTTAATGTTTCTGGTCCTTCAATATTTCTATGTATTCTCACTTGTTCTCTTTCATCATGAAAAAGTTCTCTGATGTATTCATCCCATTGCTGAAGTATTTTATCTTTCTATAATATCATGTTATGCATCCAGCTGATAAGCATGCCTTTTGTTCTGTTCGTCCTCTTATTTTTTTATGTACATTTACTTTATCTGTGCTACTCATTTTGTCTATTTTTGCACATTTTTTTATTGAGCCATTCCTCTTTAGCTTGCTTTCATTTGTTCCTAATTTCTTTGTGCAGAGTCCTATAATCTGTGCATTACCTTGACATTGATTTTGACTCCTTTGCATCGTGTCAAGAATTACATCTGTCATCCATTCCTTTGTCTATTTTTCTTTGAGATGATCTTCATTGCTGATGTTACTAAAGCTTCTCTTAATGTATCCCACTTCGAGTTTCCATTCGCATTTTCCTCCATTGTATCTACTTTTAACACTATCCATATAAATCTCCTTCACAGTCAGGTCATCTCCACATATTTCTAAAAAAATATTCAAATACTGGTCATCAGGCAAAAGATTGTTTTACTTTGCAGCTGTGTATGGGGAGGGAGAGAGAAGGAATATTTTGAACATTTGATAGAGGAAAAAAGAAGATGGTTGGGTAGGAGGAATTTGGATAAAGCACCTCAGGATATAGCGTGTTCTAGTGATCATTTCTGATTCTTTTTGGGCTGAATGATCAGTTCAGGAGGACAGTTTTTCAGTGGTGGAGAGGGTGGATAAGTTTTCTTATATTGTTTTCTTATTTTATTTTGTTTTTATTTATTTTTATTTTGTTTATTCCATACTTAATTTTATCAAGTGCATTTTATTTGGATGTGTAAGTGTATATTTTGGTTTCTAATCCTTTTATGCTAACCTAAACAGGCTGACTAAAATTTGGAATGAAAGGTGAATTATTTGCATGTATATTTCATCATATTTCAAAAACAAATGTTCAAATACTTGTCATTGGGAAAAAATTGTCTTATTAAGCAGTTGTGTATGGGGAGGGAAAGAGAAGAGATATTTAGAATTCTATAGAAACTATCTCACTTGTTGGCTATTGTGGCATGTAGGAGCTACCTTATTTGCTTGATTCAGCAGCAGCAGCAACTGAAGTAATCATCAGGATACAGGAAGTCTCAGAACCTATGAAAAATACTGACCTATTCAGCCTCTCTTTTCCACTCTTCCCTTTCAGCGGCTTCTACCTTCAGGCCCAGCTTGAAGGGCTACTCACAACCCTTGCTGCAGAAGACACATAGCACTGTTCTGGCAGCCTGACTTCAGATTTCTCATTCCTTGTGGGTACTAGCAAAGAAATCTCCCTTCAAGACAAATTCCCAAAGGAAAAACGACCCACAATACTTGTTGCAGAAGGCACATGCTAGCAGTTTCACACTAAGACTTCTCATTCCTTTTATAGAAACAAGCAGAGAAATCTCTGTACAAAACATTGACTCAAGGGAAGAATTTTGTTAACAGGAAAACCGAACTCTTACCTGCAAAATACTACTACAACCACAAATAAAAGCTGTTAAACAGTTATTTTGAGCCTTGAGTTTGTTCATTCCACTCTCACAGCTGAGCACACACACACTCACACATGCAACCAGGAAAACACACACTCACACATGCAACCAGGAAAAAAATCCTACAACTCTTGATAGAGAAAGAGAGAAAAGAAAAAGATGAAAAAATATGAAATGGTTGAGGAGGAGGAATTTGGACAATGTATCTCAGGATACGGTGTGTTCAAGTGATTATTTCTGATAAATACTGATGAAAGAGAGTTTTCTCCACATTAGATTTGGTTTAGGTTGAGATGTCTTGGACCAAGACACAATTTTCTTTCATTTTTGATGTTCATACCAAATTTATTTTTAATCAATATTGAAACTTTCATCTAAGATTGATTCCCTGTTGAGCAAGATGAGTATATAAACTTTAAAGTTTAAAGTTAGAGACAGTAAAAAATAGAAAATACATTTGATACTCTCAAGTATAACTAATAAACAGTGAAACCGCAAAATAGACCACTTATTTTATTTGTTGGCTAAAATAATATAGGTTTATAGAAATATATGTTTCCTTTATTTTGTCTGGTGCATCAGTGCAACATTATATTTTTCTAAAAATATCTTGTTTACAGTGCCTCAGGTCATAATTCGTATAAATAAAGAGTGCTTGGTTGTCAGCAAAGGAAACAACCCAAGGTGCAAGCGAGGAATTGGAGATGTTAGAATGAAACAAGTACAGAAATTTAACAATCTGGGAAATGTTTTATCAGATCAAAAAATACAACACAGTAATTTGAAGGTGCACTGGAACAGCAAAAGAAGACTTCCCAAAATTAAACAAAATATTAAGAAACAAGAAAATTTCATTAGATGCATAGAATAGCTATGTAATACTAATCCTGCCACTGGCAGTGAATGCTGGACAATTTCCTCACAGATGAAGAGGCGACTTGAAGCAATAGAGATGTGCTTCTCTAGAAGGATGCTGAGAATACCATAGAAGGAACATGCGAGCAATGAGGAAGTTATAAAGAAAATAGGTGCGAAAAGAACATTTAGAATCAGAAAGAGATAGTTGAAATTTCTGCAACACATAATGAGGGAAGAGGACTTGGAGCATCTGACATTCACAGGACATTTTGAAGGTAAGAGGGGCAGTGAGAAACAGTGAGTAACTGAACTAACAAGCTTGTGTAAAGGACAACAGAACAGTGACTGGGAGAGATAGTAAAAAGACAAACATTATTTATAACAATGACAAATAGGAATTTCCCCATGGAACAATAGCCTAATGGATTATAGCACTGGTTTGTGAATTTGGTGACATAGTAATTGTGAGTTCAATCCCTGGGCTTGTCAGTGTGTACTTGGACTCAATGAAAGTGGGGAGTACTAAAAATAACTAGACAAGATATCCCTAAATATTGGCAGGGAATGAGAGCGATCAGTGGTTGAAACTTTGTGATAGCAACAACAAAAATTATGACTATAGTCTGCATTTAAATGATGTAAATAATGAAGAATAGGATGTTGTGGAGAACCATTATCTCTGAATAGAAGAAGAAGATCTCTTGCCATGAAAATATAGTCTTTATCATAATTTCTCAAAATCTTCTTATCCGTAACTGTGACATTCAACATATCTTTTGTGATATATGGTGGCCATTAATAATTAACTATAACTCAAGACTTCAATGTTAATATAAAACACTATTTAATTACAACTGTAAATAAATACTTAACAAGAACAAAAAAGTAAAAGTCAACCAAAGATAATTAACCATTTCAGAGAATACCTTGTTAATAGCACAGCTCGGTTTAAAAACTGGTAAACCCTAAATGAAAACCCAAATCATCAATGCACAATAATTCACACTAATTCGAAAGGATAGTTCCACTCAATAGTCACTCAATAATAACTATATATATATATATATATATATATATATATATATATATAAATATATATTTAAAAATGAGTGAAACTGCAAACCTTTTTAGCTATAATGTGGATTTGTTTTAGTATATATATATATTATATTTTATTCTTCATGAAGAATGAAATATAATATATATAAAAATGTTTGCAGTTTCTCTCTGTTTTAAAATATACATTTTTCTCTTGTTGAAACAACTATAACCTGTATACATATATATATGTATGTATACAGGTTATAGTTCAGGTTCTCTTTTTTAAAATATACATTTTTCTCTTGTTGAAACAACTATAACCTGTATACATATATATATGTATGTATACAGGTTATAGTTCAGGTTCTCTTTTTTAAAATATACATTTTTCTCTTGTTGAAACAACTATAACCTGTATACATATATATATGTATGTATACAGGTTATAGTTGTTTCAACAAGAGAAAAATGTATATTTTAAAAAAAGAGAGAAACTAGTCGCACTGAGGAGCTGTGATACAGCGAAACAGTACTGTCTGTGAATGACATATATATATATATATATATATATATATATATATATATATATATACATAACACCTACTTATGTGTTTTGTTTGATGTTTCCATCATTGAAGATCATTGGCATGTTTTGATTTGTTTGTTTGTTTTTCCCAATTGATATTAAATAAATGGTGATCTATGCAAGGAGAAATTTAAAAAGAGTTTCTATTAATTCAATTATTGAGATAAACTAAACAAATACTCATCTACTTCATTGAATAAAGAACACTTAAATTCTGCTTCGAAAGAAAAGTTGTTTTGTTTTTATCTAATATCTTTATTAATATTTTCATCTAGTATCTTTATTAATATCTTTTAATATTAATATCTTTATCTAATATCTTTATTAATATATTTTAATATTAATATCTTTATCTAATATCTTTATTAACATCTTTATTAATATCGTTTTATATTAATATGTTTATCTAATATGTTTAATATCTGGCAGAAAGTTACTTTCCTTGACATTTACAGTCAAGTTTACTTTTTACAAGTTTAGATCATCACAAAATCACATGGAGAATTCACCAATGCATTTGCTCTTTGAGTAAGTAGATGCTAGAAGACTCCAAATGGAACCTACCCTGAAACCATCATAAAAATTCAAGATGGTGAAAGAAGAGCTGGGTGCATATAAAACATATTTCAACAAAACAAGAAAACAGAAAAGAAAAGAAAACAGCATAAACTAAATTAACGGCTTGTATACGAAAGTCACACAATTTGGTTCTTTCATCCTAACATAATTATTAAAGATTTAATATTGAAGCACACACAAACACATACATACTTCTTTCATTCTGATATGAAGAAGCCTATCTAATGAAGACAAAATGTGTAATCAACTCAATAAAACAGTTTTATACTTTGCCTAATTTATCAAAATTTGTCTGGATTCTATATCCTATTTATACACACAGTTAGTAATTACTAAGCACTTCAAATACCTTGGTGCATAGACATTGATGAGCAGAGGTTTGGTAAAGCCTGGGGCCAACTCCTTGATTGTATGCCCCTAAGACTGAAGTAGGTGAGGCCTATAGTACTGAGAAAGGTGAGAAAGGAAAACATTTCAAATATGTAAAAACAGATGAAACATGAAATAAACACCTTATTTAAATTAAGTATAAACTAAATTTTTATTTCCCTCTTTGATTGGGTGCCCTCTAGATATGGATGCCTGGGGGCATTGCACCCTCTGCTCCCTCTTCTGCACACTACTGTGTATGGATTAGTTATAACAAATTTAGTATAGCAGATAAGGAAACTGAACGTAGAATAGGTTGCAGTCGAGGTAGTTTCACCCAACAGCGCGAATTGCTACAAAACCAAAACATTAATCGGAAAACTTGAGTCATGTTCTTAAATAGCCTTGTCAGATCAAGACTTTCATATGGATGTCATTCATGACACCAAACTCATTCAGAAATATCTAAACTGTCAGCTGTACACAAACGTTTTCAAAAATCAATTATGAAAAATGGCTTTGAGTGAATGAAGCTTGAGGGTCTTGGCAAAGACCGTCTTTATTCAAATCTCATGGACTGGCATTACAGAATCACAAAGAACTGGACCAAATAACAGTAACTGCATCACTTGAGGACTTTCAACAGTAGCAACAACCAAAATGGATATCAATTGTAAAACTTGAACAGAAAATAATGACAAAATCAAGATGCTAACATTCCTCATCACCTCAAATAAAAGGCGAGGAAGGAAACTGCATCAATACTGGAAATTGGACTTGAGAAAACTGTTTTTCTGAAGAATTGTTTTAAGTGAAAGATCTTATAAATTTCAACTAGAAGCAGCACTGGCTGCTTGGTCAATAAATGCCAAATGTTTTCTTATAAGGAAACAGCTAATATTTACAATTCAGTCAGTTATGTGCCATGCATAATACATGCTTAGGCAATCATGTATCTTTCGATACTTGACAGATGAGGCAGATATTTTCCCGCAGCAGTTTGCCATTTCTTTCTGTGGTATACCAGTTGCCATTCAGGGCTAGAGAACCCAGTCTGTTCTGCTATTTATCCATAACTAGGGGAAGAAGAAGAGGATTCATACCTTTCCCAAGATTATTTGCACATAAGTGCATGTAATGGATTCGCCTGGAATTTGAACTCAGCTCTCTGATTCCCCAATCTGAGCCACTATCCATTACTCCATCATGCATCCTTTTACCATTACTATTCTACTTGAACTTAGAATGTAAATAATTGTAGAAAATAAAGTCATAATCCTTCTTTTGGTTTCCTGTTATTAAATATCTACTTGACAGAGGAACATCTGTTTTCTTCAGACAAGTTTCAGACAAGGTTATACAACTTTTCCCCTCAGACATTTATTCCAACACTGGACAAATTTTAGGCATTATTATAAAATCTAGAAATATTAACTAAAGCTAATTAGAATTCTCGGTAAATTTCAAACAAAGTAAAAATATTTTTTCCAACAAAAATAAATATATAAATGAGAAAAAAATGGAAAATCTTCATTGTTTTGTTATTAAACAGCATTAAGATCATTTTGTTTTTAACTAACCTCATTCAGAAAGATTATTTTTAATCATATTGAGCTAGCTGTCATATCAGCATTTCTCTTTAAATGCCACATCTTTCAAGACATAGGCAATCATGGCTTTCCAAAGATTTCTTTACTTTATAATCTGTGAATTGCCATTACAGCTTTCCCACTCACAATTTAAAATACAGAATAGTCCTTCCCTAAGACTGGCTGCCACATATGGATACAAAGCCCAGTCTACACTTCTATATAACCTGTAGCTTGAAGGAGGCAATATGGATTCATGCCTTTCACAAGTACATTTGCATGAAAGTGAACCAACTTTTTCTCTTCTCATCTCTTAGTTTCTCAGAGATTTCTGTTCATCTCTCTGTGGTGATTCAGAACTTTTTGTGGTCCTGCAGAAATGTATCCACTCATTTCTCTGTGGTCAGTCAGAACTTTCACTGCACCCTCAGAAATTTCTCTTCCCGTCTCTTGGTCAGAGTTTTTTCTGGTCTCTTGGAAATTTCTCCTCATCTCTCTGTGGGCAGTCAAAACTTTTACTGTTCCCTCAGAAATTTCTCTTCTCATTTCTCTATGGTCCCTCAAGAATTCCCTTCTCTCATCTCTCTGAGGTCATTGAAAACTGTACTCTTGTTTACATTGTCATGTCTACAACAAGGAGTGAACCATTATTGCCACACTGGTTACCCTAATGTCCGTCTAGATCAAGGCCATTTTTTCTTCTACCCAGACCAACAGACAGCGACATAGACCAATATGACAGATACAAAGTAGATTTGCTATCAGTTGTGACTGTACTGCCAGAATCACACTATTTATTGAATCAGCTGCTGCTGACTTGCAGTAATTAGAACCCAAATCAGCCATTGAAATATCACAAATATTCTTTTCTTTCATCCCTGTCACTTGAGCTGATCACAAAGCTACAAGCTTCTCACCGAAAGATGCTGTTATTTTCATTTATCAAAAAAGCCAAACTAAAGCTCTTCTCTGGACTAATTCCTGAAACCAAAATGACAGGAAAATTACTTATGAAAATTAACAACTATTCCATAAAAAGTTGAAGCAGGAGAACACTTAGTGTGACTGCATTTTATATAAGTTCTAGCACTGTTATCACGCTAGCTTTTGCAGCCACTTGAAATTTTTTCTGAGGAATTAATACTGCTGATGAAAAACAATGTGGTCAACTGACATGAATGACAAATGTTTCCTTATAAGGAAATGGCTAATATTACTGTTATATTTCATGCTAATTGGAATATATACTTGACAAACACGGTAGATAAAATAAGTACAGGTTTATTGTAACAACTAGTACAATAAGAAATAAGGTAACAGTTATGTATACAATCATCACAAGTTAATCTAGTAGTGAGTGCTGTTATTGGAAGGTCGGTAGTTCTCGCATAAGTCTGAGATGTCCTCAACAGATCCCAGCTGGACTCCTGTAGTCCGTTGCCTTATGGATACTTATAGGTAGTTAATACCTATAGTGTAGTTACTCATGGGGGTGACAGGTTATTCCATTACATCAGTTACCATTACCATTCTTCTTCTTTTCCTATGTGCTATATAAATCATGGCTTTCCACAATTTCCTGTGCTTTGTAGCTGTTAATAAATTTTGTCTTTTTGTTATCTCTCCTAAACCTTGTTCTGAAATCTATTTATTCGAACACGCGAGGTAGATTATGTGTTGATTTCCTCTGTCCCTCAATCTGTCTTATGAGTATCAAATTTTCCAAGCCCTCTTTCCTCATTATGTGTCTTAGAAATTTCAACTGTGTCTTCCTGATGTATAAGTATAATATACGTATAAGTATAGTTTTTCTTTCCATTTTCTCTAAAACTTTGTCATTATGTTTGGTTCATCCCTGATCTAATAAGGAAAATTGATTGGACAAGAGACATCAAATGAAATAAACGATGGCTATTATAAAAGAAAAAAGATGCACAAATAAAAATGAACATTTTTATTTTTAATTAATGTACCAAATGAACATTCTTTTTTCATAACATATCAGGGACGGAAGATCACAGCACATAACCTACCTAACAAGCTTCATGGCCCTACTTGTTAGGAAGGACTTGGTCATTGAGAAAGCCCTTCTAGACATTCTATAGTTTATGTAGCAACCTTTTGATGCCACACCATGTGAAAGGCCTTTGATATATTCTGGGAAATGGTTCTCATGAGGAATTTATTATCTAGTGCCTCTGTACATAATGAGAGTTAAGACTTTGGGCGTGAATCTAGCAGAGTGAAATCCATGCTGGTTATTGCTCAGGCGATTCTTCCTGTTGAGGTGTTCATAACCTTCTTGTTAACTGATATTACTAAGAAAGCTAATGAGTTGATATTTTGACATGCATGACTGCTCACCTGCATTGTTAAAAACAGGGCTCACAGTTGACACCATCTATCTATCTATCTATCTATCTCTCTCTCTCTCTCTCTCTCTCTCATATATATATATATATATATATATATATATATATATATATATATATATATATAATTATTTATTCGAAAATTATAACATAAATATGCTATAAAATTACTACAAAAATATCCATTTTGTTTCAACACTACTGGTGTCTTATCAAGTGATAGTGTTGAATGTAGAATAAAGGGTTTTAAAAGGTTCAAATCGATCAAATCTCCCTCACTAGGGGAAATGCTGTTACATAAGCTGGAATGACCAATCAAAATACAAGTATATGAGAATTCAAAAAACTTGACAACGGACTAAGGTTATAATAATTATTTAATGCTTTAATGTTGGGGTTAGACTAAAATAGAATTCATTCTAACTGATAAATATTAAATTATACGATAATGTTTGTTTTTCTGTTCTGCCCATATTTATGTTATAATTTTCAAATAAATAATTATATTTGCTCTACTCTGTATCGAGCACTCTTTTAAGAATAGTATTTGTTGTTTTTTTGGGAAACCATGTACTTTTTTTAAATACTTATATTTTAAAAAGTAAAAGATAAAATACATTGCATTTGTTTTATTTTTCAGTCTCTTTCCAATCTTTTCTTACTACCAAAAGGTTTGTATTTAGATTTATCTGTCCACAATACATTTTGCTAAATTAGGAATATTTTTTTTGAGAAGCATATGTTGTTTTCACCATTAACCTCTCAGGAGACTTTTTGAGATTGCCAAAATTTTCAGCTAAGTTAAATGTTAATACAGGTTTAAAACGTTAACTCAGTACTGACTAATGTATTAAAAAATTATGTAGCTGTCTCTGTTTGAAAAAAAAAAGATTGTGCCATTATAACAGTATTTTCATAGTTTTTATTCTATTTATTTTTTTTATTTTGAAGTAATTTGCACAAAATGGCAGAATCAAAGCAACTAAGCATTGAGATGAGGGCAAAAATTGAAATTGCCAAAAAACTGAAGATTTCTAGACATGAGGTACAATACATTGTGGTGAGGGTAATAATTGAAATTTTGTTGAAAGAAGTCGACTCAGAAAGACAAATTGCCAAGAAGTTGAAGATTTCTAGACATTGAGTACATTATTCGTTAAAAAGGCAGTTATTAACAGACACAAATGTTGACAGAAAAAAGAGCTGGAGCATCAAAAGTGACAACTGCTGCTGAAGATAAACACTTGATTATTTAGAGCAAAAGAAATAGAAAGAAAAATGCTCCAGAGTTGACAGCTGAACTTAATTTCCTCTTCACAGCAACCAGTGTCGCTCACAACTAAAAAATCAATTTAGATCAGCATGGCTCAGGGGTTGAATAGCCATCAAGAAACCTCTGTTATAGAAGGTGAATAAGCAAAAAGCATAAGAATTGGATATTGAAACAATGGCAAACTGCAATGAACAGATGAGTCCAAATTTAAACATTTTGGTAGTAAAAGGAGAGTGTATATGAGAAGAAAACCAGGAGAAAGACTAGAGAGAACGTGTAATTCCAACAGTTAAGCATGGTGGTGGCTCTGTTATGGTGTGGTAGTGTTTTGTAGGAGAGAGGTCAAGATTTGATTTAGGTCAAGGGAATCCTGAGAAAAGAACAATATTTATTCAATGCTATACCATCTGGTTCATGCATAATTGGAAAAAAAATCACCTTTCAACAAGACAATGATCCAAATTATTCTTCTAAATTATGCCAAAATTACCTTGAGTCAAAAAAAGAAGAAAATTTTTGAAATTATGATTGACTGCCTCAAACTCTTGACTTCTCTCCCATTGAATTAGTATAGAGGATGAACTGGAAATGGAGAGTTTAAAGAGAATACCCAAAGAGTGTAGGATCATTTTTTTATATTGTTAAGTGATTATTTCTTGTCAAAATAAAAGCAAATACACTGTAGTGACTGAAATTTGATCTTTTACTTGAAAAAAAATATAAAAATGTCTCATTTAAAATTTTTTTTAAAGAAATGCAGGGTAGCCCCACTCGAGGTAGAGTGTTACTGAAGGAGTTTGTTGTGTGAGCGGTAAGAGTAAGAGGAAAGAGATGTCGTTTACGAGGATATCTGGGAAACATAATGGTTGACTCAAGATGTGAACAATTTAAGACACAGTGGTAATTGGGAAAGTGTCCTTTTGGGAGTCAGTTCCACAAAGAAGTGGTTTGTAGCAAGAAGCTGTTTGAGTGGAACTTATTTCTAATGAAGAGAATGAGAGTGGTTCATCTCAATGGGCGTGGTGTGACATGGTGGGGCAAGTCTAAGCTGTGAGGAGAATCACTGAAACCACATGCTGGGCAATTGATGATTCCTTCAACAATCAAATGGGTGAACTTCAGATCTTTTATGTAATATTTTATCAAATACTACCCCCCACCTAAGAAACTTGTTGTGACCCCCCACCACCACCACCACCACAAACTCACCACACACACTCACTGAAAAAATGGGCAGACTTTAGTCTATGTATTAGTAAAATACATTTGTTTGTTTTTAGCCAAGAATCATTAGGTTTTCGGGTCTTTCAATATCATACACCCAGCTCCATGGTGACCCAGCCAATACTGATTAGATATCGACTACAGCTACAACTCTTCTCATAATATACCAAGTACACTGTGAATAATCTGGGATTTTATAGTCCAATCACAAACTTCCAGTTCACTAGCTTCTATTATTGCATTCTGTGTAGTCTCTGGGTCCCCACCCAACTACATAAACTGGTATCAATGAAAAAGGACAATTTCTTTTACTTATTTATTTTATTAGGTGAGAGTGGTGGCAGCTTGGGTTCTAAGAGGCATTAGAAGGGATGATGTCACAGGAATGCATGTCACACATTGGGTCAGCATCCCTCCACAGGTGGTCTTAGCTGGTCACTAACCTGGGTGTGGGAGGCATATCGACGCTTCAGAATTCTTGTGATCATCTGCTGAATTCTTGCTGTTTTGGATTTATATTCAAAACACAGACAAAGGCAGTCAATCACTCTAGCCAACTGCTGACCATTCTGGTCTTGGCTGTCACATTCTGGTCTTGGCTGTCACATTCTGTAACATTATACTTTTCCATAAAAAAGGAAGTAAATGTAGTAGGTGTTTCACTCCTGTAGGAAATATAGTGATGCTCTTGATTTGAAGTGGTATGTGACAATAAATTAAAGTAATTATTCAATATAAAATTGATGTATTATCAATAAAATTAAGAAGTTTTTTTGAAATAAATGAATTCTTTCTTTGTTTTGTTGGTGTTAACAGGTGTTTCTTCAGATTATAATTTGTAAGGAAGAATTGGTTTCTGTTTTTTGTTTTAACTTCTGTCTTTTTTAGGGAGTGTTATCAAAAAGATGGTGACAGAAAATAGTAGTTCATTTACCAAGCAGATCAGCTGATTCCATCCAACATGAGATAAACTGATGACACCATTCAAATATTCATTGCTAGACATGTGACTCAATTGATCCTAATTCATACAGCAAATAAAACCACACTCTACTGGAATTTGTTCCTGATTTTTTCTTTAATTAAGAGATATTTAATTTTTGGCTAGTCTATCATTTACTGGGAACATTGCAAGATGGCACTAGAAAAGCCGTAGGTTTCAAGATGATTGCTAAACATATTATCCACTTATTAAATACCCATTCTTTTCCATGAATAATTGAACTAAATTTCCTAAACTTATTTTTTAAAGGAAAAATTCTTATCTATTAACATTAATCATCAAACTAATTCTCTTTGTTTTTATAATGGGAGAGCTATGGAAGAAAGTTTTATACTCCCATTTTATTTCACCCATTATGGGCATTATTATATCCATGACATAATAACACCATATTTCAAGGACAGAATAAAATGGCTGTAAGGAAAAGGAATGACAAACATACTTTATTCTCAGAGAAACTTTTATACCACTAAGACATACACAAAACTATATATACATATTTACACATGTCCCATGTAGAGAAAAATATAACAAATATCTACATGGCAAGCATATTAAAAGGAGAACAAAATGATAAGGATTTACATATAATACGGAGATTCTTTTGTTTCTGGATAAGTCATGTATAGAACTCCAGATTCAAGTGGGCTGCATTCATCTACTAAGTAAGACATATTCCATGAACAGGAAATGATCAGTTTTGGGTTTTCTCAAATTGAGGACTGCTAGCCAAATATTTCTATATCTGGAGATATATTCCCAATGGGAAATGGCACTATGTGCTTAAAAGCTGTTGTGGGAGGCAGATTTAGCCTCAGCTCGGGCCACTCAAATGACTGATTCATTTAGCTCTTGTAAACGAACTATATCACTTACTGACCACTTTTGTCAATGTATCAAGTGACATCACAAAGCAGCTATCATGTGACCCACATAACTTATTCCAACCAAAGAGATAATTGCCTTATATATACCTACATTTTCTTGCCCTTTATTCCTTTCTTTATTTGAATTGTACACAGTTTTCAATGTTCTCAAAAACTTTTGGAATTTGCCACCTTGGGAATTTATAGTCTATAAAATATATTTGTAAAATACTTTCCAGGTTCCCTGTTTTGGCAGGGACCTGCGTTCCTACCTGGGTACCTTCCAGTGTACCTGGTAAATGATGAACTAGCCTAATATTTTTATGTTTTCAAAACTGATCCCATATTTCTAAGTAAGAAATTATTTTACTGATTATTTATTGATAATTTCATCTTATTCTATTAACCTTTAACTTTTGTGTATATAGAAATTATAGACTTAATATTCCTTTTTTTCATTTTTTATTGTCTTCATCAATGGCCTTTCCAATGTCATCTGTTTCTAAGTAGGTATTTATACTGATGACAACTATTTACTCTTGTCTTAGTAGCAAGTCCAACAAAGTAAAACTGGCAGTGATTAACTGCTGCAAGGAATGACTTGTAAATTTTAAGGCCTCCAAAACAAAACTGCTTTCATTTAATCATCACAGAGAATATTTTCTGCCTGACATCAGTATGGCTGATGCTAACCTCCAGAAGAACAACTCTTTGCATCTTCTTGGGCTCCTGTTTTCCACTGCCATGAAGTGAAGTGATTATACTGAATCAATTGCTAGGACTGTTGCTTGGATTGTTAGTTCATTATGTAATGCCAGACAAACTTTCTCATCAAAATCCATCTTGCACATTTATAAATCTGCCATTTGTCTGTGCATTGAATATTGCTGCCATATCTGGTCTGATGCTCCTACTATATATTTTGAGATTCTTGACAATATTCAAACGAGGGTCTGTAATGTAATCAATCCTGACCTGGTAACTCAACTTCAGTCATTTTCTCATCGACATAATGCAGCCTCCCTCTATCTTTTCTACAAATACTTTTATGGTAATTGTTCTGATGAACTTTCCTCCATCGTGCATAACTACATGAATATAAAATGTACAACTAGATTGGGAACTAGGTCTCACCACTTTACTTCTGGACCAACTTGATGTAACCACATCTTATATTCCAATAGTTTCTTTTCATCCCTGTCGAACTCTCTTTCATTTTTTTAATTTCCCTGCCACCTACAGTCTTCAAAAATTTAAATGCAATGCCAATCACTATAGTCTGTCTCCTTGAACCATGTTCTTTTATTGTCCTTTCTCCTAACTAAAGTCTTCTCATTCTCTTTCACGCTTAGTGTCAGAGGGGCATTATCACCTTGCTTAGGGTGATTTCAAACTGGACCACTGTGGAACTGAAGCTGTAAAGAATTCTGCATTTGGAGTCAATGCTAATAAAAAACAAACAATAAGATTTCATTTATAAATGGTCGCAGATTTACATTTACAATATCTGGGGGAAAGTCAGCCATTGATAAATGGATTCTGTTTGAACTGAATAAAAAAATTAAAAAACACAGACAAATGGAGTCCTGCATTAAATATATTCATTCGTTAGAAATGAATCCAGGTTTGGCATTTTATCATCATTTGCATGAAATATGGATGCTGTAAAAGATTTATCAGAATGAATAATAACCGCAGAAAATCTGCCTCAATGGCACATTTAGGGGTCAGAAATGGTGCCATTTTACTGCTTATAATGCCTACCTTCATGTTGCCAAAGATGACATTATTAACATACATCCACAGTTCTTCACTGACTAGACAGTTATACCACATGATATATTCTTGATTCTTGTTTGTGTCAGTGTGAACAAAAATTTAAAAAAAGGATGGTATACGTTCAATGAAGGAACAGAAGGATGAAGTATTCCATTTCCAATATTCTGAGCATAGGTAGTTGTTTCTTGGGATAAACTAATGAGCTAGATCTTCAGCCAGAGAGAACTCCATCTGATTCCTACTGGTGGATGTATGCCATAACATAACACTTACTTTTCTCTTTTCTGCAAACACATTTATGCTAATTGTTCCTATGAATTTTCCTCAATGATACCTAAACTTTATGAATTTAAGTGCAGCAATAGATTACACTTTTACATTTGAAATGGCTAGATGTAACCATAAGTTCTATGCTAACAGTTTCTTCTCTTGCACTTCTCACTTGTGGAACTCTCTTCTGGCTTCTTGTTTCCCAATCAACTTTGATCTTCAAAAAATTAAATGCAATACCAATTGATATCTACTGTTTTTTCCTTTTATTGTCCTCTCTCCTTAATATTCTGGGTTATTTAATCATGGATATATGGGAAAATTAAATAAAATCAATATAATAAAATAATAATAATAATGAATAATAAAAAGGAAAAAAATACATTTTCCCATAATGTTATTAATAAAGGACCCAGAAATTTTATTACGCCTCTTGGTGCCATCAAACACCCGTTAGGTGGTGCTGTTTAAGTTCTATAAAAAGACAAATATTTCCTCCTATCTCTTCTTTCAATCTTGATCCAAGATGTAGCGACACATGGAAAAAAAATGTCCCCATTGGGTCACATTTGTTTCCCCAGACCACTGATAACTGAACATTCTTTTCCCACTTTCCAATGCATGACATTCGCACATATCTTCCAACACTTCCACTTGTGAAGTAAATTAACCTTTTCTTTGGTCATTCCAACTCAGCACAAGGCTGATTTTAGCTCATCCATTATAACCACACTTACTTCTGGACCAGAAAAAAAAACTCTCTTCCACTTTTCAATGTATAGAATTCACACATGTTTTACCAAAACTCCACCTATGAAGTAAGACAAGATTTACTTTGATTGTTTCAAATCAGTACAAAGCTGACTTAATTATGACCATTATAACTACCGATGAAGTAAGTACAACCTTTATTTGGTCTTTCCAACTCAGCACAACGCTGACTTGAGATCAACTGTTATAACTACTGATGAAGTATGTACAACCTTTCTTTGGTCATTCCAACTCAGTACAAAATTGACTTTCAACCATTATAATTACCAATGAAGTAAGCACAACTTTTCTTTGGTTATTCCAACTCAGCACAAAGCTGATTTGAACTCAACCATTATAATGATGATTTTCAATTACTTACCCTAATTTCTGGAGCAGAAAAAGCAAATGGACATACCCAAGAGATATTGAGAACATTGTTTCACTAAAGTTTATATAAAAAAAGAATAAATGATTCATAATAGAAATACGAGATTTTGTATATTTCTTTCATTAATTGTTTATATTAGAACATACATCCACCAACAATATACACAAACATGCAACTTTTAAATTCCATAGATTCATTTAGCATGACCTAGGGCATAGGTAGTTGTTACATAGGATATCTTTGCTGCCATGTTTGTCTTCTCTCGTGACAGACTAATAAACCAGATTTCCCTTTGGCCAGAGAGAATGCCAACAAATTCCTACTCGACATCATTTCCAGTGAGCGAAGGTGTTCTTTGAGTAGAGAAGAAATCTTTTACTTTTTAAAGGCTTCAATAGGATCATGCATGAGAGCTTTTGCTTTTTAGCGGGAAGTGATTTTATTGGTTGGAATATCATTTGATTTATTTTTCTTGCCAAATGATATCTCTGTATGATTCAGTTGTACAGAGATAGATTTTTAGTCATTTATCTTTTAGCTACAGACGTGTTAAACCTCTGATTCAGATCCTGATTGCTACAAAGTTGTTCTGAGAAGAAACCACTTTTTACCAATTCTATATTATACTCTGCTTCAAACTAGATCTCTTTCTGATTCACTCTATATCAAAACTTGTCAGTTAAATGTGAACACCAAGAAAATAAAAGTAAAAATAAAAAAAGTTACTCTCTGTGCAGAGGCACTGAGTATCTAAATCTCTGTTTAAAGGCACTATTCATACTTTGCTTGGCCATTGATGCATTCTGTAGCCGAGAAGTCAATAATGGTTTCCACTACAGGGATGCAGGTTCAAATTCTGCCAGCGAGTGCATATTTTTCTAATATGATTTCTTGAATATTCAGGCAAGTAGATGAAAGTAAATACTGTTTAATAAATAAGTGGGGCGTCTACTCAAATACAAGTATCCAGTAAAAATAATGTTTAAGTAATTTATATATATATATATATATATATATATATATATATATATACACACAGTAGGATTTTTATCTGTGGTAGGTAGTTTCCTCACAGATAGTGAAATACATAGATAATAGCAAAACCAGTGGCATGCAGAGGTTTGGTGATGCCCAGATCCAACTCTTTCATTGTATGCTCCTAACACTCAAGTAGTGGGGAGCTATAGGGCCTATTATTGAGAAATGTGAGAAAGGAAGTTATTTTGAATATGTAAACCATATGAAACATGAAATAAACACTTTATTTAAAATTATAAAAACTAAATTTTTATTTTGCTCTTTGATTTGATGCCCTCCTGATAGGGATGCTTGAGGCCGTTACACCATCTGTACCCCTTCTGCATGCTACTATATATACTTATATATATTCACAGTAAAACCAACACTCTATTTTAAGATGTTAACGTTTTCTGATACAACACCTTGCTGTCAATTGGAACACATTTTCTGTTCATGTCTCCCGCCCACAGAATTATGTAAAGGGGAAAAGCTAGCATTAATATAGAAATCATTTGTTGTATCTGTCTCTTATTTATTTCAGAACATTTAAAGTGATTAATTTTATTTTACATATTCAAAATACCATTATTAATTATTAAAAGTATCGAGCTCCATTCAACTAGTGAGTCAGTCTAGTTCCAAAATCAGTCAGTTATGTGCCATGCATGATACATGCATAGGCAATCATGTATCTTTCAATACATGACTGATGAGGCAGATTTTTTTTCCGCAGTAGGTTGCCATTTCTTTCTGCGGTAGACCAGTTGTCATCCAAGGCTATAGAACCCATTCTGTCCTGCTATTTACCCATAGTCAGTCAGTTATGTGCCATGCATGATACATGCTTAGGCAATCATGTATCTTTCAATACATGACTGATGAGGCAGATTTTTTTTCCGCAGTAGGTTGCCATTTCTTTCTGCGGTAGACCAGTTGTCATCCAAGGCTATAGAACCCATTCTGTCCTGCTATTTTCCCATAGTCAGTCAGTTATGTGCCAGGCATGATACATGCTTAGGCAATCATGTATCTTTCAATACATGACTGATGAGGCAGATTTTTTTTCCCGCAGTAGGTTGCCATTTCTCTCTGCGGTAGACCAGTTGCCAACCAAGGCTATAGAACCCATTCTGTCCTGCTATTTACCCATAGTCAGTCAGTTATGTGCCATGCATGATACATGCTTAGGCAATCATGTATCTTTCAATACATGACTGATGAGGCAGATTTTTGTCCCGCAGTAGGTTGCCATTTCTCTCTGTGGTAGACCAGTTGTCATCCAAGGCTACAGAACCCGTCCTGCTATTTACCCATAGCTGAGGGGAGAAGAATAGGATTCATACCTTTCCCAAGGGTATTAGCAAGTAAGTGACTGTAATGGATTCAACTGTAATTCAAACTCAGATTCCTCAATCTGATCCATTACTCCAAGGATGGCCAACCTGTGGCACATGCGCCATAAGTGGTGCATTGGATGCTTACAAGTGGCGCATTGCATCCTTTTGATGAAAAGAAACTAAGCCACTTCTACTCATTCATTTCAGTGATTTTATATTTATTGCAAGTCCTTTGCGAAAGTGCTAAAAGTTTGATTTTTGTTTGTCCCATTTCTGTTTGTTATAACTTTAAAATATGTCCATATTACAACGCGTACTGAAAGGAAGTGAATGCTTGTGTGGCGCATTTAAATTAATCGTACAAAATATTGGCGCATAGAATCAAAAGGTTGGCCACCCCTGCATTATTCCATTGTGCCTCCTAGTTTCAAAATACTAATAAATAAACTCCTTTGTTTTATAACTGGTGTTGCTATAGAAAATATGATGTCACTACTAATTTAAATTAAAGTAATTGTAAGATTAGCTGTTTCCTTATGTGGAAACATTTAGCATTTACAAACTGAACAGTTAGCATTACTGTTAATTGAAATATATAAAATATTTCTCTTAAGACTGTTTTCCGAGAAAAGAGGATTCTAATACTCACTTACTGCTATTACTATTTCTTGTATTGGTGAGGTTTCTCTTTCTAATCTTTTAAAGTTAAAGTAATGTGAAAAGTTAGCATCTTCATTATGTCATATTTCCCTTTGGGTCAACATGTGCAATAGATTTTAATTGTTGCTGTTGAAAAATATATATATGTGTGTGTGTGTATGTGTGTGTATGTGTATATGTCATATATATATAAATACACATATATATAAATACACATATACATATTTATATAGATACACATATACATATATATATATATATACACATATATATATATGCATATACATATATATATATATATATATATATATATATATATATATATATATACACATAGATATATATATATATATATATATAAATAGACATATATATATAAATACACACATATATATATACATATTTATATAGCTACACATATACACATATATATATATATATACACACATATATATATATATATATATATATATATATATATTGTGAGGGAGGGAGGGAGAGGGAGAGAGAGAGAGAGATATCCTGTTTAAATATATACTTAATCTATTAAAATTTCGTCATTGCTCACATATTCTGTAGAAGCAAATTTCTGTTGCCTAAAGTCACTACTTCAGATATTTGCTTAGTATTTGTTCTCTTTTCTGGATTTAATGATTGTATAAATTGTCCAATTTTTTTGTTGATTATGGGGGCTTCTTAGACATTTTTAATGATTTTTGTTATACTACTGTAGGCAGTATAAAAGTAAAAGTTAGTGTATTCTTAATACAATTTTTTATACATAAAGCCTAGAAAATAGATAAAAACCCCCAAAACTAAAGTATTTTGCCAGTTTTGTTCAACAAAATCTGTTATATATAATGGTTTGATGATATACCAGTCAACATCACGGGGTTTGGTGTGATCAATGTCTCCATTCATATGCTCACATAGACTCAAACTCAACATGGAGGCCTGCATCAATTTCCCTGAGGAGGTAGTTCTGCCGTGGGTCAAGACGGTAGCCGCTGAAAGAACCTATGTCTGGCAACAGGACTCTGAATCATGCCACACCAGCAAGGTGAACCCAGTCATGGCTGTCAGACAAATTCTGCAACCATATCACTCCTTACATTTGGCCACATAACTCCCCAGACTCCAACCTCTTTGATTATTATGTGTAGTATTATTATCCAGTTGAGTGAAAGACCAACAAAACTCCTTAAAACATCAAAGATAAACTGAAGGCAAGGATTATGGTAGCATTCACTAACTTAAACAAGGAGACTGAGATTTGCAGAAGATTCCAAAGGCTGTGGTTGAAGCCAATGTTGATTTTATTGAATGAATTTAGTCTTTTGTATTTCAAGATATTTTTGTGTAATTTTGGTAAATATAACTGTTAAAATGAGATGTCTGTGTCATTTTCATTTTTGCATAATTTAGATGACAATTTATCCATCACATCATCTATCTATCTATCTATCTATCTATCTATCTATCTATATATATATATATATATATATATATGTGTATTAAATCAAATTTCATGTGGGCAGTGACTGACCATGACTGCCAGTTTGATTCACTTTCATGCAATCATCAGGTGGCCTGTGAGTGTAGTGTGTGAAAATAGGAACTCTTATACTTCTATAGTCCAAGATAGTAAGAGTGTAAGTGTCTGCATATCTAGTACACATTGACCAAACTCATCTGGAGAAGGATAATCTATCCAACCACAATAAAAATAGGCATAAATATCAACAATTAATAAAAAAAAAACCAGAAATGTTTACTAGTGTGACAAAATATTGTGTTCTAGCTGGAATTTTCATAAGTAGGTTTTGTAGGGTGGGGTTGAAAGTCTGTACACTGATACAAAGTTTTACAGTTTGCTAGCCCCAACCAGTTTTGAACTTAGTCATCCTTCTCCTAGACTGGTTGCCAACCAAAGCTAGAAATCTGTCCTGCTATTAGTCCCAATAGTGGTAGATGCATTTGAATTTGAACTTGATACGTAAATACCATTTTCATTGCTTATATATATATATATATATATATATATATATATATATATATATATATATATATATATGTATATGTATGTGTGTGTATGTGTGTGTCTGTGTGTGTGTATATATGGGTATGACAAAAAATATACATATATGCACATATACTTGCATGTATCTATATATATATATATATATATATATATATATATATATATCTTTCTCTGGTGCTCAATGTTATATAACAGAGTTATTAAGTATATATTAGTGAATATACATAATATCCAATGTTGATATCTGCAATCTTCAGGTACTGAATACAATCTGACCATTATGAGATTCGTGCTCTCTTGGTCATGATTTAAAATTGTGTGTTAAGACTTGTTTATTTAATTATTGTTGCCTAAAATATTATAATTAATCATCTATAACTTATATCATTCAAATTTATAAGTTGAAAAGATGAAGAATTAAAAAAATTAAAATTAAGAATTATTTTAAATAAAAAAAAAAATTTTAATTAAGTAAACACGTTAATTATTAACGGGGATAATTTCATAATGGTCAGAATGTGTTCCTGAAGGTTTGCAAGAAATTCTGAGTTGGGCTATCATCATTGGATATTATGCAATAATATATATGATTGACTCTCCCGTCGAATTTGATGTATGAGGGTCAGGCAGATCAGTTTCTAGAAACTGAAAGCCCGACACCGACACATGAGATTTGATTATAGTGGTGAAGGCTTTGTGCAGGGCCATCCACACTTTTTGGAGGGACGAATACAGGGATCTGGTGCAGCAAATGCCACAAGGTCCCCAAACGGTCCTCGAGCAGGTTTTGAATTCAGAGTTGTCCTCCTCCTAGACCAGTTGCTATCCAAGGCTATAGAACCCAGTCTGTCCTGCTATTTACCCATAGTTGGAGGGAGAAGAAGAGGATTCACACCTTTCCCAAGGGTATTAGCACGTAAGTGAATGTAATGGATTCGACTGGAATTCGAACTTGGCTCTCCGATTCCTCAATCCAAGCCGTTATCCATTACTCCACCGTGCCTACTAATATATATATATATATATATATATATATATATATATATATATATATATATATATATATATATATATATATATATATATATATGTGTGTGTGTGTGTGTGTGTGTGTGTTTGTGTGTGTGGATGTGATTGGATGAAAAACAACCAATCATAAAGCTACCTTTTTAGATTTTCACCAAACCCCCAGGAGAGCGGTTTTTACGAACTCTCATCCTCTTTTGCTTGTTGGGACTCTCAGAGACAACACGTTCACCGTCACATTCACAATATAAAAAATTACTGATTGACAACACAACTATCCTACAACAAGAAAATAATAAATTCATGCTACAGATCTTAGAAGGAATTTATATTAAAAAATTAAAGCCGGCACTGAACAGAATCAACTATGAATACTGAAGTAATATTCTGAAATGCCTGCAAAGGAACAATTTTTTCATGCTTTAATGTGTGCATGACTATTATAACATAGAGGAAAAAATTCCATAATGGATAATTTTTTCATGTTCTAATGAACACTCAGCACATTCTCAACCATTTGCATTTAAAAGTATAATGAAAAATTACGGTAATGGATAGCGACACACAGCTTTGTATAAATACTTGTACCCCTGAACAACATGTAGTTTTGTACTACTTGCACCCCTGAAGATGATCTTGGAAAAAGATTGAAAGTACTTGGCAAATGAAAATAAAAGAAATTTAAACACTTATAGCACATTTCTCTCATCATTCAATATCAATATAAGAAAGGTTATTTGTGAGTATGAACTGATTTTGTTAAAAATTAGCAGACATAATGTCTGCAATTTATTCAATCAGACATGCCTAAAAGAGAATGTGCTGCCTAAATACACAAATTTTGGAATATAGGCTATTTAATTTGTATATAGCATCTATAAAATAGTCCAGCATGGGAATGGAACCTAAGCATAAACACGATATCCCTTTACATTTCATAACACAGCTCATACATATACCCTGAAGGTAGTTTTATATAGATAACATGTACCCTGAAATTTAATAAATTTTGTGTACATACAGATACAGGTAATGACGCTAGTCATGTAATGGTCATACAGATTTTTATATGGTGAAATGAAGATTTCACTTAAAAATAATGTTTTGTACAGTCTTATAAAAGTTCTGTTACTTACAAAGAAAGATGATAACCACTTACAAAAAATGTGTAAATGCAAAATCAAACAATACTTCTGCATCAGGTTTGACGAACTGGAAGGAGAGGGTACACCATTGATGGCATCAATGTGAGTGTGAGAAGGAAAATTTGGTAAACTATCAGTCTCTACCAATGATGTGTTTTGATTAAAATGTTACAATACACACAAGTGTATATAAACAAAATTAGATTCTGATTACAGTTAAATGTAATGAAAACTGAAAAAGTCAGCATTTTATTTGCTACAATGCAATAATCATGCTATGGGTAGCCATGTTGCTTTCTGAAACTTTTCATTTGTGGCAAGTCATGTCAGAACCAGAAAATCTTTCAGATTTTGGAGGTTTTCAGATTTTGGATTTCAGATAAAGGAGATTCAATATGTATATATATATATATATATATATATATATATATATATATATATAATAATATATGAAAATCAGTGTTTAATGTCTCTGGTAAAAAGTAATATAATATTCATATGAGTTTTTATATTACTTTCAAGAGTATTATATTTCTTTTATCATCTGAGTATTGTGTGACCATAACATTACATACCCCTGAAACTTTTAGTCACAGTGTCAGTGATACTTGAGTAATATTTTTCATATATTTTATGTTTGAACCCTTTTGTACATATATTTTTATACCTTACATGATCATTGTAGCTGTAGTGTCTACAAATTTACCTTTTTATATTGTGTGTGTGTGCATATATATATATATATATATATATATATATATATATATATATATATATATATATATATATTAATCAATTTCATCAAGCAAGGTAGTAAAACCACTAGGACAAAAGGAGCTACTGGGTGTGAAAGAATTAGAAAACAGAAACACTTCTAAGCAGCAAGAACAAAAGAAGAGTGATCAAGAGGACAGTAGATAATGATTGACATTGCATTTAAATTTTTTAAACTTAAAATTTGCTGGAAAGCATGGAGTTGTTCCACAAGTGAGAAGTGTGAGTAAAGAAACTGTTAGAATAGAAATTACAGTTAATTCTATCCAACTAAAGTCTCTCTCTCTCTCTCTCTCTCTCTCTCTCTCTCTCTCTCTATATATATATATATATATATATATATATATATATATATATATATATACATATATATATATATATATATATATATATATATATATATATATATATATATATATATATATATATATATATATATATATATATATATAAGGAGGCACGGTGGAGTAATGGATAACAGCTTGGATTGAGGAATCGGAGAGCCGAGTTCAAATTCCAGTCGAATCCATTACATTCACTTACGTTTCCTTGGGAAAGGTGTGAATCCTCTTCTTCTCCCTCCAACTATGGGTAAATAGCAGGACAGACTGGGTTCTATAGCCTTGGATGGCAACTGGTCTAGGAGAAGGACAACTCTGAATTCAAAACTTGCAGAGGGTCGTTTGGGGACCTTGTGGCATTCGTTGGACCAGGTCCCTGTATTCGTCCCTCCAAAAAGTGTGGATGGCCCTGCACAAAGCCTTCACCACTATAATCAAATCCTGTGTGGGTGTCGGGCTTTCAGTTTCTGGGAACTGATCTGCCTGACCCTCATACGTCGAGTTCGACGGGAGAGTCCATCATATATATATATATATATATATGATGGACTCTCTCATGGTTTTCAGTGTTTGGGTGTCTTTCAGTTCAGTTTTTATGTTTATGTCTCATATGAGACAATAATCCGGCATGGGATTTGCAAAGGTCCACACAAGGAACATGCTGAAGGGTTGACCATCATATGGGCTGATGTATTAGCCTGAGGTTTAGTGTTGGTTCTTAATTCTCTCAGATGGTTGAGACAATTCTTTTCAAAGTTAGTTATACATTGGTAGCAGGTGTTTCTCCACTATGCTCAGTTTTCAAACTCGGGTATAGGGATGTTTGCAGCATTTAAATTGTATTTAAGTGTGTCCTTAAAGCATAACCAAGGACAGTGTACATTATGCTTACCATGAAAAAGTTGGCTATACATGATGATTTTTCACTCATTCTAATGACATGACCAGCCCATCTGAACTGTGATTGCATCAGAATTGATTCAATACCACCGACGCCACATTTGATGAAAAGATCAGGGTTAGAGATTTTGCCCTGCCATGTATAACCACATATAGAGCAAAGACAGCATTTATAAAAAGCATCAATTGATGTTCGTCCGTCTGGTGTCCATGACTCTGACCCATAAAGAAGCATGGTGAGAATGACTGCTCAATAGACACTGATTTTCGTTTTCAGTGAAATTTCATGAACATCCCAGAGATGATGCTTAAGCTTCCCAAAGACATTGGTTGCCTTTGATATTCGGTTAACTATCTCGTCATCCAAAGTCCATAATATCAGCAATCACCATGAAAACAATAATAGGACAATGTGATATATGAGCTAATAAAAACATAGATATCTACTACTAAGAGGGAACTGATTTAAAATCCAACAAGTACCAACAGCTTTAATACATATATATATATATATATATGTATGCATGTATGTATGTATGTATGCATGTCTGTGTTTATTAAAAATATCTATATTTATTAAAACAAAAATTAAATGCATTTGCATTATACACAGTTTTGACTTTCTGACAAAGCTGAATCAACATGTATGGTCAAACCAATTGCATAAAAGCGTTTCTACATTGTCTTTTTATCTCCGCCTCAGTTTTGGATACTATTATGCATTCTACAGACATATATATATATATATATATATATATATATATATATATATATATATTTATTTAAAAGTGTATATAAAGAGAAAAATCAAAAAGTATAATGAATCAGTGGACAGACTAATTCCTGGTGGGTCTCTCTACGAAACTCTGGCGTTGGGATGGTGAACATAACATCAATCAGCTATATGACAAACCTAACTTTTACTTGTATTAGTTCTAACTATATATATATATATATATATATATATATATATATATATAAAACGCAGGATACGTGTGTGTGTATGTGTGTGTGTGTGTGTGTGTGTGTGTGTAACGAATGCACGGACGCAATTTTTTACAGATTTGCACCAAAATTTACTTGCACATGCTCCAAGTTAGTGGAAAGGCTAAGACTGACTTTACATTTCCCAACTTCCATCGATAGTGGAAATAATCAATTTTTTCATGCTTCTACGGCAGTTTTCATGTAGTTTGCAGCTATTTTCTACTGGCCAGAGTGAGAGCCTATAGATGGCTGCCACAAATCGGCAGGAAGATTCTATTAGCCAGCGTGAGAGCCAACAGCTGACTGACATGAATGTTAACTAGCATGCTAGCATGCAAAAAAAATCGATAGCTGCATTCGTCACAAGTGGAAAAAATTTTAATCTCCAATTGGCTTATTCGCTTGCTTAAACTCAACATTGATTCTGATTCCGCAGAACTGGGTTGGGTATGAAAAAGTATTTGTTGTTAACATTCTTTTTTCATTCGTTTTTTTCCAGTTACAAGTCCTTTTTGAAAGCTGATCGTTTTGTGTTCATTTTGTTTAGTTCTTTTTTCGTAACAGATTTAATGTTTAGTATAGAGCTTAGAAAAATTCGCAGTGTGAGATAGGCAAGAAGTAAGGCATGTAGCAACATCAGCACAGCAAAGGGCACTCCTTTAAAGGCAAGGAAGGGCAAAAATATTTTAAGTCAAGTGATAGCGATAGCTGTATGAGTTGTACGATTTTTGAATCAAGCATAGGCAATGCCAGGCCATGCTGCTAGTAGATATATATATATATATATATACATACATATATATATATATATATATATATATATATATATATATATATATATATATATATTATATATATGTAAAGTACATATAAAAAACAAAAATTGAAAAGTCTCAGCAGTCAATTGGTGGTTAACTCTGACAAGTGGATGGAGCAATTCTGGAGGGGTCCATCTACAAAACTCTGAAGTTAGGATGCTGAAGGTAACATCACTCAGCTAAGTGACAAATCTCTTACTTGTATTAATTATATATAAATATATAGCACATTTTCAAAAATATATATATATATATTTATATATATATTGTTGAAAATGTGCTATATTTATATTAGAAGAGGGCTCAGTAATAGAGATAGAGCATTTATGGATATTGATAGTGAGAATATAGGAGTCACCAACCCATGGTGATTGTCAGTGCTACTGTTCCTTTACTGGGTTGTATATATAGCAAGGTTTCATGGAAGTAATGGAAGAAGAAATTACTTCTTAACTGTTTTTTTTGCTTAGGGCTTATTACTGAGAATCGCTTATGGTCATCACTTCTAGGACCATACTACTAGAGAGTCATTCCCCTTGGGTTCTGCATGATGTTGGAGGGCCAGTGACAATCATGGCAAACTATACTCAATATAGGGTGTGGCAGAAATACCTCCCAGAAATATTTCCCAGATATTAGCTAGATGAAGACATCATTGCCACTAATGTCTCACCATTATGTGTGAGGTATTTCTGGGAGGTATATATGGCAGGTAAGTCTACCACTCACCATATTTGTAAAATCAAGCTATGATTTTATTAGTCATTCTAATGACCTGCATTGCTTGGACATAAAACATTTTAGATGTAAATATTCAATGATAGTGATATTTTTTAAATCATTTCACCTCAAGCAAGGTGATAATGCCACTAAGATGCAAGTGAAAGTGACTGAGAAGTGAGGTGAAAGGGTAATAAAAGAACAGGTTTCAAGAAGACACAAGATAACAATTGTCATTGCATTTAAAATTTTGAAGATTGTAGGTGACAGGGAAGCAAGAAACCAGAAGCAAGAAGTGCGAGAAAAGAAACTATTTGAATAGAATTGATAGCTGCATCTTGCAAGTTGATGCTATGAAATGATTAAGTAGTGCTATATAAAAGATTTACATGAAGGCAGTTTATAAATAAAAATAAGTTTATTTCAAAGTGATTAAAATGCTGACGCAAAATTTCCTAAATTAAATTATGCTTTAAATTTTTATGATTATTTTATAAAGCAATGCTATCTGTGATTATATAAACTAAATTGAAATAACAATGAGAAAAACAGATTTTACTTATCATAACAGAATTATAACTGCAATCCAGAACAGCAAGAGATAATATGGTTGTTTGAAAGAAATTATTTGTGATGAAGATTAAGTGTTAAATTTTGTTCTTTTTCTTCAGGACTTGAGCGATCATAGCTCTCCACAACTTCCTGCCCTTTGACAACATTTGACATTTTATCATCCCTCTTTCACTGTTCTGATATCCATTTATAAAATTTTCAGTAGGTAGGTCACACTCTCTGCATCATTTTGCCTTCACTATGTCCTGTGAGTGTCAAATTCTCCAAGGCTTCTTTTCTCATATGTATCCCAGAAATTTCAACTGTCTCTATTTGATTTTAAGCATAAGTATTCTTTCACTCTATTTACATTGTTCAGTCTGTTGTTCTTATCTTTATTGTTATATTCGCAACATTTCAGCCATTGTATGCTCCAATCCTCTCCAGGTGATAT
This sequence comes from Acanthosepion esculentum, assembly GCA_964036315.1. Classification (NCBI taxonomy): domain Eukaryota; kingdom Metazoa; phylum Mollusca; class Cephalopoda; order Sepiida; family Sepiidae; genus Acanthosepion; species Acanthosepion esculentum. The sequence goes on from OZ038486.1 coordinate 74,951,394, forward strand.
TAGTTGGAATTTCAAACTGAACAATTTATTTTGTCCAATGGGGTAGATTGTTCTATTTCTATATGGAACTCAACTCTCCAAGTTTTGTTCACCTCTGCTGTAGCTGGGTATTGAGCTCACAACTCTTTGGGTCAAGTCACTGGATTAATTCAACCAACGCTTTTATTCACTGGGTCATGTGTCCTTGGGACAACAGTTCGAACATTGTAAATAGTGTATACAAAAAGATATAACATATTTATTAAATGATTGATTTTTGATTAAACATAGTTGCTTACATAATTTATGATTTATGTTATTTATAGAACATATATATATTGATTTGTATGTATGAATATAAAGAAAGAAATGGTTTTAGGCTTCTTTTAGCCAACTAAACTGTACATTATATGTATATATGTTTTAGACATCTTGTGAGCTCCTTTAAGAAAACATGTCTTTCTGGTCAAACATTTGGCGGTCAGAGAGAGAGAGAGAGAGACACTTTGTTGGTTGTTTTTTATTTAGCAGCATATCAACTTCTATGAATTATTTCATGCCAAAATTTAAATATTTTGTACACAATTTTATTTTTTTGGAGATAATAATGGTTTTAGTATTACAAGTTTTACTAATTAACCCATAGCTGGGGAAAAGGGAGACTTTATATTTTCATGCCAAATCTGTCTGTCTTATGTATTATGAGAATTCTACTTCTTTTCCTTTAATATAACATAACAAAAAAGGGGATGCAACTCCTGTTCCTTATTTATGAATCACTACAAATGCATTAAGATTGCCTTTTTCAACATAATCTCCTTCTTGGTGAATGTGCTTAATTCAGTGGTAAATATTAATAACAGAGATCAAACATAGAACAAAAATTTTAGATCCTAATTCAGCTAATAATTATGCAAAGAATATTTTTCCACCCTTATATAGCAGAAAAATCATATTTCGCCAATCCAGTTCAAAATCCAGGAATTTACTGTTTCAAACACTATCTTCCATACCAATGCAATTACCTCAGCTACAAGGCATACCCAGGTTCAAATAGGTGTTAATTTTGTTTCATTGATCAAAATGAAAAATCATTTTCCTTATCTATTTTATTCCACCATTTTTAGCAAATACCTTGAGGATATTTTCATTTCAGTAAGACAAATTGGGTAAGTGTTACTTCTGTTTAATGTTCTCTCTGATAATTATTATTCTTCATTGCTTTGTCTCTTGTTATCTTTACCATGATTACTTTGCTACTAATCATTATTAATCATTGTTTTCCTTCGAGTCATTTTTAATTATTATTATTATTGTTATTTTTTCTTTGTTATTATTATTACTTGTTGTTATTATTCTTAGTGTTTCTTGTTGCTCTTCTTCTTTTTATTATTATTATTATTATTATTATTGTTGTTGTAGTGTTTTGTCTTTACTTCATTTAGTATGAGATGCCCCAAGTCTCAACCAGAGACTTCCAGAAAGAACAAGTTTTTGTAGCAGAAGATGCAAACAGATGCCATGCAAAGAAGAAGGGAAAAAAAATGTGTAATTGCGGTCACTGAAGAGAGTAATATCTATACACAATGTAAGAAGTTCCCATGTGTAATATTTTTTGCAGTTGATATATTTAGGGCTACCAGGTATCTCTCTCATATATTTATTTGCGCCTTTTGATATAATTCCCAAAGATCCAATAACAGGTTATTATTATTATTATTATTGTTATTATTATTATTATTATTATTATTATTATTATTATTGTTATTGTTGTTGTTGTTGTTGTTGTTGTTGTTGTTGTTGTTGTTGTTGTAATAATAATAATAATAATAATAATAATAATAATAACAACAACAACAACAACAACTACACATTCTTTGGTTATTTATTTGCCTCCACTGCTATTATTATAATTGTAGTAATTATTTTGCCTCAAGTTTATGTTATCATTATCTTTTTTCTTTAGAAATGTTGTTATTACTTTCTCATATAATAAGACTCTTCTATTTCTGTCTTCCACCCCAGTTCCTCTTTGATTTCTTTTTTGTAAAAATAATTATCAAGGAAAATGTTACAAGAAAAAGGAAAAAACACTATGAGATAATTATTACTCAGGGTTTTCTTTTTAAGATATGTTTCTTTATCTAAAAAAAAAAAATGATAAATTTGACTTGATTTTCACAGAATTTCTCTGTTGAGGTCAGCAAAGATGTTGCTTCTTAATTCATAGAAGATTCTTTCACAATGAATACATCTCACGGATCCTTGCTTGAATTAATTCTCTCCTTGCTACCAGTGATATTTTTTCTCTGCTAATCCTGAATAAGAACTGGGGA
>OZ038486.1:74958708-75096208 GCA_964036315.1 Acanthosepion esculentum
GTCGAATTTACTGCTTATAAACTTTAATCTTCCATGAATCTCTCATGTACATTCATAACTGCACATGGCGTATCAAATGTAAACAAATGACGTCACACATTATGAAATGGACAAAGTCTGACAATTATTTAAAGACATTTTTATGTTTAGCATTCTTTTTAATGTGTGACGTCATATATATAAAAACAATGTTAAACATAAAAATGTCTTTAAATATATATATGTGTATATGTATATTTATATACAGTAAAATCTCGTAGTACGAATACACCATTATATGAGCTATTTGCTTTATGTGCTGCCATTTGGGAGCATTTTTCTATCATAGGACGAGTAAAAATTTGCAGTATGAGCAACTATCATATACATGGAAGCAGTCGGTTACTGAGGAAAAGGTAAACACTGACAGCTGACGTCATCTATTTCTAAGAAACAACACAGTCAAAGTCAGTGAGAAGCACATCTGGAAGCGCCTGACATGCTGAATATTTGTTTTATTGGAGAAAATTCTTCAAAGTACTTATCACAGATAACTTCAACTACCAACACTATCGATTGCCTCTCTTTTCTGAGGAGCATGGAGTGGAGCTGATGACAGAGGAACTTCACCTGCTTCAGGAGCATGGATGATGTAAAGGAACTAGCCAAGGAAGAAAGTTTGTCGGAGGTTGCCCCCACAAGTGAGATCAAAGAAGTTCTGGCGATATGGAAAAATGTGCATGACTTTGTGGAAAAATAGCACCCACAAAAATTAAGTGCAAGTCATGTGGCTGCTTTGTTTAACTGAAATTGTGTTGACTATTTTCATGACATTTTGAAATCACTTGAATCATTTGATTCACTTTCAGCCCTTGCAGGTCATTTCTTTAGAAACTTATCAATAGAAATCTGTTTCCTTCTTACGAAACAGAATTTTATTGAGAAGTTTCTTAAGTTCTGAGTGAAAATACTAGAAACTTTCTTATGAAAGGTTTGCAGTTTATTTTTTTTCTTCATTCTCTCTTGTCATGTTCTTATTACACATACTTTTGTGATTTAATTTCTTACTGTATGTTTTCTATTTTTTTAAATTCTAAAACAAACATTTTGGATGCTTTGGGGAAATTAAACAGATTAATTAATCTTTCAGTAATTTCAGCGGGATAAAATGCTTTGTAATACTTGTAATTTACAATATGAGTTTGGTCCAGGAACCAAATAAACTCATACTGCAAGGTTTTACTGTATATAAATATAATATATCATACATATAATGCTGGTGTTAATAAAACAGTTCTCAATGTAATAAAACAAAGGTATTAGTTATATATCAATAAATATATATATTATCCTTCACCAATAGCATGACTTGGAGTTTCATGCATAATGCAATCTTCAGGACCTGAGTATGGACTAACTGTTATGTAATTTAAATTTTAACAAAAATATCTGGTTGTTGGAAATATTATTTGGGGATTACAGTATATTATTATAAATAAATATATTTATTAATTTATGATATATATATGTTTATAAATATATATCATTGCCCATTGAGTGCTGGTGTTAATAAAATAGTGCTCAGTGCAATATAACAGAACCATAAACTATACGTTAATAGATATACATTTTTTCCTTCATCAAACATGAACCTCGGAGTTGTGCTACTAGTGAGTATATATATATATATATATATATATATATATATATATATATATATATATATATATATATATATATATATATATATATATATATATATATATATATATATATATATATATATATATATATATATATATATATATATATATATATATATATATATATATATTGGAGTCACGGTGGAGTAATGGATAACGTCTTGGTTTGAGGAATCGGAGAGCCAAGTTCGAATTCCAGTCAAATCCATTACATTCACTTACATGCTAATACCCTTGGGAAAGGTGTGAATCCTCTTCTTGTCCCTCCAACTATAGGTAAATAGCAGGATAGACTGGGTTCTATAGCCTTGGATGGCAACTGGTCTAGGAGAAGGACAACTCTGAATTCAAGACCTGCAGAGGGTCGTTTGGGGACCTTGTGGCACTCGGTGCACCAGGTCCCTGTATTTGTCCCTTCAAAAAGTGTGGATGGCCATGCACAAAGCCTTCACAACTATAATCAAATCTCAGTTGTCGGTGTCGGGCTCTCATACGTTGAATTCGATGGGTGAGTCGATCATACATATATATATATATATATATATATATATATATATATATATATATATATATATATATGTATATGTATGTATGTATATATATATATGTGTGTGTGTGTGTATGTATGTATGTATATATATATATATATATATATATATATATATATAAGGTGTTTTTAAGTTTTGTTGAACAGTATTGACAAGATATGTTTATGAGCTCACAGTATGAGTTTAATTAGTTCCCAGACCAAGCTCATATTGCAAATTACACGTATTACAAAGCATTTCATCACACTGAAATGATTGAATGATTATTATGAAGGAAGCATGGTAGAGTAATGGATAGCGGCTCAAATACCAGTCGAATCCATTACATTCACTTATATGCTAATACCCTTGGGAAAGGTATGAATCCTCTTCTCCCCCCCAGCTATGGGTAAATAGCAGGACAGACCAGGTTCTATAGCCTTGGATGGCAACTGGTCTACCGCAGAAAGAAATAGCAACCTACTGTGGAAAGAAAATCTGCCTTGTCAATCTTGTATTGAAATATACATAATTGCTTACGCGTGTATCACGCATGGCACATGACTGATGTTTATTCAAGTTTTTAGTAACCTTTTGAAATTTCTGAATAAGTTGTTTTAGAGAGTCAGTAAACTTTCTAAAGTTGAGTTCATTACATTCACTGAGGTATAAATCCATGTCTTCTCTCCCTATCTAGCTATCTGTTAAATAGTAGGGAAGACTAGGCTTTCTAGCTGTGGTGGGTTACACTCTGCAGAGACCTGTTGCCAGACATAGGCTCCTACAGCAGTCACCCTCTAGAACCATGGCAGCATTACCTTCTCAAGTTACATGATCTAGGTCTCCATGGTGAATCTGGGAAGATGAATGGAGGCATAATATCGTCATCACTAGTGATCACTCCAACCATTATGATGTTAACTAGATATATCATCCAAATCTTTCCAAATCATCTGCACCCCTCCTTGGATTGACACCCAAACACTCTGAGATCTTTGTAATGGAGTTTATGGCATGAATGCCAAGCAGTATAGCATGTTGTTTCCAAATTTTTTATGGAGTAAATTGTATCATGGTGCTCTTTTTTTTTTACAGACAGTGCCCAACTGACCCTACTATACTTTGCAGTTAACAAAATAAAAAACAAACAATCCTCAAGCTTGAAATTAAAAATATAAAATGGCGACAATTTACCCATCGCAGCCTGTAGTTATTGTAAGATCCATAATCCTTCTAGACTGGTTGCCAAATAAGTCTAAATAGACCAGTCTGCCCTATGATTTAACATATATCTGGAGAGAGAAGAGGTTGATTCATAGCTTTCCCAAGGGTATTTGTGTAAAAGTGAATGCAGTGAAACTCAGTTGGAATTCAAACCTAAATCCCTGATTTTCCATTTCAAGCTGCGATCAGTTACACCACCTGCACATTCACAAGTAGAATTATAGAATGATATCAATAGTAACAATTTTTTAAAGAGCATGTATATGGCAACAGAAGTAACTGCAAGACACAACCATGACAATGCATTTCAGAAGATTACTGAGCAAAATACTATTAAGAGATGATTTTAAACCACTGCCAAACCTTTCTTTTTTGCTTTTTGTTTTATTTTGTAACTCTCTGCAATAGGAGATTAGAAAGGCTGCCTCATGATTTCTTAAGTGTTTTTTTCTTCAGAAGCTGATTGACAACTGTACCTTATTGAATTACTCTTGTGCTTATTTTCTTTTATTGAATAGTAGCATACGCTGTTCACTTGTTAAAATTAGCCATAATGTTAGGAAAACTATTAGAGCTATCAACCTAAAAATGATTTCTCTCAGATTTAGAAACAATGATTATTTTCAATAAGTATATATCTTACATACATTCATAACCTATAAGCAATTGCATTGCTGTGATGGCTTCATGTGGCTAATGGTAAGGCACAATTAACTTAAAAGTGGTTTCCCTGATTGAAAAAGGGAATACAGTTACATTTCCTGTTGAGGAGTATATTTTCTTTAGTAGAATCTCAGTTTTTATGCTGTGAGACATTAATTTCACTATTTACAACGTTCGAATTGTTGTCCTCATCTTTATTGCCATATTCACAATGTTTTGGATGTTGTACACTCTGACCTTCTGCAGGTGATATACAGTGGACTATGGTAAGTTTTTAGCCACCCTTGATTACAGCAATTTTGGCTTGTGTAATAATGTCTTTTCTTTTTTTTCAGACAATACCATGTTTGTATCAAGCTACTCTCATCTATGAACGATAGTTGACTTATATTTTATTTAGGTTTTTCCAGGTTAATCATCAAACAATTAATAATATTGTCAAAAAATTTAATGAAGAAGGCCATTGTCATGTGGAACAATGTTCAGGAAGACTAAGCATCGTGTCTGAGTGAACAAAAAGGGCCCTGAATAGGGAAGTCATCAGAAACCATTGTCAGAGCGTCAAAGATGTCACCAACATCATGGAAATATCACCATATGCAGTGAGAAAGACTCTGAAAGAGCTAGGGATATCAAAGAAGAGTTGCAAGAAAGAAGCCCTTGATTTCAGAGGTTAACAGGAACAGATGTATGGACTGGGCAAGAGAATTTGAGAGCAAAGATTATGAATTTTGGCAGTCTGTAATTTGGTTAGATGAAAGTAAATTCTGCCAACATTCGAATTTGAGACAGGTTTATGCTTGGAGAAATCAGAATGAGAATTGGAACGCTGAATGTCTGCAGGTGACCATGAAACATAGAGGGATTGGAATAATGGTGTGGGGCGTTGTCTGATTTGGAGGGAAATCTTAGCTGATGCTTAGTAACAAGCTGTTGAATGGTTCAAAATAATGTTGAATATTAGAGAAAGGACTACTCCCACTATTTGAAACCAATCAAATTGTCAAGAATGACTACCTTTTCCAAGAAAATGGAGCACTATGTCATACGAGTAAAGTAGCAAATGCCTGGAAGGAATCACAAGGAATCGAGTCACTGCAATGGGTAGCCCAAAGTCTTGATATGGATCCAATAGAGCACATTTGGGAGCACCTTGAACCAAAAACTTCTAGAGTGTGCAACCAAAATCATGTCAGTAGCAACTCTTAAAGAAACATTGCAAAATATGGATCAGAAAAGTGTTGATAACTTGATCAAATCCATGAAAAATCAAATACTAGCACTGAAACTAGCAAATGAAGGACCTACTATATACCAGTTCCAAATACTGTTTATTTATGTTGAGTTGGGATCACGTAATTAAATTTTGAAATTGGATGTCGTTTATTGCTCCTGGCTAAAAACTTTTCTTAGGCCAATGTATATTGGAATTTAGGACTGAATGCTATATTTAGTCCACAGGGGTAGATTGTTCTAATTCCACATGCCATGCATTTTTTGGATATCTCAGTATAAGTTAATTCTCTTTAGTAATTTCAACACTTCATATTTTTGTTCCCTCTGCAGTATTGAACTCAAAACTCTTTGTGTCAAGTATCTTTTAGATCACTCAACTAACACTTTCATCTATTGAGACATGTGATAGCTTTCATTGGCATAATGGTAGGGCATCTTCTTCATTATTTGAACATTTCCAAGAGTACCACCAATTCTTAATATTATTAAGGGAGAGAAAATTGGGAAGTGCCATGTTTGCCTATGTTCTGGAGGGACACAACACATAAAGAGGAAGTACTCCTTCCAGACTGGTGAAAGTCATAATAAAAATGTTAACACCACTCATTTGAACAATGAGTACTTATTTTATTAATCATTTCATCCCAAGCAAGTCAGGAGTTCCACTAGTACACAGGGGATTACGGAGAGTGAAAATGAGAGAAAACACTGAGTATAGGTGGGGGATTGAAGAAAGGAAAAAAGATGAACGGGGTTCAAAACAACAGAAGATGTCGATTGACATTGCATTTAAATTTTTGAAGATTGTAGCTATCAGGGAAGCAAGTAAGAAGAAAAAGGGAGTTCCACTGTCACGAAGGGTGGGGCCTAAATGCCAATCTAGTATCATGTTTAAATTCATGTAGTCCAGGCACCAAGGAAAAAAGCTCAGAACATTTGCCATGAAAAAAGTATGTAGACATGTAGAAAAGTCAGAGGGAAGCCACATCATGTCAGTGAGAAAGTAACTGAAGTTGAAATGACAAGTTAGGATTGATTATATTGCAGATCTTCCTTTGGATTTTGCTGAGAACCTCAAGAAGAACAGCAGGGGAACCAGACCATCTATAGCAACAGTATTCAATGCATGGACAAATAATAGATTTGTAGATGTGTAAAATGGACTCTGACAAGAAAAACCTTCTAGGATGACAGAGGGAACCAATTTTCCTTGCAGTAGATGCAACTATTGATTCAATGTAGTTGTTGCACTTCAAGTCAGTTGAAAACATGAGGCCAAGAAGGTGCAGTTAGATGCTGTCCTGGAGTTGAGCATTAGCCAAGCCATACTGATGGTGAGAAAGGAAGTTTTTCTATGGTGGTTAAATGAAAGCAGTTTAGTTTTGGAGGCATTTAAAATTTCCTGTCACAGTTAACCAATGATTGGAAGTCCTTTTCAAGAGCAGTGGCCAGGCTGACTTTGTCAGCAATGAAGGATTTACTATTGAGACAGTTGTAAATGGTAGTGTCATCTGCAAAGATGCCTACTTGGGAACTGATGACATCACAAAGATCATTGATGAAGATCAGAAACAGTGTAGGACCCAGGATAGAGCTTTGGGGTACAACTGCGTTCATGTGAAAGAATCTGGAAGCGAGCCCGTTCAGAATGAATTTCATTTCCTGATTTGATAGGAATGATTGGATTAAATCAAATAATCTTCCTGTAATACCATAGCAATGAAGCTTATGTAGAAGACCAAAACCTCTGAGATATCCAAAGCCACAGCTCAAGCTTAGTGATTATCTAGAGCTTGATATACATATTCAGTTATGGCTGTAAGCACATTGGCAGGAGACAGGGCAAAAGAGAATCCATATTGTTTGTCAGAGGGCAGGTCATAAGAGATAACATGTTTAACCACTTCAGCATTACTCAAAGCCTTGAATACTTTGCTGCAAAGCAGTAGGAGACTCTGACAGGACAGAGTAGAAGGGTCAGAAGATTCTCCAGAGTTCTTAAAAACAGGGAACTACAGAGAAAGACTTCCAACAACTTCCCTAACCCTAACCCTACAGAGAAAGACTTCCAACAACTTCCCTAACCCTAACCCTACAGAGAAAGACTTCCAACAACTTCCCTAACCCTAAGCCTACAGAGAAAGACTTCCAACAACTTCCCTAACCCTAACCCTACAGAGAAAGACTTCCAACAACTTCCCTAACCCTAACCCTACAGAGAAAGACTTCCAACAACTTCCCTAACCCTAACCCTACAGAGAAAAACTTCCAACAACTTCCCTAACCCTATCCCTAACCCTACAGAGAAAGACTTCCAACAACTTCCCTAACCCTAACCCTACAGAGAAAGACTTCCAACAACTTCCCTAACCCTAAGCCTACAGAGAAAGACTTCCAACAACTTCCCTAACCCTACAGAGAAAAACTTCCAACAACTTCCCTAACCCTATCCTTAACCCTACAGAGAAAGACTTCCAACAAGCTGAAAAGCAGGAAACAGTGTTAATAGTTGTAGAGTTTGGAGAGGACTGGAGCCATTTTGGGAGCACATTTCTTTAGGATGACGGCTGTTATTCCATCACCTCCACTTGCCTTATGGGAGTCTAACTTAGAAATAATGTCTGAGACCAGTGATGGAGTTATGCACATATCACTCAGTAGAGCCTCAGTTCTAGTGGGGAAAATCAGATATGGGTACTCCAGATGAGCCTCAGTGTTGAGTCAGATGAGAATTTCTGAGCAAAGCATTCAGCCTTATCTGCTGTAGAAGTCAGGACTTCGAATTGATTGAATAGAGGAGGGATTGAGGACTTGCTGTTGCTCAGCACACTCTTGCAGAGCCGCCAGTAATCTCTAGAACTGTACTTGTGAGATGCTATATGTGGGTTCATTCTATCAGCAAACAGTGACTTCAGTGAGGACATGCTTGCACTCGTTACGAGCAGAGACAAAGAGATGTCTGTTGCAATTAGACATGTTGCTCTGGTACAGCTGGAAGAAGTGATTCCTGTGGGCTATAGTGACTAAGCATGCAGGTGAGAACTAAATAGATGAATGTGGTTTAACTTGGTATTTCTTTGCTGGAATGAATTGATGCCAGCTTTCACCCAGGAGGAGACCTTGGAGGTATATTTTTGAACAGCATGATTAAAAATTTCATTCCAAGGGATGTCACTAAGGAAATCATGAAATGAGTCCCAATCTACTCATTGATAACAGAAAGATATTCTGTAGATCCGAGGTTCTTGGCTGGTGGAGCAACAGAAGTAGATATTTACAGATATAACTGCATGATCAGTGTTGCCAAGAGTGCGGAGCTATGTAGTATGACAAAAGTCAGGGATAGAGGTAAAAAACAAGATTGAGAAGAGAAGCTTTTCTGTCAGAGTTACTGTGGAAATGCATAGGGAAGTCAACTACTTGTGTGACTGATTGAAAAGTTAAGTGTTTGGATGTCAGCCAGGTTAGTGACAAAGTGTTTAAGTCACTTGATATGTTGGGCATGAAAGTCAGCAAACACAAATATGCTTGCAAATTGATGTAGAGAGATGGCCTTGTCTATATTATTGGAAATATTATGTAGCATGCAACAGTCTTGAGAGGAAGGGGAATGGTAGAGAAAGAAGAGATAGTAGAGAGAGATGGAGACACATGGATGAATGGTCTGGAGATTCAAAAGAGAGCTCGCTAGCTAGCAGGAGGTGAAATAGAAATGAAATAAGCAATAAAAAGAAAATATTGATAAATTTTGTCAGAAAGAGTCAGTTGAATTTTTGGGGACACATAATAAAAAAGTCTTAGTGAACTTAACACTCACAGGACATGAGAGAAGCAAAGTAAAGTAGTGAGGAAGGGGGCAGTATGACTCATCACTACCAACTCAGTACCACCGACTTAACACCGGCCAACTCATCTCAATGACAACTCAAATCCAGGACAACTCACCACCAGCCTACTCAGCACAAGGACAACTCAATGACATGCAAACTATGAAATGTTTTAATTGACTTTTGAAAAACAAATAAAAGTAATTTATTAAGAATCGTCTTTTTAATACATAACTTTATTTTTAATTTAAAAATTCACTAAAAATTGTCTGCAATTTCCCTCAAATATTCAGTTGGAGATCATTGTTAAAAAGAAGAAACAATCTGTAAAATTCTTTCATCTGCCTTCATATATTTCTTTAAATTAGAGTGAGTGGGATGGCCTCCAATTAATTGCTCAAAAAATGCATCTCGGTTTCTTTGCATCTTTTGTAGCCCCGTAATGAATCTCAACATTGTGGGGTGCTCCATCCCCAGCTCTATGTGCAGTCTGTTACTTGCTGTTTCAGCATGGTTATTTATCTTGAAAATTAAACACCAGTCAGCCAAATAGCTGTTGTAACTAATAAATCACTAAGACAATCAGTCAAACTTTCAAAATCTCTACGACTCATAGCCAATCTAAGAGATGTGCACACTATGACAGCCAACACCAATCTGAAGTTATAAAGTCGATGCCAGCATTGAGTTGTCCTTGTGCTAAGTAGGTTGGCGGTGAGTTGTCCTGGAATTGAGTTGTCATGGAGATGAATTGGCTGGTGTTGAGTCGGTGGTAATGAAATGTTCCATCCTGATGAGGAAAACAATGAGAAGTTTCTGCAAATGAATGAACAAGTATTGCAAAGAGAAAAAAGTGGGGAGCGTCATAAAAAAAAAGTATTTGAGAACAACAATGGAGAGAAACTGTGGAAAGCCATGATCACCTGCATTTTAAAGGAACATAACACATTAAAAAAGAAGAATTATCCATCAAATTAACATCAGCCAAATTGAGAATAATTGATTTTTGATCTTTCTTCATATGTTTAATATTCTTATATGGGTATGACAGATCTCCTTCTTCCTTTGAAGGTCAAGTTCACTAGGTTCTCTTCCTTGTTTATATTGGTGTGCACACTAACTTCAGGTCATACTCTGATGACATCTGGTAACTTCCGGTGGTTTCCAGGTCACTTTCTAGGTCAACTGTCAGCGCACTCTGATATTTGATTTTCTAATGTTACACTGAGTACAAATCTTACTTTGGTATCTCTTAGGGTGAACCCATTACATATTGAGGTCCCCCAGATCAACTCTGCTTAGATCAAGGTTTCTTACCGACATTCTCTTGCATTTCCTGGCATGAATCAAATACTATAATAAGAAAAATTAGTAGTAATCTAACAACCTATTTGTGTAGTCTCAGTAAGAAATTAGTTGTGTTTCTCTATGCAATTTCTTTGAGATTACTTTCAGCTAGTTAGGATATATGCTTCATGCTACCATTGCTTCTGATATATTTGACTTTAAACTAATGTAGGCAGAATGTCATATACTGCCATTATGAGGAAATTTATTCTCTTTGAGATCATCTGTTTGAGGGCATATCATATGCTTCTTATTTTTGATTTCTAACAGTCATAGATAGATGCCTTATCTTGGCAACTTAGTAAATCTATCAACATATCTGTTTTGTTCCTTATAATCTAAAAAGACCACCACCATGCAATATTTAAACCAAATTTTATCTCTCAAATGCCATAGCACCAATTATTTCTGTCCCACATTCTCTACAATATTTACAAAATGTCTATTTTCTCCCTGTTTTAATAACTGATTGAATAGACATCTAAGAAGATAGGCAATATTCATTAAAATTGTATTACTAAAGGTTTACTTAATATAGGACTCAAGAAACATCAAAGTTGGAAGCTACTAGTAAAATAGTTATGATGAATGAGCCAAATGAAAGGTATTAGGAAATGAAGATTATCAGGATGATATATTATGCCTAACCCTTGACTTGAAGAGCTTAAGATTATAGTTTTCAGATAAGTAATCTGGTTATTGTATACTCATAGATAAGGAATACTATTTATTCCAGTTGTAAGGATACAAAATAATTTACTTGTCTCAAGAGGGTCTTAAGTATCCCATGACAGATTGCTGGAAACAATAGTAAGATGATGTTTAGTTTCAAACAGATGGTGGGGACACACATCCGATGAGTTCAAAAAAAGGAACAGAAAAGCTACCACAGCTGGGAATATTACCAAAAAGTTCTTTTTTTGTCCACTTCACATACTGCTTGCCTTGTTATAAAGGGTGTTCCAATAACAATGTGATTTAAGTTTAAGCGTCTAATGATATTTTTCTTTTTCTTTCTGATTTGGCGGATATTTGGGCGATATTATTTTTCACACATAATTGCCATGACTTAAATAACATGATCCAATAGAGAAATAAATAAATTTTCACCAATAACATTGATTTATTTACTGCTGACTTTGATCCGTCTTAATGAAACATCCTTATATATAATCCGCCTTAATGAAACATCTTTATGTATTTAAATTCCTCTGGGTGAGACAATGTGTGACTTTTATATGTGTTGTGGGATTCTATGATATTCAGGCAAAAATTAGTCACCATTATGTAGTGGGGATCAACACTTTGGATATGATTGTGTATATATTATATAGTAAATATTTATGAGCTCCTGGAACATTTGTATTAACAAAAGTGTTTGCATGTATACACAGTTGTATTGAAAGGAAAAGACATTAAAACTAGCTATAAGAATGTGCCTTTTGCATGAGTGCATGAAATAAATGCATGTGATAGACATGTGTGTGTATGTGCATGTATGAGAGAGTCCAAAAGTCAACAATGGAAGAAAAACAAATGTGTCCCAGTGACAGCATTCTTTACCTAGGTTTGACTACATCTGAAAGCAAGAGTTAAAAAGAGGAAGTGAGAATGCCTTTTATAGATTTAAATAATGCCATCTAACAGGTGCTTTTGATATAGCCAAAATGGATAGCCCACATGACCTCCCCCAGAATGGGAGAATTTTATTTTGCCAATATATGTACTCTATGTTAATATGATATATATATATATATATATATATATATATATATATATATATATATATAAAGTATATAATAGTATAAATATATATATATATATATATATATATATATATATATAAAGTATATAATAGTATAAATATATATATATATATATATATATATATATATATAAAGTATATAATAGTATAAATATATATATATATATATATATATATATATATATAAAGTATATAATAGTATAAATATATATATATATATATATATATATATATATATAAAGTATATAATAGTATAAATATATATATATATATATATATATATATATATATATATATATATAAAGTATATAATAGTATAAATATATATATATATATATATTCATACATACATATATATATATATATATATATATATGTACAATATTTATGTCTTATTAAAATGATGGCATATCATGGATGTACGCATACCTAAGAATGGCTGGCCACTCATATCCAAGGATGCACGTCTACTAGGGTGGGTAGCCAATCCTTGTTGTAGGCGCCTGCTCAGGCACATTTGTGCTTGTTCAATGCTGCAACCATACTGAGAAGATCTTAGTTACAGTTTCTGAGAGATGACACATTTTCTAGCATGATCAACAGTATAAAAAAGGCCAGCACACTCAGATCCTGGGTCACAATGACTTTTGATTTTCTGCAAGCACAACCATTGATTGATCCTAAAGAGTTCTGTCTATCCAGTTTCACTCACAATGCTTGGGTTAACATGTGGTATGGGTTTCAGGTACTTTTCAAAGGTGCTGGAGATTGCATTCTCCAGACCTATAACTTCAAGATGTCACCATCCTGACAAATCAATCATGGTGAAATTCAAACCTGAGTCTCATGGTCACAAAGCAAACATTCTAACCACTCGGCCAGGTGCCCATATTAGGCCTAAATGAGCATATGTTTGAGTGATTATAATGTTAACATTCTGATTATGAGATATCAGTTTGAATCTTAAAATGTTTGATTTGTCAAGTTGGTGATGTGATAATATCAGCCCCTGAAAACCATACCAGCAGTTGAACCAAGCCCTGTGAGTGAAATTAGGTAGATAAAACTGTTTGGGAGCCACCAGTAGTTGTACTAGCACAAGCTCACAGGTCACCGTTGGCTTTCTTCAATATATAATCATATCAGATTATTCACTTTCTCCCAGTACCTGTAACTAAGGATTCATTCAGTATATTTAAAATATAAACCACATGGGCCTTGAAGAAACACAAATATGCCTGAGCAGACATCTGCAGCAGGGATTGGTTGACCATCCTAATAGACTGCATAGTCTTTGAAGGCTGGCGGATGATTAGTTAGACTTTGGAGAGCAGAGAAGACCAAAATATTTTCTGTCTCTTTCTAAGCACATAATATAGACTTTACAGAATGTTCTTAATGAAATAAGTTTAAATTCCTGGAAGGCAAAAGCAAATGTTTACTGAGAAAGGCAGTTTTCCATTTCTCATTTATAATACCCTCCATTATCATCTTGCATGCATGACAATAGAATAAATGGAGGAATTTTTCCAGTTGCACATGTGTGTGTGTGTTTGTGATCAGCAGTAAGAGGGGAATGAACAAAACCCAAAGCTTAGAATAACTGTTTAACAGCTTTTATTTGTGGTTGAAAGGTGAGTGCAAAATAGTGGCATTTTGTGGAGAAAAGAGTTGAGTTTCTCAGTTAACAAAGTTCTTCCCTTGAGTGGATATGTTGCAGAGAGAGATTTCTCTGTTTCCACAGGAGGAATGAGAAATCTGAGTGTCACACTGCTAGGACTGATATGGGTCTTCAGCAGCAAGGGTTGAATATAGTGTTTCCTTTGGGTAGATGTCTTGAAGGGACGTTTATCCACTTGTTCCCATGAGGAATTAGAAATCTGAGTCATGCTGGCCAGGACAGTCCATGTGTCTTGTGTAGCAAGGGTTGTAAGTAGTCTTTTGAGCTGGGCCTTGTAAGTAGAGGCCACTGAAAAGGAAAAATGAAAAAAAAGCTGGCCTTGAAAGTAGAGGCCACTGAAAAGGAAAAATGAAAAAAAAGCTGGCCTTGAAAGTAGAGGCCACTGAAAAAGAAAAATGGTAAAAAGCTGGGCCTTAAGGTAGAGGCTGCTGAAAATGAAAATGAAAAAGTGACTGACTAGGGCTCGGTTAGCATTTTTATGGGTTCTGGGACTTCCAGTTGTACCCTGCTGATTACTTCTATTACTGCTACTGCTGAACTGAGCAAAGTAAGGAATCCCCTACATGCCACAATTGTTGATTGTTCTGAATTCACAAAGGTCATATTTGAAGTTAATTCAAGATGGGATTTTAATTTCCTCCCAGATCCATTTTTTTTCTATCAGTATACTTTTCACTAATTCATACTCATAATATTAACCATTTCTTTATGTGGAAACATTCAGCATTCATTTCCATTGACCAAGCCACCAGTGTTACTTTCAGTTGAAATTTATAAAATCTTTCTCGTCAAACAATTTTTCAGGAAAATCCGCTTCTCAAGTCTACTAGCTGTTATTGCATTTTCCAACAGTGATGGAGGTTTCCTTTCAAACTTTTTTTTTTGAAGTCATGTGAACTGTTAACATCTAGTTTATATCATTTTCTCTTTGACTCACGTGTACTATCCATTTTAGTTGTTGCTGCTATTGGATGTTCTCAAGTGATGCGTTTCTATTATTTGGTACACTTCTTTGTTTGTGATTCTGTAGCACCAGTCAACAATGTTCAAAGAACAATGGTCATTGCCAAGACCCTCAGGCTGCACTCACTCAAAGCCATTTTTAACCATCGATCTTAGAATGTGTTAATCATCTTAGTTGTTGCCATGCTGGTTATCCTCAAGTGATGTGGTTTCTGTTATCTGATACAGTTCTTTATTTGTAATTCTATAGCACCAGCCCACAAGGTTTGAAGAAGGATGCTGCGGCCTACACATTTCATCCACTGAATACCAGTCATTGCCATTGATCTGAAAAAGTGGTTGTATACAGCTGAGAGTTTAGATATTTCTGAATGGATCTGGTGCCATGCATGGCATCCATTTGAAATTCTTGATCTTACAAGACTGTTGTGGTGGGATCCACCTAATCTGCATAGGTGACTACCAACTATATAAATAGTGGTTGGTACCGGAAGACGAGAGGGAGGAATCACGAGATCCAACTAGAGACTCTGATCGACTGCGACTAGTCAACACATTCTCCAGGAACGTCTTCCCAGAAATATACAGAAATACTATATGTACTTATTGTGTACACTTTCTTGTTATAATACATTCTTGTTCTAAGTACATTTTGTGTTGCATTATTATTCCATGCATTAGGCGAGATTCAACATTGAGTCAAGACTCAACAAAGACTATTTAAGAACATGACTCAAGTTTTCATGTTAGTGTTTTGGTTTGATAGCAGTTTGTGATGTGGGACTCTAAAAAACCTCTAGTGCAGCCTATTCTATGTTCAATTTCCTTATCTCCTGATCATTTAGGTCTTTTTCAGGTTTCAACAGATCACATAGAATATATTTGCTTTCTTTCTTATAAGCATATTTTATATTCTTACAATGGATTGCCTCATATCTGATCTCATTTTGAGAACTGAAGATAAATTTTTCTGGATTGATATATCAACATGAGTTTTTTTTTTTTAACTTGTTTATTCTTCTAATGAGAACAACAAACGAGAACCTCACTTTCCATGAAATTGATCTCAGGTCTTGAATTTTTCAGCCTTAGATGTGGAGATACTTAATGATCAGGCCAGGTTACTTTATTTAGGAAATAAAAGTAGCACTCAATGTGAAAGCTCGAGTTTGATGTGATAAGTACTGACAACAAAAATTAGATTGATATCTTTTACCAATTGTTGAGCATTTACTTTTAAAGTTCGTCTGAAAAATGTACAGAAATAACTAATTTCCACAGCTTTTTACTTTCAAACTGACTTCAAGATTTTACCACTTCAAGAATAAATCCTAATAAAGTTGTTATATTTTGTATTAGATACATTGAATTGAAAATATTTTCAAACCAGAATTCTAATTATAAATCACCATAAGCAAAATGTGCAAATATTTTACTGTATTCGATAAGTAAAAACTGTGTAAAAAAATTGTAAAAGATTACAAAAAAGTCTACTCAAAGAATAAGATGTGTTAGGTCATTTGATAGATCATACTTAATAAAAAAACAAAAATATATAAAAGTCTATATAACACCATAATACTGCTGAGCATAAATTATAAGACAAAATGTTTTTAAATTTGCATTGTTGAAAATCACATTAAAAGTACTGCACTGTATGACATATAATATAGCTACATTGTTCAGTATAATTTCCCTTTGAACTAAATGAAGGTCTTATTTGATGGGACAATGATTTAGTAATAATGTATTTGTGCCATGTATCTTGTCCATATCCAATTTGTAAAGCTTCAGTAAATTATAAATTTTATAAGGCCATGCTATAAGGCTTTCGCTGATCACCAGAATTAAATTCCAATGCTACAATTTTGAACCTAAACTTAATCTTTAAACTTGTTTCTTCAAAAAACAGTAAGGATTTTGTGTCATTATTTAGCATGTCAAGACACAAATTTCTAATTGAATGCAATATCACAGTTCCAAAATCTGCCTGTCCTACTGTATGATTGGCTTTTTGAACTCTGCTTTAATTTTCTTAATGTAGATTTTCACCAAAAGTTTTCAGAGCATCTGTAAAATTTTGTAGGCCTCTTTTATAGAATTTATACAACAATCTCTTGATTTATGCTTCTTGAAATTTTATGTGTGATGTATGAAAACAGAAATCTGGTATATAATGTTGATTAAGTTATGTGAAGTGGCTCCAATGACCATCACTTAGTTGTATGTATTCAACATTTAATTTTATATAAGATTTGTTTTCTTTCTACTTCTGCTTCTGTTTTTTTTTGCAGTTTTTGGTATGAAGAATCTTTTTTTTTATATGGTTTGAACTGAAAACTTTTCAGAATTACTTAAACTGTTTAAATTGATGATATGTTGGCTATACAGTCTACAGACATCCAAAGAATTGATCAATACTCCAAACACATACATTTACATTAAACACACACACATACACACACACACACACACACACACACACACACACACATATGTATATTTTAATCATTTCACCCCAAGTGAGACAATAAAGCCACTAAGTCATTGAGTTATGAATGTGAAAGAACATAAGAAAAGGAATAATGTTATTAACGAGTAAAATCAATAAAGGAAGACAGAAGATAACAACTGAAATTGCATTTAAATTTTTGAAGATCAAACTAGATTGGAATGCAAGAAGCCAGTAGAGAGTTTCACAAGTGAGAAGTGCAAGAAAAGAACCATAGAACTTATGGTTACATCTAGCCATATCTATATCTATCTATCTATCTATCTATCTATATATATATATATATAGAGAGAGAGAGAGAGAGAGAGAGAAAAGAGAGAGATAAGAGAGAGAGAGAATTACAATTTAACCTAACATATTATAACAAAAAGTGGTCCACATGAGCGTCTTATAATATGTAAAATAGATAAATAGGTTGGTTAATAAAACATGGACAAACAAAAGAGTACCAATGTAATCAGTGCAATAACCAACCTATCTATTTTACATATACAGTGTAACCCGGATATAAGAGACCCGGATATAAAAGGAACCCGGATATAAGATAGATTTTCACTGGTCCCAAATTAGAGCCTGTGTTAATAAAACAAAATAGACAAAACCCGGATATAAGAGACCTCTTCTCCGGTCCTGAAAACTCTCTTATATCCGGGTTACACTGTATATATATATATATATATATATATATATATATATATATATATATATATATATATATGGATGTGCATACTGCATAGTGGTTATTGTACAGAGTTCAAATTCCAGCCATGGATGTTGTGTCCATTTTAACACAGATATATACCTAGAATGGTATAAATCCATGTCTTCTTCCCCTAGTTAAGGGCTGAATGGCAGGTAGCACTGGGCTATTTAGTGTTTGTTGGCAACCAGTCTCGTAACAGTACAACTGTGATTTCTAAACTGGTTAGGCATAGGACTAGTAATTCTGCCCTGTAGAAACCTACCTACTACAGAAGCTGCAGTAGTAACACCTAGTGTGATGAGTCTGTGGTCTTATATTCCACTGGAGAGTCTACAGTGTTAGCAACAACAATAACAACATCAATCACCATCTTCTGCCTTCTTGAACCCTGTTCCTTTTTTGTCTTTTCCTCAATCCTCACCATTAAAGTTTTCTCATTCACTTTTACTCCATGTAATCCCCCGAGATCTAGTGGCATTAATGCCTTGCTTGGGGTGAAACGATTAATATGCATACATACATACAATTTAGCTCTTGAAAATATATTTCAATTGAGAACTGTTGAGTGATAAGCTAATTCTATAAACAACAGCCACCTGCGTTAATGCAAAGCTCTTCAGTAAAATGAATAGGGCACTCCAGCTGATTGGCATTTGTTTACATTTGTAAAAACAATATTCTAGATTTAGCTGTTTCACTCCGCCAAATGAAGATAGATCAGTGGTAGAATCTCTAACTGACACCAAATTGGTTGGGTTTCGATCATGGCTTGAGGCATTCAGATATCTAGTTGCACTGAAGAGCTGTGATACAGTGAAACAGTACTGTCTGCAAATGTTATATATATATATATATATATATATATATATATATATATATATTAATAAGCGTACATTTATTCTCAGGGTTAGCGTGACTTAGAGTTTTTCGCATAACACAAGAAGGGGGTGCAATGAGTTTCCCTTGTGGAGAAGGTTCTCTATGATGATTAAAGGCTTATGGCCACATCACGTTGAAATACCAGTCCCATATGATCACTAAAGTTAAGTAATATCAAGCTTGGTCAGTATATAGATGGGTGACTGCTTGGAAATAGCAGGTGCTGTAAGTTTTTATGTGTGGATGGTGTAATTGATAACAACTAGGAAATTGTTAATCGGCGAGCTGAGTTCCAATTCCTGTTGTGTTTGTTATATCATTTAAGCACCAATACCTTTAGCAAAAGTATGAATCTGACTCTTTTCCTATAGGTTAATTAGTAAGACTTGTATAACTAAAATCATTATTATCTAAAAAAAAAATTCTTACCATCTAAAAATATTTTCTGGCTTTAAATAACCTGCAATGGTTTAATAACCATAGAAAAGTTATCATTCAATTTATGATGATTAAAAGATGGCAGTTTCGTTTTGGAGACATTAACATTTACAAACCATTTCTTACCCCAGATATAAACTGACTGGAGTTCATTTTTGAGAGCAGTTGCCAGTTTTACTTTGTCAGATCTATTGTACTTGTTATTAAGACAAGAGTACATAGTTGCATCATTAACATAAATACTGAGTTGAGAAATGATGACACAGAGAAGGTCATTGATGAAAATAAGAAACAACATACATCCAAGGATAGAGCCCTGGGTGACACTCTGCATTAATGTTAATGGATCTAGAAGCATGGCTGTTCAACAATATTTGGGATAATGGCTTCTAAACAATTTATGGCTATATAGTTTTTCTTGATCAACTAATCTTAAAATCCTTTTATTTCTATATTATTTATTGTGTTGTTTGAAGACAGTTTGCTTGCTTTGTTTATAAAAGAGTGACATTTAGTTTTTAGATTCGAGCCTAATTTTACCTCAAAATATATCATCATCATTGTATTTTCAATAATAATAATAATAATAATAATACATGGTCTAAGAGCCACTCAAGTTAGAGGGTTACAGATTAAGAGGTAAGAAGCACAGTTTATGGGAATATGTGGGGAAGATAATGGTTAATCCTAATCTTGAACAGGTTAAGATTGAAGTGGTTGGGGAAGTGTCTGCTTGGGAGTTGTTGCCACAAAGTAATTATTCTCAAGAAACCATTACCTGTTGTTATTG
The DNA here is from genome assembly GCA_964036315.1 of Acanthosepion esculentum. Taxonomy (NCBI): domain Eukaryota; kingdom Metazoa; phylum Mollusca; class Cephalopoda; order Sepiida; family Sepiidae; genus Acanthosepion; species Acanthosepion esculentum. The sequence continues at coordinate 74,978,946 of OZ038486.1, forward strand.
GGGAATGATATTAAAAGGAGCAAACAGATATGTAGATCAAGTTCCTTGTCACCCTAAAATACATGAATTGCAAAATATCTTGCTCATGCCATGAGGTAAATTACATATTTATTTTTCTCCCTGATTGCATGGGACCTCATCTATGTGCATCTTCTGATGAGAAAACTTGTCTCTTAAAGTCTCTGGTTGAGACTTGGGGCGAACTTATACTACATAAAGCCAAGGGGAAAAGAAATCCAAAAAATGTTATATAGGAATAGAGTGTCACTGCCAACACTTAAGTTTGAACATACATCACCCGTGTTTGTACATGGGTGATCCCATTATTGAATTAAGTAGACCACATGACCATAGAGGAAATGCATATATGGGAGGTAGCATATGTCTAATTGATTGTTATATTCTATATCTTCTATTATTATACAAATCACCATTTCTATTCTATCCTCTATTACTATATGAATCGCTATTCTCTTCTCTACACTATTCTCTATACTGATCACTATGCAGACTTTTAGTCAGTGGTTATTTTTGAGTGAGTATTATCAAGCAAGTGCAAGTATTATTCGAAGGCATCTGACACCAGTATTGTTCAACAGTGTACTATAGCTATATCTGCAATTACAAAGTCTCTGCTACAATGAGCATTACGAAAGTGGCAACGAGTATTGGTCGGCATCATAAAAAACACCACCACCGCAACAACAACAAAAAAACAACAACTACTATGACTACTACTATTATTATTATTATTATTTTTACTTTTTTGTTTCATACAAAGAATTGAGATGATTAAAAGTAATCAAGTATTTTTTGAATGCAGAATTAGTCTCCTGCAAGTTCATTTTAAATATTAATATGTATTAATGTTTAATGGAAGAAAGTGTTTGCATTTAAAAGAGAAATTGCATTCTAAATAGCATTTCCTTTTGAATATGAAAGGTTTAGACTAAAAAAATTATTTGGAAATTTATTTTTAAAAAAGTTCCTATCATTTAAATAGCAACTTGGTGGCTAGGTTTTATAAACTGACAGCCACCTTAATTTATTGTCAAGATGCCATTTTGTCTTTGAAGACAAAAGGTTTAGGATTGAAAAAGCTTAAATGAAGTTCTGGAATTAATAGTTTTTTTATAAGATAATCTATCAGTCTCCACAACAATGGTTCTCAGATAGAATTCACTTGGCTTGGCAGCTACCATAAGAGAAATTTCAAATTTAAGCAAGGTATCTTATACAGAGAAGAAACTAAGGAAGATTATCAGATATATTTATATGTCATGAGTATAATGTTGAAAAAATTAGTTTATGATATTTATACTACACAAAGTTTAAGGCAGAATTCATCATCATCATCATCATCATCATCGTCGTCATCGTCGTTGTCATCATCATCATCTTCAACAACAACAACAACAACAACAAAAACAACAACAACAACAACAAATAATAATAATAATAATAATAATAATAATAATAACTTGAAATAGAAATCTCAAAAATGTGGCACATGGGAACATCAACAATTCCTGTTGTAGTTGGAGCCCTTGGACTGGTTGGAAAAGATTCCAGTAGGCTGATTGAAGGGATCTCTGGAAGTCCATGCCTCAAAGAGATACAAAAAATTGTTCTGACAAGTACAGCCCACACTTTACGAAGGGCTTTATCTATGTAATTATTTCTTTATTTTATTTTATTTTATTTTATGTTTTTATTTTATTTTATTTTTTTGCAGTGGAAAATGTCATGATGCCATTTCTAACCTTAGGTCCCTGGGCGGGACCCGGAAAGAAATGTGTAAACGCCAGATATCAAAGGAAATAAAAATAATAATAATAATAATAATAATAATATTGCTTCTTACAAAGAATCCAGATGATTAAAAGTAACCAAGTATTTTTGGAATGCAGAATTAGTCTCCTGCAAGTTCACTGGAAATATTAATATGTATTAATTAAAAAAAGTATTAAAACTTAAAGGAGAAATTGCATTGTAAATAGCATTTCCTTTTGAATATAAAAAGTTTAGACAAAAGAAATCTTTTAAAAAATTATTTAAAAAACTTTCTATCTTTTAAATAACAACTTGGTGGTTAAGTTTTAAAGCTGAAACAAACTTAATATATTGTAAGGTGCCATTTTGCTTCAGAAGACAAAAGATTTAGGTTAGGTGAACAAAAACATAGAGAGTTGAGTTAAAGGGAGATAACTGAGACATCTGAAAGAGGCATGGCACGTGGAAGTAGAACACATCTTACCCCGGTGGATGAAATAAAGGTTTCTGTTCAAAATTCCAATGTCCTGAAGAAGTCCAGAGTGTACAAACATCATGAATATGGCAGTAAGAATGAGGACAGTCTGAACAGGTGTAAATAATGTGATTAATTACTATACCTCATCTCAGAAATATAGACAAAAGTTTTAGGATTGAAAAAGCTTGAATGAAGTTTTGGAATTAATATTTTTTTCCTAATATTCAACGCATATAAGAGCCACTCAGATAAAGAGTTACTGTATTGTGTTGTATGATGGTAAGAAAAGGAAAAAAACGCAGTTCATGAGGCTATGTAGGAAAGATAGTGCTGAATCCAGGACTTGAAGAGGTTAAGATTGTACTGATCAAGAAACAGCCTACTGGGAGTCTGTTCCACAAAGCAGCAGTTTTTGGCATGAAGTTGTCAGAGTGGAACTTACTCTATTAACAATGGAAGTCAAAGTCAATAAGGATGTTTCATGCATGGCAGGTCCCTGCTGCAAAGGTCAGGACTAGTGGAACTAAGGAATGTAGCCTGGCAGAACACTTGCCATGGAAATAGCAATAGAATAACGAGAGACTTGGGAAAGGGGTTGTAGGGTGGAAAATAATTAATCACCCACATGGCTGCATAGCTGCTTTTGAACTCTATCAAAACAGGCAAGTAAGAACTGGGAAGCTCCAATCCAAATATGGCAGCAACACTCCATTTTTGGTCTGATCTGACTTTCTTTCTCTCAAACAGAAGGCACTTTGCTACAAGAAGAGTAATTTCAAATCTAATGTAAGATATTTCCAGGGGAGGAATGAATGATGATTTCTAGTCATATGCTTATGTCAAGAGTATAATGTTGAAAAAATTAGTTTATGATAATTGAAAACAGGGGCAGAACTTAGGAAAATTGGGATTACAAAGAGAGAAATGATTGAGAAAGGACATGTTTACAGACGACATATTTTAATAGACAACTGTACATCTCTTTCTTGTCAGTGTAACTGTTCAATAATGAAATTGGATCTCATTTTTATTGTAAGAGAAATTTAATTCAAAGGAATCTCCAATAAACAGGTTGGAATGGTATTCTTTATTTTTGGTGGTGGGGGAGGGAAATGAACACTTTTATTGTTTATATTCAATAAATACTCAAAATTAACTTTTCTTATTTCAAGAAGTAAAGATGAAGAAGATAATTTGAAACATTGTGCTGACAATAAAAATAGCATAATTAGTCCAATAAGGATTTACTGAGCGTAGCTTGGATGTAGCACAAGGCTGAAAGTATGAAGCACTTAGTGAGGATGGAACTCACTACTCAGTCACAATTGATCTAGCTAGACAAGCTTGCTAACCACTGCACCATGTCAAAGTTCAAATTAGATGTAGCACAAGGCCAAAAGTATGGAGCACCTAGTGAGGATAAAACTCACTACTCTGTCATAATTAATCTAGCCAGACAAGCTTGCTAACCACTGTACCACGTTGAAGTGACAAAAAAGTAATTAATAATTACGCCAACAGATTAAAACCAGATTTTCCTTTCTTTTATTTTATGGTTTCTTGTTTTCTTTTTCAAAACTCATTCATCCATTTTCTCTTCTTACATGATTTATAATTTGTTTAAAATGCCAATCACCTTCAGGATGTAAGTAGTTGTGGCTCTCCAGAGTTTTTTTCTTTAATACCTGGGAACTACCATAACTGTTCTTGAGAAAAGTAGTAGAATAGTTTTTCTTCTTGCCTTCACTACAGTCTTAAATTCAAAGTTGTCCATCTCTTAAAACCTAGTTGCCAAACATGACTAGAGAGCCCAGTTTGCCCTACTATTTTCATTGCTGGATAATTTTATTATATTTTTTCCCAAATTCCCCATTAACTCTTTCAATATTTTGTTTCTTTTTTTTTCACCATATTCATTTTAATTTCCTTATCTCTCTGCATTTCCAATTGATTCTTTCTTTCATTTTTCTTTTTTTTCTTCCCTTCATACACCCTTTCTTTCTTTATTTCTTTATTTATTTACACATATCTTTTTTCTTTCTTTTTCGCTTTCTTTATACACATGTATTTTTCTTTTTCGGTCTTACTTTTCTTTCTTTCTTTCTTTCTTCTTATACTCTTCTCTCTTACTTTCTTCACACCTCTTTCTGTTTCCATTTTTCTAAGCAAATATCTTTTTTCTTTCTTTCTACACCCTTCTTTCTTCATTTCTTTCTTCTTTCCTTCTCTCATATCATTCTTCTTTCTTTCTTCTTTCTTTCTTCATATGCCCTTCTTTCTTTCTTTTTTCTTTCATTATTTCTTTGTATATTCTTCTTACTTTCTTTCTTCTTTCCTGTACTCTTCTTTCTTCACGCATATCTTTCTTTTTCATATACCTTTTTTCTTTCATCACATATATCATTCTTTCTTTCTTTCTTTCTTTCTTCATATACCCTTCTTTCTTTCCTCACATATATAATTCTTTCTTTCTCTTTCAGACTTTTTTATACACTACCCTTTTTATTTTTATAGTTTTTCACTCCTAGATTCTTTTTGACTTTTACATTTTCGACTTTCTTTATAATTTTTCTTTCCGTATCTTTTCCCCCATTTTTCACATCCATTAATTGCCATTTCTCTCTCTCTTTCTCTCTTCCTCTCTCTCTTTCTCTCTCTCTCTCTCTCTCTCTCTCTCTCTCTCTCTCTGCTTAAATCCAATTCTTTCTCATTCATCCACACTTTTCGATATTTTTATCAAAACTGAGAAATTCAGGCTTGGAATTTTCTGGCTAAGAATTGTCACATTGTTGTTAGAACTTGGCAGTTATATTGATCTTTGCCGGTCCTCCTCCACTTCCTCATATTCACCTATAATCAACTCCCCTTCATTCAATATCGAATTTCTATCACTTCATTTTCTACTTGTCTCCTTACTCTTAATTTGCTTCTTTTTTTTTTTATTCTAGAACTAACCCTCAGTAATCATTTTTCACTTCCTCTTCCTTCTCTTTCTCTTTACTTTTCATCCAACTCCCACCATTTATTCATTTCTCACTCTTTCTTTTCTTTCCTCCTGCTTCATTTTTTTTTTTGATTCTTTTATTCTTTCTGACCACTTTATTGCCATTCATTAAGGTTGAATACCAACCTTGCCTTCTTCAACCCCCCCCCCCGCACACACTCTGCTGCTACTTGAACACCTTCCCTTCCTTCATTCTGTGACCATCCTTCATTCATTTCCTGTTTAGCTCCCCTTTCCTCATATACATCATGCCCTCCCTCGCACTATTTGCAGCGCAACCCTAAATCTAAATCTCCACCATAACAACATTTATTTTTGCTTTTTCTGAATTCCTGACCAACCATTCTTCATCACCATGCAGGATGCACACAAAATTATTTAAGGGAAAGAAAATTAGAAAAATGTGCCTCTGACACTTCTTGTGTGTCTATGTGCAAGTGTTTGTAGATGTGTGTCTCTATACATGAATGTGCATACATATAGGCATTCATCGGCATGGATATGTACAACCGAGGACATTGTTCATTAACAAATACAAATCTACACAGCTATGGGGATAACTTGAAAAGTAAATATGCTTCCAAAATTTTTTTATTCCATAAAATATATTTTGAACCAGAAATCATTATCTATAAGAATTTTTGTCCCAACACTTATGTGTGTGTATAAATACACACACACACACACACACACACACACACACACACACACACATATATATATATATATCCACTACATTCACTTACGTGCTAATACCCTTGGGAAAGGTGTGAATCCTCTTCTTCTCCCTCCAACTATGGGTAAATAGCAGGGCAGACTGGGTTCTATAGCCTTGGATTGCAACTGGTCTAGGAGAAGGACAACTCTGAATTCAAAACCTGCGGAGGGTCATTTGGGGACCTTGTGGCATTCGTTGCACCAGGTCCCTGTATTTGTCCCTCCAAAAAGTGTGGATGGCCCTGCACAAAGCCATCACCGCTATAATCAAATCCTGTGTGGGTGTCGGGCTTTCAGTCTCTGGGAACTGATCTGTCTGGCCCTCATACGTCGAGTTCGACGGGAGAGTCCATCATATATATATATATATATATATATGATGATAAGATAAAAAAACAAATAGGAAACGTAAATCAATCAAAAATATTCTACTTTTATTAAAGCTTTATGAGAGGTTGAGAGAATGCAGACAAAACAACAGAACTTTGGTATTTTTGCAATTTTGTTTGGTTCAGTTCTCATTGGTCAGTCATGTATCATGTGCATTAAAACTAGATAATTCTGTATGTATGTAAGTGTGTAAAGATTCTTGTATATCTAAGAGGGCATCAGATGTTAATGTGTTCGTAATTGTGTATGTGTGTCTGTCTAGTAGGAGGAGTTCTAATGACTTTTGGTCAGCTGGTGCTGTGGTGTGTCATTCCACTTTTATATGGAACAGTGCTTTTTATGCCAGTACTCTTTGTATTAGATGCATATAAGTTAGATTCTTTAAGAATGGATTCAAAGAAGGATTGTGGTGTAATGTAATGTTTTAGGCATGTGTTTATAGTTGGTAATAATGTTATCATTAAGCTTTCAATGTATTTTCTCCTTAAAGAATTATGTTCTTTTTTAATTCGGAAGGCATTAATGAAATCAAGGTTATGTCCAGCATTGTTTCTATGCAATATATATATATATATATATATATATATATATATATATATACACAAGAATAGGATTGAATAAATTCCAATTACCAAAAATACTATTCTTAAAAGAGTGCCCAATACAGAGTAGAGCAAATATAATTTATCTGAAAATTATAACGTAAACATGTTATAAAATCTCTACAAAATAGCCATTTTGTTTCAGAACTTCTGGTGCCTTATCAAGTGATGGTGTTAAATGTAGAATAAAGGGTTTTAAAAGGTCTTCTTCTTTATTTATTACTACCCCTAAAACCCTTTATTCTACATTCAACACCATCACTTAATAAGACACCAGACGTGTTGAAACAAAATGGCTATTTTTGTAGTGATTTTATAACATGTTTGTTATAATTTTGGGATAAATAATATATATATATATATATATATATATATATATATATATAAGATAAATCAAGCTATTGGTAAAGTGTCAAAGAACAACACTATGAATACAAAACATGCCAAAGGAGAAAACAGGAAAAGACAAAAGAAAAGATGGAAAAAGAAATACCAAGAAAAACAATGGCACAAAAGACAATTAATGGCAGACTGTTACTTAGACAAAAACATAAAGTACTCAATGTCTCTAGAAAGACAAGAAGAACTAGCACCAAGTGCTCAGTGATTCTAATTAGAGTTTCCAGCTATGGTGTTTGTCAGATGACAGAAGGTGGATTTAAGGAAGACTAACCAAGATTTCAAGTCTCTTCTTCATCTTTGAGGAGATTGTCCATTATTCACTGCCATATAGGAAGACAAATATCACATAACAGTCCAATACTTTTTTCTTTGTTTCTTAATATCTGCTTAGCTTTCGAGATGCATCTTTGTCTATCTCAATGTGCTTTCACACTTTCCATCCTCTGTTAAAATACTTCACAGATATTTAATTTTTTTTACTTGTTTTATTTTTGTGACTCTGATTTGTAATTTGCATTTTGAGATCGTCCTTTTATCATGCTTTTCAGAATTGCCTCCATTTTATTAAGCAGGAGATAAGTATTCTTTTCTTTGTTATTTCTTCAAAGATGAAGAAGTGACTTGAAGCAACAGAAATGTGGTCATACATCAGGATGCTGAGGATATGAGCAACAGTGAGGTTTTAGAGAAAAGGGAAAGACGCTTATACTTAACATCAGGAAGAGATAGCTGAAATTTCTGAATCACATAATGAGGAAGGTGGGCTTAGAAAATCTGATACACATGGGAGAGATTGAGAGGAAGAGCGACAGAGGAAACTGCATAATATATATGATGAGCTTGAGTAAATGGATGGTGGAACAGGGTTTAGGAGAGATAATGAAAAGACAAAATTTATTAAGAGCTATAATGGACAAGAAATTGTGGAGAGCTATGATCGCCTACATCCTGAAGGGAGATAAAGAAGAAATCAAGACTATGCTAACGTTTTCTTCTCTATTGTGGAAGTTGTGGAAGATAATCATCACCTACATCCTGAGGGTACATGGCACATAACAAAGTAGAACCAAAATTTTAATTGAGTCCATATCATAGCTAGTCAGTGTAGGAGGTTGCTGTGTGACCAATCCTTCTTGCACCATGGTTAGGTCTTCAGAGCAGTAGATCACTTAATTTGCTCACTAGCAGTGTCCTGCAATGTGCATTTTGTATTCATGTAAGATTATAAAAATATCAGGGATGGGTCCATAGAGCTGTGATTTAGTTGGATGTTAACTCCAAGAGATGTTAAGTATATCTCTCAGTGTAGGTTCCATCAAGCTTAGATTATAGAGTTATAGTTAATGTCCAGAGCACCATACATTAAAACAACCTTTATAGTAGCATGAAAGAATCTCCGCCTGAGGTTGTCTCTGGTAGATCAGATTTCCAGCTTACATCCATTTTAATCAAGATAGCCCAGGCTTTAGTTAACTGAATTTTCACATCCTTTTCAGAATTTATTTTGCTTCCTAGATACGTTAAAGATTTGACAGATTTTATTGATTCACCTGAGACAGTATTGAGCCTTGCTGGTTGAAACTTATGAATTCAGTTGTAGAGGCATTAACATAAAGTCCAACATCATTAGCAGTATTTTCTAGATGATGTAGGGGAACTGTGGAACTGGTAATAGTGTCTGTAGTGATAGCTCGGTCATCTGCATCGCCAAAAATCATAACAAACAGACAATTACACAAAGGGCTCTAAATAATTTATGATTTTTTATTGGTCAGCCTCATGAAAGCAGGAACCTGATGACATGTCTTTACACAGAAATTAAATAATCATAGCAGCATATAAATCTACATTATGCCAATGTAAACATTAGCACTAAATTATAGTTTTCTAGTCAAACTCAGATTATTATAGGAAGGAAGGATGCCATGAATCATGCAAAAGGAATATTCATCATTTTACAGCTGAAATGGCCAAATGTAACCGCAAGTTCTATGCTAATAGTTTCTTCTATTACTTCTTCTGTTCTTTCTTCTTTTACTGGGTGTGAAAGAATTAGAAAACAAAAACATTATTAAGGAATGAGAACAATAGAAGAGCAATCTTGAAGGCAGTAGATAACGATTGACATTGCATTAAAAGTTTTGAAAATCAAAGTTAGTTGAAAAGCATGAAGTCATAAAAGTGATGAACAAGCAAGAAGTAAACTGTTAGCATAGAATTTACAGTTACATCTAGCCAAAATTGTGGTTTTGATTACTTCTAAAGTCTACTGCAATTCTATACTTCTCATGTTTCCAACAAAAAATTTTAATTTTTTCCCTCATTAGGAGTAGATAGGTTTGCCTATTGTCTGGTTCACACTCCTCCCCATTCTTTTGAATAGGAGTAGATATTTATCCCTTGCCTCCTGTTTAACATTGGGTTTCTAAAGCCATAAAGATAATTTAATGCTGTAAATCTATGCAAAAACCTTAAACATATTTCAAAGCTAAAAGCCTAACTCTAAACCATAAACCCAAATCATAAGCTATAAAATAATTCAGTGCCATAAATATAATTCAAAGCCATAAATGTAATTTAAGAACTTGGCTAGTAATCCATCTGCAGACAATACCATCCCATTTTACTAAGTTTTTATGGTTAGGAATATGCCTTAACCGTTATCACTCTGTATGTGACTTTATTTGTTGTACAAAAAGTTTCTCCTGCCACTGAAGGTAACTGATTCCTGAACAATAAGTGTGTTTTAATTTCATAGTTGTGCTGTCATATCCTACTATGGCAACAGAAAACAACTTTGAGTGAAATTAACAATAAGGATATTGCAATTGAGAGGCCTAGAAAAAATACAGTGAAAATGGAAGTAATATTAACAATGCAGAGTGCTAAAGGTTAATGTCTGCTGTTTTGGCTTAGGGAACAAACCAATATTTCAATGATCAACCATAAAATATAACCTTGTGTCATGCATTACATTAGATTGATGTACAGGTTTCCACATAGTTATGAAAAAGGAAAAAAAACACATTCTGTCATTGGCTGTAATGAAGAAATACTTATTTTAGCTTTATTATTGATGATGAAAAATGGTTGCCTGATTCAGATACATATGTATCTGTCCAATTTCCTGTGTAAGATTTAAATATCAGTGTGTGTGTGTGTGTGTGTGTGTGTGTTGTAAATATTTATCAGCACACCTACTGAAATGAAATATGGCATAAGGCCAAGTTTAACTTGGGAGCCCACATATATATGGGTTATGGATAAAAATTGCTTAGCTCCATCAGCCCTTACTTTTTTGAGGATGCCTCAGGCACCAGGTAATGACCCTAGCCTGTTCCTGTAGCAGAATTATTGCCTGAGGAGCAGTCCCCTGAGGCTCAAGCACATTATATTAAATTTCAGTCACTTGGGGTGTATATATTTGTATGTGTGTGTATGTGTGTTCATTTGTCATCATACTGGGAGATGCCAAAATAATTCTCTTGATATGCCCAAAAGATACATGGGAATTTCAAAATTTTTCATATAACATATAACATTACATTATGACATCTATTTAGGGCTGCAAAAGTTGTTCTCAAGTACCCATGTATATATACATATCTGGACAAAAAAAAGTCAAAATTTGAAAAGTCAATGCTTTTGAATACAGAAGCATATTGCGGAAAGACTTGCTTCTCTTAATTAACAGTTTTGTTCTAAGAAGAAAAGATCAGACCTAATTTTTTGACAAGACAATGACAAAAACCATCAAACAGTAGCACGAGAATAAGTCAATCAGGCTCATGTTTTTGACTAGTCAAAATCCTGATTTACATTAAATATAAACTAAGTGAAAATATATTAACATCATGTTCAAACTTCCTCAAAACTTCTCATTGTAACGTCAAATATTCCTGCATTTTTTTAGTCAAGTGACTTCAATTGTCAAATAATTATAATTTTCAACAGTGCTTAATGATATTAGTTTGCTTGTACGAATTTTTACTTGTTCCTGAGCTAAGGACATGGCTAGCATATATTTGACTATGGAAGGGTAGAAATCTTTTATATCTAGTTGTATGAAAAATATTGTCTTATATTAAATATAAACTAACTGGAAAATATTTTTCAACTACTCATTAACGGTTTGAATGAACAAACACTGACTTTATTTTATGAAAATGCAAATTTATTCACCAAATATGAATATTCAAAGAAGACAAAGAGAAAAAGCTATTGTATACTAAGTTACTTTATTTGTGTAATTATTTTCTGACCAATGACCTGTTAAAATATTATTTTCTATTTTGGGCCTGTCGCTATTTTCCCAGGAATTAAAACCATTATAAGATTAAAATTTTCCAAAGATTGTAAATTTAAGTAAAAAAAAGAGGAAGAATTGGAACCATCCAGATAACAGGATTACTAAAACCACCAAGAATCTTGAAGAAGAATGCTGTCACTTGATTCCTAACAAGATTTACCAGATCTGAATAATGTGAAAAGTGAAAATAAATGAAATCTGAATGTCTGCTATCATTTATTGCATTTGGACTAATGTCCTCACCTTTGTTGTTGTGACCATCTTTTATTTATGGCCTACAAAAGGTGTTCTCAAGTACCAATCTCTGGCAAAAAAAAGAGAAAAGTCAATGTTTCTGAACACAGGAGAATATTGCAGAAAATCTTGCTCCCTACATATGAAACTGTTTTCTAAAGAGTAATGAGTAGTATATTCATATATAATTCATGCTTATTTTCTGGCCAATGATTTGTTGTTAAACACATGCATGCACGCACGCATGCATGCACGCACACATGCATGCACGCACACACATGTGTAGGGTGGCACATTGGAGTAGTGGATAGTGGCTCAAATTAAGGAATTGGAGAGCTGAGTTCAAATTAAAGTTAAATCCATTACATTCACTTACGTGCTAATACCCTTAGGAAAGGTATTAATCCTCTTCTTCTCCCTCTAGCTATGGGTAACTAACAGGACAGACTGGGTTCCATAGCATAGCTTTGGATAGCAACTGGTCTAGGAGAAGACAACTCTGAATTCAAATCTTGCGGAGAGTCATTTGGGGACTTTTTGGCACGTAGTGCACCAGGTCTCTGTATTCAGCCCTTCAAAAAGTGTGGTTGGTTCTGCACAAAGCCTTCACCACTATAATCAAATCATATGTGCTGGTGTCTGGCTGTCCTAGGAACTGAGTTGCTTGACCCTCATACGTTGACTACGACGAGAGAGTCCACCATATATATATATATATATATATTTAATTCTTTCTTATTTTCTGACCAATGATTTGTTAAATATATATATATATATATATATATATATATATATATATATATATATATATATATATAGGGTGTATCAAAAATACATTTACAAACTTTGGAGGTGGGTAACTTGCACCAAAACAAGAAGAAAAGTCCAAATAAACATATGTCTGTAAATCCTTCATTTTTGAGTTATTAAGTTTAAAGTTTACGGTAGATGCTGTTAAATGTACAATCCAAGATACAATCCAAAAATACATTTACAAACTTTGGGGTACCACGAGATCCTGCCTCAGCAATGTGATGATAAACAGCAGTAAAGGTTGAATGACTCAGCTGCTTTCAGTCTGAAAATGCAATCTTATACAGCTGTGAAGCCTCATGTCCCTTACCATTCACGCTGCCATGTATAAAAATCATATCTACCTGCTCATGATATGAATATCCTGCCATTGTTAGATGGAACACTTCTCAATTAACACTGAAGAGAGACTAGCCACAAATGTACACGAATAACAAATGTAACCTTGTGTACAAAACAACACAGTACCACCTACTGTAAACTTTGTTTAAACTTATTAACTCAAAAACGAAGGATTTACAGACATGATTATATGGACCTTTCTCCTTGTTTTGGTGTGCGGAACCCACCCCCAAAGTTTGTAAAAGTATTTTTGATACACCCTGTATATATTCTCCTGCAAGCGAGATACAGGTTCGAATCCTGCTGGAGGGTACATTTTTTTCTCTAATAAGATTTCTCAAATATACAAGCTGGTAGATGAAAATAAATATACTGTTTAAAATAAATGTAGCATCTTCTCAAATATGGGTATCGACTAAAAATAATGTTTAAAGTGATAAAAATCTGCTGGATTAATAAATAAAACATGAATTAATATTTTATATATGAATATATATATATATATATATATATATTTCTGTACTTAGGCAGCAATCCTTCTTTCATGGACATTTCATTGAATACGAGACATAAGGTGCTTTTATTTAATTTTGATACAATTTCACATGCGATCTAATAATTTTTTTTCTTTTCAAATGATAAATTATGTAAAAACTGTCTGAATGTTCTTTTTATCCGAGTGCTTTCGGCTATACATTTAGCCATTTTCAAGGATGAAATATTTTAACTGTTAAATAAGAAATAGTTTGTTGCATGCATGTATTTATATAGTGTTTTCATTTTTCAAAACGCAGTCAAGATATTGTGTCCATGTTCATAGTTAATATTATTAAGTGTTGTTTTTTTTGTTTTTATTAATAAGGCTTCCATTATTTTTTGTCTTGAATATATAGGGTGTGATGGATAAATTGTCATCTAAATTATGCAAAAATGAAAATAATATTGACATCTCATTTTAACAGATATATTTACCAAAATTACACAAAAATATCTTGAAATAGAAAAGACTAAATTTATTCAAAAAATCGCCATTGGCTTCAACCACAGCCTCCAAATGCCTTCATAATCCTCTGTAATTCTTTTGGACAGTCTCCTTGTTTAAGTTGGTGAATACTGCCATCATCCTTGACTTCAGTTCATCTTTGGTGTTATAAGGAGTTTTGTTGGTCTCTTGCTTAACTGCACCCCACACATAATAATCGAGGGGGTTGCAGTCTAGAGAGTTAGGTGGCCAGATGAAGGGGTGGATTTGGTCACGTAAATTGTCTAACAGCCATGACTGGGTTCTCCTGCTTGTGTGGCATGGTGCAGAGTCCTGTTGCCAGATAACAGAGACTTCAAGCAGCCACCCTCTTGACCCAGGGCAGTACTATCTCATCAAGGCACTTGATGTAGGCCTCTATGTTGAGTTTGAGGCCCTCACGAACAAATTCAGGAGTTCTTTTCTTATCAGAGCAATAAGAGTGAGTTTTCCAAGCTTCTTCACTTTTGCAATCACCATTAGACTCATCCGACTCTTTCTGAATTCTCTGCATGTCCCCGGATTGACACCCAAACACACTGCCAAACAGTAAAGAATGCTGTTTTCAAACTTCTGGCGGAGTGAATTGTGTCATGGTGCTCTTTTTCTCACAGATGGTGCCCAACTGACCCTATCATACTGTGCAGTTGACAAAATCAGAAACAAACAATGTGCATTCACAAAATTAAAAATATAAAATGGTAACAATTTACCCATGCCACTAGGTATATATATATATATATATATATATATATATATATATATATATATGTATGTATATATCATTTCTAGTAATTCATCAAGTCTAAAAGAATCTTCAACAGAATGCAGAAAGCACTGGACGGCTGTTTCATCCTATTTGGGACTCATCAATAGTGCACATCCACTACTGAAAACCCAGACTGTTATGATACAACACAAGGGTCATACCATGTTTGATCCAATTTCTAATACCCTGGAGGGAGCAGCTTGGGGAAAGAAGACATGGCTCTTGGGGCACAAGCCATTGAGGCGCTACATCAAGTCTAGTCAGTTTCTTCTTTGTCACTGAGGCCTGTTGGTCCAGTGGTATGATGCTTGCATTTTATCATAATGGTCCGGGTTCAATTCTTGGTAGTGGATGCACACTGCTGATGAGTCTCAAATAGGATGAAACGACCGTCCAGTGCTTTCTGCATTCTGTTGAGGATCCTTCTAGACTCGATGAATTACTATAAATGATTATTCAACTCCTAAAAAATCTTTATTAGTTATATATATATATATATATATATGTGTGTGTACCTGACTTTGCACCAGCTGATTATTACCTTTTTTGATTGGATTTATGCATAAAAACCATTACCAGCCTTATCATCAGTCCCATGAGCAAGTGTGGTTACAAGGTAACTGCATAGCTGAGCACCTGACTAGCTCCCTGAACCTATCTGGATTGAAAGACAGAGAAATATTCATTGTATTGGGCAGCTAGGCAGCTAGGCAGCTAGTAGATGCCATCATTCTCCAGATCAAACAATAGCAGATGTCCTACAACTTGAAAGCTTGCCTTGGTCATGAACACATAGTCATGGATTTTATTGTTGGAGCTCACCACTCTAGTTGTTGACTTCAGTCTAAAAAGTGTTTCATCCAGTAATGCTCTGACTGCATTTACATCTCAGTTGCATGCCAATGTCTGAGTTGCTGGAGTCAATACCCACGTTGGAATTTTCCCTCCAATGGTATCAACAGGGATACAACCCAGGTAAGTGACCAAGTCAAAGGCTGTGGTCTTACCAGGAAAGGGATGGGCTCTTCCATGCCTACTTTGCCCAAGACACACTACACATGAATGAATTGTAATGGTAATATTAGTTGTTTCCTTATAAAGAAACATTTGGTATTCATTGACTGAGAAGCCAGTGCTACTTACAGTTGAAATTTATAAAATCTTTTACTTGAAATAATTTTTCAAAAAAATAGGTTTCTCAAGCTCTTATTACTCTTTCCAGTATTGATGGAGGCATAACCTTTTGTTTGAAGTAGTGTGGAATATCAACATTTTGATTATGTCATTATTTTCCCTTTGAGTTACATGTGCTGACCACTTTAGTTGTTGCTGCTGTTGAAAGTCTTAAAGCAATGTCCTTTCTGTTATCTGGTACAGTTCTTTGTTTGTGATTCTGTAGAGCCAGACATTGGGATTTGAAGAAGGGTAGTTCTCACTAAAATCTACAGGCTTCATTTGCTCAAAACAATTTTTAATTATTGATCTGAGAAAGTGGTTGTGTACACCTGATAGTTTAGATATATTTGAAAGTTTGATACTATGCATGGCATCTATATAAAAGTTTTGATCTGATGAGGCTATTTAAGAACTTTTCGGGTTAATGTTTTGGATTTGTAGCAATTCGCAGTGTTGAGTAAAACTAACCTTAGCATAACCTATTCTATATTCAATTTCGTTTTCTTTTTTTTTTACGGTAATATTCACTTTTACAAGGCCTTGAAGTCACTCCAGGTAGAGAGTTATGTAAGGAGGCAATTTGTGCAGATAGGCGTGGAAGAAAATGATTAATCCTAGACTTGAACAGGTTAAGATTGTAGAGATTGGGGAAACTGTTGCATAGCATTTTGATGGGGATGGTCTTGGAGTGACAGCATTGATTCACTCATATTGGTGTATCTTTTCTCTTCTCTCATCTTCTCCTGGCCGGTGATTGCTAGTCAGTTTTGGTTTGGAGATAAAAAGACATCAACGAAGGGAATTTTAATTTATCTAGTTTATTAACATCAATGTATACATCTCTATCAAGTGGGGTTGCTCTCTCACCCCACTATGGAGCAGATATAGACACAACAGAGAACATGTCTACATTGTTTGACAGTTAAGACTCAACTCCTTGAAATCCCTTTCTATATCTCTATCATTCCCAGGCTTGTTCAGCCAATCAAAATCGACTTCCTTTATTTTGTCTTGTATCTGACCTCAAAGGTCAACCCAAGATGTCTGAGCAGAGATACACTTCTCTAAAAAATAATAGTCTGTTAAACTATTATTTAACAAAACATCCTCTTGGGAGTTGGTTCCACAGAGCAGTGGTTTATGAGAAGAAACTCTTAGAATGGAAATATCTTCTTACTGATGGAATACAGAAGGAAAGTGAGTAGTTTGCTACTATGTAAATGGCATGGTGTGTCTTTGTCATTAGGGTTGGAATTGGCAGGACCAAAGAATTCGAGCACAACAGAGCAGTGAAAGGCTTGCCACATACCTGTAATCGATTTCCCCATGCGTTTTTCCTACAATCGTGACTGTAAGCCCTCACTCCTCGACCTGTGTTTTACCTCCATCCCTGAGTCGTGTAGTGCCACGCAGCTCTGTCCTATCGGTAACTCCGATCATGCTGTCGTGTCTGTTAGTATCTCCTTCAGCCCCACCCCCTGCAAAGAACCTCCTACCACCAGAACCACTTTCTGCTACCAACGGGCTGACTGGAACTCGTTTCGGGACTTCCTCCGCGATGTCCCCTGGGATGCTGTATTTAAGCTCCCCACTCATGACTGTGCTTCTGAGTTCTCCTCCTGGATCAAAGCCGGTATCGAAGCTTTCATCCCCTCCAGGAAATTCAAGGTCAAACCGCGCTCCTCCCCCTGGTTCACAGCTGCTTGCTCAGCCGCCATTGCCCATAGGAACCACTTCTTCCACCGTTTTCGTAGTAACATGTCCGACTTCAACAGACGTCTATTTACCTCTGCACGCAATGAGTGTAAGCGTACCCTCGACAATGCCAAGGCACTATTTGCAGCTCGGATGAAGGAACGTATTGCATCCCATAAATTTGGCTCCAAGGACTATTGGCGCCTCTGCAAGAGCGTTCTGAATAGTAACAAACCCTCCATTCCTCCACTGTTCAATCAGTTTGAGGTCCTGACCACCTCTGCCGACAAGGCCGAATGCTTCGCTCGAAAGTTTTCTTCCAATTCTATGCTTGACTCCTCTGGGGTACCCTTGCCCGACTTCCCTCCCAGAACTGAGGCCCTACTGGACGGCTTGCACATAACCCCGTCGTCGGTACTGGGCATTATTTCTAACTTAGATCCCCACAAGGCTACCGGCGGTGACGGAATACCAGCTATTGTCCTGAAGAAATGCGCACCTGAACTGGCACCTGCCCTCTCTAAATTGTACAACCGCTGCCTCAAGGACTGCTGGAAGTCCTCTACCATTGTTCCTGTCTTTAAGAACTCTGGCGACCCCTCCAACCCTTCTAATTACCGTCCTATCAGTCTCCTTCCCATCTTCGGCAAAGTCTTCGAGGCCATTATCAACGCCAAAGTGACTACTCACCTGATATCCCACGATCTGCTCTCAGACAAGCAGTATGGTTTCCGCTTTGCCCGGTCTACTGCCGATGTGCTTACGGCCATCACTGAATTTGTCTACCAAGCTATCCATAGTAACGGCGAAGCCCGTGCCGTGGCCCTTGACATCTCCAAGGCATTCGATAGGGTTTGGCATGCCGGCCTCCTTCGCAAGCTCCGGGGTTATGGTATCACAGGTCGACTGTTTGACCTAATTCAATCGTTCCTATCAAACCGGGATTTGAAGGTTGTTCTCAGTGGATCCTTCTCCAACTCCTATCCCACTACTGCTGGTGTTCCTCAAGGCTCCATCCTTGGCCCTACTCTGTTCCTCATATTTATAAATGACCTTCCAGACGCCATAGACTCCCAAGTCGGTATCTACGCTGACGACACTACTATTTACTCCTGCCTCAAGCACAAATCTACTGAGGCGGACAAAATTAACCTGGCAGCTCAAATTGAAAAGGACCTCCAATCGGTTGTGGACTGGGGAGAGAAATGGATGGTCAACTTTAACGCCTCTAAAACAAAATTGCTCTCCATTAACCACCACAAGG
Source organism: Acanthosepion esculentum (assembly GCA_964036315.1). Lineage (NCBI taxonomy): Eukaryota > Metazoa > Mollusca > Cephalopoda > Sepiida > Sepiidae > Acanthosepion > Acanthosepion esculentum. The sequence continues at coordinate 74,997,935 of OZ038486.1, forward strand.
ACCCATCCCTGCATCCCATCAGAATGTCTGAGGACCAACTTCTCGAGAGTTCCTCTCTGCGGCTGCTCGGTCTCACGCTGTCCGCTGATCTGAGATGGAACAAATACATCGAGTCAATTGCATCATCCACCGCAGAAAAGTTGGTTCCCTGTGCCGAGCCAGGAAATTCTTCTCCCCTGAATCGATCCTCCAAGTCTATAAGTCTACCATTCGACCTTGCATGGAGTATTGCTGCCATTTATGGTCTGGAGCCCCTGCGTGTTGCCTCGGGGTTCTTGATAAGATCCAGAGACGGATATGCAATGTGATTGGCCCTGATCTGTCATCTTGTCTGCAGTTGCTCTCTCACAGATGCAATGTTGCATCACTCTGCCTTTTCTACAAGTACTTCCACGGTAATTGCTCTGAGGAGTTGCTTTCACTTGTCCCTAAGCCTCGTGAATTCAAGCGTCCTACGAGGCTGGCATCCCGTTCCCACCCCTTCACCGTTGAAACTGTTAGGTGTAGACGTCTTTTCTACTCCAATAGCTTCATGTCTCGCACATCTCGCCTATGGAACTCCCTTCCCCGTTACTGTTTCCCTGACAAATACAATCTCCAACGGTTTAAGTGTAGCATCAATCGTCATCTCCAGTTGCCTTGATCTATCCACTTCCTGACATCTTCCATTCCTATCTGCTCTCGCTCCATATCTCCCGTAACCTCCCTACCTCGATCGGCCCTCCGTCCTTCTCTTTCTCCACATCCCTTCCTTTACCACTCCTATCTGCTCTTCCTCCAACCCTTCTGTAACCCCTTGCGTGATAGTGGCCACCGGCCTTGCTCGGGGTGATATGCTTAAAAAAAAATAAAAATACCTCTTGTAGGAGAGAGTTTGGAGAGTTTGAGAGACTCGAAGACAAGTTTGGACTCTATCAAAGCTGGAGAGCAAGGTCTGGGTAGCTCCTGTCCAAATAACTGACTAATACAGTAATTTATGTGATGTCTTTAGTATTTACTAATTTTATATCTTGAATTATTATGATGGATTCTGGGTAGGTACTGTCACCACTTTCATTTCAATTCCAGATCAGTGTTTTGAAATAATTTATCTTGAGTCCTATTTCTTAGAACAATTGGTAGAGCATGTTGAGTTTTTGTTCAAGATCATTTTTATGTCAGCTCTGAATATCTATGTCGTCAGCATACCCTCCCTTATCATCAATACATTGGCCTCAGGAATGATGTTTTCTATTAGTAGATTCATTTGAGAGGTTGTATGGAATGTGTAGAGTTATAACACTAAGTAAATAATTATAATCTCTCTAACATTTATATATTAAAAAAATACTTGAAAAATAAAAAAAACAGCAAGAATGTGGAAACAACAAAACGAGTATTATTTATTATCTGGTTGTTATGCTGTATTAGAGAAATGAGAGACAGTAATACTGAATAAAATTATGAATGTTTGGGGTCAAATGTAGATCAAATATGGATCGAAATCCAATGGAAGGATAAGATAAAGAGGAAGCGAAGTGTATACAGTTTTTCTTCTATGTTTTTTTATAGACGTGTGTAATGTTTTGATGGCCTGTCCATGTGAACTTCTTGTCCGATAGTTAGAATGGTATGTGTTTGAGTGTGAGAAGGAAAGTGCAGTCAATTCTGATTGGTTTAAAATGAGGGAATTAATTATAATTTTTATAAATATTTTATTATAATTATTTTTGATACCATAATTAATTTTTATTTATTTTTTAGACACAAGACTATAACAGTATAATTAATTTTTTATTTACGTATTTCTTTACGGACACAACAATAGATATATCTCACTCAACTACATATTGCAAAGAGTAAATAATTATAAACCCCCTAACATTTATATATACAAAAATACTTGTAAAAATGAGAAACATCAAAATGTGGAAAACAAAACAAGTATTATTTATTATCTGGCTTTTACGTGATGTTGGAGAAATGAGAGAGAGTAATACTGAGTAAAAATGTGAGTTTGGGAGTCAAATATAGATTAAATATGGATTGGCATCTGACTGAATGATAAGATAAAAAATAAGTAAAATGTATACAATCTTTATGTATGTTTTTTTTAATAAATGCATGTAAAGAGTGTCCATATAATTTAATTGGAAAAATACAAGAAGTGTCTGGGATTTTCTTACCTGAAATTTTTGTTGAGTGCTAAAAGATAAATTTTACTATTATGGCCTGAAAAAAGAAAAGGAGATGAAATTTTTGTTGACACACATGTTAATGACCTATCTGTGTGAACTGCTTGTGCAATAGTAAACATGTTACATGTCTGTGTGTGTAGAGAAGAAAAGTGGGGTTGATTCTCATTGGTTTAGAAAGAGGGAATTAATAATTATAATTGTTATAATTATTTTATTATAATTATTTGGACTATTATCATTTTTTTATGGACACAACAAATGCTTAAATAAAATGTCTCAATCTTTTCTTGTATATGTACAGAGCATAGTCTAGGAAGACATTAAGTAGATTGAGCCACTCATTTCCTACTTGTTTTACTCCCAATGAGTTTAGAAAATACTCCTCTGACTCCATAACAACAAGCTTGCATAAAACATTGACAAAACTATTGATAAATTTTGGTGCCAATGAGAAGATTGTTCATAAAAATAATTCATGGGTTACTCATTGTGCATGAGTAAATATCTACAAATGTATATTTATGTGTGGAGATATGTTTCTCTATATTTATGTGAATACACCTGCTTGTCTGTGAAGATAACGTTCATGCACGCTAATGCAGTTTTGTCATTTGGACATGCAAAAGAAAAAAAAAAGAGTGCAACACACTTAAGGCCTTGTTAGATATAATCAAATTTCCTCAGCCTTGCAAACTGAAGTTGCATTAAAAAAAAATTTACTGACAGTGAAATAACAACTATTTGACTCATAGCTAAAGTCATTTTATCTATTGACAATTTCGAGTAAATGGGAAGCAGAACAAGTACTGAAAAGACAAAGAAAGGTTGTAAAAGGAGCAAAAATTACTTTTTATTTTTATGAAGTTTAGCCAGTATGAGATTCGAGAGCCACTCAAAGTAGAGGGTTATTGTTAAAATACTTATGCTGAATGAGGAGGTGATAGGAAGTGAAGATTATAATAAGGAGGATAGACCAACAAAAAACAGGAAGTTGTGGAGTGTCATGATTGCCCACACCTTGGAAGTAGATGGTGCAATGATAGAGAAAGAGAACCTTATCAATCCCAAAACTTATCTATATATTAACTCTGGCCAAAGAAAAACTGGATTAATTGTTGAAATAATAATTTAATTAATATTATCCAATGAAAAGAAAATATCTTGTTAGAAAATTTTTCTATGCAAAACCACAAGTGATTGAAGTGAGGTAAAAATATTTATCAAGCTTCTGCTTTGATCTAGCAAAGAGATAAATTTTGTAATTTTGAGTTGTAAGTTACAATGAAGTTACAATTGTAGAGTTATACTATAACTAGAAAATTCTACCAGTAAAATAGTAAGTCTGATTGGTCAAATTGGCAGCTAATCTCAAAAATGACGTACATTCTGTTGTTAACTGGGGCAAGGAATACCTTTTTAATTTTAGTGCCTCCAAAGCAAAACTGCTATCTATTAATCATCTGAAAGAACCCTTTCTGCTTTCCACTAGCATGGCTACTTCTAACCTCCAGGAGAGTTACTTGTTGTGCCTCCACAGGCTAATGTTTTCCATTGACATGAAGTGTAAAGATTATATTGAATCAATTGCTAGGACTATTGTTAGGAATGTTGGTTCCCTGTGTTGTGCTAGACAATTTTTCTCGACGGAATCTATCTTAGCATATTTATAAGTCTACTATTCATCCAAGCTTTGAATATTGCTGACATATATGGATATGTTTTTGGGCTCCAGCTATATATTTAGAGATCCTTCATAAAATCCAAAGAAGAATCTGCAATGTCATTGGTCCTGACCTGGCATTCCAACTTCAGTCACTTTCTCACTGTCATAGCATTTCAATAAATACTTTCATGGTAATTTTTCTGATGAATTTTGCTCTATGTTACCTAGACTCTATGAATTTAAGTGCAGTACTACAGGGTGCCCAGTAAAAAAAAGCTGTAAATTCAGAAAGAAATTTATCTAGCTATCATGATTCATGCACAAACAGAACAATTGTCGTAGATGTTCAAAATGTTTGCCTGAATATTCAACACAAAGTTGTAAGCATATTAACCAGGATGCAGTAGCTTTGTGGATAATGTCAAGAGGATTTTCATTCCAAGCTTCAGTTAAGTTCCACTTCAATGAATCAATATCGACAATGTCGACAGTTTTGAAAGTGAGTTAAGGACTATATTCCAGATACTGTAATCCTTAATATTCAGATCTGGGCTTTTAGAGAGCCATGGAGATGGACCAATTAGAGCCAGTGTATTTTCTCAAAGAATAAATTTGCTGCTTTTTTAATGGGCACCATGTAGATTGGTTGCAAGATCTCAATATTTCAGAGTCAAAATGGCATGATATATAACTCTGTGCTAACGGTTTATTTTCTTGCACTGTTCACTTGTTAAAATATCTTCCAGCTTCTCGCTTTCCAGTTAAGTTTGATCTTCTAAAATTTAAATGCAATGTAAATTGTTAATTTCTGTTCTTTTATTGTTCTTTCTCCTTTATAATGTTTTTCTTTTTCTTGTATTCTTTCACACTCAATAACCCCCTGCATCTTAGTGGTTTTGTTACCTTGCTTGGGTCAAATGATTGAAAAAGTATGTTGAAGTTAGTATAAATTGCAGTCAGATAAGTGGGATAAAATTTTCAATTATTTTAGAATAGTCTGAAAGGTACGAATGTAATCAGATTGTTGATGTTGAATGTTGTTATCAATGTCAAAATATTTTTATTTTTTAATTTTCATCAATAGATTTTATATTATATGTTTATAATAATTATTGTTTTTTTTTATCATTCCACCCCAAGCAAGGTAATAATTCCACTAAGAAGCAAGAAGTTATTGGGAGTGAAAGAAAATGAGATGTTAGGATAAGGAACTGGAAACCCAGTCTTAAACAGGAAACAAGTGATTAACCTCTAACCTATTCAAAAGACTAGGATGGAGTGTGAACTGCTTAATAGGCAAACATGTTTACTATCAATTGATGAATATCAATTAAATAACTGGAGGTTATATTAATTAAACACAGATATCGTTCTCATGTTTTCTGCTGTAAATAAGCATAATTAGTGAGTGGTTTGGTTTGTTATGTTTTATGGCATATCAACCTCATTGGGTTATTTAATTTTAATTTAACAACTTTTTTCCTGGTAATATTTTGTTTTGTCAAAAATCTATTTCTGGTAATATTTTTTTTCCTGAAAAATGTATAGCTGGTAATATTTTTTTTCTTCAAAAATTTATTTCTGGTAATAATTTTTTACAAAGTGTTTCTAGTATTAAAATCTATTTTTATACTTTTACAATGCTTTTTACCTTGGTTTCAGGGTTAACTATTTGCTCATAGCTGGGACCCTTACAGGTGCTACCACTCCAGGTCAGGGTGGATCTGGGAACACCAGCAATTAAGAGGTAGTTCCATGCTCCTCAAAACCTCCTCATCAGAGGCCTTGCTGTTGGACATAGTTTATCATCTTACCCTGGACGTGGATGCAGTTTATCATCATACCCAGGACAGATTAGTGAGTGGGGTCAAAGGTGAAGTTAACTTAAAGTTAAAAAAAGGACAATATCTAAACTCACCAACTTGTTAAGGAAATATTAACTGTAATACTTTGTTGTGAGTCCTGATAAAAAATAAAATATATAAACAAAAATAAAAAGAATGCAAATTAAAATAAAGCATTTGCACTTTCCTTTAAAACCTTATCTCTTTCTTTCTCTTTCTCTTTCTCTTTCTCTCTCTCTCTCTCTATATATATATATATATTTCTCTTTCTGTTCTTCTCTCAACTAATAAGAAGGGAAACCCTCAACTAAAAACAAGTAGGAGAAGAAGAAAAGACTGAACCCCGTTGGAAAACAGCAGAAGTTTGCAGGATCATAGTCTACTTATTTGTGAGTGAAAAATATGAAATATCAAGGAGACTCCACGCATAACTTCTGTTATAAGAAAAAAATGAAAAAGAAATGAATGCTGGAAAATAAAATTATTTTGGCCGATCAAAAAAAAATTAACACAAAATGATATTTGGTGTTAGCCAAAACCAGTGTTCATGCCAGAGTCTTGAAGCCTGATCAAAAAGATATAAGCTGACACCTCTGAGCTAGAGGAGGAAGGACAGCAGGGGAGGACAGATCACTACCATGAAGAAACCAGTCATGTGTGATGCATATAGAATTAGTTAAAAGTTCATCTGCTAATGATATTTCTGCCTTGCTTAGGGTCAATAAAAACACGGTACATTGACACTGACCTATTCTAATGTTACTACTACTATCATTGTCTGACTTCAAAAACTACCACCGCCAGACTTTCTCCACTCATACTAACAATATCCACCTTATAAACGAGCATTTTTGTGACACCAAATATCAAAGGACTCACTCATCACTCTAAAGAAAATAAATAAAAATATATTATTTATTTTATAGCTTTGAGTTAGTTCATTTTATTTCAAAGTTTCTAGTAAAGAAAATCCTCCCTACCACAACTTCTTTTTTATACTCTGTCTCAAATGATTATGACTAAAAGACTAATTATTTAAAGGAAAGAACATAAGAAAAAAAGTTAAATTCAATAATAACATTTATTAAACTTAATGGATGTAGTACTTGTGGTGACAAAATTTACAGTGAACTTAAACTAGCATTGTGGTTGGTCAAAAACCAGGTCAGCTAAGTTATTAATTTCCAGAGGAAGACACTAAAAGTAAAAATTAGCATGGATGTAGTAGAGAGCAGGTCACATGATTTTTAAACCAATCAGAATTGAGGTAAATTCAGAAAAGATAATTTATGATCCTGTTAAGAGTTATTAAAAGAAAATATTAATTAGTAATAAGACCATCATCCCAGAATCCACCTAGAGATGACAAAGAGTTAACTCAGAAATGCTAGCACCCTCAGTCATGCCAGCTTGTCTATGTAACACCACAATTAGACTTACACCTGAAAACAACCATTAATGCCATTAACACTGGCTAAAACAGAATATACGATGTAAGTATCTGCAATCCAAACAGCAGCCATAATGAAACTGAATACTCATATCTTTTTGTTACATTTTTTATAAAACTTTTCAATGAATTCATATTTCTACAAACTCTAAAAAATATTTCTTTCCTTACAAACCATACATTTCAAATATGAAGATTTCATTTGTCCAAATGTTCACAAAAAACAACTTACCACCCATACAACTTTACATAAAAAAAACTGTGTTGTGAAAATGTAGATAAATTGTACTGATGAATATTGCAGCTGTTTCTTCAAAGTTTTTACAATTTCAGTTTTGGCAAACCAACAAAATTCTATTAAGTTGTATATTTATAAAGAAGCAATGTCTTGAACAAGAATAATATTCAAGCAAATGATACAAGAGGTAAAAAAGAGAAATTAGAAACGATTCCTTTTTGCAGTAATGCCAATTATTTGAAAAATGCAATTACTGAAATGATGAATACATTTCAATAAATTTCTTTTTTTGCCAGAAAAAGTTTGTTTTCATCAAAGTGCAGTCAAATATACAAAGTGAAAAGGTACTAATTTGTATCATCAGTGGTGGCTGGAAGAGGTGGTCTGTCTCAGGTGGCAAGTTTTGATGGACTAAATTTAGGTGAATTAGTATAATGAAGTAGTATGTAAAACTAATTGACTGATTTTTCCTTTCATTCCTCATGTCATTTTTTTTCCTTTTATTCCACTTGTGTCATTTTTCAATTCATTCCATTTGTGATATTTTTTCTTTCATTTTACTTGTGTCATTTTTCAATTCATTCCATTTGTGACATTTTTTCTTTCATTCCACTTGTGTTATTTTTTTCCATTCATTCCACTTGTGCCATTTTTTCCTTTTATTCCACTTGTGTCATTTTTCAATTCATTCCATTTGTGACATTTTTTCTTTCATTTTACTTGTGTCATTTTTCAATTCATTCCATTTATGACATTTTTTCTTTCATTCCACTTGTGTTATTTTTTTCCATTCATTACATTTGTGACATTTTTTCTTTCATTCCACTTGTGCCATTTTTTCCTTTTATTCCACTTGTGTCATTTTTTAATTCATTACATTTGTGACATTTTTTTCTTTCATTCCACTTGTGTTATTTTTTCCATTCATTCCACTTGTGTCATTTTTTCCTTTCATTCCATTTGTGCTGTTTTTCCTTTCATTCCACTTGTGCCATTTTTCCATTTATTCCACTTCTGCCATCTTTTCCTTTCATTCCATCATACAGATTTTAATGTGATATTGTGGGTAGAAAGGTCATAAAAAATAACTTTTAAAATTACTGTGTCATTTGTTGCTAATTTTTATTTTTTATCTATAATGAAAACAAAATAAATGGCCATAATCATAAATTTTATATTTTGTGGATGTTGTCCAATTTTAAAATGTTGCTTAGAGGGACAGCCAATTCTATGACTGGGTACCACAAAACACTAAGTTTGCTGCTGCATATGACTAATTTTTGTGTTCTTTCCTGGATAACATTTCACATCATGAAATATTTAACTCACGTGTGAGCAATGAGTGTACAAATATGTTGCAAAGAATTCAAAATGATTTATCACCGATACAGGACTGTTTGACAAAGCTCTCCACTGAAAGCGGAGTGTTTACTACCTGCATAATGGAGATTAAGAAAGAGAGATTTATCATGTGAGCAATCATGTCATGGTTTCTAACATCAGTTCCAATTGTAAAACAAAAAGAATTATTATTTTGTACATTATTATTTTTAGCGTTAAATTGTCCTCCAGTTGAATGTGCCACATTAGCATCATGAAAGAGTAAATGAGAAACAAGAAAGTTTTAAGGGGAACAGAAACTACAAGGAAAGAAGACTTGGAGAATTTGACACACACTTGGGTACACTGAAGGCAAGAGAAGCAGAGGAATGCAATGAAATACTTAAAAAGTTAAAATGAGATCAAGTACTACAAAAACAAAGAAGGGGTCATAAAGGAGCAAAAATGTCTTACAGTCACAAAAGAGAGGACGTTGTAGAGATCTATGAACATTCTTAAGGAATATAGCACTTAGAGAGAGAGAGAGAGAGAGAGAGAGAGCACTGTTTAAGAGTCTGTCTATATTTCTGAGATGAGGTATTACGTACAGTATTTACATTAGTCGGACACATGGCACAGTGGATAAAGGCGTTGGTTAGATCCAGTGACAGACCCAAAGAGTGTGAGTTCAATACCCGGTTAAGGCAGTGGAGAACTTTCAGAGGGAAAATTAGCAGGAGATAACTGATAACTGACATCCATCAAACATGGCACGTGGAACTAGAACAGTCTACCCCAGTGATCGAAATAAAGGGTTCAGTTCGAAATTCCAACCACCTGAAGAAGGCCGAAGCGTACAACGGCTGAAACGTTGTGACAAATATGGCGACAAAGATGAGGACAATTGACCGACTAATGTAAATACTGAGCACTGTTTAAATCTTGCAATTTCTGCATAGTACACATGTACTATTGCCTACTGTCCAGTTCACACTCATCCCAGGTTTTTTGAACAAGTGTAGAGGTTTATCTCTTGTTGCCTGTTTAGGATAAGCTTTTCAGTTTCTTTTGAAATCTTTTCATTCTCTTTCATGTCTTAGTGGCATTATCACTTTGCTTGGGGTGAATTGCTTAGAAAAAAAAGAAGATATTAAATTTTGGTACAAGTTAGATTTTGACACCTCGAAACTGAAATATATATGTTTATGTTGTCATTTTTTTTTATGTACTCTTCATATATTTTTGGACAAGCCCATGAGTTATGTTTACCCTCACTGTTTCTCTCAGTCCATCAATATGTCCTGCAAGTGTCACATTTTCCGAGCATTCTTCCCTTGTGACATTTCTTGTTGATATTTTTATTGTTTTTGTTATCACAAAATTTCTATGACTTTCTTCGGGTATAAAATGTGAAAGGAAGGTGTCCACTTTTGGATGAAGAAATGAAAACATGAAAAATGGTGTTAAATGTAGCAATCGGAATAACCATTTGGGCCAAATCTGACTGCAATGGATAAGATATGGATGAGTCCAAATTTTAGATTTACGATTGCTCTCCAAATGTCCTCAATGGTTTTCAATTTTTTCCAGATTGTCTTTCAATCTTATTAAACTAAAGCAATGCTATCCTATCTGCCTGTCATCTTGCAACATATAAAGTCCTCTGGTGAAGTTTCTGTAATCAAATTGTTCTAGAGGTGGGGTTGATTGACCCAATGCTCAATCTCCATATTCTGAATAAGGGTGGTTTTTCTCTCAGGGTTTTCCTTCTCTTCGATAACCATGTGTTCCCATGCTAATGAGCTCTATGTGTTTAGGTATTCAGAGTTTTCCTTCTCCTAGGCTGGTTGAGTCCAGTCTCCCCTACTATTTAATTCATTAGTATAGCACAAGTCTGTAAATGTCAGGTATCCAATAAAGATGAAACCATTATAGCTATTTCCTCTGGTGAGCAAGTCTGTGGATATTTATAAAGCTGACATTTGTATTACACAAGGTCACAAGAGTGAGGCACTCAGTGAGACTCAAACTTATAGAAATAATAGTTTCTGAGAAAAACTTGCTTTGTGGCAAGGTAACCTATAGATATTTAAGCAGCATAGATTAGTTTAGGACAAGGTCATGAGTGTGAAGCACCCAGCTCACTTTATATTTTTTCCCAGTTTCTCATGTACCTTCAAGATTTTGGCAAACAGAACTCCCATGATTCTGTTTCATTATTATCTGTGGATTTCAATGACATCTTGGGAAAGATAGTGGAGTGGTTTTCCAGCACTTCATTTCAAATTTCCAAATACATTATATTGTGTTTTTGTAAATTTACCAACATTAATATTAACTTTATTTTATTTTACTTTTTCCTGAGTACTTTTGAATATTGCTACATTCATTTTCAGGGAAAAGATATTTTAATTTTTAATTTCTGTTTTTTTGCCATACATTTCAATATATATATATATATATATATATATATATATATATATATATATATATATATATATGTATATATATATATATATTAAATTAATAAGAAAGAACAGTTAGATTTATATTCAGGTTTTCTTAGCAATTAATTTTTATTTAAAAAAAACAGTGCTCAATACAAACAGTAGAGCATAATATAATTATTTTCTTTTAAATATTTTTTCTTTTTTTTCTTTAAAAAGGAAATAATTATAAATTTTCTTTTAATTATTTCCTTTTTTTCTTTAAAAAGAAAATAATTATAATATATATATATCTTTCAAATTTCCAAATATGTTACCTTGTGTTTGGTAAATTTGCCAAAATTCCTATTAACTTTTATTTTATATTATTTTTTCTTGAGTAGTTGCAAATATGGCTACATTCATTTTCAAGGATTATTCAGTGTGCAGTTATGCAACTGAATTTTAATTCCGGTGTTCTCACATTTGATGGAACCAATTTCAGGTCACTGAAGATGACATCATATAAATGGTCAAAACCAATTTTTTATGTGTGTTTGTGTTGGTGTGTTTGCGTGTTTTATTAAACACACTTCAATATACAGCCCCCCCCCTATGGAAAAAGACAACTTTTTAATATTGGCTGCTTCTCTTTCATTACAACAGCCTCCAGAATTTGGAGTATTTCTTTGCACTATGTTCTCTATAAAATTTTTGGTGTTATCAACTAAAATTTTTCTAATGCTAATATTCTTTTGTTTATTTGTCAGATGTTCATCTACATTTGCACAAATTGCACTTAACAAATTCTGGTAGATTTTGTAATAAGAGAGAAGCAGCCAGCATTAAATAAGGTGTCTTTGTGGGTGTATATATTGAAGTGTGTTTAATAAAAAACATACAAACACACACATGCACAAACATTTATATTTCTTCAAATCAATCTATCTATCTATGTATCTATTTATCTCAGTGTCTTCATATCTATCTATATATCTATGTTGGTCTTTTCATATCTATCTATCTATCTATCTATCTATCTATCTAAGTCTATTTTTTCTGTCTATATTTATTTGTATTGATCTATAGATCGATTTTGGTCTATTTCTTTCTATCTACCTTCATATTTATCTACCTATCTATGTCAGTCTCTTCATATCTATCTATCTATCTATGTCAGTCTCTTCATGTCTATCTATCTATCTATCTATCTATCTATCTGTCTATCTCAATCTATTTGCTTCAAAGGAAATCAGCAAACTGTGTGTTTTAGTCTCACATGCTCTTTGCAAAAAGAATAATGGGGATCATTGATAAACAAACAAAACCAGAAATTATTTATGACAAACATATATATATATATATATATATATATATATATATATATATATATATATATATATATATATACACATTCTCTTAGCTTTTACTGGCAAAGTGTGTTACATTCTTGTTTTATTTTGAGCAAACTTAAACACCAGTGACTAGTTTTTTACATTTTTCTTTGTCACCCACCATCTTAGAAAGAATTGAAAAATTCTTCTTTTATGTGTTATGTCTATTCAGCACATAGAGGCTATCATGGCCCTCCACAAATTCCTACCCATTTTAGCTCTGAGTAAGGTTTGTCTTTTCACCATCTATCCTAGTCCTTATTGTGCTATCCATTTACATAGGCTCTTTATGTAGGTTACTCACTGTATGTGTGTTGCACTGTAATGGATATTGGCTTGGCATGAGAAATCAGAGAGCCAAGTTCAAATTCCAGTCGAATTCGTTACATTCATTTATGGACAGGTACCCTTGCCAAAGGTATAAATCCATCCATCTCTTCTCTCTCCAGCTATAGGCTGAATAGCAGAACAGACTGGGTTCTATAGCCTTGGTTGGCAACCAGTCTAACTCAGAAAGAAATGGCAGTCCAACTGCCTAGTCATACATGAATCTAAAGAGACATGATTGCACAATTGTGTATCATGTATGACACTTAACTGACTCACTCACTGTTCCCCTCTACTCCTATTGCCTTCAATATGTCATGTGGGTGCCAAATATTCCAAGCCATCTTTCCTCATTATGCATCCAAGAAATTTCAACTTTTCTGATTCTAAGTATAAGCATACATTTTGTTTCCATTTTCCTTAAAACTTGCTTGTTAATCACATGTTCAGTCCATGGTATTCTTAACATTCTGCTGTAGAACCACATTTCTGTCAGCTTCGAGTCCCTTCTTCATCTGTGAGGAGATAATCTGGTATTCAAGCATTTATGAATCATAAAAATAAAATCCATATTTAGGTATTGCTTCTTGGATGTAGGTAGCAAAATCTTGTCTACCATATTGACAATATACAGTTCTTGAGATGGTCTGAAATGGTAGAAAGTCTTCATAACAAAAGCAGCATAAAAACATGTACTTTGGCTAGTTTATTCAGAGTTTTGATTTGAGTCTACAAATTATTTGAAAAATTCGTAAAATTCATCAGATTGACATTATTGGTTGAATTTAACAAAACTTGCTCAAATATATATTTCGATAAATGTTATATTTATTGGCTAGATGTGTTTGAGTAGACAAACAGTATATATATATATATATATATATATATATATATATATATATATATTCATTATTATTATTATTATTATTATTAATTAAAGAATATCAAATACTTAAAATCCCATAGGTATTAATTTTTATTTAATTTTTAGGTCTCTCGTAGATCTTTGGACATAGAGCTCTCCCTGTATCCTCCTGGAAATTCCATACAGATTACCATATTGTATCATTACTATATATATATATATATATATATAAAAGTATATGGTTGTTACACATGGAATAAAATTCCAATAACCAAAAACACTATTCTTAAAAGAGTGCTCAATACCGAATAGAGCTAATAATATTTATTCAAATTTATAACATATACATGTTATAAGATCACTACAAAGTTGCAATTTTGTTTCAACACTGCTGGTGTCTTATCAAGTGATGATGTCAAATGGAAAATAAACAATTTTATTTAAGAAATCATTTATTTTCCATTTGACATCATACTTGATAAGAAACCAGCAGTGTTGTAACAAAATTGTAACTTTGTAGTGATCTTATAACATGTATATATTATAAATTTGAATATATATATATATATATGTATATCCGATGCGATGAGAATGAAAGTAATATATAAATTCCAACGTTCGCAGCGTTAATTAAAAAAAGAGCTTGATACAGGTAGTAGAGCGATAATTATTTATTTATTATAATTTTATCATATAGACAAAACCATTTTACTCACAACAAAGATGCAACTTGGTTTCAGTGCATTTTAACTGCACATCTACATCTTCCATTTTCGACCCTCACCCGTAGATGTGCAGTTAAAATGCACTGAAACCAAGTTGCATCTTTGTTGTGAGTAAAATGGTTTTGTCTATATGATAAAATTATAATAAATAAATATATATATATATATATATATATATATATATATATATTCATGAAATACATCTGTTTATGCTTTGCCACAGATCATCAATAATGCTTTTAGCTGAGGTTCATGAGAGTGCATGAGGTTGAAAGACCCAAAACCCCTTTTGGGCCTTTCAACCTCATGCACCCTCTCCATGGTGACCATGCTGATACTGATTGGGTATCAACTTGTGTGCCATCCATCAGCTACAACTTACCTCATTTTTAATCACATACTGTGACTCTTCTTGGCAATTTATAGTTCAAATATATATATATATATATATATATATATATATATATATATATATATATATATATATATATATATATAAGCAGATTCAACTGATAAAAAGTTAAAAGCCCTACATCTTATTTTTTATTTGATTTTTTCACATGTGAATTGCACACTTTTTAATACTACTGCTTCCTGGTCTGATTCATCTCTGACCATTAACCTTTTATGTATCATATATATATGTATATATATATATATATATATATATATATATATATACATACATACATATATATATATATATATATATATATATATATATATATAATACATTCAGGCCATTAAATGTTGTTAATACTGTTTATTATAAACTTTACTTAAATATTTGTGTCTATATAAATAACATATAACAATAATATATCAGGTCATCCCATAAGTTCTGTCCGAATTTTAAATAAAGAAAACAAGTGACCAAATGTTACATTTAATTACAGATTCAATCAACAATATATTTTTCCTAATTATCTATGACTTCCTTCCATCTATTAACAAGCTTACTAATTCCATTACTGTAAAATTCTTTTGGCTTTGATTCAAAGAACTCACAAATGTCAGTTTTAAACTGTTCCTGTGTTACTGACGGTCAGCCTAATGTGTTTGTGAGTTCATAGACAATGGTTTAGTCAGCAGCTGCTGGTTAATCCCTTCGATTGTGTGTGAACAAAGCCTTAGTTGGCACATGCTGGCTGTTGTCTCTTCCATTGTGAGCATTTGTGAGAGTGCATGTGTGTGTACATATGTATAGATCAAACTGGCCTCCAAAATTATTTTGAATCCCAAGAAGCAGTATCCTTCTATTTTTATATCCATAAGGGAGATCCAAATCTAATTTCACATAGAGGTGTGAACTTTTTGAATACAAGGATTTCTGTAGGTAGAAAATAATCTTTTTCTTGAATTTGCATTAGTGGTGAAGGAAGTTATTATTGTTATTTTCTAAATGGTCCAAAAATAACATGTTGTAGGTCTACAATTACATCTGCAAGTATTTTGGCAGTATTTGTTGTTTGGCCAACAAACTTCTGATGGGATTTTATTGGATAAAAATAATATATATATATAGAAATTAATTCCTATAATAGATAATGAAGAGACTAAGGTCACTAAGTTGATAGATAGATATGAATAAAGACAAAAGGAAAACTCATTTTAGTCAATGCATTTTGTCTTCTCATAGATTTTATCAAGGCAAATGTAAGGATTTCATTTTACATTTGTAAACATAAGGATATTGGTATTTGCCTTGATAAAGTTCATCAGAGGATGAAACATGTAAGCTAACATAAGTTTTCCTTTTGTATGTATTCATATTGTCCTTTCACAGATATATTTTTAGTTATTCTTGAAATTTTACACATAGCTATGCGCACATAGTTATTTACATTTTATTTAAGTGTGCAAATTGCTTACTTACAGTTCTTGAAAATAGCCTTTTTTATATTCTAGTTCAAACATGTTTTTTTTTCCCCACTTTTTTAAAACAGTCATTTACAAACAATGAAAGGTTAAAGCATAACCCTGATATGTACAGATTCAATTTGCTGACATCTGTAACCATAAAAAAATCAATGCTTTGCCATTTGTGTGCTGGTACCCATATGGATGTCAGTTAAAATTAATAAAAAATAGATGTGCAAAGATTAATGGAAAATCCAAGCCATAATGTATACATAGAAACACATCAGACAGTTGTAAATGCTCACTTCCTGACATTAAGCTGCCAGGTTAATTAAGCATTAATAAATTCTCTTAGTTTAGATCTCTTTAATCTCAGAGGTTATTTGTACTGGACAGTCTTCAAGCATTTTTTTTTATTTATTACTTTTCATTTCTGTTGGTGTTAGTAGAATGTAGAATAGTATTTGAACAAAAGTGGAGATAATACAACAACATGTAAAAGCTATTCACTGCATGTTTTGATTCTTATAGTAGGTGTCCCCAGGTTAGAATAAGAGGCAAACCTGTGTGTGAGAAATGGCCGCTGGAATGCAGAGAAGATCCTTATCATGTGTTGTGACCAAAGAGCTGGAGTTTTTTTGCCACTAACATCTACTAAAATCTCTGAATAGACTTTTTTCTTGTTATTTTTCATGCTGCATTATTGTAGCTAAAAGGTTGCAAACTTTTTGTTTCTTTTCTTGCATAAAATTTCTGCCATCCATTTCCTCTCAACCACTCTACTGACTACAGCAAATGTAGCCTGTTCGACGCAGTAGTAACCATTCTGTCTGTCACCTCATTATGCCCTTTTTACCTCGTCATTGACAGCCATAATTTACATATGTGAAAAGATAATCTTGTGAGAGAGTATCTGACTTCAAGATCTATCTGCTTTAAATGTGTAAACCGCAAGTCTGCCATTTTTTCCTTTTCAGACAGTTTACATGTGAGACACATTCAAATCTGGTTTCGCCCTGGAGGTAAGCCATTTGTTTCTAGCATTGCAATAAATGCATGCAAATCTGCACTATTTGCCCTCTGCAGTAGTTCACTATAATTATGTATGCTGATAATATTTTTGTGCTGATGGGTGATACTGTAAATGAGCCCATTCTCAGTATGACCATGGAAAATTGTGAGATCAGTGCACTTTCAATGTATTTTCTTTTTAGTAATTTTTTTTCTCTTTTAATCAGACTTAGGTTTTTAGTGTGAAATTGCAGTTAAATATGTTGCGGTGAACAAAGAGCTGTTCTCCGATGGGTCCTTGCATTGTTTGCATGTTTTTTTGTTTTTTTTTAAAGATTTCTGGATATTACATTAATATATGTCATTGAACATTTTATGCAATTTATTTTGTATATTCCTGCTCCTGGTTTATCGTTGTTGCTATTCTATTTAGTGCTGACTATATCTTTTTTTGTTTTAGAGCTGTCATTTTTATGGCAGCTGTTAAGGAATTGGCTGTTTGATCTGAATATTATAATGGAATATTCTTTATGGATTATCATTGTTTGGAATTATGAGAGTTTGAGATATTTTGATGTGTTGTTCGTATTCAATGACCTTTTACACTAAATAGTAACCAAAGTTAACACTATCACTCTCAGATTGTAAATTATCCCAAAATACTTTTGTGTTAAGATTAAAAAAGCTTATTATATAAACTCTCACTAAACTAAAAAATATTCTTTGATTACTCTGAATGTAAAGCCTCCAGTTTTATTATGTTGACATCAGAGGCAAATGTTATTGGTATGGAAGATGTTTAATTTTCTGTCAATAACTCATAATTTTTATTGCTTTCTTATAGATAGCAGCTGAATAGCATCTGGTAAAAAGATGTATGACATATGTTTGTATGAAAGAGATGTGCCAAAAAAATTACACCTATTTATATTCATCAATACTTGCTTTACAGAGAGCAGACAATGAATGTGAGCACAGTGGGTAATACTGATTGGCAGCTGGATCTTATAATTTCACTTTTAAAATTGCTAGATCTAATGGTAATTTCTATGTTAATACTTTCTCCAAATGCGCATCTCACTTGTGGAACTCTCTTCTGGTTTCTTACTTCCCAGTCAACTACGATCTTTAAAAATTTAAATACAATATCAATCATCATCATCTATTTTCTTGAATCCTCTTCTTTAATGGTCCTCTCTATTTTTCTTAGTCCCAGTAATCCTTAAAATTCTGCTGAACTTTATTTCCCTGCTTGGGATGAAATGATAAAAAAACAGTGAAAAACCCTAGCATCCTAGTGGCCTTTATTGCCCTGTTTGGGGTGAAATGATAAAAAATACAGTGAAAAACCCTAGCATCCTAGTGGCCTTTATTGCCCTGTTTGGGATGAAATGATAAAAAAAACAGTGAAAAACCCTAGCATCCTAGTGGCCTTTATTGCCCTGTTTGGGGTGAAATGATAAAAAAAACAGTGACAAACCCTAGCATCCTAGTGGCCTTTATTGCCCTGTTTGGGGTGAAATAATAAAAAAAGCAGTGAAAAACCCTAGCATCCTAGTGGCCTTTATTGCCCTGTTTGGGGTGAAATGATAAAAAAAAAAAACAGTGAAAAACCCTAGCATCCTAGTGGCCTTTATTGCCCTGTTTGGGGTGAAATGATAAAAAAAAAACAGTGAAAAACCCTAGCATCCTTGTGGCCTTTATTGCCCTGTTTGGGGTGAAATGATAAAAAAAACAGTGAAAAATCCTAGCATCCTAGTGGCCTTTATTGCCCTGTTTGGGGTGAAATGAGAAAAAAAAAACAGTGAAAAACCCTAGCATCCTTGTGGCCTTTATTGCCCTGTTTGGGGTGAAATGAGAAAAAAACAGTGAAAAACCCTAGCATCCTAGTGGCCTTTATTGCCCTGTTTGGGGTGAAATAATAAAAAAAGCAGTGAAAAAACCTAACATCCTAGTGGCCTTTATTGCCCTGTTTGGGGTGAAATGATAAAAAAAACAGTGAAAAACCCTAGCATCCTAGTGGCCTTTATTGCCCTGTTTGGGGTGAAATGAGAAAAAAACAGTGAAAAACCCTAGCATCCTAGTGGCCTTTATTGCCCTGTTTGGGGTGAAATAATAAAAAAAGCAGTGAAAAAACCTAACATCCTAGTGGCCTTTATTGCCCTGTTTGGGGTGAAATGATAAAAAAAAACAGTGAAAAACCCTAGCATCCTAGTGGCCTTTATTGCCCTGTTTGGGGTGAAATGATAAAAAAAAAACAGTGAAAAACCCTAGCATCCTAGTGGCCTTTATTGCCCTGTTTGGGGTGAAATGATAAAAAAAACAGTGAAAAAACCTAACATCCTAGTGGCCTTTATTGCCCTGTTTGGGGTGAAATGATAAAAAAAACAGTGAAAAACCCTAGCATCCTAGTGGCCCTTATTGCCTTGCTTGGGGTAAAATGATTTAAAAATAATTCAGCAATAGCTACAGTGACTGTTTATGTCAAAATACATTCTGTAAACCTGTCAGCCTATGAAATATTCATTTCTAGCAAAAACAATCTTCCATCCTGTAAAACATGTTTATTTAGTATCGTTTGGGCCTGGAGGAAGGCATATCTGTTTACTTGACTTTCTGACAGTGGCTGTAAAACTAAATTGTTACAAGATTATTAGCATTTTATTCCACATGATATGAATAGAGCAGCAAAAAATATATGCACACATAATAATTAAAATAAGGGAATTTTTCAATTATTGCAATGTAAATGCTGAAATCAAGAGACTTGATTTTTTCCTTCCTTTAATGATAACATGTAATCGATAAAATTTAATCAAGAAAAGAGATTAAATGTAGATAAAGGAATTATTACTTTTAAAATTTTGCCTTCTGTCTTTTCTATCTATCTATCTATCTATCTATCTATCTATCTAACAGTTGTGTGTTTAGGCTGCAGTCCTTCTTTAATACATGATACAAAACTGACGAGTTACTTTTGTTTAGTTTATTTTATTATATTTTTCTTGTATATATTTTTTACAAAGTCTTCCATCAGAAGTGATAAAAAAACAAGAAACCAACCCATAATATCATTAATTATGAACACAACCACAATGTACTGGGTGTATTTGGAAATCAACCTTCAGGAGACAACAGGGCCAATCTATTGGCTGAAAAGTCAAATTATGAAGACAAAAACTGTCAGCCCGATAATACAAGCCTCGAGATTAGCTGGCTGGTCTTTATATCAGCCAATCAGATTGCTTCTTGCATAACTGGAACTTTCAATGGAAATTTCTATGATAACTTTGCTGTGTTCTGTGATTTTATATTGATTTTTTGTGTTCAAATTGAGGGCTTATGAAAAGTGTTCCATCTTCTTGGCACTGAAACTCCAAATGAAGCTCTTTCTCCAAAAGGTAAAGAATATGTCTACTTTCAGAAACTTTTAGATGACACACCATTACAACAAAAGAATGCTTGAAAATATTTAATGGTTTCCCCAAAAGCAATTGGTATCGACAATTTTTTTTACATTCCCCGAGGGTTCATTGCTCGGACCAAACCTCTTTTTGATTTATATAAATGATATTTGAAGGAATATTCTCAGATCATTTGTAAAATCTATAATGATGATACAATTATACACAGGTGCACCTCTAAAACTCTTGATGATCAGAGATTGGCAGCTGATCTCTCTTTCAACCAAGCACAAACTACACAGTGGGGAAGAAACTGGCTAGTGCCTCAAAGACCAAATTCCATCATTTTTGATCGAACCCTGAACAGATGTCCTGTCAGAGAGGCACCATGTTTTGAGAGACTATTGTGCTTAAACTCACTCCTGACCTCAAGTAGAAATCATACATTGCTAAGGATGCAGGTAAAATAGTCATCTCCTTGTATCACTCCAGTAATTACCCAACTCCACGTGCTATTCTCTACCTTTACCAGATCAGACCAAAAATGGAGTACTGGTGTCATATTTGGGTGGGAGCTGCCCAGACTGCACTTTCTATCCTTGATAGAGACCAAAAACATCTCCAAGTCCTTGTGGGTTACAAAATATTTTCCACCCTTCAACCTCTCTTGCTCACAAGTGTGAAATGGGATGTGGCAAGCCAATTGTTGCTCTGTCGCTACTTTCATGGAAAGTGTTTGGACAAACTACCTTTCTTGGTTCTGCCAGTTCTAACCTTCAGGACAAGGCCCTGCCATACCACTTACACTGTAGCAAACCACCCATATTCCCTCCGTATACTATTGACAAGAAGTAAATTCCACTCGAAAAGCTTTTTCCTGCAAACCACTGCTTTGTGCTACCGACTCCCAGAGGATGTTTCCCCGATCACTACAACCTTAACCAGTTGAAGTCTAGGGTTAATCATTGTATTCCCCTCATTTCCATACAAACTGCCTGCTAATGTAACCCTCTACCTCGACAGGATGAACCTTATTGCTAAAAAAAAATAATATTAAGTTCAGAAAAGAAAACATTGTTATGCATTCAAGAAAAACAATAAAAATGACAAAACAAAAATACTGTTATATTCTGCTGTAATTAGATGCGTTCATGGCGGTTGATGTAGGTGGTGACAATGAGGGAGATAGGGAATGTTGATTGAGCAGAATGCGTATGTTGGATTCTGGTCGATTGAGAGATCAACAAAACTGGGGTCATGGTAGTAACAATGAGGGAGGTCTGAAGCTGGAATGTGTAGACACTGAAGTGTTAGAAATCACGGTGGCAGTGTTGGGATTCTAGCAGTGTTGGAGTTAGCTCATCGGCTGCAATTTGCATGTTTTGAGTCAGGTAAGAAGCTTGGGTGAGGTCAAGTTTGTGATGAGAGAAGTGATTATGGCAGTGATGCTTACAGCATGCCAGTATCAACGGGTGGCCTCTCAGCCTGCTACTGAGTTAGCTGTTTACAAGGGTCTTTCTTTCAAGCAAATTGCTTGACCCCCCAGAGTCATCTTTTTTTTTTTTTTGCAGGGACATTTGTGATTGGCTCTTGTATTTTATTGGGTAGGGTGGTGGTTGTGGACCAAATATTAATGTCGGAGCCCCCCCCCCCGCACAAAAAACAACTTTCTTTATTTTGTGTTTTGCTTTCTTAGTGTTCACATCTGGCTAACATGTACAGTAAATTGGAAGGAGATCTAACATTATTAATAACTGCATTGTTTCTCCCCAGTGGAAACACCCCTCACCTGCTCCAAAGAAGACCAAGGTCATTTTATCTGCTGGAATGGAGATGGCCTCAGGTTTTTGGGATGCAAAAGACATTGTGCTTATTGACTATCTTCAAAATGGACATACCATCAATAGAGGGTATTATTTCAGATTGCTGAGGTAGTTATAAAAGGCTAATCAAAGGTGTACATCAAAACCATTTACCTATGCCTATTGCTGCTATGTTTAAAGATTTTTTATAAAAATCCAAAGGAGTATCAGCAATATTGTGTTTAAACTTCAGTCAGTTTCCCACTGCCACAAAGAAGCTTTTATATGCCTTTTTTATAAATACTTTCAAGGTAATTGTTCAGACGAGTTCTTCACTATGGTACCTAGACTTTACAAATGTATTGGCAACAAGGTCTCATCAGTTTACAGTTGAATTTGTTTAGATGTATCCATAAATTTTATGCTAACAGTTTATTTTCTCACACTTCACACTTTTGGAACTTTCTATCAGCTCCATGCTTTGATCTTCAAAAATTTAAATGAAATCATTATCTACTGTCATCCTGATTACTCTTCTATTGTTCTTGCTCTTTCATAATATTTTCTTTTTTCTAATTCTTCCACACCCAGTAACACCTTGCATCTTAGTTGGTTTACTGCCTTGCTTGGGGGGTGAATAAAAAAAAATGTCTAAGTTACAATTTCTGGAATAAATCATATAATCTGGTATGATCAGTAGTTGAACAAAGCCAGTATGACTGTACCCTCATTTTTGTTACTTTTTTCTAGCACAAACAAAACAGCTTTTGAGCAGTTTTGTCTACACAGTTTCACTCACATGGCTTGAGTCAGATACTTCCTAATGGTGATGCATCCTAAATCATATCACCAGGCATTTATTATCTAGAATAGTGAAATTTGATCTTAGTCTCCCTATTGGAATGTTAACATTCTAACCACTCAGATTAATATGCCCATTTTATATGCCATTAAACTATCCATTTTTCCTGCTTTTTTATTTTTATTTCTAAACAGGAAAATGATGAAGTAAAAATAGCATTAAATTGAGCTCTCTGTGTATCATAACTTTCTCTTAACAAAATGCATTTTGAAAGAAAAAATTATATTTCAGAAGCATAAACTTGAAGCTCTGTCAAAGAATTTCAAGTGAGCAAATTTAAACATGAAGTAAAAAGCTTAGTGCTCAAGTAAAATAAAAGCAGTTCAATAAAATTTCTTATTAAATTTATCATTTTCCGACCACACTCAAAGCTACAAAAAGAAACTGTTTAGTTTTACAAATTATACATTCAAAGAAAAGAATAGCAACAAAATTAGCACTTAGATTTAAAACCATAATTTCTTCTATCCAACTGACAGCGGAACAATATTTCTAAAGAGTAATTTGTTTGGTTCTTGAAATTCAAATCAAAAAGTGTTTTAAAAATTTCAAAAATAATCGACAATAAAAGTGTTTAACGTACTTAGACTGAATTTTATGAGCAATACAAACAAATTCTTAAGTACTTTTTTTGGTAGAATCAAATCAGACAATTTAACTGGGTCAAGAACATTTTCTTTGACCTGTTACCATTTTTGCATTAATAAGATTATAAATCTTCCATATGGATTCTATCAAATATTCAAGCATTTATCAACATTATACACACATCTATTTGGATTAATATGTTCATTCTGATTTTTATAGGTACATTTCAGCCACTGTAACCTCTGACCTTCTTCTGGTGGTTATCATATACATTGATCCATTCAGATTAGTGTCCTTATCTTCGTTTTTATACTTAAATTGCTATGGTCATTATGCTCACCTGCTTTTTTCAGGTGTGATATTTTTTAATCAATTTATCCCAAGCAAGGTGATAATGCCACTAAGATACATGAACTACTGAGAGTAAAAGAGAATGAGAAGATTAGAGAAAGAACCTAAATAGGAAACAATTGATAAACTACTACTCTTGTTAAAAAAACTGGGGAGGAGTGTGAACTGGATGATAAGCAAATATACCTACTCCTATTAAATTTTATAACATTTTTTTATATACTAACATTCACCCAATACGAGGCCAAAGAGCCACTAAATGTAGAGGGTTACTGTGTGGAGTTGTATGAACATAAGAGAAGAAGAGTGCACTCACAAGGTTATCTAGGAAAGATAATGGTTAGCCTTAGACTTGAAGAGGTCAAGAGTGTAGTGTTTGGGAAAACATCCTGTTGAGAGTTTCTCCACAAAGCAGCAAGAGGCTGTTTGAGTGGAACTTTTTACTAATGGAATATGAAGGGAATGGGGATGATTCATCACTGTGTACATAGCATGATGGGTCCCAACTGCAAAGTGCAAGGCTGGTGGAACTAAGTAATGTGGCTCATCACATGCAATGGAAATAGTGATAGAATATTGAGAAGCATGCAACATTTCAGCTGTGGGAAAGGGGTTGTAGAGTGGGAAATAATTCATCACCACAAGGTATTACAGATGCTTTTGAACTCTATCAAGACAAGACAGGCAACAGAGTAGTGAACAGCTCCATCTAAGATATGGCAGCAATACTCCATTTTTGGTCTGATCTGGCTCTTCTAAAAATAGAACATAGCAGGAGAAGCCAGATACTTACTGGAGTGGTACAATGAATCAACCATTTCCCCAGAATCTTTAACAATAGATTGGATATATGTTCCACCAAAGTCTGGGGAGAGCTTAAGTCACAGTAGCTATCCGAGGCAAAACGCCTCAAACATTGTTTTAAGGCTCCAACATTATACCACCTACAGATATGAGCATTTTTTAACCAATGGCTCTATGTTCAGTCCCTGGGTCTGATAATGAAAATAATTTACCCTGGTTCAATATAAAAATCAAAAGTAGCTTCACAAGGATGAATTAATAAATACAAGTTACTGTATTTGACGGCATTTAAGGTACATTTTTTTTATTAAAAATATCTTTTAAAATTCTCCTGCATCTTATATGCTATATAAGGGTTTAAAATTTGTGACAGTCAGCCGAAGTTAGATGACACATTATTTAAAAATGTTGATAGTAGTATTGAAAATGAGTATCAGAGTTTTGATAATGAAGACAACAAATTTTATGGATTTGAAGATGAATAAAATTTTAATGCTAACTACTGTTTTGCTCAATTGTAATAATTGCTTGATTTTTATTTTGTTTTGTTACCTTTGGATATAATAAAGTTTTTATAGGCTCGTGTTCTTTTTTCTACTATTTTTTTTATTAATTGTAATCATGGCTTGTTTAACCAAAATAATACCTCATAAATATAGCCTAGGCTAGACCATTTACTAATAATTTTACTAATTACTAATTTTTTTTTTATTTTTCCTGCTAAAATTGGGGTGTGTCTTATATACCTGTGCATCTTATATGCCATCAAATATGGTATAAATTATCTGACAATGACAGCAGAATGAGAACAATATACCTCAACAGATTGAATAAAGGGTAACCATCTGAAAATTCTTATGTTATCAAATTTGATAAGTATATTAAGAAAGTCATAAAGTACAACACCTGAAACATTGGGACTATAACAGTCAAAATGAGAACATCAGTCAGAATAGATTAGTGTATAATAATGACATTTCTATCTCTTTAAAATAGTTGAAACACTGTGATTATAACAACCAAGGTGAGGACATTAATCTGAATAGATCAGTGTGAAATAGTGACAATTCCTCGTCCTTAAAATAAATGAAATATTGTGACTATAACAACCAATATGAGTACATTAGTCTAAAAATATCAGTGTATAATTATGACAATGCCTCATCTCTAAAATAAATGAAACATTGTGACTATAACAGCCAAGATGAAGACATTAGTCTTAATAGAATATAATAATGGAAGTTTCTCATCTCTAAAATATTATGACTGTAGCAACCAGCATGAAATCTAATCTGTTCTGAGTAGATCAGTGTATAATAATAATAAATTCATGTATGATATACAGACAAATATCCATATCAACATCACATTATTCTACTAGATGGTCTCTTTAACAAATTGAACTTTTCACTAATTTTCTCTTTAGAAAAGATTATCAACATTGTAATGTAATAAATTGCCATCTATTTCTACAAGAGGCATTGAAAAGATTAGCAAATTGATGTATAATGCTCTTAGATGACAATGGCTTCTTAGATACACTCTTTGTTAATGTTTCACTATAGAAATACATTGCCAATCATTCCCTATGGATATGTATAAGAAATGCATCTTTACTGAAGATAATCAAAAATAAATAAAAAGATATTACACAGATAAGGTGTAAAGTTTGCTTTTCTCATGTCGTTATTTGTGTATTTATATAACATAAAGTTAGGAAGATAGTTTTAAAGATCTGAATATACAAAGGGAGTACTTCCAGAAATGGAGTTTCTATGTACTGTACACATTGAACTGCTAGGTGTCATTAGTCAATGCTATCTTGGCCAGTCTGCTGCATCTGATGGTTTTGGATTGACTTATTTGTGCCTTACAGATTTTTTTTTTTACTGCTTATGAGTACATTTGGATCATTTGACTGAAAAAAAAAGCAATTGATGTTCTGTTTTCTTTTTCTTTTGATGAAATTTTTGTCCTGCTTCGAGAAGATTTTAAGGGAGATGTTTTAGGTTGGACATAATAGTATGTTTAGTATTAGGGGTTGAAGGTATGAACAGGTTTTTCAGAGTCATCTTCAGAATATTCGTGAGACGAAGTACTATAACTATTTACACTATTTGCATTGTTCAGGTTGTTGTCCTCATCTTAGTTGGCATATTCACAACGTTTCAGCTGTTGTACACTCTAGTGTTCTTCAGGTGATTGGAATGTTTTAACCCAAGGACACATTGTACAGTGGATAAAAGTGTTGGTTGAAGTAGTCCATTGACTTGACCCAAAGAGTTGTGAGTTCAATTCCTGGCCGAAGTGAATAAAAACTTGGAGACTTGAGTTACTAGGGAAACTAACTGAAACTGAAACCAAGATATCTGGAAGAGACATGGCCCATGGAACTAGAAAAATCTACCCTGGTGGATGAAATAAAGTTTGGTTCAAAATTCCAATCACCCGAAGAAGGCCAGAGGGAGCAGGGGCCAAAATGTTGTGAATATGACAACAAAGAAAAGGACAACAGTCAGAACAATGTAAATAGTTGTAAATAGTTCAGAATATTTATTTATTTTTTACAGTAAGGTTCACCCTGTACAAGGCCTGGGGTCCACTCAGAGTAAACAGTTACATTAAGGGGTAGTTTATATGTATAGGAGGGTAAGATATCAATTAACTCTAGACTGATTGGGAAAAATCATCTTGGGAGTTGGTACCACAGAGCAGTGGTTTGCAGGAAGAAGATATTTGAATGGAACTTCTCACAGATGGAATACAGAGGGAATGTGGGTGTTTTGCTACAATCTAAGTGGCATGGCAGGTGCTAGGTATGTAGGTTAGGTCTGTCGGAATGAAGAAATTTTGTTTGCCCGAGCACTTTCCATGGAAGTAGAGATAGAGCAGTGAGAGGCTCAAGCCATCCCACCTGTGAGAGAGAGGTTGGAAGGTGGAAAATAATTCCTTGGAATTATTTGCTTTTGAACTCTATCAAGACTGGAAAGTGAGGTAGCTCCCACCCAAATATGACAGCAGTAATCCATTTTTGGCCTGATCTGGCTATTATAAAGGCTGAGGATAGCATGAGGAGTCAGGTACTTACTGGAGTGGTACAGGAAGTTGATCATTTCACCTGCATCTTTATTGATGGATCGTATGTACGAGTTCTTCTTGAGGTTATGTGTGAATTTGAGGCCCAATATTCTCTCAAAGCATGGTGCCTCATCAGGGGTACATCTGTTCATTATGACTGGGGAGTGGCTACAATTAGTTTTGAATCCCTAAAATATGTTTTCAGGCATTTGTTTCAAAATTCATGCATTTTTGAGTATCTCCTGGTCGGAAATCTGATAAAAGGCTAAAAATAGTCCAGTTTTTAATATCATTTTACCTGCATCTTTATTGATGGATCGTATGTACGAGTTCTTCTTGAGGTTATGTGTGAATTTGAGGCCCAACATTCTCTAAAAATAGTCCAGTTTTTAATATTGCTTTTATTTGGCTATTATATCACAGTTGTTACTGATTATTAACATGGCCCTGGACAAAAGAAGAAAAGCCATAAAATTTATAAGGGTCAAAAAATGTTGAATGCCATTGCATTGCAGTTCCATCAAACATCAGAGTAGATTAGCTCAAAAACAGGATAATCACACACAAAATAATGACGAAAATATTTATTGAAAAAGAGTATGAGCATGTTTTTTTAAAGATTGCTGAAAAGATAGTACTAACCAGAACATTAGTAATAACAAAAATAATTGTAATTAGTCATTTTTAAATCAGATTTTATTCACATAAGAGAGAATATTAAGTCCCTTCAAAAATCTGGGATGTATCTCCACAAAATGGCCATGTTAATGATCATCAATAGCAAAAAGTAAAATATTCTATATATATTTTCTTTATATTATTATAGCAACAATAATGTCCAATAAAAACATTGACCACATGTCGGTCAACATCATAAAACATCCCAAATGCAGGAAAAGCAGACTGTATAAATAATAGGTTGTCACACATGATATGACACACTTTATAGGAAATGGACAAAACATTTCTGAAATGTTAAATAACTAATTTATTGAGTTGAAATAGGCACCATGTTGATGAATTACTGTTCTCTCCAATTTACCTGTAAATTCTTGAGCCCATCTTTAAAAAAAATTCTCATCCTTTGATGTTATAAACAGTTCAAATTCTTCAATTACCTCTTCCATACTGGAGAATGTTTTATTGTGTATGAAAAGCTCAAAATGCTTAAATAAGTGGTAATCAGTAAGAGCCATATCAGGTGAATATGGAGGATGAGGCAAAATTTCATAATTCAGGCTCTGCAGCTTTTGGACAGTTGATTAAGAAATGTGTGTCCATGTGCATCAAAATTGGGACATCCCTATTCTGTGATGTTTCTTTTTCAATTTTTTGTGCATACACTCCATTCCACCTGAATATGAGGTTTCTGTTAGTGTTTTCCCTTGAGGTAAGAATGAATAATGAAAAACCCCTTTGAAAGACTACCATGCAGTAACCATTGACTTTTAGGGTTCAGTTGGGGTTTTGGGCAGTATTTTGGTGATTGACTTGCATCTAACCACTGGCTTACTCTCTCACTGTTATCAAAGAGTATGCATTTCTCATTTCATGTGATGATTTGATGCAAAAATGTTTTTTTCCCCAGTTTGTACTCATACAGTAAGATTACTCAACATTGTTTCATTGGAATTATTTTCATTGGGCTTATCAGTAACAATATATTGAAAGAAAATTATCTGGAAATAAAAAGTCAGGAATAAGTCAAGATTTTTTATGTACTAAGGTGATTACTTCATTATATGACTAGATCAACAACTAACCAAAAAATGAGTCATTGCATGTGTGACAACCCATTAATTCGGTCAATAAATAAATGATGACATAACTTCAGAAGAGCATTATTAGCATTATTATCTGAACAGTAGCAAATGATTAAAAGACTTTTGACCATGAACCATTGCATTTTAATGCAAAATGCTTAAAATCTCTGGTCCATCAATTAATTGCCCAGCAGATCACCAAAAATGAATTAAATTGAAAATAACTGCCTACAACATCATTAGTGGAATGATTAGTGATATCATTATTGATATGATTAATTGTATGATTAATGGAATGATTAGTACAGTAGTATCGTTAGTGGTATTATTAGTAGTATGATTAATGGTATGATTAGTGGAATGATTAGTGGTATCATTAGTGATATGATTAGTTGTATCATTAATGGAATGATTAGTGGAATGATTGGTAGTATCATTAGTGGTATGATTAGTTGTATGATTAATGTTATGATTAGTGGAATGATTGGTAGTATCATTAGTGGTATGATTAGTTGTATGATTAATGGTATGATTAGTGGAATGATTGGTAGTATCATTAGTGGTATGATTAGTTGTATGATTAATGGTATGATTAGTGGAATGATTGGTAGTATCATTAGTGGTATGATTAGTTGTATGATTAATGGTATGATTAGTGGAATGATTGGTAGTATCATTAGTGGTATGATTAGTTGTATGATTAATGGTATGATTAGTGGAATGATTAGTATCATTAGTGGTATGATTTCTTAAAAGAAACAAGTTGCTAGTAGATTTTATGACATGACTCAGGTACCCATAAACCATTAATTTTAATCACATTTCAAATATGATAAGAAGTCACTTGTAGACCAACCATAATCTGGTCAGCCTTCAACAAAGTGAAATAACAAGAATGTTTAAAGTTTGCTAAGCAGTCAATAAAAATAGTGTCAAAATATTTACTAGAGAAACTTCATTTCTGAAATCAAAGGAGAATGCCACGAACAGAGCATGTAAGGAATGAGGCAGTTTAAGAAGAATGTGGACCTACAATGAAACTGCTAATAACAATCAAGAAAGAAAATTGCAACAGAATGCAAAAGACAGAAGTAGGAAGTTAAGATTGAGATAATCCTAATTCTAGACATGAAAATGTTAAGATTATAATGTTTGTGAAAGCATCCATGTGGGAATCTGTTCTATAAAGTAACAGTTTGGGGAAAAAGCTGAATAGAACATTCTTCTTACTAATGAAATAGCTAGGGAATGAGGGTGATTCAACCAAGTGGACATAGCATAGTGGGTTTTGGCTGTTATGGTCTGAACTGGTGGCACTAAAGAATAGCGCTCAACTGGAAGTAGCAATAAAGTTGTGATAGCTTTGTGATGTTGGATCTGTGGAAAAGAAACTTCAAAGTAGAAAGTAAGTTATCCACCACAAGGCTGTATGGAAGTTACAAAGGTTGCATTTTTGTGTGCATTTTAGATGTGTGCATTTTCACATATGTTAAACAAAGCAGCATACATAAATTTGGGTTTGTACTACAGACGTTTATTCTTCTTATGGAGACTGTCGTGAAACAAAGTTCTCAATGGCTCTTGGATATGCCCGTTTTCTTTTTGGTCCAGAAGTTAGGGTAAGTAAGTATACGCATCATATTAATGGTCAAGCTCAAGTTAGCATTTTGCTGAGTTGGAATAACCAAAGTATAGGTTGATTTACTTCATAGGGGATTTTGGAAGATATGTGCAAATGCCATGTGTTGGAAAGTACAAGAGAGTTCAGTCGTCAATGGACAGTGGAAAGTAATGTTCTTCAGCAGCAAGGTTATTGCAAGGGTCTTGTGGATACTCACTGAATTTATGATACGGGGCCCCCACTCTATTGCATCTCAATTGTCATATGATAGTATTCATATAAAATACAAATTTTATTGTAACCTAATTATGCACAATAATTGATCGTGTGCTATATAGATGAACAATTCAATTAGAAAAATTGAAAATAAATACAGTGTATCTAAATAATAATTAAAGACATATCACAATAGAGCATTACATCTTAAATAAATTAATAATGTTTTGCATCAATTTTTAACATCAACTTGAGATTTTTCTTGTTAAAAAGTTGAACAATTTAAACACATTCAACATTATGGATAAAAAATAGTGAATTTTATATAGTGTTTTTTTCAAGAATTAGCATGAGCAAAACAAATTCACAGATTTGGACAAAAAATGGATCCCAGAATTACATCAAAATCCGTAAAACTTTTCATCCTTTAATACGAGTTAGTTTTGCTTAATTTAATTTGTAATGTATATAAATGCAGGTAGAAAAAAAACAAATGTTGATAAGATAGTGAGAGTTGCAAAGCACTACCCCCGCCCCACCTCTTATCAGGGAAAATCAGGAAAAGAACGTTAACCTACAACAATCAATCCAAAATCTATAAACTCTACCTGGAGGGAAAAATAGCCATAATTACCTTCACAGGCCAAAACAAACTACTAAATAAACAATCGGAACTCATCTCAAAATGCAGACACGAAAACAAATTTTTACTATGCTACTTAAGAATGGAAAACTGAAAATGAACAAGAATAAATGAAAATAATAATCTAAAATAAATAAACAAAAACAAGTAAAATAAATTAATCCAAACAGATAAATAATTAAATAATAAACAAATTAACAAACCACAACCAGAAAGATAATCATTAGAATAATACAATGGACTACATACAATGCAATATATTACCCACAATACATCACTGACCTGCATATATAAAAAGTCGAGCAAAAACACAATACTCATTGCCTGACGATTGAGTTTAGCATGAAACAGGCTGTCACTTCTAGGTGTTGACTTCAATATCCATTTTTATATTTACATACGCTCTATCCCTGATATTGATCAACCCATAAATATAGCATACCTTAAAACTATATTTTATCATATATATAGGTCCTGTAGTCTATCCTGTGAAGTGAAGCATAGCGTTGTAGCCTCACTATGTTGGCCATTGCTACTATGGTTTCTCTAGTGAGTAGAATTTTAAGGGGCAGAGTTGATATCCCCATGCTCAGTTCATTTTAAATTTAGAGTTGTCCTTCCCTTAGACTGGATTTCAACTAAAGCTTGAGAATCCAGTCTGCTTTGATGTTAATCCTCACCTGGGTAAGATTCTTTCCAAGAGCATATGTGGGAAAGTGAATGCACCTGGATGAAGGAGAAAATATGGATTCATACCTTTCCAAGGATATTTGTGTGAAAGTGAATGCAGCTGGAGGAAGGAGAAGATATGGGTTCATACCTTTCAAGAGCATGTGTTGGAATGTGAATGCATTGTGATGAAGGAGAAGATTGGCGGGGGTCATACCTTTCCAAGGGTATTTGTGTGAAAGTGAATGCAGCTGGAGGAAGGAGAAGATATGGGTTCATACCTTTCCAAGAGCATGTGTCAGAATGTGATTGCATTGTGATGAAGGAGAAGATGGGAGTGGCATACCTTTCCAAGGGTATTTGTGTGAAAGTGAATGCAGCTGGAGGAAGGAGAAGATATGGATCCGTACCTTTCCAAGGGTATTTGCGTGAAAGTGAATGCAGCAACAACCTTGGTGGAAGTCTGAACTCAGTGTGCCAAGTTCGCTTTCTGCATCTGACAAGCCACAAACATCCATTCAAAAATATACATTTACTGCAGATGATATTTAAATCATAACAGGAAAAAGTTTATGACAAAGATAAATAATAATAAAATCACTATATTAAAATACTTATTCATACATATACTTTGTGAACACACTTATTCTGACCTGCCCCAAAAATGAGTTGACACTACTGCCTCAAGTTATCTATTGCTAATACATCTGCTATTGATTCTATTGTCATAGGGAACAAATCTATGTCACCTGATAACAATAAAGCCTTAGGTCAAACAATGTACACAATTGGAATCCACATGCTTCTAGTATTTATTTTGTATTGGCTTTTCTAGAACAAAATATCAAAGACTAAATCACAGAAAACTGGCAAAAAATATTTGTCACATGGAATAAAGGCTTTTTAACATGTTGTTGAAATTAAAGATTATAACACTTGCTGATCAAGCATAGTTTTAAATATTCTACAGTACAGAATAAGCTAAATGACACCCCAACATACAACAAAATAAAAATACATCATAAAATGTTACACCATACTATATGCTTACACTAGTTTGGGAATAGAACTAAGTGATAATTTATAATAAAAACTAAGAACCTTTTCTGTCTGCCATCAACATGAATAATGCTAAACTCCAGTAGAGCAACACTCTATGACATTCTTAGGACTACTTAGTACTTTTTAAATTTGGAGGTGTGCTCAGTGTAGTGTTTATTAGTGCAAAAAGTAATTAATATTGACACATTGAGTTTAAACTCCAATGCAGGCTGGAGTGTTTGCCTTAGTTATAAGTCTATTTCTTCTAACCTTGTCTAGGTATTAATACCAGGACAGGCTGAGTTTTTGAGCTTTGATTGGCAACCAATCAAGGACAACTCTGAATACAAAACTGGTTGGTTGTGGAGCTAGTAACATGCTTTGAATGT
Source organism: Acanthosepion esculentum (assembly GCA_964036315.1). Taxonomy (NCBI): domain Eukaryota; kingdom Metazoa; phylum Mollusca; class Cephalopoda; order Sepiida; family Sepiidae; genus Acanthosepion; species Acanthosepion esculentum. The sequence goes on from OZ038486.1 coordinate 75,032,466, forward strand.
CTATTGGGTCTCAAATTCACTCTAGAACTCAAATGGAACTCATATATAAACTCCATTGCTAAAGATACTGGAGAAATGGTCAGCTCATTCTATCACTCTAGGAAGCACCTGATTCCTTTTTACCATGCGTTAACAAGAATCAGATTAAACCAAAAATGGCGTATTGTTGCTATATCTGGCCTGAAGCTGCACAATCCTCAATTTCCCACCTTGATAGAGTTCAAAATCGTTTATGTGGTCTTCTGGGCAAAACTTATTTTCCACTCTGCAGCCTCCTTCCCACAGGTGCAGTCACAAGCCTATTACTACTTTATCGCTATTTCCATGGCAAATGTTCAGATGAGTTCCATTCTTTAGTTCCACCAGTTCAGACTTTTACACCTAGGACATGCCATGACAATACCACAAAGTCCAATCATCTACATTTCCTCCATGTCCTAAATTTAAGATTCTATACAGACAGATTTTATCCCAAGAACTGCCAGTTTTTGTAACAGACTCCTACGTGGATATTTCTCTGAACACTTCAATCTTAATATTGTTGTAGATCTGAATCAACTCACAACAAAGAAAAAGGCAAGAAAGGTTTTAAAATATAATTTTTTTTTTCATGTTTTTACTACTAAATTTTTCTTAGCATGTACAAGTATTAAAGTTCTTGTGTTAAAGTCTCTTGTTTGTTAAAATGAAAAGATATGTGATTTCTTTGTTTGTATGTGTAAGAAAAAAAGGGGCAAGGGAGAATGTGAGGAGGGAAGTGTAAGTGTCACTTAGCTTTATGAGGAAGACTGTATGTGTTACATAACTTGGTGAGGAAGATGGTAAGCATCACTTTGTTTGGTGGGAAGATGGGTGAATGAGTAAGGGAAATTCTTTGAAGCCGCCATCATGAACTGATGGCTGCATGTATGCATCTCTATCTCCTTAATGACTTTTGTCCATTTAACAAAACTTTGCTTAAATACTCTTCAAAGGGATCGTGAAGCATGTTTTTTATTGTTGGCGGGAATGTGACCCATTGGTTGAAAAATATTAAATATTTATTTTCAAAGGATTAATTTATTGACTGGAATGATACACGAATCCTCAGACTCAGAAACAATTTTTTTTGTCATTTGATTATTGACTGTGTTAGTGTTTATTTCTGTCTTTGCTCTGCATCATCTTCAAGTCAAAGGTGAATTGTCTTCCCTCTTTATCCTAATAATTTATTTCCCTTTGATTTTCTCTTTCATTTATATTCTTCAACTCATTAACTGGGGAAAAATTGGCCATGGTTAAGTGTTGCTGACAAAATTCTCAACAACACTCTTTATAAACAATAACAGAAAGAAGAAAAAACAGGGCAAAATAATACTAAGCAAACAATATATATGAGAGTCAAAATTTGACAAAGCAGTAGTAATAAGGCAAAATGTTCACAAAGTAAGAATTGTATTCACCCATGAAAGTGATACAGTCAAATTGTTATTGAATTCTGATTTCAAAACAAGAAAGAACAAAAGTATGGCAAATGAGACCAAGAAGTTTTATTGGTTAGGAAGAAATTCCAGCATCTATCTATAGAATTTGGGGAGGGGATGTTCTTAGCAGCCATTGTTATAAATTGGAACCAAAACCATTTTGAATATAACCCTCTACCGTGAATTGCTCTTGAACCTTGTATTGTATGAAATTTAGTATGATACCTGTGGCCCTCTACTCCACAGGGAAATCTTCAGAGTTAATTATTTATTTACTACTTAAATTTTGATATTATATTTTTGTCTTCACAAATTTTGTGGGGAGAATTAAACGCGTTGTTTATGATTTTCATGTTGTTAATACCATGTTTTCATTAACCCATTCTTCTAATCTTGTCAGGTGTATTATTATTATTATTATTATTATTATTATTATTATTATTATTATTATTCCCAGGAACAGCAGTGTTCATATGATCCTTGTGTAGCTGGGCACCTAACCAGTTCTCATTACATATTTAGATTAAAAGCTAGAGAGCTATACATTCATGTATCATGTGTCTTGGTCAACTAGGCCTAGCAAGGCCTGTCCCACTCCAGGAGGTCCTCTAACCTGAAGCTTCAAACGAGTCATGAACACATTGGTCATTGATTCCATCAGGGTAACCCTCCACTCTGGCCATTGACTTCAGTCTAGGAAAGCCTCTACAGGATGATGACATGGCATCACTGAATTGGCTGCATACACAACTATAGAGCCCAGTCTACTCCATTGAGCTAGATGGTCCTACATGGTCTATCCAGCCTTTGACAGGTCTTATTTTTAATCTTGTTAGGTGCATGGCCACCCTCCTTATCAAAAACACCTGGTGGGGGAACGGGTTTAATTCTTGATGACTTGACCATGCGGCAAGTAGTATTGGGTTACATGGTACCAGTAACACTTGTAGTGTGACCTGATATAATCCAAAAGAGGGAATAACTTATTTCTTCCGAAAATGATGAAAGATAAAAAAATAAATGTTGTTAATGGTAATGGTAATATTACCCATTTCCTTATAAGGAAACATTTGGCATGAAATGATCAAGCAGCCAGTAGTAAACCAATCAAATCATTATTTCAACTGAAACTATTAATGTACCAAGGTGAAAACTATATACAAAAGAGTTTTCTAACATCTTAACTAACTAAAGAAAACCACACACTTTGTACTAACATGATATATGTATCTGGTCAACAAGTCAATATATATGCTAACATTTTCAACTTTCTTACTCTCCATTTGATTGATTGATTCATTTTTTACAGTTTATCAACCCTTTGCAGGTTATTTAAAGCCAGAAAATATTTTTAGCTTGTAAGAATTTTTTGGGAGATAATAATGATTTAGTAATAAAAATCTTACTAATTAACCCATAGCTGGAGGGAGAAGAGGTGGATTCATAGCTTTCCCAAGATTATTTGCATTTAAGTGAATATAATGAACCCAATGGGAATTGTAACTTAGCTTTCTGATTAACAATGCCCTGTCATTATCTATTACACCACTTGCACATCCAAGCATACAGTACCTGGAAATTCCAAGTGGTTACCCATCTAGGTACTGACCAGGTTTGATGTTGCTTAACTTTGATAATTGTATGGGAACTGGTGTTTCAACATGTAAAGCTGTAAACCTACTCTCTATTTGCTCTTCTTGTAAGCTTTATGGTCCTCATACCAGAAATGGTTATGATGGTATCGGTTTGTCTGTAGATCTAGCATTGTTGGTCTGGTCATTATACTAACAAGCATTTTCCCATTACCATTCTTATTCTTGGAAGAAACAAGACTTTCCTTTTCTCCTTTTAATTTAGATAGTAAAAGGTGCCTTCCAAAAGCTAAGCAAAGTATCAAGAAACAGGAAAATTTCATTACGAAAAACAAAAGAGTACTGTACTTTAATGTAATATCAGTCTTCCTATATGGCAGTCAATGCTGGACAATCTGCTCACAGATGAAGAAAAGATTTGAAGCAACAGAAATGTAGTTCTACAAAAGGATGCTGAGAATACCATGGATTGAACATGTGAGTATCAACAAGAGAAAATGGAAAGAAAAAGGATACTTATACTTAATAGAAAGAGATAGTTCAAATTTCTAAGCTCATATTGAAGAAAGAGTGTTTGGAAAATTTGATACTCACAGAACGTATTGAAATCAATTTGAAAACAGTGCATAACTTACACAACATGCTTGTCTAAATGAATTGCAGAACAAGGTTATGGGGAGATAGCAAAAGTTTACGAAGAGCTACAAAGGACATGAAATTGTGGAGAGCCATGATCCCTAATGCCCTGAAGGGACATAGCACATAGAAGAAGAGACATGTAATGGGTTTGTGTCAACCAGCTTCAGATTGATTTAATAACACTTTTGCACCATTTGTAGCATATCTATTTTCTATCCAAATATTTATACAGTAGTGTTTTCTTCTCTTATGTGCCATGTCACTTCAGGACGCAGGCGATCATGGCCCTCCACATCTTCCTGTCTTGTCTTTTTGTTATTTTCCCAAACCCTGTTCTAGCATCAATTTACTCTACCCAGTATGTTAAGTGCTGATTTCCTCTCTCCCTATTTCTCTCAACATATCCTGTGAGTAACAGGTTTTCCAAGTCATCCTTCCTCATTATGTGCTCTAGAAATTTCCACTGCCTCTTCCTGATGTTAAGTATAAGTTTCCATTTAAACCCAAAACCTTGTTGTTGCTCACATCTTTGGTCTATGGTATCCTCAGCCTCTTTCTGTAGAACAACATTTCTGTTGGTTCAAGTCTCTTCATCTTTAAGGAGATTGTTTGGCATATCAAACAAGATATAGTAATGTTCTGAACAGTAATAAACAAATTTGAGAACTAACTCTATATTCCATATATTACTTTGGTTTGCATATTGTAAATACAGTACAAGTAAATTTTTATTTATTTTGTACTTTATTCATTCATTTTATTTATTTAATTTATTTTGTAGAAAGAGAAAACAATCACAAAGTTTTTATACAACATGCAATACTGAATGGCTGAATTTTTTATTTTATCAGATTTTATAGCCTCTGGATACGGACAATGATTTATGGACAACGGACTACACATATGATATAGTATACATATTACAGTGTTTGCTGGCTTGGTCACATCCTGCAATGACCTGATAACCATCCTAGAAAACAGAATGTAGCCTCTCTCTAAAAGTAGATAGACACAGTAGGGAGTCACTCTTTCAGAATCATTCATGTGGCCTCTCTCTAAAATTAGATAGACACAGTAGGGAGTCTCTCTTTCAGAATCATTCATGTGGCCTCACTCTAAAATTAGATAGACACAGTAGGGGGTCACTCTTTCAGAATCATTCATGTGGCCTCTCTCTAAAATTAGATAGACACAGTAGGGGGTCACTCTTTCAGAATCATTCATGTGGCCTCTCTCTAAAATTAGATAGACACAGTAGGGAGTCACTCTTTCAGAATCATTCATGTGGCCTCTCTCTAAAATTAGATAGACACAGTAGGGGGTCACTCTTTCAGAATCATTCATGTGGCCTCTCTCTAAAATTAGATAGACACAGTAGGGGGTCACTCTTTCAGAATCATTCATGTGGCCTCTCTCTAAAATTAGATAGACACAGTAGGAGGTCACTCTTTCAGAATCATTCATGTGGCCTCTCTCTAAAATTAGATAGACACAGTAGGGGGTCACTCTTTCAGAATCATTCATGTGGCCTCTCTCTAAAATTAGATAGACACAGTAGGGAGTCACTCTTTCAGAATTATTCATGTGGCCTTTCTCGAAAAGTAGATAGATGTAGTAGGGAGTCACTCTTTCAGAATCATTCATGTGGCCTCTATCTAAAATTAGACACAGTAGAGGGTCTCTCTTTCAGATTCATTCATGTGGCCTGTTTATAATATTATATAAACACAGTAGAGAGTCCCTCTTTCAGAATCATTCATATAGCCTGTCACTAAATATAAAATAAATACAGTAGTGAACCATTCTCAGAACTCTTTTTGCAAAATTGTCAGTGCAAGTAGAACTTCTAATGAGATCATTCAAAATATCAGTAACATTTTATTTGAAATAAAACAATTCATTCAATTCAAATGCACTGTCATATTTTATTAAGCATTTCAATACTTACTTTTATCCAAAAAGTTGTACTCATTGACATTTATCTGACCCAACTCATGCACTTGGCCAAGAGACCAGTATGTACTATCTCCTAAAGAAGATCAATATGTATGTACTGTTAAGTATATAAGATCAATATATGTAGGAATATATTATATAAAGGCAAAAACCAAACAAATATGAAAAAGAAAAATACAAGAAAGCTATTGTTAAAAGTGAAATGGAAAAAAACTTGTAAAGTTGGCCATATCTGGATGAAGAAGTGTACATGTTACTCTCTCTGGGATAAGGTCCAGACAGTTGACAGAGAGCATCATTGGGAGTAAGGAAGCTGAGGAAGATGGTATATATTGATTTGTTGATTGGATATGTGAATTTAGCTAACATGAAATGCAACGCTATGTTGTAATTCTTTGTTTAGCAAAGTGGGGTTTAGGGTCATGCTTCTACTCTTTGGTGTAATTTAGAATCACTGACATTCTGGTGAACCTTCCACTATAAAAATAGTCCAATCTGATGGATAGAGTAATGAAAAATTATTTTGCCCTTTGTTCTGTAAGTTAGGAGTTGGCATTTTCTCAGAAATTATACCTGAAGAGGACTGAAGTATGACTAAGCTGATAACAATAACACTAATTCAACAAAGAGATTTGATTAGATTAGGTTGGCTAATTTAATAGCATATCGAACTTTGTTGGATTATTTAATGTTGACTGTTGTATGTATGTCTTAAAGGACAAAAATTTTACAATGACTTAATAGATAAGTAGATATAGACCTATGTCTACCTTTTTTGTTTTATCTAATCCAATTAAAGTAAAAAAAAAAATGGTAGACATAGGTCCAATCTGCACAAGAGTAAAAAAAAAAGATATATAAGTTCAGTTAAACTAGAAAAAAAAACAAAAAAATCATAGACATAGATGTGGTTTACACTGGTGTCAAAATTCAAGGTTGCATTATAATCAAAAAGGTAGGTATAAGCCTGGTTTGCATGAAAGTCAAAACAGCAGATGTAGATATGGTTTGCATGAAAGTTGAAACAGATGTAGATATGGTTTGCATGAAAGTTGATAGAGTAGATGTAGATATGGTTTGCATGAAAGTTGATAGAGTAGATGTAGATATGGTTTGCATGAAAGTTGAAACAGATGTAGATATGGTTTGCATGAAAGTTGATAGAGTAGATGTAGATATGGTTTGCATGAAAGTTGATAGAGTAGATGTAGATATGGTTTGCATGAAAGTTGATAGAGTAGATGTAGATATGGTTTGCATGAAAGTTGAAACAGATGTAGATATGGTTTGCATGAAAGTTGATAGAGTAGATGTAGATATGGTTTGCATGAAAGTTGATAGAGTAGATGTAGATATGGTTTGCATGAAAGTTGATAGAGTAGATGTAGATATGGTTTGCATGAAAGTTGAAACAGATGTAGATATGGTTTGCATGAAAGTTGATAGAGTAGATGTAGATATGGTTTGCATGAAAGTTGATAGAGTAGATGTAGATATGGTTTGCATGAAAGTTGATAGAGTAGATGTAGATATGGTTTGCATGAAAGTTGAAACAGATGTAGATATGGTTTGCATGAAAGTTGATAGAGTAGATGTAGATATGGTTTGCATGAAAGTTGATAGAGTAGATGTAGATATGGTTTGCATGAAAGTTGATAGAGTAGATGTAGATATGGTTTGCATGAAAGTTGAAACAGATGTAGATATGGTTTGCATGAAAGTTGATAGAGTAGATGTAGATATGGTTTGCATGAAAGTTGATAGAGTAGATGTAGATATGGTTTGCATGAAAGTTGATAGAGTAGATGTAGATATGGTTTGCATGAAAGTTGAAACAGATGTAGATATGGTTTGCATGAAAGTTGATAGAGTAGATGTAGATATGGTTTGCATGAAAGTTGATAGAGTAGATGTAGATATGGTTTGCATGAAAGTTGATAGAGTAGATGTAGATATGGTTTGCATGAAAGTTGAAACAGATGTAGATATGGTTTGCATGAAAGTTGATAGAGTAGATGTAGATATGGTTTGCATGAAAGTTGTAACAGCAGATGTAGATATGGTTTGCATGAAAGTCGAAACAGTAGATGTAGATATGGTTTGCATGAAAGTTGAAACAACAGAAGTAGATATGGTTTGCATGAAAGTAGAAACAGCAGATGTAGATATGGTTTGCATGAAAGTTGAAACAGATGTAGATATGGTTTGCATGAAAGTTGAAACAACAGAGGTAGATATGGTTTGCATGAAAGTTGAAACAGCAGATGTAGATATCGTTTGCATGAAAGTTGTAACAGCAGATGTAGATATGGTTTGCATGAAAGTTGAAACAGCAGATGTAGATATGGTTTGCATGAAAGTTGTAACAGCAGATGTAGATATGGTTTGCATGAAAGTTGAAACAGTAGATGTAGATATGGTTTGCATGAAAGTTGAAACAACAGAAGTAGATATGGTTTGCATGAAAGTAGAAACAGCAGATGTAGATATGGTTTGCATGAAAGTTGAAACAGATGTAGATATGGTTTGCATGAAAGTTGAAACAACAGAGGTAGATATGGTTTGCATGAAAGTTGAAACAGCAGATGTAGATATTGTTTGCATGAAAGTTGTAACAGCAGATGTAGATATGGTTTGCATGAAAGTTGAAACAGCAGATGTAGATATGGTTTGCATGAAAGTTGTAACAGCAGATGTAGATATGGTTTGCATGAAAGTTGAAACAGTAGATGTAGATATGGTTTGCATGAAAGTTGAAACAACAGAAGTAGATATGGTTTGCATGAAAGTAGAAACAGCAGATGTAGATATGGTTTGCATGAAAGTTGAAACAGATGTAGATATGGTTTGCATGAAAGTTGAAACAACAGAGGTAGATATGGTTTGCATGAAAGTTGAAACAGCAGATGTAGATATCGTTTGCATGAAAGTTGTAACAGCAGATGTAGATATGGTTTGCATGAAAGTTGAAACAGTAGATGTAGATATGGTTTGCATGAAAGTTGTAACAGCAGATGTAGATATGGTTTGCATGAAAGTTGAAACAGTAGATGTAGATATGGTTTGCATGAAAGTTGAAACAACAGATGTAGATATGGTTTGTATCAGTCAAAAAGGTAAACATTATAAATATAGTAGAATTAAAGAGTTACTTGTAGGTCAGATTTATATTCAACTAAAAACAGACACAGTTCCTGTTTACACTTGGATAAATAAAAGACATTAATTGTGTTTACACTCAGATAAAAAATGTAGACACAGGTTGGGTTTACACTGGATCAAAAAAATAACATAACTTGCATTAAAATCAAAAAGGAAGACATGAATCAGGTTTACATTTGAATGAAACAGAGTAAACATAGATCCATTTATACTTAATTTGAAAAGGTAGTTATATGTTCATTTTACACATGAATTAAAAATGTAGACATGATTTCAGTTTATATGAAAGTTAAAAAGTTATGGATAAATTCAGTTTACACAGGAGTAAAAAAGTTAGACATATGTCTGGTTTACAAAAATGTAGACATAAATTCAGTTTACATTTGAGCCAAAAAGTACACATAAATCCTGTTTGCACTAGAGGCCTAATGGAAGATATTGGAAGACTAGAGGCAAAAAGTATACATGTACTGACTTTACATAAGTCAAATGGGTAGACATAGAAATGGTTCACATTAGAATAAAAAAGCTAGACATAGGTGGATTAACAATTGAATTAAAGAGGTAGATATTGGTCACGTTTATCACTAAGTTTTCAAGTACCCGCCCAGATGATCCATTTTAGTGTGGGTGGTGGGTGCTTATGCCCTTGCTGGAGATGCAGTTAGTGTATTCTAAGCCCTGCCAATAAAACGAAAAGAGATTTAAACATTCAAATAATGTTGTAGGAAAAGTATGTTTAAAAATAAATATTTGTTGTGTGAAATGAATGATATTTTTTATAATTAAGCTACACACTTACAGATGTACCTCATTAAACCGGCAAATTGGTTTATGACCAAAACATTAAAATCTACACACTTAACAGCATTGTTAATGTTATTCTAGTAATTGAACAATAAGTTCAATAGCCTCTAGTTCAATGCACTGTCCACATAGCTATCACTGTAGACTAAGTCAACAGTGTATGTTGATCAAGATAATAGTTAGATAAATCTCACAAAGGGCATTTAGCTGATTATTTCAAGAATAATGACTCATTCTTTTATGAACCATTCATTCTTTAAATGTTTGATGTCCTTGAAGACTTTGCTGGCAATCTCTGTATTGTTTTTGCATTTTAAAGCATTAGTCAGCCTTTGCTGTTTCCACAATTATATCTTTGCATTTTGAAATGTTTTATAACTTTTTCATGAATTCAGTTCTGATTCTAGCAATTCTAAAGAAGCAACAAAAGATACATTGAAAAAAAACTTTGCTCTTTCATTGTTTTTTTTCTGTTCAGCATATATTCCTACATTTAAGATGTAAACAAATGCGTTAAAAAAACAAAAAACGAGACTTTGAAAATATCTTAATGTAATAAAGAAAGGAAAGCATAAATAAACTTTGGTATCTGGTTAAATATGGAACTGTATGGTATACCACCTTCAACAGCCCCGGTTCTTTCTTCAGTAAGATATTCCACTTGGCATTCTATTTCTGTGATAAAATGAGTTTTTCTTTAAGCAAATCACTCCAAGCAAGATGGGAGTGCCACTAGCATGCAAGGGGTTACAGAGAGTGACAGTAAGAGTAAAGAGGAATGTTTGAGAAAAGGATAAAGAGAAGGACAGAAGATATCAAAAGGATAAAGAGAAAGACAGAAGACATCAAGGCATCAGAAGATGTCGATTGACATTACATTTGTATATTTGAAGATTATAGCTATCATTGAAGCAAGTGATAGGAAGGGAGTTCCACTGATGAGAGGTGTGAGAAAAGAAACTGTTGAAGTAGAAGAGATGGCTACATTTAGCTGTTTCAACAGTGAAATTGTGGAACCGAGATGCCAGCCTAGTAGAATGCTTAAATTCATGTAGTTTGGGAACAAGTGAAAGTAGCTTGTCGAAGCAGTTGCCATGAAAATACTTGCAGAAAAGACAGAGGGAAGCCACAGCATGTCTGTGAGAGTGTGACTGTAGACAAGATGCCAGATTAGGACCTATCACATTGTATATCCATCTCTGGATTTTATCGAGGACCTCAAGATGAACAGAAAGAACACCAGACTATATATAGCAGCAGTATTCCATGCAAGGTCAAATGGTTGATTTGTAAATTTGAAGGATGGACTCAGGCAAGAAAAACCTTCTGGTGCGACACAGGAAACCAAATTTCCTTGCAGTAGATGAAGCTATAGATTCAATGTAGTTATTCCACTTCTGGTCAGTGGACAGCATGAGACCAGGCAGGTGCAAAGAGGCACTCTCGTGGAGTTAATTATAATTTCCTATACATCCAAAACTGAAAAGATTATTTCATCATAAATGTCTGTGACATAATGATTTTTATCCTTAGCTTTTTGGTATATAAAAGTAACATTTTAGATTCTAGCTCAAGAAAACATCAAGATAAAAGATATAACCAAAGTTCTGAAGTATCATATAACATCTGAATTTTTCCAAAGTTTTAGATATGTCTATTTAGATTGATATAAACAAAAACTAGTACAAATGTAGTTAGTGTATTTTATTTTTTATATGCTGTGTCCCTTGATGATGTAGGCAATCATGGCTCTCCACAATTTCCTATCCGTCATAGCTCTTAATACATTTTGTCTTTTTGTTATTTCTTCTAAACCTTGTTGCATCATCCATTTACTCAAGCTCACTAAGTATATTAGGCATTGTTTTTCTCTGTCCCTCTTACCTTCAATCTGTCCTGTGAATATCAGATTTTCCAAGCCCTCTTTCCTCAGTAAGTGCCTGAGAAATTTCAACTATCTCTTCCTGATATTAAGTATAAGTTTTCTCTTTGTTTGCATTTTCTCTAAAACTATGTCATTGCTTGCATGATCAGTCCATGGTATTCTCAGTATCCTTCTGTAGAACCACATTTTTATTGCTTAAAGTTTCATTTTCATCTTTGAAGAGACTGTACAGAATTCACTGCCATATAGGAGGACTGATGTCATGTAAGAGTTCAGTATTATTTTCTTTGTTTCTAATGAAATTTTCCAGTTTCATAATACTTTGCTTACCTTTTTGAATGCATCTTTGGTAATCCCAATGAGAGTTTGACTTCCCTATTATCGTCATGTATATCATTTTTGTGAGGGGAAGTTTCTTCATTAATTATTACTATTTCACAGACTTTGTGTATGATTTTATGATTCCTTTTTCTTACTTTTATATAAAGACTTTTCAATTTTACTTACCTTATCTGTAAGTGAATAGGCAGCATTTTTTAAATTAATGATATTTTATTTTTAATTTAGATTCCAAAACCTAAAAAAATATGTTTTATATATTCAACTGCTAAAAAAGATGGTTCACTGTGGCATGTAAGACAATTTTTCTCTCCACAATCTATCTTACATATCTATGTGTACCATTTTTCCATGCTTAGAATATTGTTACCACATATGGTCTGATGCCCCTGCTATTTACCTTGAGATCCTTGATAAAATCCAAAGAAGAATCAGCAAGATTATTGGTCCTGATCTGGCTTTCCCATTGCCATAAGGTTGCTTCCCTCTGCTTTTTTTATAAATACTTTCATGGTAATTGATTGGATGAGCTCTTTGCTGTGGTACCAAGACTTTGAATTTAAGTGCTGTACTAGACTGGCATCAACATCTCAATTTATAGTTGAGCTGGCTAGATGTAGCCATAATTTCTATGCTAACAGTTTCTTTTCTTGCAGTTCCCACTTGTGGAAATCCCTTCCAGCTCCATGTTTTCCAGCTAATTTTAATCTGCACAAATTTAAATGCAATGTCAATCACTATCTACTGTTTTCCTGGTTACTCTTTTTTCTTCCTGCTCATTATTAATGTTTCTGTTCCTAATCCTTCCTCACCCTGTAACTCCTTGTGTCTTAGTGGCTTTACTGCCTTGCATGAGGTGATACCAATTAAATATATATATATATATATATATATATATATATATATATAAGCTGCAACATGGTCAGGTCATTGTCAGCTAAACTCTTTCCTCCATCAGGCTTTATAATGAGAATGGTGGATGGAAACCCAGCAAGATTAAAAACAAGACTTGTCTTGGAGTGTCAATGACCTTCTTGTGTAGATGAGGTTTCATTAGTTCCACTAACTTTCAGGCAGCTTCATGATTCCATCCTCTTCAAATATTTCTTGGTGTGTGTAATATAGCAACAACTCTAAGTAGAATTTTATGAAGCTTTATTTGACTAATTCAGCTTTAGCACTGGAAAGGTTTATCTTATAGTAGATAGTTACTTAAGCGAGAGGAGAGATGGCATGTGCTCATTTTATTATCACAATGAGGAACTGGTTGAAGTAGTTTTTACAGACTTCCAGGGAATTCTATTCTTTTATTGTCCTCTCTATTTCATTCACTCTATTTTTGGGGTTATATGATTGGAAAAAAATTTCTTATGATTATAAGAATTTTGAAGGGATCAAAATAAGTTGGAAACTAAATATGCCATGCCAGGTGAGTACAGCGGGTGTAGTAGGACACCCCAGCCAAGAGAGACCAATTTCTGTTGGGTCTGCAATGAGATATGAGGTTTTGTATTGTTCTGATTGAAGACAACATCCTTCTGCATAAATTAATTTCAAATACTTTTCATTTATTGCTGCTTTTAAGCAATCCAATTGGAGAAATGACTGGTATGAATTCAATGTCTGATTTTATATTAGGTTGGTGCAAAAATAATGTTGTTTTCTCACATGAAGTTGAACGTCAAAAAACGACATTATTTTTGCACCAATCTGATAGAAGGAGCTTGTAATACACAATACCTATTCAATCCCTTCAGATATACAGCAACACCTTCTTCATATGCAGATCAACTTTTGAAGTGGTTAATAGTACCTGGCTTCACATTGTCATAAACAATTCATTTTTCATCACCTGTGATCATTCTTTTGGAAAATAGGTTATTTTTGTTGTCCTTGAGCAGAGAATTGCAGATGGGAATGTGGTCTATTACATTTTTTTCTATCATATTGCGTAGCACTTCACATATGCCAGTGTTTTCAGATATCTTACAACATACATCAAATATAAATAAATGAAAATGTCAGTGTGTCACACATTTTCAACTTTACTCCTAGAGGCTGTAGCCCAACATGGCATATCATTTTAGAATCAGGCCGACAAGTGCTGATTATGAGCATATATAGGATAGATAATATTTGATCCTTGACTTAGAGTGGTTAAAATTGTGGTGATCAGAGAAGCATTCACTTGGGAGTCTGTTCTACAAAGTAACAATTTTTGACAAAAAGATGAGTGGAAATTCCTTTTTGTGAGTGTAATATGAAGGGAATGAGATTGATTCAACCCTGCTTAGATAGTGTGTCGGGTCCTAGCTGTAAAGGTCTGAACTGGTGGAACTAAGGAATCTAGCTTGTCTAAACATTTTCTCTCGAAATAGTGACAGAGTAGCATATATATAAATCTCATTTTAGCATGTGCGTTCATCTTCTGTTTAGAGAAAGCATTTTACATTTTAATTTATTTTAGTTTCTTGACAACAAAGTCAAATTTAAACACTCCATCACAGAAATAAATTTTGAATTAAAAAAAAAGGAGAAAAAGATTGATGCAGTTATCTCAGATCATTTTACATCAGCTAAATTTAAAACTAATATTGATTTTTGCATGTGATAATATCAAAGGGCCTAACCTCTTAGGACACAGTCAGAGAAAAAAAATGTTCAATTGTGCTAAAAATAAGAGCAAAGTTCTTTACAGAATAAAAGTTGATTTTTTTTAAACTAAAAATCAACAGCCAATGAAATTCTTTATTTGACTTCTTTCTAAGATAAGAATAGGTTTATAATTAACTAGCAGATGTTAAATATTCTAGCTTCTTGTTTAGTTAAGAGACTTTAAAACTACTTATCTTCTATGTCATCAAAATTATAAAGTAAGATCTGAGGTTATTAATATTACTGAATTGCATCCTTGCTTTAGTATTAAACATATAGATATACTATGGCCTCTCAAAATATTGCAGGACATTAGAAAAATAGATTCTTCTCCTTTTTCATTTATTTGGGCAATGTCCCCTTCACACTGTAGAAGATTATGGTCCTCCACTATTTCTTGTTCTTTGTAGCTCTTGATAAATTTTGGCTTTTTGTTATCACACCTACATCTTGCTCAGCCATCCATTTACTCAAGCTTGCTAGGTAGGTTATGTGTTGTTTTTCTATATCTTGCCTTCAGTCTGTCCTATGAGTATCAAATTTTCCAAGCCCTCTTTCCTCATTATGTGCCCTAGAAATTTCAACCATCTCTTTCTAATGTTAAATATAAGTGTCCCTCTTTTCTCATCATGAACTTAGATATTTTAACTATCTGTTTCTATTAAGTGTAAGTGTCCTTTTTGTTTCCATTTTCTCTAAAAGTTTGTCATTGATCCCATGTTCTGTGCATAGTATTCTCAGCATCCTTCTGTAGAACCACATTTCTGTTGCTTTTTTGAGCATATTGTCTAGCATTCACTGCCATATATGAGGACTGATGTTATATAACAGTTCAGTACTATTTTCTTTGTTTTTAACAATTTTTTTGTTTCTTAATAGTTTGATAAGCTTTTGGAAGGCGCCTGTTGTTATACCAATATGTCTTTGGAGTTCAGTACCACACATTTTATCCTCCATTAAAACACTTTGCATGATTTTGGTATCTGTAATTTTGTATGTAATTTGCATGTTGGGCTGTTCCCTTTTTCTAACAACCATAATTTTATCTTCTTGCAATTGGTGTTTAGTCCTTTCTTCCTTGCTTTCCTTCACTACCTTATAATCTATATTAAATTTTATTTCTGTCTGAATTTCTTGGATGAGGAGATTTTTAATCATTTCACTCCAAAGAAGGCAATAATACCACTAAGATGCAATGAGTTACTTAGTGTGAGTGTGAATTAAGGAAAGGAAACAATAAAAGAACAGGAATTAAGAAGACAGAAGATAACAATTGACATTGCATTTAAATTTTTGAAGATCAAACTTGACTGGAAAGCTAGGAAGCTAAGAGAGTTCCACAAGTGAGAAGTGTGAGAGAAGAAACATTGAACTTACAGATGCGTCTACCTATTTCAACTCTAAAATGATAAAACCTTGCTGCCAATCTATAAATTGATAATGTCTAGGAACCATAAAGCTGCAGTGGGAAAAATAAGTATTTCATCTCCTGCTGATTTTCTGAGTTTGCCATCTTACAAAAATAGGAACGGTCTATAATTTTCAGGGTGGGTCCGTCTTGAAAAATTCTAGAAAATCACATTATATTAATTTTTGAACACTTATTTCTTTTTTATTGAAAAAAATAAATATTTCACCCCCCCCCCGCTACCACCCCTAAACTGTATGTTTATCAGAACAATTACCATGAAAAGGCACAGGGAAGCTACATTATGGTGAAGGGAAAGTGACAGGAGCCAACATGCCAGTTATTATTATTTACATTATTTAGAGTCAAACAGTTGTCCTGATCTTTGTTGTTACTATCTGCCAGCCTTCAGTGGGTTAAAGCAATGATTCATGAATTTGGTGATATAATAAATGTTAGGACCAGGTAGACATGGGACGAGCAATAACTGAGCAATAAGTTATTTCACAGTGGAGCTCATCAAGTACGTTTTGTGATGCTTTCCTCTGTCCCTCAATCTTTCAGCCATCCCAATATGTCTTTGGATCTCAGAACAGGGATCAGGGCATCAGAAGATGATGATTGACATTAGATTTAAATCTTTGAAGATTGTAGTTATCAGGGATGCAAGTAAGAGGAAGGGAGTTTCACTGTTGGGAAGTATGAGAGAAGAAGCTGTTTGAGTAGAAGAGACAGTTACAGTTATCCAGAATTTAATGAATTGCTATTTGAAGAAAAGTAGAACCGTTTGAGATTCTAGCAAAAGACATTTCCAAAAGAAACATTTTTTGGGAGTGGGGAGTCGGAGTCGGAGGTTATTATGCAGAGTAATAAAAACTTTCCATTTTTAGGATATCTCTTAGTTCCTTTGTAGTTATATTTTTTACTCAGGGGGCAGAAGGTGCTTTCTGTCTCATAAATAGTTTTCTTTGTGACCTATTTTGTCAGTAAAATACTGAACTTTTTTGATTTCATATGTATTTAATTAAACAAGAACAGTCTACACTTATTAGGTGAGGAAATTTAGAGAGTTGATTGGAGGAGGGAAAACTGCTGCTATGAATAACCTAAACTGATATTTTTAGAGTGATAGTTCCAGTGCTATGATATGAGTTTCAAGATTTTTCCATTCAAAATAGAGAAGTTATCTTTGATTTATGCTCTGAATTTATTAAATCTCAGGAGTAAAGTGATTTAGACCACATGTATCATACACTCCAATGTGTAATAACTCTTCAGGCAATCCAGAGTGAAATGACTCGCCAAACAATCCAAGGGGAAATAACTCATCCTGCAACCCACTGTGAAATAACTTATGCAATCAAGTGTCATGTCTATAAAAAAATAAATGAAAAATAATTATAGTGTCAAAAATAATTGTAATAAAATCATTATAACAAATATAATTCTCATTAATACACTCATTCTAACTCAATGAGAATGAACCCCACTTTTCTACTCTAAACACACAAACATGTGATATTTTCACTAATAGACAAACAGTTCACATGGACAGGTCGTTAACATGTGTGTCAATGAAAATTTCATCTCTTTCCTTTTCATGCCATAATAGTAGCATTTATCTTTTAGCACTCATAAAAAAAAATTGAAGTAAGAAAACCACAGACACTTGTATTTTCTAACTAAATTATGTGGACACTCTTAACACACATCAATAAAAAATATATGAAAAAGACAGTATACATTTTACTTGCTCTTTATCTTATCATTCTGTCAATTTCCAATCCATATTTGATCTAAATTTGACTCCAAAGTCACAATTTTACTCAGTATTACTGTCTCTTGTGTTTCCAACATCACATAAAAACAAGTTAATGAGTAATAATCATTTTGTTGTTGCCATGTCTTGCTGTTTCTCATGTTTACAATTATTTTTGTATATATAAAAGTTAGGTGATTTATAATTATTTACTCAGTCTTGTAACTCCCCATTACTACTGTGAAATAACTCATCATGCAATCCACTGCAAAATAACCCATCATGCAATCCACTCTGAAATAACTCATTATGCAATCCATGTGAAATAACTCATCATGCAATCTACTGTCAAATAACTCATCATGCATTCGACTGTCAAATAACTCATCATGCAATCTAGTGTGAAATAATCCAGAAGAAAATAACTCAATACTGCTCAGTTGTCTGTATTCTGTTTTTCCAAAAAGTTTGGTTGGTTCTTCACCAACCTTCACCACTATGATCAAATCTTATGTGTGAGTAGTCTGGTTGTTCAGTTCTAAGATCCTGAGTTACTAGATTATCATATGCAAAAACAATGGGAGTTCCATATATTAGAAGTATTTGATCAGCAATTTTTGTTTATGCATGTCTGGCTCAAGGATTTTTAAATTTATTTTTTCTTTATTTCTTTTAATATTTTCCTGGTTTCTGGTAAAGATTTGAACAGATAGATGAAAACAGTCATAGTGTAGACAGAGAACTCATCACTGTCAATATCAACAAATGATCTATCTTTTATCTGTATTGTGCACTCTTCTCTCTTATATAAAACACATTTTAAATATATATATATATATATATATATATATATATATATATATATATATATATATATACATATGCTATATTTTGGTTTATACTTATTTTTCTAGATATATTTAAGTAAATCACTGTTTTTAATTAAACAGTATTAATTACATTTACTGTCTTGAATGATCAAGAAATTTCATACAAAATACGTGCTCTTCAATGGGAATTGCAACCCGTAACCTTAACAGGAACCGTCAGATAGCCTGACATTCTGTCACAAAGAAGCATCTGCTTAGCAAAGTTCAAATTATTGTCTATAAACACACTTAGCTACTGTTTACAAACACACTTAATACATTTCATATGCTATCATTTTTTACATGAAGCTAAGTTTCATGAGCAAAAATGATCAATCAAGAAAAATCATTGAACGTATGTGTTTATAAACAGTAATTCAGATTTTGCTAACCAGACACTTCTCCGTGACTGAATGGTAACAACACAGCAGGCTATATGTCGGTTCCCATAAATATTACAGGTTCAATTCCGGTCGGAGAGCATATATTTTCTACAAAATTTCTCAAACATTCAGGTTGGTAAATGTAATTAATACTATTTAATTAAAAACAGAGCATTTACTTAAATGAATTATATCTAGAAAAATAATGTATAAACAGAAAATATATTAAATAATTGTTGGACTTAATCCATTTCCTAATATATATATATATATGCACATATATATATATATATATATATATATATATATATATACAGTGTAACCCGGATATAAGAGACCCGGATATAAGAGAGATTTTCTCTGGTCCCAAATTAGAGCCTGTGTTAATGTATATATAATAGACCAAATCCGGATATAAGAGACTTCTTCTCCGGTCCTGACAACTCTCTTATATCCGGGTTACACTGTATATATATATATATATATATATATATATATATATATATATATATATGTATATTGAGGCAGGTTTCATTGAATAATTTAGACAAGTTTTGACTGCTTATTTTCAATAGGATCCATTCATATTCTCAAATGAGCTTTTTAGTGTCATTTGAGAATATTAATGGATACTATATGGATCTGATAAGCAGACAAAACTTGTCTAAACTATTCTGTGACACGTGCCTCAATGAAAACATGATGCCAAAATACACGCAATATATATATATATATATATGTGCGTGTGTGTGTCTGTGTGTGTGTGTAATGTTTAAGTAGATGTTTCTGAGCTCATGAGAGACAGCGAGAAAACTAAGACTTGTTTATTTATAGAATATTATGTTCGGCACGAACAAAAGAAACCTCATGTAACCAAACATTTACTTTTTTCATCCAGCTCTGACATAATTCTTTTGGACTTTGGGTCTCGTTCTCAGGTGAGATTCACATTGGCCTCAGGGATGCATCTCCCAGACAGTAATTCTCAGTGGCATTTTAAATGAAAGATAAGGGCATCCTCTGATGCCTGTTGTCTCAAATGCTTCAGGTATGTGTTTTGAAAACCCACATTAAAGAAACAACCAGGTGTTGCATTTCATATCATCTCTGGATATGGATTCCCCACATCAAATAACTCATATTTTATGCTGCAAACAGATATCCTCAGGCTGTTCTTCATTTACCATTCTTTGTTCTTCTATATACATCCTCAAGACTAGAGTGATCATTCCAATCCTCTGTTTTTTTTAATAATCCACAACCTATTTTTGACAACAAAATAACCACTGACAATCCATTGATGGCACAAGGATTGGGTAGGAGAGCGCTTCATGGAAAACAGAGATAAACTAAAGGCATTTGATTTAACCGTTTTGAAAACCATTTGGTTCAACTCATCCCGTTGCAAAAGTTAGATTTGAGGAAATTTTA
Source organism: Acanthosepion esculentum (assembly GCA_964036315.1). Lineage (NCBI taxonomy): Eukaryota > Metazoa > Mollusca > Cephalopoda > Sepiida > Sepiidae > Acanthosepion > Acanthosepion esculentum. Next base: position 75,052,814 of record OZ038486.1, read on the forward strand.
TAACTTGGCTGTTTCTAAAAACTTTTGAAAGCATTTAGAAGATATGTTCTTTAAAGGTTCTTACAATGAATTTGTTTAATAGATGTTTCAGATTTTGTTTTTAATGCTGAATTTTCAAAAATTCTACAGTTAAGATTTTCATTTATTAGTATTTCTGGATTGGTTATTTTTTTACTGACTCCCTGTTCAACTAGAAAATATGCAATTTCAATCTGATTCATTTTATTTGAACTTAAAAATGATAGTATATTGTGTAAGCACAAATAAAAATAAATCATATTGAAATTGCATAATTTCTAGTTAGAGTTTGAACATTAAAATGACCTCATCCCAGACAAGAATCAGTTAGAAATTATCTAAGTAAGACTTTAAAAAAATATTACTGTTTAATTATGAAACACAATTGTAATTAAGACACATTGAACCAAAAACAAAAATCAATAAATCTTTAGCTGCTAAGATAATTAATCATTGAAGAATCAGTCAGTCAGTTTTGAAATAATTTTATTTTCTGATCCTTGGGATTCAATTGTGAATATTTCCTGTCATTTTCAACATTCCCTTTCCCACAGATTCTTCTTCTTCTTCTTCTATGTGCCATGTTCTTTAAGGACGTTGGTGATCATGGCTCTCCACAATTTCCTAGCCTCTATAGCTCTTAATAACTTTTGTCTTTTTGTCATCTCTCCCAAATCTTGCTCCACCATACATCTGCTCAAACTTGTCAGTTGGGTTGTGCATTGCTTTCCTCTGGCCCTCGTACCTTCAATCCATGATGTGAGTATTAAAGTTTTCCAAACCTTCTTTTCTCGTTTTGCGCCCCAGAAATTTCAACTATTGCTTCCTGATATTAAGCACAAGTGTCCATTTCAATGCCATTTTCTCTAAAACTTTGTGATTGCTTATATTTTTGGCCCATGGCATTCTCAGCATCCTTTTGTAGAACCACATTTCTTTTGCTTCAAGTCTCTTCTTCATCTTTAAAGGGATTGTCCAGCATTCATTGCCATGGAGAATGACTGATACTACATAACAGTTCAGAACTCTTTTCTTTGTTTCTAACAATATTTTTCTGTTTCTCAATACTTTACTCAGCTTTAGGAAGACACCATTTGCAATTCCAACATGTCTTCAGATGTCACAGTGTCACACTTTCTATCCTTTGTTAATATGCTTCCCAGATATCTAAATTGTTGCATCTGTTTGATTTCAGTATCTGTAATCTGTAATTTGCATGTTGGGCTTTTCCTTTTGCTAACAACCATTAGGTCTTCTTGCAATTGGTGTTTAATCCTTTCTTCTTGCTTTCCTTCACTACCTTCTGTAAGATTTCTTGTAGTTTCCTTTTCTGTGTCATCTGCATATCTTATGTTGTTAAGATTGTGACCGCCAATAATAAATCCTGGTAGGATTTCTAATTCTCTCAAAATTTCTTCACTGTATAGGTTGGAAAGGTCTGGTGAGAATACACATCCTTGTCTGATACATCTTCTTGTCTAAAATCATTTAGCCTAAAACGGACTTCAAAGACTCTTCTTCATCTGTAATATTGTCCAGCATTCACTGCCATGTAGGAGAACTGATACTGCATAACAGTTCAGAACTCTTTTCTTTGTTTCTAATACTATTTTTCTGTTTCATAATACTTTGTTTAGTTTTTGGAAGGCTTCTTTAGCTATTCCAATGTGCCTTCAGATTTCCATGGCTCACTTTCCATCCTCTGTTGGTATGCTTCCCAGATATCTAAATTGTTGCACCTGTTTGGTTTTGGTATCTCCAATCTGTAATTTTCATGATCGGCTGTTTGTTTTACTAACAGCCATGCATTCAGTCTTCTTGAAACTGGTGTTTAGTCCTTTCTTCTTGTTTTCCTTCACTACAAATGGAATTGAACAGACTAGGCTGGAATTTGAACTTGGGCTGCTAATTCCATTTTTTATGCTGATGACCATTAGGCCACCAGCATATTTGATATAATATGCATATTCATAATGGTAATATTAGTTGTTTCCCTATAAGGAAACATTTGGATTTTGCTGTCCAAGCAGCCAGTACTATTTTCAGCTGAAATTTATGAAATCTTTCTCTTGAAACAATTTTTCAGAAAAATAGGTTTCTCAAGTCCAGTAGCTATTAACACTCTTGAAGTTATTATTTTCTCTTTGAGCTTCATCTGCTATCCATTTTAGCTGTTGCTCCTGCTGTTGTAAGTACTCAACTGATGTGGTTTCTATTATTTGCTACAGCTCGTTGTTAGTGACTCTGTAGTGTCAGTCTACAAGATTCAAAGAAGTCATCAAGGCCGATAGGCATCACTCATTCAAAGCCATTTTTAACCATTTAATCTCAGAAAGAGTTTGTATACAGCTGACAATTTAGATATTTCTGAATGGGTTTAGCATCATGCATGACATCCATATGAATGTCTCGATCTAATGAGGCTATTTGAGAACATGACTAGAGTTTTCAGATAAATGCTTTGGTTTTGTCGCAATTTGTGGTGTTGGGTGAAAGTACTTCTAGTGAAATCTATTTTATGTTCAATTTCCTTTTCTCCTATACTAATTTTGTTATAATTGATCCATAAACCGATGTATTTGGATTGTTTAGTATTTACTAGTTCCATACAAACATTGTAATCTCTATGATTAATTGTATTATTATCACTGTCATAAGCAATATCTTCCCAATTACAATTATCATAAATATCATATTATCATCTTATGATTAAAAACATTATATTATTTACATAATTGTAAACATTGTAAACATCATGATCATAACATCATCAAGACAATCATAATCATTAATATAAGCAATTATGCCCAGTCAATGTCATATCATAAGTAATGTCAAATTGGCTTTTGCTTACAATCCACTTCAAGCACTGTAGGGAAAAATGATATCTCAAGATCAGTATAGATTTCTGCTTAGTGTTACTGTTTTTCATAGCTACTTATAGTAATTATCTTTTATTGATTGATTAGTTTTCTATGGCTTATCAACCCTTTATAGGTTATTTAAAGCCAGAGTTTTTGTAGATTATATTGCCCCTTCTCCCCACATAGCTGATGATAGAAGGGACTGATTCATACCTTTCCCAAGGGTATTTGCATGTAAGTGAATATAACAAATCCAACAAGAAATGAAACTTGGTTTTCGGATTAACAATTCCAATTCATTTTAGCAGAAATCTATATTCCCAGGTTATCACCTATATAAGTACTGACCTGGCCCAAAATTGCTTATATTGATCTAAGTAGCCTGCAGCAACTTTCAAACTTAACCCTTTATTTAATCAATGAGTGTAGACTGTTCTTGTTCCACTACCATTGTCTAGGGATATCTCCTCCAGTTCTTATTTTTAGTACTACTTAATTATTGCTGAATCTGCTTCCACTGAGGCCAAGCACACTCTGCCCAGCCCAGGGATTGAACTCAAAATTACTATGACACCAAATTCATGAGCCAGCACTTTAAGCTACTAGACTATTGTCCTGTAGGTTACCCAGATTGATATGCACCTGATGAAGGCTGGAGAGTACAAAGGCTGAAATATTGTGATAACAACAACAAAGATGAGGTCAAAATTCTGAATGTAAATAGGATAATAATGATAACTCCTCATCTCAGAAATTCAGACAGAAACTTGTATATATTCAGAATTGATGAACATATATATATATATATATATATATATATATATATATATATATATATATATATAGAACACTCCACCAATACATTTATAATACTCTTGCTTTTCTCCTCCTTCCCCTTCTTCTTTTCTTTCCTTCTTCACATCCTCCTCCTCCCTTTCTATCACACTTAACAATGTGTGTTTGTTTATCTCTTTTAAAAAATAATATAGCCATCATTGATTTTTTTAAAAATAAAGTGTTGGGAGTTCAATGGATAAAAATGACCTGAGGATACCATAAAGTTGAAACGAAGATAGCAAAATTAACTGATCTCCTAATTTTTTAAGTATGTATATATATATATATATATATATATATATATATATATATATATATGCAACTCTCTTTCAGCTTCTTGCATCCCTGTCAATTTTGATCTTCAAAAATTTAAATACAATGTCAATTTTTTGTTTTCTTAATTGATATTCTTTTACTGTTCTCTCTTCTTAATAGTGTTTATTTTTCTCATATTCTCTCACACTCAGTAACCCCTGGCCTTTTAGTGGCTTTATTTCCTTGCTGATTAAAAAAGAATGATCGCACTTTTAAATGTTACATTCAATATACGTAATGACCAAAAGATTTTGGTCGTTTTCTTTTCCCTTCAAAAAAGGCCGTTTTGAAAGACATATAGAATTGTTTCTTTTCCTGTGAAATGATTAGTATGCATTTCGCTTGCAATCTTTTCACCTAATTTGCCTCAAGTGCTTTAACTGTATCAGCTTCTTTAACTAAATAAACAAGACAGCCCTATTTACAATATTTGATTTAACAGTATTTTCTCAAATGAAACTTTATAATTCAATTCCTACAAAAGACAGACATTTTCATATCAAATAAAAAAAAAATTATCTAATTTGTCTTTTAATGTGCAAAGTCAAAAGATTTTATTATTTTTAGAAAATTTCATGAGATGCCTTAGGAGGAGTTATTAAGCTCATTTTATTTAGTAATAGAGTGAAGGCTGAAAAGTATTCAGTTCAATCCACTTCCTACAATCTGATCAAATAATAAAAAATTAGATTTATTTTTTAAAGGGGTTCTTCGATGAGCTGAGATTTTTTCAGAACCCTGTTATATACATGTATTTTTACATTTTTCGGTTCATGATACTTTTTTGATGTGTTTGCATGTATGTGCATATGCACAAATATATGTGTATACATAGATACATATTCGAATTCCAGCCACACTTTACATGTGAAGGCTTGGAATAAACATGCCTACTATATATATATATATATATATATATATGCAACTCTCTTTCAGCTTCTTGCATCCCTGTCAAGTTTGATCTTCAAAAATTTAAATACAATGTCAATTTTTTTTGTTTTCTTAATTGATATTCTTTTACGGTTCTCTCTTCTTAATAGTGTTTATTTTTCTCATATTCTCTCACACTCAGTAACCCCTGGCCTTTTAGTGGCTTTATTTCGTTGCTGATTAAAAACTAAACAAAAATATAATACATCTTAAACTAAACAGTCAAAACATGAAAAGAAATTAACAACACTTAAAATGAACCCCCTTGAAAATGGCTAAAGTGGCTAAAAGTGGCTAAAAGTGGCTAAAGTGGCTAAAAGTGGCTAAAAGTGGCTAAAAGTGGCTAAAGTGGCTAAAAGTGGCTAAAAGTGGCTAAAGTGGCTAAAAGTGGCTAAAGTGGCTAAAGTGGCTAAAAGTGGCTAAAGTGGCTAAAAGTGGCTAAAAGTGGCTAAAAGTGGCTAAAAGTGGCTAAAAATGGCTAAAAGTGGCTAAAAGTGCTTAGGACAATGGACAATATCAACAGTTTTCAGACTCCCTTATTCCCACCAAACAAAAAAGATAAGAATGCTGAAAAACTAAATAAATAATTAATTAAATTTTCCTTATGCATGATACTTGTGGTATCAGTGGTTGTTTTGTGTGTTTAATAATATAATGTTTTTAATCATAAGATGATAATATGATATTTATGATAATTGTAATTGGGAAGATATTGCTTATGACAGTGATAATAATACAATTAATCATAGAGTTTACAATGTTTGTATGGAACTAGTAAATACTAAACAATCCAAATACATCGGTTTATGGATCAATTATAACAAAATTAGTATAGGAGAAAAGGAAATTGAACATAAAATAGATTTCACTAGAAGTACTTTCACCCAACACCACAAATTGCGACAAAACCAAAGCATTTATCTGAAAACTCTAGTCATGTTCTCAAATAGCCTCATTAGATCGAGACATTCATATGGATGTCATGCATGATGCTAAACCCATTCAGAAATATCTAAATTGTCAGCTGTATACAAACTCTTTCTGAGATTAAATGGTTAAAAATGGCTTTGAATGAGTGATGCCTATCGGCCTTGATGACTTCTTTGAATCTTGTAGACTGACACTACAGAGTCACTAACAACGAGCTGTAGCAAATAATAGAAACCACATCAGTTGAGTACTTACAACAGCAGGAGCAACAGCTAAAATGGATAGCAGATGAAGCTCAAAGAGAAAATAATAACTTCAAGAGTGTTAATAGCTACTGGACTTGAGAAACCTATTTTACATGTAAACACACAAAACAACCACTGATACCACAAGTATCATGCATAAGGAAAATTTAATTAATTATTTATTTAGTTTTTCAGCATTCTTATCTTTTTTGTTTGGTGGGAATAAGGGAGTCTGATATGCAGCATGTGTTTGTGTTATTTTGTTTTTTTTTTGTTTAAGAAATCATTTATTGAACAAAGTAACTAATAATAACAAAACAAAAGTCATTGAGACAAAGCAAGTTCAGTCGACCATTGATGACAATTCCAGAACAAAGTAACTATAAACAATTTTTTTTTCTATCCTCTGCCAGCTGCAATGATGGAGAAAGCATTACCTCGGACCATCGCCAGTGAGACACGCTGCAAGAGCCACTCCATTTGGCGAGGCTCGTTCCTTAATCGAGACGCAATCGCGCCAATCCTCCGAAGGAACACCATCGAACGAGGGCCAATAACCCCTGAAGTCTCCACTGTGTAATTTATATGTACATATGTGTGTGTGTTATGCATGTGCAATACTTCATTTATATAATCTTCAAATACATGTAACTCTAATAACCAGATATATAAATAAATAAATATGAACAAACTGAAATAAACATAAAATAAAAAGATATGAATAAGAGATAGGTTGACAGATATGAGCAGACATAAATAGATAGATAGATAGATAGATGTACAGACATACAGACAGATGGACTGACGGATAGATAGATTGATAGATAAATAGACTGAAAGATAGGTAGCCTGGCAGATAGACTAATAGATAGATTAACAGACAGAGATAGATAGCTAGATGGTAATGCTAATGCTAATATTAGTCATTTCCCTACAAGGAATCCTTTAGCATTCATTAACTGAGCAACTAGTACTACTTTCGATTGAAGCTTATAAAATCTTTCTCTTGAAACAATTTTTCAGGAAAATAGGTTTTCCAAGTCCAGTAGCTGTTATTGATCTTTCTATTATTGATTGTGCATTCTTTCCTAAGCTTTTGTTTGAAATAATGTGAAATGCCTATACCTTGATTATGTGATTATTTTCTTTTCAAGTCAAATGATGTAGTTTCTATTATTTGGTACTGTTCTTTATTTGTGAATCTGTAGCACTACTCCACAATGTTCAAAGAAGAATGATCTTTGGCAAGACACTCAGGCTTCACTTTCTCAAAGCCTTTTTTAACAATTGAAGTAGTTGTATACATCTAAGAGTTTAGATATTTCTGAATGGATTTGGCACCATTCATGACATCCATATGAAAGTTTTGCTTTTACAAGACTATTTAAGAAGATTTTTAGGTTGATGTTTTGGTTTCATAGCAATTTGTAGTGTTAAGCGAAATTTCCATTGGTGCCTGTTCAATTTTCTTATATCCTATACCAAATTTATTATGACTGATCCATATGCCAAGGTATTATGAGTTGTTTTTTTTAACAATTTCACCCCAAGCAAGGTGGGAGTGCCACTAGCATGCAAAGTGTTACAGAAAGTGAAAGTAAGAGTAAAGAGGGGGGCATTTGAGTAAAGGTCAAAGAGAAGGCCCGGGATCAAAATCAAAGCATCAGAAGATTTCAATTGACATTACATTTAAATTTTTGAAGATTATAGTTATCAGGGAAGCAAGTAAAAGAAAGGGAGTTCCACTATTAGGAAGTGCAAGAAAAGATACTGTTTGAGTAGAACAGGTGGTTACATTTAACTGTTATGGCAGTAAAAGGGTGGGACTGAGATGTACTTAAATTCATGCAGTTTGGACACCAGTGAAAATAGCTTGTCAGAGCAGTTGCCATGAAAATATTTGTAGAAAAGACGGAAGGAAGCCACATCACATCTGTGAGAAAGTGACTGGACTCAAGATACTCAAGATACGAAATCAGGACTTATCACATTGCACATCCATCTTTGAATTTTGTCGAGAACCTCAAGATGAACAACAGTATTCAATTCAAGGACAAATGATAGATTTGTAAATTTGAAGAATGGACTCAGATGAAAAAAACCTTCTGGCACGACACAGAGAACCAACTCTCCTTGCAGCTAGGATATAGCGCTATTGAATCAATATAATTGTTCCACCTCAGGTCAGAGAAAAATGTGAGACCAAGAAGGTGAAGAGAGATGCTCTCGTGAAGTTGAGCATCAGAAATGCTGATAGGGGGCAGGGAAGTTTCTCTACGGTGGATAATTTTGGAGGCATTAAAATTTATGAGCCATTTCCTGCCCCAGCCAACCACTGAGTGGAGGTTTAGTATTTACTAATTGCACATCCTGAACTTTTATAATTGATGCAGGTTATGTGACATCACTGTTTTCATTTTAATTCCAGATTATAATTTCTGTTTTGGAAAGTTTCATTTTAACTACTATTTCTTGGAACACTTGGTAAATGATTGTTTTTTGTTCAAGTTCATCCTAACTAATTGGTAAATGAGTTGGTATAAGTTTTTCCTACTAAGGGAGACTTTTCTCCTATGCTAAATTTATTATGATTCATACACTAAAGTATCTGAAATGTTATGCATTTACTAATTCTACATCCTGAATTTTTATGATGGATTCAGAGTACATGCCATCACTGCTTTTATTCCAATTCCAGACCCCATAGTTTCTGTTTTGGAAAGGTTTATCTTGGGTCCTATTTCTTGGAACATTTGGGAGAGAGGATATTGATTTTCTTTTCAAGATCTGATTAAAGATAGACTGATTAAACTGATAGATAGATAGATAGATAGATAGATAGATAGATATGAACAGAGTATCAGATGTACAAATTTGATCAGTAATTCTGTTACAAAAATTAGAATAGGAAATTTTTGCTGTACATTGTTAATATTTATCAGTGTATTTAAAAATATTAAGTAAAATGAATGTTTTTTTTTTAGCACAAGTTTCTGGACTTATTGGTATAACTTGGTGCATGTTTCTGTAAGTAACATTGTCTTCAACTAAAATGAACTTGTTGATCATAGACAGAAATATTGAAAATTTATAAATTCTTGCAATTAATATTTGATCATATGCTTTTTCCAAAAACATATGGTATAAAGACTTAAAGAAATAATTTAAAAATAAAATATGATATATTGGCAATTAGCCAGAATTGGAGCTTGATCGTTTCCCATAAATTTTATTTTCCAGCCATTAAATTAATTTCATTCTTATTTATGATCCTAATTCTTCAAAACAAAGCTAAAATAAATAGAGAATTGAACATACAATGCAATTAAATTCTCATTTTGGGGCAAATAAACCTTTTGGTTTGGATGGGGGTGAATTTTATTGGCAAAATAAATAAAACAAATCAAAGGGAAAGAGGAAAAATGGAAACAGATTAAAATGTAAAGAACTTATTTTTTATTTTATTTTTCATCAGAAAACCTTTAAAAATTTGTTTCAGTCAATATTTTCTAAGACATGCTAATGGTAGTAGTTTCCTTATAAGGAAACATTTGGCATTCATTGACCAAACAGTTAGCATTACTGTCAGCTGGAATTTATAAAATCTTTCTCTGAAAACAGTCTTTTCAGGAAAATCTATTTCTCAATCTCACTAGCTGTTATCTCTCTTTGATGGAGGTTTCCTTTCTAACCCTTTGTTTAAGGTAGTGTCAAAAGTCAACATATTGTTATTTTCTCTCTGAGTTCCATGCTCTGCCCATTTTAGCTGTTGCTGTTGTTGGAAGTCTTCAGGTGATGTGGCTTCTTTTAGTAAAATCTTATGAATACCATAATGTAATTATGAGTTGATAGCAAAAATCCTTATATCAATTCAAAAGTCAGCAGCTTAAGTGGATGAAAAAAAAAAATGAAATAATAATTAAAAATAAAATAAAACCCAAAGAAAAGAAAAAAAGAAAACAAGTTATTCTATGAAAGCAAAGAATTATTCCTTAAAAGAATGGCAGTAATTATTTGTAAGCTTAATATATAAACAATTTAGAAATTTCCATTCTTATTTGTTGAATGTTTTCAAGTGCTGGGGCATGAAAAAAATCATCACTGAAAGTTCTCTAGACAAGCTTAGTAATTGTTTAATTTTTTTTCACATAATTCTGTCCAGCATGAGTCAGTAAGAAAATTAACAATCAAGAAATAATGACTTCATTTGCCTAATTTATTTTTATGTATCTTTTTAATTTTCTACAATAAAATTTTTTTATACATTTTATATGGTTTTGTCACTAAACTGTTGTCAATAAGTTTAATCCCAAAATTGGATAAAACTAAATCCATCCATTCAGCTCCCACCCATAGACCCAATGGCCTCTGGTATCAAAAATATTCTGGATAATTGCTGTCCAGTGGGATCATACATAATTGTTGAAATCTATAGTGTATTTGTTTTACAGACAGCATCTTTGCTCTACATCTAACCATCTTTCTACAGCTTCAGCTGGCTGAATTTTGTGTTCAGAGTTGTCAATTCTTCTAGATTGATTGTCAATGACATTGTGAGAGGCCAGTTTATTCTGCTATTTAACCCATAGCTGGTGGAAGAATAGATAGATTCATATGTTCGTGAAAAAGTGGGTATAATGAACTCAGCTGGAATTTGAACTTGACTCCCTGATCACATGTTCCAAGCCACTAGCCATAACACTACCTGTACATTCATAAAACTAAATTAAGAATGAAATAATTATGAATATTACTCATTCATACTTGTTTCTAACAATATCACCAGCTTGGCATTGTAAGAAGTTTACAAAAAAAAAAAAAATTGGGATGATTGATTTTATTGTTAAAAATAGGTTTAAATAACTATAACTATGCAAACTAGTTTGGTTATTACTACTAACCGGGCAGTCAGATATATATAGAAGACCAGTTTTTCTACATTCCCCATACACTTAATTCCCCATATACTTGCCTGGCACAGGGATTCGTCCCTGCGCTGTTAGTATCACGGCTACGACTAGCATGGACCAGCTCTGGCCTGGACCAGCTATGACAAGCCAAGACCAGCTATGACTAGCTTAGACCAGCTTGGACAAGGTATGACCAGCTTAGACCAGCGGCCCGAGTGAAAACACTCAGGTCTCCATGTTAAAAATTGACCTTGTGTCACAACCTGACTCAGTGGGGGGGTTAAGTAAATACCTACTTACCTGGCAAAGGGATTTGTCCCTGCGCTGGTAGTATCACGGCTACGTTCTAGCTTGGACTGGCTCTGGCCTGAACCAGCTATGACAAGCCAAGACCAGCTATGACTAGCTTAGACCAGCTTGGAAAAGCTATGACCAGCTAAGACCAGCTTACACCAGTGGACCGAATGAAAACACTCGGGTCCCCACGTTAAAAAACGACCTTGTGTCACAACCTGACTCAGTAGGGGGTCAAGTAAACATCTACTTACTTGCCCCAAGGCTCCATCCCTGTGCTGGTGGTATCACAGTTACAACTAGCTTGGACTGGCTCTAACCAGATTGGACCAGCTATGACAGGCCAGGACCAGCTTGGACTAGCTTAGACAAGCTCTGACCAGTTTGGACAAGATATGACCAGCTTGGACCAGCGGCCCGAGTGAAAACACTCGGGTCCCCACATTAAAAACTGATCTTGTGTCTCAACCTGACTCAGTGGTGGGTCAAGTAAATCTCTAGAATTAATTTGTCATTCACTGTGGCATGCGAAGAATGAGAAATTATTTGTTAAGGAAATGGCTAGTATTACCAGTACTATTACCAATAAAGAATAGAATACATCAATAATCTAATCATTTATCAGTGCAGAAAGGAGAGTCAGTGAACTGTTCAAATTCTAGCCTTATCTACCGCATTCTCTTTTATACAAATAACCTTAGGAAATAACTCTAGGAATTGCATGAAACCATCTCTTCTTTCCAGCTACTGTTTAAATATCAAGGTAGAAGTTGTGAAGACAACAGGAAACCACTATCTAGTGATGTGCAGATGTTTGGTGATGTATGGGGCCAACTTCTTGATTATATGTTCCTAAAACTCAAGTAGATGTGTGGGTACCCCAGTCTCACTTATTAAAGCACAAATCCACATTCACACCAGCTTGTGGGAGCGTAGGTTGCTTGTACAATGAAATTAAAAGAGACAATTTCAAAAACTAAAATTTTATTTCACTTTTCGATTGGATGCCCTCCCGATATGGATGCCCAGGGCATTCACATCCTCCTCCCCCACTTCTGCACGCTACTGTCACTATCATTCCTAAGATTTCATATCAATTCACAGATAATAAAGAAAAAGAATCTGGGAGAATCATAATTGCTCATGTCTTAAAGGGAGATAGATTTTAAAAGGGGATAAGTGACGAATCAGAATGAAGGATTAAGAGAATTCTTGTTTTTCCCAAGGGCATTAGTACTAAATAAATACAAAGTAGTAAAAGAAATGTGGGAAGAAAATACTAATCATCAATTGTAAAGAGACAGAATGTATAGTTGTCAGCAAGAGGAACAATCCAAGATACAAGCTACAAATTGCAGATGAAGCCAAGTTCAATTTAGCTATCTGGAAAGTGTTTTTACAGTTGATGCAAAATGTGATACTGAAATCTGAACATGCCCTGTGATGGTGAAAGTTGCCTTCCAGAAGCTAAGTAAGTATTAAGAAACAGGAAACTTTTGCTAGAAATAAAGAAAATGTGGGGCAATAGCAATGGTGATGCTTTGAACAAAAATTCAAGATTGTAATTCCAAAGGTCATAAATCAGTCTTGCAAGTCCAAATTAAAAAATGCCTTGGACATAAATCAAAAGGGGTCAAAAATCCATATCCACAGCTAAGTCAAAACAGGTACACATGACATTGTTTTCTCCTTATTCACAAAAGAAAAATTTTTAAATTTAAAAAACTATATTTTAAGAAATAATTTCATTTATTGCTTAATTATTTTTCAAATAGTTAAATATAATCTTGTAATTATTTGACTTTTTTAAGAGTTTGAAAAAGAATGTTTTTGCTAAGAAATTAGTCGTGCCATTTTTCTCTCATTCAACTTGTGCCATTTTTTCTCTCATTCCATGTGTGCCATTTTTACTTAAATTTTCCTTTTTGTGGCCATTACTATTTTTAAAAGTTTAATCAAAAATTCATTCTGTCATCATAAACCATAATGTTTACTCTGTAGTAATTTCTATAGTATCAGGTTCTAGGTACAAATAAATAGATATGAATAAATTGACAGTGATATAAGATGGGTATGAAGAGATTGACATACACAGACTGATCCAAAAAATATTAAGTCCAAGGTTGTAATTCCAAAGGTCATAAACTATTCTCACAATTCCAACATCGGAAAATGCTGGGGATGTCAAAAATCCACATCACAACTTAGAACATACAATTACCTTCTTCACTCATGAAGAGTTTAGCAGTCTGTGGTCTAAAGTATTGTTCTTTTATTTGGTGGTTAAGAAAGGTTGTGATTGGTCAAGACTAGTAGATAAGCACAAACAATTACCATATTCCAAGGCTTACTAATTTCAACCCAATCTTGATTCTCATTTTCTTTTTTCAACAAACAGCACAGAGAATACGGATGTTTTTTGTGGCAAGACTTGCTTTTCTTCTTATTCACCACAGAAAAGAATGTTGAAATGCTATCCAAATCAGTCTTCCTATATGACAATGAATGCAGGACAATTTCCTCACAGATGAAGAGGGGAGTTAAAGAAAGGATGTGGTTTTACAGAAGGATGCTGAAAATGCCATGAATGGAACTTGTAAACAACAAGGAAATTCTAAGAAAAATGGAAACAAAAAGAAAACTTGTACTTTGAATCAGAAAGTGATAATTGAAATTTTGGCTTCACATAATGAAGAAAGAGTTTGGACAGGACACATTAAAAGTAATAGGAGGAAGCAGGAAACTCTGAGTAATCTACCTGATGGGTTTTATAAGTGAATAACAGATCAGAAAGTGGGAAGAACAGGAAGAAGCAAACAGTGATGAAGTATGAAGGATATCTAACCACAATTTACAAGAACACTTAAGAAAGATTCTGGTTGAAAAAAACTAAAATTCTATATAAAACACATTGCCAGAAACATATCTCTATAAGAGAGGCCCTGTATATTAAACATCTCGCTCCTACTATCAACCTCACCTTATTTAACAGTGAGAATGGAGTGTTAAAAGTTTTAAAAAATATAGACAGACACATAATCAAGTTCCAGCCACACTCAACATATGAAGGTTCAGAATAAATACTCCAACTAGTATTCAAAACAACACAAAAATAAAATACATCTTAAACAGTCAAAACACGAAGAGAAATTATCAACATCTAAATCAAACTCCTTTGACATTGGCTAAACAAGTGGTCAAAAACACTTGGGACAATGAGCAATATGGCAAATTTTTGCATTCCCTTACTCCTACCAAATCAAAAAATGTATGAACGTTGCAAAATCTAAATAAAATATGAACTAAATTTTCCTTGTCTGTCATATAAATTAAAAGAAAGGCTGCTGCTGAAATATACATTAATATATATATATATATATATATATATATATATATATATATGATGAAAAATATGGAAAAGACAAAACAAAATCCGAATATCCAAGTTTACCGTTTTAATGTTGTTTTACTGTCGACATCAGACGTTTCGGTCTAGTAGACCATCTTCAGGACATGGTTATTAGAAATGAACTTAGCTTGACAAATGTACTTATAAGCTTTAGATTCAAATAGAATTCCTCTTTTTCATTTAAGATAAAGTCTCTATCTCGGGCGTGTGTTTTTTTCAGCATCGCCCGCTTGACCCCAACGTGACGCCAATGTGACCGAATCCCCCCCCACCAAAAGGAACGCTGACAGTTGTTCTGTTTCTGATTAGTCTTGTGTCTATCGTCTTTTCATGTTGACTTAAATATCGTCTAATCCTAAGAGAGAGTGAGAGCAAAAATGTTATTGGTTTTTCAAAATTTTAGTATAAGGATGCTCATGAATATTCATCAGTTTACCAAAAATTTTGAAAAACAAGAACATTTTTGCTCTTGTATATATCTTGCACCTATCACTAAATCTATTGGTAGTTTTAGGGATAGGTGCCAGCTATGTTTAGAAGGAAAAAATAAAGACAATAAAATATAAAGATCAACGCAAACTGTTGAATCAACGGAAAGAACTAATCACAAAATGTAGACACAGTAATAAATTCCAAATTACATAAGAATACATGTGTATGTATGTGGGGGTGTATGTGTGCAAATAGTGACATATATGTATAGACATGTAAATGTACATATATGTATGTATGAAGATATATATGCATTGGACAGCATGATTTATTCCATTGGGTGCTCTGGTATTACCCACAATCTATAAATCTATAATTCAACTAATTTACATGGATCTTAAGTTTAAAACCCCATCGCTTATTAATAATATTGGACACCTGTAGTACAAAAACTATTTACTGTCAATCCCAGAAAAAATCTGGGACTCAGATAAGAAACACCACATAGTAGGAACTGATATTAAACTACAAACAATAAGATACCTTACACCCCAACCAGTCGCTAACACAAATCCATTCTCATTAACAAGGCATCTACCAGAGGAGGACTGACATTGAAAATAAATTTAAAACAATGCTCCAAGACACACTTAAGGGCTGATAATAGACGCATACGGAACGGCTTGAAATAGACTATCCCATGTTGAGGTAATTTTTGGTTTTTGCTGTAAAATATATACATATATATATATATGTATATATATATTAATTCAAATGTTCATATACGAGGGTCATTCAATAAATAAGGTGAATTTTTCGGTATAAGGACTTCTCATACAGATAGAAGCTTACTTTTTTTTTTAATTTTCAACATAGTCTCCCAGCACTGTCACACACCTTTCCCATCTGTGCACGAGCTTCTGTATTCCCTCAGCATAAAAATCTTTGGACTGATGTCTCAGCCAGTCGATCACAACACTTTTGACATCATCATCACTTTTAAACTTTGTGCCTCTTGTGAACGCTTTCAAGGGACCAAACAGGTGAAAGTCTGAAGGGTCAAGGTCTGGGCTGTAAGGGGGATGAGGGAGCAGTTCCCAGCCCAGCTCGTTGATGGTCTGCACCGTTTGGGCTGCTGTGTGAGTCCTTGCGTTGTCATGATGCAAGATGACTCCTTCTGACTGATGACCCCTGCATTTGTCCCAGCAGATAAGCTCAAAGTCTTTGCAATGTCATCCACTGTCACCCTTCTTTCAGACTGAATGAGGTCATTGACTGATTCGATCACCTCAGGAGACCTCACTTCTGTAGGCCTCCCAGGCCTGTCTTCATCCTCAACACTGCTCCGTCCTTCTTTAAACAATTTAGCCCACTTGTAGACATTTTTTTGGCTGAAACATGTGGCACCATACACAGTGGACATTCTCCTATGAATTTCAACTGGTTTGCACCCTTCAGCAACCAAAAACTTGATAACTGATCGCTGTTCAATCCTGGAGCATGCTTCTTGGTCGGCCATCTTTGTTAATCACCAAAACTCTCAAAGTTTTTTTTTAATCTGCAAAAGAAATGAAATCCATGTGAAAAAGAAGTAAAACAAAAAAAAAAATAAAAAAGAGTAAGCTTCTATCTGTATTAGAAGTCCTTATACCAAAAAATTCACCTTATTTATTGAATGACCCTCGTATATATATATATATATATATATATTCACGCTTCCAAGATGTATCTTGTCCATTTAAACTTTGTAAAAAGTATCAAAGGACAATGTCTGTAATTAAGTCTATGAAAGAGATATAATTTTCAGCCTTAAAGATGAAGAGTAACTTTTTGAAGGTTTATTATCAGAAGTAAGGAGCATCATCGGTACACTTGACCTTTGCTTTATCATGACAGTTTCCTGTGGCCTAATTGGTAAGGCACACTTGCTTTAAAAGTGGTTTCTCTGGTGGAAAAAGACATTACAATTTCATTTTCTTTTGGGAGGCACATTTTCTTTAGTAGAACTTCTGGATCTGTAGGCCAGTTGACATTAATTTCACTACTTAAAATAACAGGAATGTCTACTCAAGCAAGTGTGCCCACTAAATATAGCATTTATTGGATAAGAGAAAAATGCATTCCAAAAGATGATAAGAAAAAGAAAAAAAAATTATCCGAAACAAAGAGTATTAGATTGTTATATGATATCCCTCCTCTAGTATAGCAGTTAATGGCTTGGAATTGTTTATTGGGGATCTGGGTTTCAATTCCCATTGGGTTTGTTATATTCACTTATGCACAAATACCCTTGAGAAAGGTATGAATCCCCCTCTTCTCCTCCCTACTATTGGTTAACTAGTATCACTAACTTGAATCAATTATTATCTAATATTTTCTGGCTTTAAATAACCTGAAAATGGTTGATAAGCTGTAGAAAATGAATAAATAAATCAATCACTCAACAGGACCAGATGATGAATATATTATTAAATAGTTTATATACATTTTAAATATTTATATACACATTTTAACATTTTTATACTTGCTTTTTAAAATGCCTCCTTTTGTGGTGAAAGATATTTTATTTAATGCAGATTGTTTCTTTTGCATAATAATTTTCAAACTGCACAGTATAGTAGGGTCAGTTGGGCACCATCTGTGAGAAAAAGAGCACTATGATGCAATTCACTCTGCTAGGAATTTGGAAGAAACATGCTGTACTGCTTGGAATTCAAAAGGTTAAAAAACAAAATTCTAACCAACTGGCCATATGCTTATTTCATATATAATGTAAATATAGGTCCTTGTTAAAGAGCTAATAATGAGTTTGAGCTTTTCCCACCTGTTTATTTGCTTTCCTGGTTGTTTATGATCTTCAAAGATTTAAATGCAATGTCAATCACCATCTTCTGTCTTCTTGAATCCCACTTATCTTTTATCCTTTCCTCAATCATTTCTATTCTCAGTTTTCTCTTTCATTTTCACTCCCTGTAACCCCCACATACTAGTGGCATTTCTGCCTTGCTTGGGGTGAAATGATTAAAAAAAAGCAGAAAAAGTCACTTTTTTGAAAAATGACTCTGATAAGATTTGAGCCCAAGTGTCATGGTTGGAATGCAAACATTCTAACCAACTGGCCATGTGCTCATTTTGTATATAATATAAATATAGGTCCTTGTTAAAGAACTAATAATAAATTTGAATTCAATTCAAAATTCTGAAAGAAACAAAGAAAATAAGTGAAAGGATAATTCTATTATGAATCTGAGGAAAAAGTCCCTTCACCTAGCTTCTGTACTGTAGTCAATCCTTACCAAGGGAAGATGGAAACACACCAGCCATTTTGTTGCTTTTAGAAGAATTTGGTAATCATCTTTTTACCTGATGGATGAGTGGTATAATGGTTACTGGCATCCACTTTTGCACTAATGCCTTTAGGAGAAGCAAGAATGCTCTTCTTCCCACAGCTATGGATTAAATAAATGGGTAGATTGGGATGTCTCATATTAGGTGGAAACTAGTTTAGGCTAAGGACTACTATGAATAACAAAATATAGAAAAGGCAATAAAAAACCAATCCAATATTTTCCCAAAAATAGTTATAGCAATTTAAAGTAATCTGTAGCAAGTTATGATCACCTATGACCTGAAGGGGACATGACATTAAAAATTAAAAACATAAATTACTTCTCATAACATTGCCAACAATAATTATGTTTAAATCAATAATCTTTCTCTTTTCAAAAAACCAAATTTGTTTTATTTCTATTATAGCCACATATTTATTGCAATTCATTGTCGTTGTTGTTTTATATGCCATGTCCCTTTAGAACATAAGCGATTATGGCTTTCCTCAATTGGTTCTTAGTCACTCTTAATATATTTTGTGTTTTTGCTATCTCTTCTAAATCTTGCTCCACCATCCATTTACTCACACTCACTAGGTAGATTATGCATTGTGAGTACCAAATTTTCCAAGCCCTCTTTCCTCATTATGTGCCCTAGAAATTCCAACCATCTCTTTCTAATGTTAAATATAAGTGTCCCACTTTCCTCATCATGAGCTTAGAAATTTTAACTATCTCTTTCTAATGTTAAATATAAGTGTCCCACTTTCCTCATCAAGAGCTTAGAAATTTTAACTATCTCTTTCTATTAAGTGTAAGTGTCCTTTTTGTTTCTATTTTCTCTAAAACTGTCATTACTCACATATTTGGTCCATGGTATTCTCAGCATCATTCTGTAGAATCACATTTCTGCCTCTTCTTCATCTGCCAGGAGATTGTCCAGCATTCATTTGTATGATGATAAAATCTACAATACCCAACTGAATTTAAGCTACATATTATAATACCATTTAATAATTTACTAGCTTAAAAGCTGCCTTATTGGGTGGCATTTAGGCTAGCTCCTGTGGAGAGTTCTTAATTGGGCCTTTATCACATTAGGTAGGGAGGGAGGAGTAGATGTGATGGGCAGCAATAAACTATAAAGGGGCCCAAATTGATCACTGCACTTAAGTATTGCATTAATATTTTTTAAGCTTACCTTTTAAAAGTTCAACAATAATTCTTCTGCTGCCACATAATTTAAAGACAATTTGATGTATGTAGGTACTTATTTTCTATACAAACCATTATTCTTATTTCATGGATGACTTTCACTGGATTTTGCACTTAATTTTGATTATTCCCAAATTTATTTCCAAGTCATAAGAATTGTTATCATACAAAAAATTTCTCGCAAAAAATCACATATAAAAATCACCAAAATTAATTGCAGTAATGAAAACTTGGGAATCCAAAATTTCAAGATTGTGGGTCCAGATCTGGCCCAGAATATTTTTAATTTGCTCACAGAGTCATTCTTACTCCAAAATGGTATGATATGTTGGGCTAGGGTCTCTAGAAATAAAGTTGAAAAGACACAATTTTATTTTGAAACACTGTAATTTGAGTATTTACATTAGTCGGACTATTGTCCTCATCTTTGTCGCCATATTTGTCACAACGTTTCGGCCGTTGTACGCTCCGGCCTTCTTCAGGTGGTTGGAATTTCGAACCGAACCCTTTATTTTGATCACTGGGGCAGTGACAAATATGGCGACAAAGATGAGGACAATAGTCCGACTAATGTAAATACTGTACATAATACCTCATCTCAGAAATATAGACAGACACTGTAATTTGAGAACAGTAATTTTTTTCATTTGAACATGAGCTATTGAAAGTTAGACTGAGGTGTTTTTGAAGAATCCCTAAATATATAGCAGGGGCATCAGATCATGTGGCAGCAATATTTAAAGCATGGATGAATGGTAGACTTATATATATGTAAGATTGATTTTGGCAAAATAAATTGTCTTGCACAACACAGGGAAACAACTATCCTAGCAGCAGAACTAGAAATTGATTCAATATAGCTGCAATATTCTAGTTGAATACTAACGTGCAAATACTTAAAGATCTGTAACATTTAAATACATTTTAGATATTTAAATTTCTACTTATATTACTCATACTAGCTTAAAAGCTGCCCTATCAAGTGGCATTTAAGCTAGATCCTGTGGAGGGCTCTTGATTGGGCCTTCATCACAATAGGTAAGGAAAAGTAGATGTGATAGGCAGCAATAAAATACAGAACTCAAAACTGATTGCTGCATTTAACTATTGTATTAATATTTAAGCTTACCTTTTAAAAGTTCAATAATTCTTCTGCTGCTACTTAATTTAAAGACAATTTGATATATGTAGGGACTTACTTTCCGTACAAAGAATTATTTTTATTTCATGGGTGACTTTCACTGGATTTTATAATTAATTTCAATTATTCCCAAATTTATTTCTAAGTTTAAAAAATTGCTATTGTACAAAAAAAATTTGTTGCAAAAAATCATGTAAAAAAATTGCTGAAAACAATCACAATAATGAAAACTTGGGAATCCCAAATTTCAGTTTTGCAGGTGTGCATCTGGCCTGGAATGTTTTTAATTTATTCATGGAGTTGGCCTGATTCTAAAATGGTATGCTTTGACCTCTAGGAGTAAAGTTGAAAAAGTGTGACACAGTGTCACACTGACATTTGCATTTATTATATAGAACATAAGTTTGAGAATATAATTGGTTAGAAAGAAAATTATCATGGTTTGTAGGACATTAAATTTATTTAAAACTTTCCTTCCCTCCAACCTTGATGGGTCTACTTATGTTAGTTTCTTTTTTAGAATGAAAATATTGAACATTGCAGCATTCTGTTTATCACTCTGTCATTTATTCTATTTGATGGCATATAAAGATCCATTCTCTATTTCAACATGGAATATCTAGGTCCCATCAAAAGATGTACTTTTCTTAAATAGGTAATTGAATCTTGTTTTGTCATGCTGGTTTCCTGTGGCCTAATTGGTAAGACATACTTAGTTTAGAAGTGGTTTCCATGATAGAAAAAGAGAATACAGTTATGGATCTCTACTCTGTATTTCAACAGGGTATATCAAGAAGAAATTTTGGGATGCTGCATTGAATTTTAATAGAACTAGCGCTATTCCCTATTTAGCCAAGTTCAAAACAAGTTTCTCTTCCTGCATTTATTAGACATTTATGAATTTGTAATATTTTGGAAAAATGTACGCCTTTATCAGGCTTTGGCATGCTAGTCTTCTTCACAATTGTAAGTGTGATGATGTTTCTGACCAATCTTTTGATTTTATTAAATCTTTCTTTTCAAATCATGTAAAGAAAGTATGGTGAAAGAGAATACCACTTACCGAGAAAAAGAGCATGTGCGTTCTGTACAATATGCCAAAGACAAAATAGAATTAAATCAGTAGCAGCTGTTGCCATAAATGCATCTCAGATATGCTTGATTGTTTGTCCTCTCCAAATGTTGACCAATGGAAAAATTGTTCTGTTGATAAAAGCAGTTTGTGTTCTCAAACCCGGAGGCAGTTTATTTTTCTACCTCATCCGTCGACTTGCGAGTGACTGTTGCCTTGTGCATTGGCTTTCTGACGTTTATGTTTATTGGGATTTTTGACATTGGACCTATAATTCGTGATTTTTACATTTCTTTCTGACCCTGGATCTTCGAGTTTGGATTTGAGATTTGTTTATTTTGTTTTGTAATTGAGCTGCCATATCAATTTCTGAACAGAAAGTTATTTTGAACAGCCACTCCTCTAGATCTTTTTACATTAATGGATTTTACAATATTTTTGTTAATGAGTTTCTCGATGTCATCAGTTCTCAATTTGGTATCTATGCTGATGCTACAACTATTTAATTCTGTCTTAAAATAAAATTTGCAGATGATCTCAAAAATGACCATCCACCTGTTGTTAACTGGGGCAAGAAATGGAATTTTAATTTTAATGCCTCCAAAACAAAATTACTCTCTCTTAATCATCTTAGAGAAACTTCTTTGTTTTCCATCAGTATAGCTGATGCTAACCTTCAAGAGAGTGACTTATGGCACTTGACATGATATGGAATGATTATATTGAATCAAATGCTAGGTCACCTGCTAGGAAAGTTGGATCCCTGTTGTACTAGACAAACTTGCACCTTTATAAGCCCGCAATTCGTTCATGCATTGAATATTGCTGCCAGATCTGGTTTGATGCTTATGATATGTATTTAGACATTGTTGAGAAAATTCAAAGACAAATCTGTAATATTATTGGCCCTGACCTGTCATCTCAGCTTCAGTCACTTTCCCACCACCATAACATAGTTTCTCTGTACCTTTTCTATGAATATTTTCATGGTTATTATTCTGATGAGCTATCCTCTTTGGTACCTCAACAAATTTATGCACAGTAAAGCTAACCAGAATATTAAGAGACAGAACAATTTTATTAGAAACAAAGAAAAGAGCACTGAACTGTTACATGATATCTGTCCTCCTGTATGGCAGTGATGGCTGGGCAATCTCTAATCTCCTCAAAGATGAAGAAGAGACTTGAAGCAACAGAAATATGGTTCTCCAAGAAAGAGGCTGAGGATACCTTGCACTGAATCTATGAGCAACGACCAGGTTTTGGAGAAAATGGAAATGAAAGGGAAATTTATACTTAACATCAGAAAGATGCAGCTGGCATTTCTGGGGCACATAATGAGGAAGGAGGGCTTAGAAAACCTGGTACTCACAGAGCAGAGATGAAAGCAAGAGGGTCAGAGGAAAGCAGCATGAAACATACTTGATGAGCTTGAGCAAATGGATGGCCAAGCAGGGTTTGGGAGAGAAAGCGAAAAGACAAAATTTATTAAGAGTTACAAGGAACAGGAAGATGGGGAGGGTCTTGATCCATCTACGTTCTGAAGGGACACAGCACATAAAAAGAAGAAGACTAGATTGGCAGCTAGGTTTCAGATTTTTAATGTTGAAACTGCTAGAGGTAACTGTAAGTTCAATGTTAACAGTTTCTTTTCATACACTTCTCACCTTCTGGTTTCTTGCTTTCCAATGAACTTTGATCTTCAAAAATTTATATTCAATGTCAATTGTCATCTTTTGTCTCTTTGAATTCTACTCTTTTATTGTCTTCTCTGTTTCTGTCATTCTCAGACACCGCTTGTATCTTATTGACTTTATCACCTTTTGAGATGTCAACAAACACTCATTGC
Organism: Acanthosepion esculentum; assembly: GCA_964036315.1. Taxonomy (NCBI): domain Eukaryota; kingdom Metazoa; phylum Mollusca; class Cephalopoda; order Sepiida; family Sepiidae; genus Acanthosepion; species Acanthosepion esculentum. Next base: position 75,076,604 of record OZ038486.1, read on the forward strand.
CACTTTTGTAATGCCAATGAATACTCATTGTCACTTTGTAATACTTGTCATAGTAGAGACTTTGTAATCACAGATACAGCTACAGTATGCTGTGGAATAATACTGGTGTCAGATGCCTTCGAACATCACTCACACTAATAGTACTTGCTCAATAATACTTGCTTCAATAGTTTTCCATATAGTGATCTGAATAGAGAAATAGTATAGGGAATAGAGTAGAGAATAGTGATCCGTATAGTAATAGAGGATAGAGTAGAAATAGCGATCAATCTAGATGTCACACAACTTCCTATATATGTGTTTCCTCTATGGTCACGTGATCCACTTAATTCGATAATGGGATTGCCTGTGTTTGCTCTCAGGTGATCTGTGTTTGAACTCAAGTGTTGGCAGCAACATTTTATTCCTATATAACATTACCTTATTTTGTATAAAATTATTTTAAAAAGTCCTTATTTGCCTTAAATATAATAAATAGTACAGGGTGCCCAGTAAAAAAATTCAGAAAGACATGAGACAACCATTGAAAACTGGTAGTGACTGATGTGACTGAAAAGTTCAGGAAGAATTTCTTCACATTTTGTTAATCCTCACATTGGATGTTCTTTTAAAAAGTACAATAAATTGGTGCTCAAATTTAGTGACTTGTTTAGCCATATGAGAAGTGCAGAACAAAAGATGAAAGTTGTCTGCAAATAATCTTTAAATGATGAGTCACAAGTTTGAGCAGCAATTAACCAATCATAAAAGAACAAATCACAGTTAAGTTATTACTCAAGAGCTGAATGATTATTCAAGGTCATGAATACTGAAGAAATTTATTCAAGATTATTCAAGGTCAATTATTCTTGAAAAATAAAACTGATAATAAATTTACAGCTTTTTTGCTGGGCATCCTGTAGTATTATTTAGTAGTTTGCAAGAGTCCAAGTTAAAAGTTAGTGAGCTTAGGACTTCTGTAATTTCTTGTTTATGTATAAAAATGTCAATAGACAGACAAGCTTTTAAGACTGGCTTAATATTTGGAAAAATCAATTAGGCTCTTTATTGGCCATGTTTCATTAGTTGTAAAGTCCACTGCAACCAAATGTAATGTAGAAGGTCAGTTGCCTTATTTTCCTATGATCAGATTGGAACCAAAATGGTGATAAACTGAATCTGAGTTGGTTTGCTTTTTGTAGATATCTATCATTCATTGATCTTCCTTTGATGCTCTCACGGACAACTTATTGCAAAAAAAGGTCAAATGAAAAGCGCCTGAATCTTAGGAAACTAGAAAATCATTGGAGAACATAGATAGCTCTTTCTTCAGCATATGTGCTTGCTTTTATTGATGGCTGCCATTTGTTTTGCATTAGTGAAGCACTTAATCCCTTAGGACAAAGAACCAGAGTCTAGTAATGATGTATCTTAGGTGGCAGGGGGTTATGGACTCAACTGGTATAAGACTGAAATATGGTTCTTAGATAATTCTCGCTGATAAAATAATAGTTATATCAGATGTTTTATTTCATTTATGTGCTGCATTTCTTCAGTACGTGGATGATAGTGGCTCTCCACAATTTCCTATTTTTCAGCATCTTTGTCTCCTTATTGTCTTTCCCAGTCCCTGTTCTGCCATCCAACATGCTTTATACATACAAAATAAATCTTTATTTAACACAATATGATGATACAGTAGGATAAGTTAAAGGTGAAATTTCAAAAGTTCAGGTGTAAAAGTCCTGTTACATTAGTGAGATAAAGAGAGAGAAAAAGTCCAGGAAGAAGTAAATATATATATAGAAAGTCAACCAACCTTCCCTATACTAATTATTGAACATGAGCTCCTCCATCTGCTATGAGCAGTACATTTTCTCATAGGAATGGTCATTACAAAGTGGGTCAGAAGGCATAGCGGGTTTGAGTTGGATGAATTGCTGTACTGAACTATGGTATTCTCTATGCAGTCAGTCAGTCAGTCAGTCACATGTGCCACATGTGCCACATGTGATACATGCTTGGGCAATTATGCATCTTTCAATACATGACAGACTAGGCAGAAGATTTTAACCACAATAGGTTTCTGTTACTTTCTGCTGAGGGAGAGAAAAGATGGATTCATACTTTTCCCAAGGATATTTGCGCATAAGTGAATGTAATGAACCCAACTGGAATTCGAACATGGCTCTCTGATTTCTCATTACACTGATATCCATTAAACCACAGCACACATTCTCTATTATTGTATTATTAATCCATGTCTCTCATGTGATTAAACCTGTTCTTCACTCAACTATTTTTTCTTGGGTTTTTCTTTACAGTATTATTAACCATTACAATGAGTTTTATACAAACTTTATCTTTCCTACATATCATGATAATCTGCATGTCTTACCTCCTCCTATATTCATGCAACAAAATTCATTAACCATCTACCTCGGGCCTTGTATTGGGTGAACAATTAGTAATTTATTTTTACAGTGATTTTTACACTGGGGCCATTTTGGGGTAGAGTGTTACAGAGTAAATGGCACATATTATGTGGACGATTGGGGAAGATAATGGCTAATCGTAGGCTTGCACAGGTTATTGTAGTGATCAGGAAAATATCTGCTTGGGACTTGGTTCCATGGAACAGTGGTTCATGGGAAGAAACTGCTTCACTACAATGTGTTGAAACTGTTAGATGTAGACATCTCTTCTACTCCAATAGCTTCATGTCTCGCACATCTCGCCTGTGGAACTCCCTTCCTTATTCCTGTTTCCCTGACAAATATAATCTCCAACTATTTAAGTGTAACGTCAATCGACATCTCCAGTTGCCTTGATCTATCCACTTCCCTTCTCCACATCCTTTCACCTTTCATTCCTATCTGCTCTCGCTCCAAATCTTCTGTAACCCCCTTGCCTTGTTCGATCCACTATCTTTCTCCACATCCTCTCCTTTACCACTCCTACCTGCTCTTCCTCCAAACCTTCTGTAACCCCTTGCGTGCTAGTGGCTTCCAGCCTTGCTTGGGGTGATATGCTTAAAAAATAAAAAAAATAAAAAAAATATGCGGATTCTAGATGTGAAGGTCAGAATTGTTTGAACTATAAAATGTAGTTTGGGCATTTTCATGGAATTACTGATAGAACAGTGAGAGTATTGCTACATCTCTGTGTGAAAGAGGGATTGCAAGGTGGAAAATAATTCATCGCACACAAGGATGCGGAGATGCTTTTGAATTCTATCAAAACTGAAAAGTAAGGGCGGGGCTGTTCCTGCCCAAATATGACAATACTTGATTTTAGACATAATCTATCATTTGTAAAGATAAAGGATAGTATGGGGAGGATTCAGATAATTTTGAGTTCTGGGTTGAGTTTGAGACTCAATAGTCACTCAAGGCTTGGGGCCTCCCTGAAGGAACATCTATTCATTGTGAATGATGATAGTTCAGGGTTTGATTAGTGATGATGGAATGTAATTAGCTTGGTTTTTTGAGACAGTGAATGTAACCAGCCAGTTTTACAGCCACTGAGATGTTAGAGCGAGATCAGCTCTAGTTTTGGAGATGCACCCATATATCATAGGCACAGATATTCACAAATTCAAGTAGACTCATAGGTAGATAATTTATGTAAACTAAAAAGAGGGTTGGTTTGAGAAAAGCCCCCTGGGGGATGTCTGCATTGATTACTAAGGCCTTGGAGGACTGGCTGTTAACAACTACATTCAGGGACCAACTCGTTGGGAAGAACTTTTCCAACTGACACCAATTCAGTTGGGTTTTGATCATAGAGGCAACCGGACATCTAGCCACATTGATGAGCTGTGATACAGCAAAACAGTTTGTCTGTGAATGACGATATATATATATATATATATATATATATATATATATTATAAATTAATTGATTTAAAATATGGGTTTTTCGCTACACAGTGATAACCATGTTTCAGAAATGGAAGCTAAAGTTTTTGAATTTAATTTTGTTATTAAACCAAAGACATTAGTTCCATTTCCTCGTCATCCCTACCCATCCCTAAACATAACCCCGCTTTTGAATGTAACTATTAACTGATACAACGAAAATTAAAAAATTGAACCTCCTACCACCCTTTGTCTAGATGAATGGATTTCTCGGTATCCTTGGAAACCCTCAATTATGAATCTTTGTCGTGCCTTTAACAACCGTAAATTTTAAAAAATAAGTTACTCCAAAATTCGCTTGACGAGGAAATGGAACTAATGCCTTTGGTTTGATAACAAAATTAAATTTGAAATCTTTAGCTTCCATTTCTGAAACATGGTTATCACTGTGTAGCGAAAAACCCATATTTTAAATCAATTAATTTATAATATTAATGCTCTGTAAATTTACATTGAGCACTATTGTGTAAAAATAAAAATATCTATAAGAACACCGGATTTTATATCTTATTGTTCTTTCTTTTTATTTATATATATATATATATATATATATATATGTATATATAAGCATTTCTCCTCAAGCAAGGCGAAGATGCCACTAGCATGTAAGGGGTTACAGACAGTGAAAGTATGAGAAAAGAGGGATGTTTGAGTAAAGGATGAAGATAAGGATGGGGATCAAGATCAAGGCATCAGAAGATTTCAATTGAAATTACATTTAAATATTTGAAGATTATAGTTATCAGGGAAGCAAATAAAAGGAAGGGAGATTCACTGTTGGGAAGTGCAAGAGAAGAAGCTGTTGGAGTAGAAGAGGCGATTACATTTAACTGTTTTGACAGCAAAAGGGTGGGACTGAGATGCCAACCTAGTAGCACACTAAAATTCATGCAGTTGGGGCACCAGTAAAAATAGCTCATCATAGCAGTTGCCATGAAAATATTTATAGGAAAGACAGAGGGAAGCCACATCACATCTGTGAGAAAGTGACTGGAGACAAGATGCCAGGTCAGGACCTATCACATTGCATATCCATCTTTGGATTTTGTCAAGAACCTTGAGATGAACAACGGGAGTACCAGACCATATATGGCAGCAGTATTCATTGTATGGATGAATGGTAGATTTTTAGATTTGAAGGATGAACTCAGACGAGAAAAACCTTCTGGTATGACACAGAGAACCAACTTTCCTTGCGGTAGATGTAGCAATTGATGTTGATGTTCCACCTCAGGTCAGTCGAAAACGTGAGACCAAGAAGACACAGAGAGATGCTCTTGTGAAGCTGAGCACCAGCCATGCTGATAGAGAGCAGGGAGGTTTCTCTATGGTGGGTAAATGAGAGCAGTTTCGTTTTGGAGGGGCATTAAAATTTACAAGCCATTTCCTGCCCCAGTCAACCACAGATTGGAGGTCCTTTTTGAGACCAACATCCAGGTTGACTTTGTCATCAAAGCCGGATTTATATATTTAATATCACCCCATGCAAGACAGTAAAACCACTGAGGCACAAGAGGTTACAGTGTGTGGAAGAATTAGGAACAGAAACATTAATAATGAGCAGGAAGAGGAAAGAGGATTCAGGAGGACAGTAGATAGTTATTGACATTGCATTTAAATTGTTGCCGATTAAAGTTGACTGGAAAGCATTGAGCCGGAAGGGAGTTCCACAAGTGAGAAGTTTGAGAAAAGTAACTGTTAGCATAGAATTTATGGTTACATTGAGCCAGCTCAACTGTAATTTGATGAGATCTCGATGCCAAATTAAAAAATCTGGGTACCATATTCTATACATATAATCATATATAAGACTATTTAAAAATTACTATGACAAATTGGAAAAAAGTTTTTGTGATGTGTTTCATCTGTTAGGATTTCATTGAACTGGGCTTTGTTGATGTTGCCATGTCTACAAATGTGCATGAATGAGAGATGCTGGTAGTTCCAAACTTTTTGGAAGAATATACATGTGTAGACGTGGCAACAAGCTTAATCCTAACAGATGTAACATGACACAAAAACTTTTTTTCCAATTTGTCTTACTATTTTTCTAAATACTGTTTGTTGATATATAAAATTATATAAAATTATATATCATCATATCATATAAGATGTTGTTATACTAAAAAAAGGTTGACCAGGATATTTCTGGAAGATAATGTATTTTTAAGTCAAGCCATCTTTGTAATTACAGTATTCAATATCAAGGGATGGAACATCGATAATAATAATCATAAATAAGATTATTACTTATCTCTTAATATTTTATAAATCTTGGAATGACACTTGTTTTCACTGGACTCTTTCTTTTTTCTTTTTATATGCTGTGTCCTTTCAGGACGTAGGCGATCATGGCTCTCTACTTCCCCCTATCCCTTGTAACTCTCAATAAGTTTTGTGCCTCTGCCAACTACCCCAGACCAAGTTCTGCCATCCACTTTCTTAAGCCCACCAGGTACACCATGCATTGCTATCCCTTGTCTTGTTTTCTCTCTATTTGACCTCTGAGTATCAGATTCTCCAGGCCCTCCTTTCTCATTATGTGTCCCAGAAATTTCATCTGCCTTTTCCTTATGTTAAGTATAAGCTTCCTCCTTGTTTGCATCCTTTCCAAGATCTCATCGTTTCTCCCATGCTCACTCCATGATATCCTTAGCATCCTTCTGTAGAACCACATTTCTGTTGCCTCAAGTCTCTTTGAGGAGACTGTCCAACATTCTCTGCTGTATAGGAGGACAGATGCCACGTAGCAGCTGAATACTCTTTTCTTTGTCACCAAAGAAATCTTCCTATCTCGCAGTACTCTGCCTAACTTTTGGAATGCATCCTTGGTGATTCCAATCCGTCTTTGGATCTCAGCGTCGCACCTACCGTCCTCCATCAAAACCCTTCCCAGATATTTAAACTTCCGCACATGCCTGATTTTAGAGTCCTCAACCTGCAAATCAAATTTTCTAATCACGGCATATAATTATCATCTAAAAGGTCAGTGATGGATAGTGTACTTTGATGAGTGTTACTAGATTACAAGATATTTGAAAACTGAAAATTTTATCAGAATATATTCCAGCATGTGCATATTGTATACAGACCAAAATGGCCCTTGCTCATCAAGACGTTGCTGTTTTATTTATCTTCAGCTTATAAATAAGCCTTGTAACATTATGCAAATATTATGCTCACTTTTATTCAAAGAATAAAGTCAGTGCAGATTTCCATCCAATGTACTGTAGTCTTTAAAGCTAGATGAAATCCATTTAATGAGTGATTCTTTGGCAAATGTCATCAAAGGAAATGAAAATATGTGTCTCCTTGAATTTCCTGGCAGCCTCACATATATCTGCCAACTCACAGATCACTAATTATAGGGTGGTACATTTCTCACAAATTATCAAATTTATTATCAACCAGAAGATGACAAATAATGGGGCTATATAAAACTTTTATCTTACACTTTCATAAAGTTTTAGGCATAGTTTTATGCTTATATTTGTGTCTGCATCCATCCAAGCATGTGCAAATATAAATATATAAAATTTTAGTCTATATATATATATATATATATATATATATATATATATATATACAGTATATATATCATTAAAGATAACAGACAAGGTACTATAATTAAGCTTTTTATTTAATTTTTCTTGTGTTCAAACAAGTGTTTTCTTTTCTGGACACAGAGTGTGTAGAAACTGTCCAAATGTTTTGTAATTCTCAGTGCTTTTCTGGCTATACTTTTAGCCATTATCAAGGATGATTTTATTTTTGCTTTTTAATTGGGTGTATGGGTTGTGTGTATGTTTCTAGAGTTATAGGGATGTTTTATTTTTCGAACACAGCACATTGTGGCTGGGTAGTTAATATTATTAAATGTTGGTTTTTCTTTTTTATTATTAAGGCTTCCATTATTTTTTATCTATTTTTACATGTAGATGTGGTTATTATGTTTGTATTTTCTATTAGTATTTTTTTAATGGAGTCTGGTAAGTTTGTGTGCATGTTTAAATGGATTTTAATAGCTTTCTAAAACGTACTATACACATATATGTGGATTAGTCAAATGATGATTACAAAGGCAGCTTGGAAAACTCATTTTGATCTTTCTGATAAGGAAAGATCTCCCGAATTTGTTGTTGAGGGCATCAGACTTGACATGGAGGCTTACATCAAGTGCCTTGAGGAGGTGCTGCCAAAACTAACCTGGCTGTTGGTCTTGAAAAAGACCTCCAGTCAGTTGTTAACTGGGGCAGGAAATGGCTGGTTAACTTTAATGCCTCAAAAAAAAAAAAAAAAAAAATTATCCACCACAGAGAACCTTCCCTGTCTCCCTTTAGAATGTCTGATGCTCAACTCCATGAGAGCACCTCTTTACGACTGCTTGGTCTTACATTGTTCGTTGACCTGAGATGGGACAATTACATTGAATCAATAGCTTCATCTACCACAAAGAAAGTTTGTTCTCTATGTCGTGCCAGAAAGTTTTTTCTCACCTGAGTCCATCCTTCAAATCTATAAATGAACCATTTGCCCTTGCATGGAATATTGTAGTCATATATGGTCTGGAGCCCCAGCTGCTTGTCTTAGGGTCCTCAACAAAATCCAGAGATGGTTGGCCCTGACCTGGCATTTCATTTACAGTTGCTCTCTCACAGATGTGCCGTTGCCTTCCTCTGTCTTTTCTACAAATACTTTCATGGTAACTGCTCCGATGAGCTATTTTCGCTAGTTTCGAAACTGCATGAATTTAAATGTGCCACTAGGTTGGTGTCTCAGTCCCACATTTTCACTGTCAAAATGGTTAAATGTAACTGTCACTTCTACTACAATAGCTTTATGTCTCACACTTCCCATCTGTGGAACTCCCTTCCTCTTACTTGCTTTCTTGATAGCTATAATCTCCAACTATTCAAATGCAATGTCAATCAACATCTCCAGATGCCTTGATCTATTCCCCATCCTACTCTTCATCCTTTCTTCTTTCATGCCTCTTTACTCTTCTCTGTAACCCCTTGTGTGCTAGTGGCACTCCCACCTTGCTTGGGGTGAAAAGCTTAAAAAAAAAAAAAAATGTCAAATTCTTTTTATACATATTATTTGTTTATTTACTTTTCAAAACATGGATTAATTTATGAAAATTCTCCATGGGCATATTCATAACTGGACAAAGAATAAAAATTGGGAAATTTTATTCAGGATTTAACCAAATTTTTTGATCACTGAATAATTTCAAGAAATTCAAAAATGTTATGGCCACAATGCTCTCTTTCTCTGATGACCCCCCAATTATTTTCTTTGAGGGACACCTTAAGGATCATTTATACATCAATAAACCACAGAAGATTCCACAATTCAATGATAACATCCATGCAGAAATTTGATGAATACAATCAGAGTTGTTGACCACAGTTATAAAGAATGCTATCAAAAAAGAATGCATCTGTGTAAAGTTGAAAATGGAGGATATTTACATCACAGAATTTTTGATAATTAAATGGACATATATTTCAAGTATTTAAATTTTTATTCTGTATAAAACTATTTTTGAATAAAAAAAATGTTGAAATTGCTCAATTTTTAAATCCCTAAGGGGCTTCTGGAACAACCTGTATAATATATGTGTATAGATTTTTTGCATGTCTATATGCATATAAATATTTATATGTTAATAATGCATATCTGTATTTTTTTACATATAATTATTTTTACGTCCTCTCGAGCATAGATTATGATATACCTTTTATTTTGTTTTTGCAATAATTATATTTCAACACATTATACCCAATCTATATCATTTTTTTTATCTTGTAGACATCTTTAAAATATTAGATAAAACCTAGTCCATTATTCAACAATGATTTATTCAGACTAGTGTCTTCATCTTGCCTGTCATGGACACATTTCAACTCTGTTACCTTTGAACTTCGGGTGTTTTTCATAGTTGGTAACCTACAAATGTTAAATCTCATCTTTTACTCTATCTATGTTGATAGATTATCATTCTTCTTCTTCTTCTTCTTCTTCTTCTTCTTCTTCTTCTTCTATGTACCATGTCCCTTCAGGACGTGGGCGATCATAGCTCTCCACATTTTCCTGTCCTTTGTAGTTCTTAGTAAATTTTGTCTTTTTATTATCTCTTCTGAATCATCCATTTATTTTGTTAGGTAGGCTATGTGTTGATTTCCTCTGTTTCTCTTGCCTTCAGTATATCCTGTGAGTGTCAAATTTATCAAGCCCTCTTTCCTCATTATGTGCCCTACAAATTTCAGTTTTCTTTTTCTTAAGTATGTGTCCTTTTTGTTTACATTTTCACTAAAACTTTGTCATTGCTAACATGATTTCTCCATGGTATTCTCAGCATCCTTCTGTAGAACCACATTTCTTTTGCCTCAAGTTTCTTATTCATCTGTGAGGTGATTATCCAGATGAATTTAAGCATGCTACTAGGTTGGCATCTCGGTCCAACCCTTTTACTGTTGAAACAGTTAAATGTAACCACCTCTTCTACTCCAAAAGCTTCTTCTCTCACACTTCCCGAAAGTGGAACTCCCTTCCTCTTATTTGTTTTCTTGATAATTATAATCTTCAAAAATTTAAATGTAATGTCAATCGACATCTTCTGTTGCCTTCACCCCTGTTCTTCTTTTTATCCTCATCTGTTCTTTTTATCCTTCCTTTCCTCACCCCACAATACCCAGTCTTTTCCCTTACTTACACTCTCTGTAGCCCCTTGTGTACTAGTGGTACTCCCGCCTTGCTTGGAGTGAATTGCTTAAAAAAAAATATATAGGAAGACTGATATTACATCACAGTTCAGTACTCTTTTGTTGTTTCTAGTGAAATTTTCCTGTTTTTTAATACTTTGCTTAGATTTTGGAAGGCATACTTTGTTATCCCAATGTGCCATGATATTTAAATTGTTGTACTTGCTTGATTATGGGGTCTTTCAATTGATGTTTAGTCCTTACATTTTGCTTTTCTTCATTACTTTATGGACAAAAGTGTTGTTTAAGTAAATCAAGTTACTTGATCACACCCTGTGTTTGTCATAGGTATAATGATAAACTACATCTGGCAGCAATGACTTTGATCAGAATATTGGAGGTTTTGAAGAGCGTGGAAGCACCTCTTAATTGCTGTTGTTCCTAGATCCATCATGACCTGGGATGATAGCACCTGTTAGGGTTCCAGCTATGGGCAAATAGTGAATCCCCCAAGCAAAAATCACTACATTTTTATAATAAAATGAGCAACAACAGATTTTTATAGTGAAATGACAATCAGTTCAACACTAAAAAAAATATAAAAATACATTTTTATAGTAAAATTACCAACAATAGATTTTATGATCTACAAACTATATATCTAAAAACACATACTTTTACACAAAGTATAACATTATGTACAAAAATATATTCAGTTGAAGCCATAAGATTGTGTTCAAAATATTTAGATTTCTGCATTAAATAACCAATAGAGATTATTTATGCCACTAAACAAAATCATCCTGTGTCAGGTAATGTAAAATATCATTCACTGAGTCTGTGTCTGTAATACCTACCCAGGCGATTGAACTTAAATTAATGAACCAATACTTCAATCCACTAGGCTATTGTCATACAGAACTCAGTGGGAACAGGATGAAAAAGAACTAGCAGTACTAAAAAAAAACAAGATGATATATCCCTAGACATGAACAGCATAATGAAAACAATCTACCATGGTAAATTAAAATAAAGTGTTCAGTACAAATATCTCCGAAAGTTACTCAGTTGGCAGACACCTGAAAAGGGCCAGAGAATATAATGGCCAAACAATAGCAACAAATATGAAGACCTTAGTCCAAGCAAATAAATATATTATACTGATAATTCCTTATTACAAAATTTCAGACAAAATTCTTGAGCAGTATATTTTTAATGTAAGTGTAGTTCTTTAATAAACATAGTAACAACAGAATCCCTTAATAAACCTTGTATCAGAAGCAGCTCTGGGGTATAAAAACAAGCAAAGCCTTAAGTAGCTCTCTCTTATGGGTTTTCCTCTTATAAACTATGTGACATGATCTTTTCTCACTGAAGCTGAAAGTGCTGTGGACTCTTCACACTAAAACACACTAGTTCATTAACATTTTGTTGCGTATACAATTTACTTCTAGGAAAGAAACTCTTGTCTTAAACATTCTTTTTGTTATTTTTCTTTAATAAATGTTATCTTGCATTGCAAATCAGTTGCTTTGTTATTTTGTACATGTACTCTTTTCACCACTACTAATTCATGTATTGTAAAATATTCTTGTAAGAAAGCTTACATTAATTCTTGAAGTAGCCAACAACATAAAATAAGTTTTTTATGGCTTCCAATTTTTGTTTGTTCTTAATATCTCACAATATTTCAGCATTTTGAGATTAATCTGTATGTAATCATTGAACTACTTCTAGACGCAAAAATAAATCCCAGAAATGTATAATTTCGAAATAAAATTTGAAGAATTCTTTGCTAATCTTGAAAGTCATAAAGAATCAATGTTATGTTGGATTTGTTTTGATTTTGTTGAAAATCCACTTCAAAATTATGGTTTTATTTTTTACATTAAATGGCAATGTCAAAAAAACGTTGACTCATTTTTCATGTTTACACATTTACTTATTTATTTATTCTTGACACCTTCTGATATCAAGAATAAATTGGAAAAAAAATAAGAGAACAGTGTTTTGTTGATGCTTCAGGGCCTAGTTGATGTGATGAAAACATTTTAAAACAGTTTTAAACAAAAATGATCTTTTTATTTTGATCAGATAACTCTGTAACATGTGGATTTTGTCTCCTTACCTATTTTTAAAAATAATTTCTTAGATTTTTTTTATGTATCTATTCTAAGATGGACTATATAAGTCAGGTTCCTTGGATAACTGACTCTTGCGTGACCTACTTTTCCTCCACTACTAAAGTTAGGAATACTGATCAGATATCAACTATTTTTATAAACTGCTACTATGGATTAAGAATATTCCAGAGGAATACATGTCTCAAAAATAATAACAAATCTTGTTTTTTGCATTTATGTTCACGAGGCTCAAGAGCTACTCTAGATAGAGGGTTACAGAGCAAAAGGCACTGTTTATGCAGATGTAGGGGGAAGATTATCTTTAAACTTGAAAAGATTAAGATTGTAGAAATTGCATCCTCTTGGGAGTTAGTTGTAGCAGTTTATGGGAAGAAGCTGATAGAGTGGAACTTACATCTCACCAATGGAATATTAAGGGAATGAGGGTGGTTTGCTACAATATGTTTAACATGGCAGGTCTCAACCGAGAAGATTGGAACTGGTAGAACTAAGTAATGTAGTTCATCTGAACACTTTCCATGGAAAATGCAAAGAAGAATATGCAATGTTATTGGTCCTGACTTGGTATCTGCACCTTCTCTGATAAAATTCTTGACTGACATGAAGTAGAAAGACTATATTGAATCCATTGCTAGGTCTACTGCTAGAAAATTTGGTTCCCTGTGTCATGCTAGACAGATATATACTCTCCAGAATCTATCTTATATATCTATAAGTCTACCATTTGTGCATACTCAGAATATTGCCAATTATGGTCTAGTGCACCTGCTATATATTTAGAGATTCTTGATAAAATCCAAAGAAGAATCAGCAATATTATTAATATTATGGTGACTTGGCTTCAGTCACTTTCCCAGGATTGTGAAGTTGCTTCCCTGTGCCTTTTCTATAAATATTTTCATGGTAATTGTTCTGATAAACTTGCCTCTATAGTAGCTAGACTTTATGAATTTAAGCGCAGTACTAGATTGGCAGCAAGCTCTCATCATTTTACAGTTGAAATTGCTAGATATAACCAGAAGTTCTATGCTAGCAATTTCTTCTATTGCATTTCTTGCTTCTGGAATTCTCTTCCGGTATCTTGTTTCCCAGTTAACTTTGATCCTCAAAAATGTAAATGCAATGCCAAACCTTATCTTAAGCCTTCTTAATTCTTGTTCTTTTATTGTTCCCTCTCCTTAATAGCATTTTTTCTCATATTCTCTAATACTCAGTAACCTCTTGCATTTTAGTGGCTTTATTCCTTATCTTGGGGGGAAATGATTAAAAAAAAATAATCATAAAGCAGGGAGGTGCTTGTGAAGTTTCATCTGTGAGAAAGGAGTTTTAGGGTGGGAAATAATTTGTCACCTACAAGAATGTGGAGATACTTTTCATCATTATTGAGAATATACAAAAAAAGGCTACTGCCGTTGTCATTTTAAAACACATTGACATTTTTATTTATCAAAAGTTCTTATTTGGGATTTTGCTGTATTGATAATTATGAAAGATGGGTTTTGAATTATTATTTTCAAATAAAATAATGATTTTAAAAATGATTACATAGAGAAAAATAGGTATTTCTTAAAAAAAATATTGTTATTGAATATTCAATTTTGATGCTTAATTTTTAGGTTGAAAGGTCAATGAACAGTCAACCCCTAAAAATTTATGAAAGAGACTATTCTGAGTTTTTTCATGACATATCTTTACATTATATTTTATTGCTGTACATATTTTATACAGTTGTACCGATGGTATAATGGTTATCAGCTTGGAGCATGACGTCAGCAAACCAAGTTCAAATTCCAGCTCAGTTTGTCACATTTACTTTCATGCAAATACCCTTGGGAAAACATAAATCCATATTTTCCTCCCCCAGATCATGGAATCCACAATGACTATAATCTCAACTGTGGTTGACCTAAGACAGTGCCAATGCATTATTATTCATATTACATAATTTTATATTTCATTTTAGTGCAACTACATCTGACTAAAACTACAATAACTGAGATGAGATAAACTATGAATGCTGAAATTATATCTGGATTTTCTTCAGACATAATTTGCATGATTAGCAGGAATCAATTTGTATTTAATCTATTGCAAGTGTAGTGTGTCACTTGGAAATTCCAGCAACCAAATGCTTAATCTAAGAAAATCTGATCTCTGGTGAATGGCCCCAATATATACTGGGTTCACTCTAAGAGATATCAAAGTAAGTTTTGTATTCAGCGTCTCCTCAGAACCTCAAAAAACGTACTTGGCCTGAGGGCTGACCTAAAAGAGGAGCTCAAAGACACCAAGTATAAAATCTGGTATCAAAGGATGTCAGGAGCTACATCAATATAAATAAGGAAGTGAACCCAGCTGAACTTAGGATATGCACACATAAGACAATCAGATAACAGGAAGATGTATAAAAGTCGAACAGGAGAATCACTTGCATGCCCACAAGATCAAACATTTGAAGAAAGACCCAAAAACTGCATACGCTCAATTCAGCCAATATTAATTTGACATAGTCTGAAAGTGAATAAATAATTATTTTATATAAGAATAAATTTAATTGTATATTCTTATCAGATGTCACTAATATAGCATTACATAAGAATCTGAATATCAAAAGAAACTAAATAATTTTCTAACATTATCAATAAATAAGTTATGTTTGACACATGGAAATAAAAGTAATAATTTTAATTTTTATAATCAACATCTATTATTATATATTTAATAATCTTACTAATCTTCCACCTATGCATGTAATTTCTTTTCTGTAACTTTGTCTTATGGAAGAAGGTTATCTGATCTGATAAATCTTTCTTTCACGTAAATAAGATGGATAGCAGTTTATGTGTGTCATTATCTGGGGGAAGTTAGTGTGCCATGATGCATTGTGGGAAAACAACAAGCTGGTGAAGACAGCCAGATTTTGATACCATTCTGTGGTGAAACTCAGCATTCTGTAGTTCATGTGGTATGTACATTATAATATAACACCTACTTTAGTATCATTGAAGAAAAGTTAAACCAATTTCAAATGATTAAAAAAAAAGTATGATTTAAGATAACACTTCTGTTTCATTACTGATTTTTGGTGTCACATCTGAATTTGCTATATCACTATATATATATATATATATATATATATATATATATACTCAGAGACGACAGACTGTTTCATGCTAAATGCAACTGTGAATCGGTCTGTCGCCTCTGTGTGTCAACTTCAATGTTCACTTTTATATTTACATACGCTCTATCTCTGACATTGTGCATTTTATCCCATAAATATAGCATACCTTAAAACTATATTTCTTCATATATATATATATATATATATATATATATAAAAGTGAACATAGAAGTCATAGTTTTTATATTTACACACGCTCTATCTCTGATATTGAGCACTTTATCCCATAAATATAGCACACTTTAAGACTATATTTCTTCATATATATATATATATATATATATATATATATTCTTTAAATCAAGTGTTAAGTACTGATGTTTTTGATTTGCTTAATAATTCCACCTATGAAATCATAAGTTGCATGAACAAGTAGTTATGAAAGATAAAATTATATTTTTGCTTTTATTGAATGTGTGATTAAAATATTAAGTTGGGTCAAAAATATATTAGGTTTTGTGTTAAATCTTTCTTCAACAGCTATAATTTTTTTCTTAAAGCTTATAAAATTCTTTATATGAATGCATAAATATCTTGGACACATAATCAGGAAGGATGATTTGAAACCCACAAGACATACTGAAGGCAAAAAGAACAGAGTAAGGCAGTGAGCCACTTCCTGATGAGCTTGTGTGAATAGATGGATGAATGAATGGCAAAAGGACAAACATTGTGAAAGGCTACAAAATATAGAAGGTTGTGATGTTGAGTACAAAATAATAATAACTCCCTTTACCTACTCACTTCAGATTTGGGTGAACTGAGGAAAAAGATGGAAAGAAATTTGTGAGCCTATGTGAAATTTGACCAATGAAAATTTCACATATGTTTGCAAATTTCTTTTTCCTCAGCTTGCCCAAGTTTTAAGGGAGTGGGTAAATGGAGTTATTATTATTTCCTCTCACCAAAGTGACCTATGATTGCTAACATCCTGAACAAGAAGAATTCTTTATATATATATATATATATATATATATATATATATATATATATATATATTGTATCTTTTGATGATTCTATCTCTCCCAAAAGATTTTATGTGTAGTTATTCTCAATGTCACATTTTAAAGCCCCATAATTGACAAGTTATGTACATCTACATCTGGATTTAATTTCAAAAGAAAAATCAGCACTTTTAAAGTGCTTAGACCAGTTCGAAAAAGAGCCAGATTTAATTTCCGTCCACTCCCTGAATACTTTTGAGCAGCTTCAGTGACATTGAAGCCAAGTTCAAAATCACATCAAATAATTGTCAAAATCTAAACTGTCATTTTAACATCTGAGAAAAAGGTAAGGCCGAATAATACTGATAATAATCTATAATAATAGTAATAATAATGATAATGTTGCTAATAATATCATAGAGTAATAGACAGCATTTAAATGTGTATATGAGATTATCGTATACGTATATGTTGTATATGATAGATTCTTTGGAATAAAAGGCCTGTAAAAAATGAAAATGCTTTTGATACACATAAACATATGGTAATATATAATAATGATAATGTGGCTAGTAATGTAAAAAGATAGTCCTCAGATGTTCAGAGGAAGTGAACTTTGGTGCAATCGTCTGTAAAAAGTGAAAATGCTTTTGATAAAAACTAATATTAATAATATACAGTCTTTAAATGTGGATATGATGTGTATATGATAGATATTTTGGGATAAAGCACTGTAAAAAATTGAAAATACTTTTGATACACTATAACATACAATAATAATAATAATAATAGTATTAATAATATAGTGGAATCATAGATAGTTTTTAGATATGTATATGAAATGAGCTTTGGAGAAAGGTCTGTAAAAAGTGAAAATACTTGTTAAAGCTTGTTAAACCACTGCTTTCCTCTATTTAGATGTTTATTATGTCCTGTGAGTGTCAAATTCTTCAAGCCATATTTCCTCATTATCTTACCTAGAAATTTATATTCTCTCTTTCTGATTCTAAGTGTGTCTGTACATTTTGTTTCCATTTTCCTTAAAACTTCTGCGTTACTCATATGTTTAGTCCATAGTATTCTCGGCATCCTTTGATAGAACCACATTTCTGTTGGTTCAAGTATTTTCTTTATCTGTGAGGAGGTTGTTCAGCATTCACTGCCATAATGGAGGGCTGATATTACATCACAGTTTAGTACTTCTTTCTTTGTTTCTAATGAAATTTTACTGTTTCTTAATATTTTGGTTAACTTTCGGAAGGCATTCTTCACAATTCCAATGTATTTTCTCTCCTCTGTTGAAGCACTTCCCAGATATTTGAATAGTTGTACTTGCTTCATTTTGGTATCTCCAATTTGTAATTTGCATGTTAGATTTTACTTTTGCTGGCAAACAAGCATTCTGGTTTCTTGCAATTGATGTTTGGTTCTTTCTTCTCACTTTCTTTCACTACATTCTGTAGGTGTTCTTGTAGTTTCCTTTCTGTGTATTTATCAACACTGTGTCATCTGCATATCTCATGTTGTTATGATTCTTTTAATATTTTCTCTAGGAATTCTTATAGAATGATAAAAAAAAACTTATCTTCTATCAGATAACTGTAGCAACAACTTAACAGGGTGTAAGATCTGTAAATATTAAAATTTGAATGTTCTGAGCATATGAGCATATATATATATATATATATATATATATATATATATATATATATATGTGTGTGTAAGCAAATATGTGGATATAGATCCGACAGTATGAGGAAAAATATGGAAAAAAAAAATCTGAATATGCAAGTTTACAACATTAAAAACAGTAAACTTGCATATTCGGATTTTTTGTTTTTCTATATTTTTCCTCATATATATATATATATATATATATATATATATATATAATCATTTATTTAAATATTATAACATAAATATGTTATAAAATCACTACAAAAATAGACATTTCATTTCGACACATCCAGTATCTTATCACATTCAATATCATCACTTGATAAGACACTGGATGTGTTGAAACGAAATGGCTATTTTTGTAGTGATTTTATAACATATTTATGTTATAATATTTAAATAAATGATTATATCTGCTCTACTCTGTATTGAGCACTCTTTAAAGAATAATAATTGTTCGTTATTGGAATTTACTCCGTATATACCAATCCTACACTTGGGTATATATATATATATATATATATATATATATATATATTTTAACATGTATATTTGTGCAGCAACATTTTTTCAAATATATTTTATTGAATATGACAGATAAGGAAAATTTGATGACATTTTTATTGAGTTTTTCTAGTATTCTTAAATTTTTTCATTTGCTCTGAATAAGGGAGGATAAAAACTGTCTGTAGTGTCAATTGTCCCAAGTGCTTTTGGGCACTTCTTTGGCCATTTTGAAAGGGTTTGCTGTTACATTTATATGAGTGCATCTTAAAAGACAACCATGAAAAGAAATTAACTAAATGAACAACAAATTAATTAAATTAGCAACAAACCCCTTGAAAATGGCTAAAGAAGTCTCCAAAAGTGCAATAGACAATAGGCAACATGGAGAATTTTAACACCCCCCCCCACCAACTGGAACAATTTTAGTATAAGAGAAAAACTCAATCAAAAACTCATCAAATTTTCCTCGTTTGTCATATTCAATGAAATATACACATATATAAATATATATATATATATATATATATATTCATTCTTTCACTT